>JACBWW010000001.1:17656136-17859942 GCA_020086605.1 Lanius collurio | reverse complement strand
TTCTGGCCTGTAAAGAAGCTGGGCTCAGTTTAAAATAAAGGTAGAAAATAAATGTCTGCAGGACCTGATTGAGCTGACTGATTTGAGTACCTGTCAATATAAGAGGCAGATTGTTTTCTAAAAATCCATATTTTTCTACTGACAATTGAAGTGGTGTAGACTTAGCCTTCTAATTTTCAGAATCCTGAGTTATAACAGGTAAATCCTGACCTTTGTGTCCAATTAATAAACAAAGAAAGCAAAGGTATTTTTTATTTTCATAGGAGTTAGTTGATGAATATCTTTAGAAAAATTACAGGAAGAAAAGCTCCTTAGACTCCTTGCAAATTTTTCAACTGTGGTTGATCTCAGAGCCAGGTGAAAGGCATCAAGAAATAGGATGCAAACTCTAGCTTGTGTATTTGTAAAATAATTAAAGATTGTCTGTAAGTATGTTATTTACTACATCATGAAGGACCTTACAGGAATGGTGTGGGTTCAAGGCAACCTTAAAGGTCATCTGGTTCCAACCCCCTGCCATGGTGCAAGTGCCTGGAAGGATTGCTAGCTTGAAACATTTGGGGGTGTGGGGGAGTAAGGGGCAGGTCAGGTTTTGCTCTGTTGAGGTGCTGAACTGCTCCTCACACCCCACCCCTCACCCAGCCTGTATCCCAGCCCTGCAGTGGCTGCCAACCCCTGGCACACAGAGGCAATGCTCCCCACCTGCCCCTGGAGCCTCTAACCCAGGTCCTGAGTGGCCACAGGACTGCAAGCCCCACCTGGGGAAGGGATCAGGAAAAGCCAAAGAGTACTTAAAGCAAGACACAAGGTGGGCCCATTTGCTCGTGCTTCCTCTTGAAATTTCTATCAGATGAACACCACTAGAACCAGGAGTGATAGCTGTGTTTGTTCTTTTCTATGTTTTTTCTGTCTTCTCTCCTTCTTCTAATTCCCTTACCTCAGGATTTTAAGTGGTGTTTTGAGACGCCTGGAATCTATCAGGCTTGGAGTTTGCTAAGCTGAATGGGCCAAGGTAATGCTTTGAGAAGTGTTTCATGCTGGTTGAATGCTGCTCTAAACCTTTTGCCAAAGTTCTCTGGTTTTCTATAAGTGCCAGTAAAGACTTTTTTGTTATTTTGACCTCTTGGGTATCTTGTTAGTATTTCTCCCACGTGTCTAACTCGGAGTACATGAGCAACTGTAAGCCCTTTTAAAAGTCTCATCAATCAAATTTTTTGGGGCTTTATGCATGGCCCACCTGAACAGGTTGTTCAAAGTCCCATCAAGCATGGTCTTGAATGCTTCTAGGGAGGGGGCGTCCACAGCTTTCCTGAGCAACCTCATGTAGAGAATGTGCTGAAAAAAGAAAACTGAAGACCGACAGCCTGATTCAGAACCAATGAAATAAGCTGTTCAGTAAAATAACGATGGCAAAATGGAAAGTATTTGTAAAGTCAGAATTACTTCTTTGATTTGAGGACATGGCAGTAATAAAGAAGAATCCACCATGAAGAAGAATTTGGAATTGAGAAAGATGAATTTGGAACTGCTCTTTCTATTATTCCAACAACAGGAACTTAAGGAAAAAGGAGAGATATAGAATGTATCTGTACATTTTAGCAATGCTGTGTGAAGACAATGAAAAGAGTAATGTGTAAAATGTGGTAAGAGTTGTAGCTACTTGGAGCAGATCTGCTCATTCCATGGATTACAGAGGGAGGCATTTATCCAATTCAGCATGTTAACAGGCCAAAGAGGAGAATGTTAATTGAAAATGAGTGTGGGAATACTTCTTCCTTTCAGCAGAGAGGAAAGCTGAAGCCATGCTATCTTGACACTAGGATGGATGAAGTAGCCTTTGCACATGCCTTCCTCAGTTACCACTGTGGTCTCTTAAATTCGTTATGGACATTAGGTGAGGAGGTGAAACTGCTACTTAGTGCCAAATCCAGGATCAGTATTTTCTTTCCATTGAATAAAAAAAATGAAATGTAGAAGTAGTATAAATTAATTAATTTCTCACTAATCTCTTTTAAAATAGTATAGATAAGATGCTTATTTCTATAAGATAATGTCATGATCAAATATCAAATTAATAATTAGTTCCTAGTCTTTCAGTTTGTGATTTACCCATATTATGTACAATTTATCATTGGTCACTGTGAATATAGCTAATGTCATTGAATCATGAGAATTTAATTTATGTCAGGATCAGATTCATTGCCGTTATATTTTATTTGATATTTTCTATCTCCAAGGGTTTTTTTATTCTTTTCCCATTTCTGTTTGCAGGTTTTGACTTAGTAAAGTGTGAAGATCCTGGCATACCAAATTATGGCTACAAGATACGAGATGAAGGACATTTTATAGACACTGTCATTTTATACAGCTGCAATCCTGGCTATACAATGCATGGGAGTAGTATTATGACCTGCTTAAGTGGAGATCGAAGAGTTTGGGACAAACCCTTGCCTACTTGCATAGGTAATATGGATTGTGACAATGGTCTGGTATGATTGGTCTCATGTTTCAAGAAAAAAAACCCAAATATTCTGTCTTTCTATACTTTATGAGATGATAATGGTGCAAACATATTTTAAATTTCAAGTAAAGATTGAATTTGGACATGGAAGTATAGCCTATCTGAAATAGGTGGATGGCTACTAATGGTTATAAAACTACTAGAAAACTCCTTTTTTCCATAGAGCAGTCTTTGATGGAAGACTACTGCTCCGCTTCTGATGAATCCCTGAGTCACTGAGTCATATCACAGGCAGTGGTATTGTCTAATCACTTCATAGACTAAGAAAGCCCCATCATAAAGCAAATAAAGTTGTGGGATTTTTTTTTTCCTCATCTATTTTCATCAGAAATTATTTCAACATCTCATTCCTGTGAACTTAATTTCTAATTTTCATCCCACACTGGCCGATTGTTTTAGCTGTGTGCTCTGTAGTCCTTGTTGCCGTGCTAAGATACCCCATGTATCAGAGCCTTGAGGTAGACCTTTTCCTCAAATCTCATGTCTTCAAGTTCCTAAAACTTTGTTTCCTTACACCCAACATAAATATTAAATAGAGGATTAGCCAACATGCAGAATAACTGAACACCAGTATAGCTGTTATCCATTATACATTTACTAGGCAGTTTGCATCCTCTAGTTGTGCTTTCCAGTCCAGTAATTGCCAGTGACTTCCTGACTTCAATTTTCACTTCAATGACATTCACTTTCAACTTCAATGAAGTTCCCATGAATCTTTACTTCTGTGTGTCTTCTGGTGTTTTCTCCTCTGCTGCTGGCAGCTCACACACATCTTTCAGCACTCTCCTCACCTACACAATCTTTGCTTGTTGCCTTTCTCCCATTTCGGGGTGTACATTCTCTGTTCCAGGACCTGCTTCCTTCTGAACACATTCACAGACCTGCAGTGTACAAAAGAGCAAGCTCCCTTCCTTTAAAACATTCAGCTTACCCAGAGGATAAGTGCCAGAAAAACATCAGTGAGCAGTATTTCTGCAGTCTTAGTAGAGGTTATTTCCCCCCACTTGATTCTAGAATTGTATCTGTAAGGTTTTGTCTATATATATATATATGAGAGGTCAAAACAACTATCCAGCTTTGATTTAGAGACTTTTCCAAGCTCTTTATGCATTCAAGTCCTCATGGTCTTCAGTTTAATTGGTTAGCTTCCTTTTCCTCTAAGTTTGCCCTTTTGTAGAAAAGACCCTTAATTATTCTTACCTTTGCCTATTTCTCCATGCAATTTAAATGAAGTAATTTCTCTAAGGTCATTTTCTGCAATATTTTTTCTGCCTGTGTTCCTTACCAAGTAAGACTTAGAATCAACTCTAAAATACTTGTTGATTTCAAGTCTATTAGGTGAATAAATCCAACCATCTACCTATTTCCTTTTCCCTGTATTGATGATTTAATCACCTAATTTGTATGTGGGATGTTAAAATCTCAAACATACAGCAACTAAAATATTAGCAATTAAAAAGAAATTCTGTATATTCCAATCTGACCTGGAGGAAGCTAGGGAACCAATGACCAAGTGAATCTAAAGAAAATTGCCAGCTTTGCTCCAGTGGAACATCTTTCATTATCCTTCTTCAAAATACTTTTGACCAATATGTATGTTTTTTTCACGCTGACTTTATTTAGTTTACTACTGTATTCCTACTATGTCATGAGCTTTCTAGTGACATATTTCCACCTGTACTTCCAGTTTTCTTGATACCAGTATGCTTTTAATGTTCTATGTTTCACTCAGGATTACCACTCTATCTTTATTCTTCTTTTTTTTTTTTTTCTCTTTGTCCTTTGATATTGTACCTTGCAGTACTAGATTTGGGTTCCATATTTTATTTCCAATCTTTTGGAATCATTTGTGGAGAAATTCCCTGAGAATCTTATTTCATCTCCAAGTGAAAATATGACCCCCAATCAATAGAATAATCCATTTTCTTTTGGTATCCTGAGAGAGATTTTGGTCTTATTTTCTGTTTGTTCAACCAATAGGTATCTTTCTTTTATCTCTCTACATATGTTTTTAATTACTTTCCTTGTTCCTCTCTTGAAAATTAATTTTGATATTGCATCAGTTCTGCATAAGCTACCTCTTCTCCTTTTGAGTTTAAATCCCTTCTGAAACATTAATTAGTTCCCCATGAAATCAAATGTTCACTATTTTCTCTTAGAATCTTTTAAAAGTGTTTCCTTCTCAACAGTCTTTTACAAAAAGTCTGTTATCTTCATTAAATTGTGAGGATTTTTTACTGTTCTGTGCACAGGAAAGCTTGTCATGAAGATCCCTGAAAACTCAGTTATATATCTGCAGATTATTTCAGGCTTGCTTCCCTCCCCCTTTAGACCTATAAAATCTTATCCTTCCATCAGTTTTATCTTATGTTATCACAGTTTTATCTTTTCCTACTCTGATTTGAATGACTTATTTTTCTTTTCCTTTTTCTGACGTTGTCATGAACTTCCAAGCATCACTTGCTTTTTTAGAAACATTTTCTTAATATCTTTCTGTTTGTGAGGATATATTATTTTTGCTCGTGTTCTAGATCAGCATTTCATATTTGCTGTTCTCTTCAGTGACATTTGTATTCTTCATTATCTTTAATATCATTTCAGTCTCATTCTCAAAAAATATCAAGCCTATAAATAGGCATATTCCACGCATTCTACACTTATTTATTTTTAGTGATACGCTGTTATACTGGTCTTAGCATGCATTCTCATTTTTTCTATGTTATAAGCCTTAATGAAAAAAGCCAATGAATTCTTGTAATTCCTTCTCTAGAAGTTTACAGAGATGTTTGAGTATAAGTCACTTCTATTAGTTATGGTATAGTTCTTTACATAGTATATTCTTTGAGGTGGGGATTTTACAGGTGCTTATTTCTGCATATTGGAAAATAAAGTCTTTTAATTATTTTTATAATCACTTCTGAATGTTTACTTTTGATCCACTCCTAAAATGGATTTTTTTAAAAAATGTTAAATGCATAATGCATCATCTCAAATTTCATGATGTATTCTTTTCTTAAATGAGCCTTCTCAGAAATTTAAATCACATGTGCCAGTTATTTTGAGTTTAAATTTTGAGTTCACTGAGTTAAATTTAGTTCTTTGGTAAATATAGTACTGTATCGGGCATTTCTTGTCTGTAGTTATCTACTACAGTGATAATTACATTCCAAACTTTCTTGTATAAGGGAAATTAATTGCTACCCTAGACAAGGGTTATATTTGAAGGATTTTTTTACTAAAGCTGTTTCCTGCTGTGGTTCTGTATATAGAATGTAGTGTTTTGGGTGATCAAATCAGCAGGATAAATAAGTAAATCAGACACCTCATTTCCTTTATGGTAGTTTTCCCTCATGGTAACATCTTGGTTGTGAGCACTAGCTTGGTAGCATGTATAAAGATTGGTATTTGTTAGGAGTGTTGCTGACAGATTATTTGGGCCAACTGCAATGTGTTTTTCCATCATCTCTGTCTTACGGTGCTTGCTGTACAGCTGTGCTTGAGTAAATCCCCATGGCGGGATTTTTTTAATAACTACTTGTAAGGCAACACTATAAATTAAATAGAAATTCAAGTACATCACTTAACTGAAGAATCACTGATCCTTTTTAGTTCAGTGGCACATGACCATTACAAAATTCTTTGATCAGGGTGTGTCTTTACACTGGCCAGACAACAGCATGATACTCGAAACAAGCAACTTAAGAATCATTTCATTATGGGTGCTTAGAATTGCTATTAGTCTCTCCACAAAAATAGCACTGATAGTAAAAATGTTTTAAACCAGATGCCACATACTATCAAATCATAGCTTTCTGATTTACTCTCTTGCTTTGCAAGCATATGGTATTTAATTTTTTAAATACCAAAGGAAATTGCTAGACAATACCTACTGTTTTTTGGTGTAATTAAACTTGAAGTTATATAGAAGTAACTTGAGAACATTAAAATAAAATCATTTTGACATTAAAGCAAGATAGAAAGCTATTTTAATTACAAAATTAAGTGCTGCAAAGTTTAAATTCAAACATCCATTGTTAGAAAAGCCAAGCATATTAGAGGGGAATATTTCTGAAACATTTTTGCTGTCTTGCAAATGCTAAAATTGTGCTTTTTTAGTCTCAGTACATATTGAGCTCATATGGTCAGTTAAGTAAGGTGATCACAGAAGTATGGTTTATTTCTTTATGACAAGGTAGGAGTGAGATCATTGTGTTCATTTTTAACTTATGTACATGCACTGGTTTGTATATGTGTACTACTTCAGAAGTTTAAGGTCACTCTATTAATTTTCTAGAAAACACAGAGATGTGGAATGAATAGAAAATGGAAGTGCAAGTTATTATGGTCTCATTAGAAATGTAATCCTTATTTTTCAGCTGAGTGTGGTGGTCAAATTCATGCTGCTACATCAGGGCGCATTTTATCCCCTGGCTACCCAGCACCATATGACAACAACCTTCATTGCACTTGGATTATTGAAGCAGATCCAGGAAAGACAATAAGGTACGTGATAAATTTCAATATTTGTGGTTGACTTCAGTACTTTATAAATTTTTAGTTATTCTCATATTTTTCTTCACAAGCTGCTAGTTTTCACTGGGGTAGTCAAGATACACTTCTAGCAGCTGTTGCATCAGTTTTCCAGGGTTTCTTCCCTGTTAGGTGTAAAGTGCCTGGATATAGGACAAGATAACCAGCATTCAAGGCACCTCTGAGTATTTCCTAACCCAATTTTACACCAGAACACCAGATTCCACAACCCCCAGAATACGTTATAGTGTTAACTAGTTGTATTAAGCAGCTTAAGGTTCTTGAGCAAGAACCTCAGGAATCTGCATAATGAAACAATTCCCATGAATCACAGGTAGGAAAAGAACATTGCAACTGGTAGGAAAAGAGCATTGCATTCCCTCATTCTCTCCACAAGACAGCTCTGCCAGCACAGCAAGGCCATCAATGCCAGGGCAAAGCACAGACCCATTGTTTGAATTAACATGTTCCCAAATTCAGCAAAATTAAAAGCTATTCAGTGAAGCCAACAAACTCTATTAGTTCTGCACAGGAACTTAACAGTTACTACCATAGCTATAGCACCTTCATACAAAACTGATGTTATTTCAAGACCCACGGTGGGCCTTGAAAAAGTCTTTGGTGGGTTGACATTGTCTGGATACCACATGCTCCCCGATCACTAACCTCAGCAGCATGGGGCAGGGAGAAAATACCATGAGAAAAAACCCTTGTGAGACAAAATAAAGTTAGTTTGATTAAAAAAAATAAAACAAAGGTTGTCCTTACGTGGAAGAAGAGGAAAACAAAATATTTATTGTCTACTTCCTATCAGTAGGTGATGGCCAGCCACCTCTTTGGGAGTCAGCCTTTGGTATATGTTGCTCTGGAAGACAAACATAATCACTGAATATTCTGTTTTGAAAGGAAGTCACAGGCAAAACAACATAAGTAAATGACAAGTTATTCTGTGGGAAGTTTTTCCCCTTTATTTTGTAATCCTGTTTCACTAAGCCAAATATTGAATTTACGTCATCATGGGTTATTTCAATGCATCTTTTTTGTTTATATAACAATTTTCAAATTAATGATTTCCAGCTAATAGCTAATAAGATGAAGAAATGTCGTCATAAAACTATTAAAAAAAATTAAAAAGACATTTTGATATTTACCTACTATAGTTCTTCAGCATTAAGAATGTAAATATTCAGGACTGGGAGACAATGCACATATTTTGACTAGTGAGATTACATTCCTGAACACCTTAATAAATGTAATTCTTCACCTGGAGGTAAATACAGATTATTTTATTATAATACAGTTTTATATTTTATGAATTTTAGCAAAAAGCCAATCCAAGATATTTTTTGATTTTTTTGTATCGGAAAGGCAACGTCATGCTGACAGGACTTCTTTTACTATGTGTTCTACTATCCAGTAGCTACTACATTTTTTTTCAATTGCATATAATTCAAACAAAACAGCATTCTTGCTATCCTCATTTGAATAAAAAAGAGGAAATTTTGATGAAATCATAGTTTGTATACCTTAGAATATTTATCATCAAAATGAGATATTTTGTAGACTTATAAATGAAGTCTTGAAGACTTACCCCCATGATGGCATTTTCTGTCATTCAGACATTTATAAAACAGAACTGCTTGTGCCTTACAAGATCAGCATGTTCAACAGGAAAAATTAATAACTCTGCAGGACCACCAGCTCTTCAGTCTTAAACAAATCTTAAAACTACAGTTTGGGAATGATTGCTTGGAGTTTTGTGTAATTGTGTTTAACAAGTAATGCACTGTGCTTTTACTTTCTTTTGCAGTCTGCATTTTATTGTTTTTGATACTGAGGTTGCTCATGACATCTTGAAGGTTTGGGATGGGCCTGTTGAGAGCAGCATACTTCTCAAAGAGTGGAGTGGCTCAGCTCTTCCAGAGGATATTCACAGCACTTTCAACTCATTAACATTACAATTTGACAGCGATTTCTTCATCAGCAAATCAGGCTTCTCCATTCAGTTTTCAAGTATGTAAATATTTTTCTTCTCAAATATAATAATTTCATACCCTATTTATATACATTATTCCTGTACTTAATAACTCTCTCTCATCTTGCAACTTCCTCAGTCTTTAGAAAAAAAAGAAATTATATTATTTTCATTATGTTATATTTTTATGCAAATGGTACAACTAGGGAGAATATTTGGATTTGCTAAGAATGTTTTAGGATTTTTTTATTCCTTGTTTTCTACAGCAATCACAGACCTAGTGCTATCTAATTAGCATTATTTAGCAAGTCAAAATGGTCTGTACATACAGAACTTTTCTTCAACACCAATAGTTTTAAATATTCCCACCAGTGCTACCAAATAATGTACTATTTCATGTTTATAGTTTAGGTTGGTTGGATATTTTTTTCTCAAAACATTGGCTGCATGATGCATGATTTTTATGACCTTAAACATTCTTTGTATGATTAAGCTAAAGAATAAGACATGCCTTACCATATTGAAATACACTTAAAAATTTACTCTTAAACTAATAAAATTGATCTTTAAGTATAAAGCAAAAGCTTCTGTGTTATAGAGAAGTTATGATTAACATTGTACAAGTGATCAATATTTTAAAACTGGGTATATGGAGTTTTCTCTATATTATTTTGACTTAGAGACTGGCGCAGGACACAGGAGACTGTATCATTGTCTTTGAATCAGTCATTGCATCTTTAAATGGCTAGACACAATGTATGGTTTTCTGAACAAGACATAGGAAAATTATGAATTAATGTACATGAGTAGTATTGTTCTCCATAGATGAGGTCATTCAGAAGTAAAGGTTTCTAACCAGCTTTCCTTCATAATTGTTTGCATGAAGATATAAACTTGGGGGGTTTCCTAGTCTCTAAATAATGCATTCTACTTCATTTTCCTTGATGTTTCTGAATGCTGTATCCATCTCCCCAAAAACTTTCATCAGCCTAAAAAACCTAGTTAAAAGTCTGTAAAATGAATTAAAGACAAAGAGCAGAAAGTGTTTCTAAAATTTCGCACCAGTGTGCTACAGAATATGCTACTTTTCGTATTTTTTGAAAAATAGGATAAGTTTTACATTTGTGGAAATAAAAGTAGAGATTTTTCCCTGTCACGGTCAGGATTAAAAAACACATTTAACATTGTATTATGTGAAAATGACTTTATGCACAGATTTTGAAAGCACAGAAATATTTAAGCAGTTCAGTTTGCCAACACATTCCTTTACTTTCAGAGGTACTAATAGTAAGTAGAAGACAATTTAATGCTTTAAGAGGGAATAACTGTTTTTCCCATCCTAATATAATATCTGATGAATGCACTGAGTGATCAAGCTGACAATTGCAGAGTATGTCTTCCTGGAATTAATTGGAATTAGTGATGAAGAGCTGAGTGCTCAAGTATAGGAAAAATAGTTTCATTCACTATACTTGAAAAGTGGAATGTGTCACTAATATTTAAATTCTAAGAAGTAAAAAATAAGATTTAAGGAATATGTTAAAGTAAATGTTTATTTATTTAATCTAAAAATCAGAGTTTAGTTTATTTAGTCTTCTTGAGGAAATGAGCAGACCACTGTGGCCTTGATATGTAAAGGATTTAAGATAATCTGTGGCTAACTGGGAATCTTTACATGCTTTAGTATTCATCGTGTGTTCAAACTGCCAGTTTGTAGCAAAGCTACACAGAATATTGACATTTCAGTACTTTAGCAGTTTGTAACTCAATATGTAAAAAATTTCTGAATTGCTCAAACTTTTTTTTTGGCAATTGCAGAAGATTCAGATGTTTTGGTATGAGTTCTATGAAGGTAATTGGTGAGGTTTTCTATCTTTGTGTCTTGTGTTGGATTTTCAAGTGTTGCATCTGTTAAAGAGTATTTAATTTAGCTGTTAATTATAATTTAAGAAATAAATTTCAGGTTCAGAATTGCACAGAATTGGAAAACCTTCAATAATGCAGCTTCCATATTGGATTATGCAATTGGGCTGAGTGTCTGCATCCATGAACATCCCTTTATGGAATCATATAAAGGACATACATTTCTGAGTACCAGATCAAATGAGCAACTTAAACACAAAACATAAAAGTGCTAATTCTCATCTGGTGAATTTGTTTCACTGTGCTGTGAATATGCTAATTAGTCTCTCTACTTTGCACTCTAGAATGCTGTAACTGCCTCTGACTAAAAAAGAGGTGCTGTGAAAGGGTAGTGTGATGTAGATCAGAAAACATCACTTATAAATTACTTAACGTTTATTGTAAATGTAATTAGAGGCATTTTAATAAAAAAAAAAAAAAGTAATTGGCTGAATCTTCCAAAATGTTTGAATGTTAAAGTTCCCTGTCTTACCCACTCAGCTCATGTAGAGCATGAGGACATGAACTGACAAGAGTGATTATGTTAATTATAATCAGTCTAACGCTTTTCATTAAAACCTAATTACCATTTAGTTGTGCATAAAAGGACAAAAAATGAAGTTCAGTGTACAAAACTGACCTTTACGCTGGGGATTAAATACATTTAAGCTATGTATTACAAGTCAGAGATGTCAACCAGCTCCTTCTGGCACAAGGGTATAAGCAGATTTGGTATTTGACTTCTTTATTGCAAAGAAAAAAAATTACTGGCAGCAAAAACTTCTTTCTTAAGTTAACCATTAAAAATACTATCTAACGTAGCTTAATTCTGTTGTATATATCTAAGGTAAATGGGATAAATTTCCATCTGAAGTTGCCTCTTTCTTCTTATCAGCTACAGGTTTAGATATACTAATAGTAATTTTCAAACTTTGAATATTTAAGGGCAGATGAAATTAATCCTATCTGTCTTTTCCCAGGTGTCTAGTTTCCTTTGAGATGCCATTAAGTATGCTGGCTAGTCTCCCTCTGCCACTGCAAAAGGTCACACAGCCATAAGTTCTCACTCCTATCTCCAGTCCTGTTCTGATTCCTTGGATATGATAGGGATCTGAAATGAGACTAGTCACCTACATTGAAGCAGATCAACCTTGCCCTGAATATTTAATTTTCATGTACTCTAGACTCCTGTAAGCACTTGGATCCCATGCTAATGGATGGTCCATTGCTTTTATTGACCTGAAGTTTATTTTATTGAGGGTTTTTATTTCTAACAATATATATATATTTTTACTTGATATTTAGCAAAAACAATAGAAGTGGCAGATGATAGGAGCAGCACTGGTAGTTTCTAGTCATACTGTCATTCTTAGAGGTGCTGATAGCCTTAATTTAAAAATATCTAATATTAATTCTACCCTTACAGTCTATCCTTTTTTTTCTTCAACTAAATTCTCAGCTGTTGTAACTTAAGTGTATCCTTTTCTTCAATTAAATGATGAGTTTATAGTTTTCAGGTGGTTTTACAGATTTTGGTCCTCAAGGCAAATAGTACATAAAAGGATTTTATTCACAGTATTCTTAAAATTAAAAAAAAAAAAAAACAAAAACCAAACCTCTATTAATTTTTTTGAGATGTCTGACTTTTCTAGAATCAGACCTATGATAATTTTCTATGCCTATCTCTGATTCTGCAGCATTGTTAATATCTCTTAGTTATAGTATTCTGTAAGCATACAATTTAATTTAAAAAGTGCCTATCTCTGCTTTCATACGAGCAAAGATGTGATCTTTTTTTGTTAGCATAAAACAACTGTCAAGAGGTTAATAAAGTAGCAAGGCACTTTTTCTCAATTTATTGTAATATTTCTGTCTTATTAGAACTTCAGACACTAATATTATTAAAAGCAGCGATACAAAATGAAGACATTCTTACAGTTGCTTTTCCACTTTTGATTTTTCTGTTGTTTGATTGCTTTCTCAATATTTTTAAATTTTGCTCTTGAAGTATATGCAGAAATAAGCAATGTTAAGTAAAAATGCCTGACTCAATCTTTAGTTTAACAACACAAGTTATCAATTATGATAATACAAATAAGCAAGTTACATCAATTATAATTAGAACAATTATTTGTAAATTATTCTGTCAGATGTTAACACATCTGCTGACAACTTACTTCCTCTGGCAAAAGCTTAACTATCTGCTGTTTGTTTCTAATGGCATTGGGCTTAATCTGACAAATCTGTTGAAGCAATGATTTCTACTTTTGTCAATCTTTGCAATACTTTTTGATCATTTGTTTTTCTGCAGCAACTTTTACAGTAACTGTGTCACCTGTCTTGAACTTAGTAGTGTTGTATTGAAAATTGTTTCTTTATCATTGAAATATCTTTTAATCACTTGCCTAATGGCCTAAGCTGCCACATTTAAGTAGTATAAGTTTCCATTACAGAATTTTCATCACTAGAGTTCATCATGCAATTGTTCCAGATTGGCTCACAATTAAATTTTTGGGAAAAGGGGGCTAGCACAAAAATATATTTTAAAAGAAATTTACAATGCATAATGCATAATCACATATCTGCCTTATTAATTTAGTAAATTTTGAGTCAGTTAAAAATAAAATCCATTGAGACATCCCTTGTTAAAATAAAAATAAAAGGACACAAGACACAAGAATTCAACCCTTTTCAAGTCTGTAACCTAATAATTTCACAGTTTGGTGTCTTTTGCTGTCTGTGATGTTATAAATGTTGCATTTCATGCTCACAATAACATGGTGATGAAACCATGGTAATGAAACTGTCATTGCACTCTTATCCATCATCTAATCCATGGCCTGGGGAAGGCATCCTCAGCCTTGTAGGGGGTAGGAGTTCTTCATTTGGTTCCTGTGGAACTAAGCAAAAATGAATCTTATAGGTTATTTTGGTGGTTATCTCTAAACATATGAGCTTTTGTACTCCAGGATTTAATAAAGAGGCCACATTGGCATTTGGGTTTCCTTTTTCTTTACATTCTTGGACAATTCACTGCATTTAAATATGTTGTTGATGCTAATTTGCAAAGTACTTAGTCTGTACATTTACACATGTTAAGCGAGTTACTTTATAGAGAACAAACATTATCCTTTGACGTTTTGAAATGTTAGTCTGAAATCACTGAAAATCCTACATACGTCTCAGCTTTGATATGCAAAATTCCTTTTCAGGCTTATTATTATGCAAACATAATGCACTAAACAGGGGAAGCTTGTGCCATTTAAGAGCCTGGAAAAGTCTATATTGTTTCTATAACCACATGGACTAGAAAAAGTAAGTCTGTAGCACAACACTACAGCAAATGGCTTACATGATTGTTACCACAGACATAGTGAAAATTATATGGATGGAGGCGATGTTTTTATTTCCTGAGGTACAAGAGAATACAAGCTAAAAATTATATAAAAACCAAAAATGAGTAAAAGATAAATTATCCAAAAATCTATCATTTTCCTCACAGGTTTGCAGCCATGCAAATACGCAGTGTCATATTCTTGAAAGCAGTCTCCTATTGATTTTCAGTTCAGTTTTAAATCAACTTTAAATATAATTTGAGGATGAAATACAAAATAAAATCTAAATCGGGATTGTGAAAGATTCTTAAATCAGAAACAGGGAGGCTTAACACAGTGTCTGTCTACATATGGAGGTCTGAAAGCTCCTTAGCAATCTGTGGTTTTCCCAGCTGTCTGTTCTTTTGGAACTTACCTCTAAGTTCCATCTTTAATGCACACAGAAGCTTGTTCCTCTCTGAGCAGAGGAGACAGTAAGTGATGGAAAATCTGTACAGAGGATTACTGTATAACCCACTGAGTATCATCTAAGCTTGAGGCTTGGATCACATATGCAAGAGCTGAGAAGCAGCAATTACTTATTTTCCAGCTTAGTGGCACTCACATCTCATCTCCTGGCTATGCTGTTTAAGTAACCTAATTTTTCTCAGTCATTTTTTAAAAGTCTAACTACGTAATTTAGTTCAATTTTGCAACCTTGAGCCTAAAAGTTATTAATTTCCTTGCTTTACAGTATGTATGTTTTTCTTGTTAAACGTTATAAGAGAAGAGCAGTGATGGAAAGCTGGCAATTTTTAATTTCTGAATTACTTATAAATGCATATGACCTCTATACACTTCAGATATTTGCAAAATACCAAATGAAGCAATGTCAAACTTGTAATTTTCATGCAGTTACAGAATCTCTTGGGATTCTTGAGAAGTGAAACAGCTTGGAAAGGAGGCAAGTTGAAAAGTTGACAGTCTGTCTAAATATTCCCTTTACTAGATGACACATCAGTGCTTAAATGTATGGTGTTCTATTTAATTAGGATCAAGTGTATTTGGCACAATAAAAAGATTGTTGTTTTCAAATACATAAAATAACTTCTGAGTCTGCAAGACCAACAATGTAGAGAAAATTTTGTTTATTAAATATCTGTGATAATTTTTAAAATTTAGAACTTTACATATGAGAAATGGAGATTAACAGTGAAATTATTATTAGAAGGCATCAGTCCCTTCTAATAGATGGATAACTGACACAGTTAAAATGGGAAAGTGTTATTTGCTGAGCTATTACATAGAATAACCTCTTAAGAAAAAAATTAATCTATTCAGAGATATGTTAAAAAATAAGACAGCAACTAATAGGGATAGGCTTGTACTCATTTACTTGAAAGAATTGCCCATCTTTAATAGATATGCTCTAGAGTGATCCATTGTTCAGAGCTGTTGCTGTCTGTCAAATCAGGAAAAACTTCTCTGAGGTCATGACCATGCTTTCATTCCCTTGTGGCAAAACATACTTTTAGTAAACTGCACCACTATGGGGTGTCAGGTAAGTTGTCAGAGTGGTGCCTGGGGAATGCTTACACAGTAGTCATTAGTAGTGACAGCTATTACTGTAATTCCCAGTGGAAAAAAAGTCCATCACGGTTAAAAAACCTGCCATCACTTTTACTTCATTTACATATAGAAATGATCCAAAGTATGTAATCTATTGTTTTGGAATGGAAACAAGAACAAAAACCTATGAACAATAAAATTTTAAACAAAGTTTGTGTGTTTCTAGTGGGTTAATTGTAATAATCCACAAAGTCTCCCATAAAGATGTTTTACAATTTGCCTGAACATGCATAAAACTGCTTCAAGAGTCCAAAATGGTTGTTTCTTATTTTACTCTTTTTTTTTTTTTCCAACCTTTCTCTCTTCTGAAAATTTACAGCACAGGGTAAAAAAAAAAAAAAAAAAAAAAAAAAAAAAAAGTTGTGCAGTTGTACAATCTGGTAGTTGTTTCAAGTTTGCAAATATTTAGCTAGTCTTGCTGTTTCTTATAGTGGTCTACTCTTTTGATGTGGACAGAGGAATAGATGCAGCTGTTAGTTCAGAAAATGAATTATTATGGTCAGGAAGATTGCATTTTGGTGGTAGACACCAGTACCATTAATGGCAGTTGTGACCCTGGATTTATGACTTCTTATTTCGGCTTTTGTTCACAGTTGTAGTAAGTTCTTTGAAAAAGATGTTTGGGTAAGGACTGGTAGGAAACAGAGTGCAATTCAGTAGGGACTGAATTGAGAGATGGGACCTCCTTTCCTTTGGAAGACTGCAAAGTTTATTGCAACTCAGGATGTCTGAATACCTGAAGTCAGTAGAAGACAACTTGAAGCCAGAAGAGACCTGGCTTCTGAAAAGCCACAGTAGATGGAGATTTGTGTATCCACTTTCTGGGTGATTACTTGCTTTAAGTCATCCCATCCTGATGGTTAATTTAACATTGCTTTTTAAATTAAGTTATTCTTTTAGAAAGAAAAAATCTGTATCCAGCTACATGAACTGATCATAAGTGAGTAATGTTGCTAAGGTTCAGTTTGTGATCTCTAAGAAAGTTGTTTCTTACCCCTGAAATGAAAACTTCAGGGCTGCAAAAACTGCTATTTGATTTAGATGAATGGGGGTAAACAGCATTTACATGCTGCAGGATAGTAGGAATATAAAACAATATTATTTACAACATGATACTTACACTGTTGTGCAAACGGCATCAAATCTGTTTTGATAACCAGAATATTAAAGTGAGAAAAGGAGTTACTAGTTCTTTTGATGAATTAACTAGACAAAATCAGGGCATTTTTATACTAAAGATACTGGCAGAAAGCCAACATAATCATGATGTATCTCAGTGGGCAGATTTTTGTAAAAGTAAGGGAACAAAATGCCTTCCTGTATTAACTGAAGAGCAAATAGTATTGTCTCTTGTTGGAATGCTAATATGAACATGTGCATTTAATTATGGATGGAAAGTCAGTATCTACACCTTACAGCTTTTATTTCATCATTCCCTTACAGCTTCCATTGCATCAACTTGTAATGATCCTGGGACACCACAGAATGGCACTAGGTATGGAGACAGCAGAGAACCTGGAGACACCACCACCTTCCAGTGTGACCCTGGCTATCAGCTGCAAGGACAGGCTAAAATTACATGTGTGCAACTGAACAACCGATTCTTCTGGCAGCCTGATCCTCCTACATGCATAGGTATTAAGATGAGATGTTAGTCTCTATTCAAGACTAATACAGATCAGACTTGTTGTTCAGTTACTCGGCATATGATGCTCTTGCTGGAGCGATGATCTCTGCAGAACTCAGTTACTTTGTATTACAGAAAATGTCAGTCTCATTCTCTTGATTAACTGTATTTTTGGGTGTGATTTTCTTGCTTTATTCTTTAGACTTCATAAAAGTTTAAAATAGACAAAGTCTAATAGAAATAATTGATCAGAGTGGTGATTTGGATAAAAAAAAAAAAACAGGTTGCAATGGTATCATTAGAATGTTCTTCTGTGTAATAGTTTGGTTCCCCTCACTACAACAGTTTGGTTACATAACTGTGAACCATTATTTATGCTGAAAACTTTCTGAGTTATCTTGTAGATTAAATACCCATCCTATGCAATACCTTGGAAGATGGATATTTATTGGGAAAAGCAGATGCAGAGGAGGAGATCCAAGTGAAAATGCTGTTGAAAGAACTTAGATATATTTCCATAGCACCAGGAGAGGGTGGATCCATAGTGCTAGATTGTATAAAGGTTTTTCTGGGGTTCTTGTCAGTAGGCTTAGAAGTCTTGCTGAATTGTATTTTAAGGTTATCAGTGTAGGTTTTCTAAGAGTAATCAACATCTGGAAATTTATCTGCTAGGCACAGCAATTGTTTTAAATCCTTGTTATTTTGCTGTCTACTGATTTATAATTAAAGACTTCCTTTAGCAGTCCTAAAACCCAGATACAATATCTTTGGAATAAACATAATACATTTTCTTCCAATGAGACATTTTGAAGACAACTTTCCAAAATAGCATATCCTCAAACAACTGCAGTCCCTCTGTTTCTCTGAAGTAAAAATACTGTGCAGGATTCAAGATAATGGTGGATAGTTTCTCTGACTCCATATCATGGAACAGAATTGGAGCAGCACATAATCTGCTTACTTTCTTCTAGATACCTTATGTGCAGTGTACAAAGCAGTATGAAAATGCTTGCTAAACATATTGGGATCATTCAAAAATTAAACATCTAAATAAAAAATTAAAATAATATATATATATGGTATCTAAAGGTCTAGAAGAGTCATACTTTGAATACCAATTGTAATCACTCCATATTTCTTTACTGTCTAGTAAAAAGCACCAACAAAACAAACATAAAAGAAAGAAGGAAATAAGACAGAAAGAGAGTTCCTTTGGTCAAAAAGTATATATATCATTCCTGTTATTCTTCCATATACTCAAGGTGAATTTGAAGGGGAAAGCAGATTAAAATAATCATCAGTGTACACATGACAATAGTAGAAACTTTAAAAGTTCTGTAAAGCCATTATATGTCATTATAAAATTGCTTTAATATGCTGACTTAAAAAGGTAATGGCCTGAAAAGAAGCCTCTTTAAAATGTTTCATGTAGGTTCCAAATCCATAGCACCAACTGGTTTACACTAAAAATGTGTTTCTCTGAGTCTGGTTGAGCTGGTATTGTAGGTGCAGCCTGTGTTGGCTACTTTACTTTTTTTGTTAGATTTCTATGTGATTATCATCTATTGAGAGTAGGATTCTGTATCTATTTAAAAGTCACACTCAATTCGTGGTAACAAAATGAATGTATTTGATTTTTGATTTGTGTAATATCATTACTAAGTGAATCAAACTGGTTTCTGCAACATCTATGGTCAATACAAACTGCAGCCTGAGTCGTACTACTGAGCTTTCCCAGTTCTTAAAGTCCTTCCAGTACCTAAGAAATTTTCAGCATGACAGAGACAAAATTAATACCGAAAATATACAGAACTTCCTATTTAACTTAATATTTTTTAATCCTTTAGAAAGATTTTTTTTCCTGTACTACTTTCGAATATGAACAGAGGTCACTGTTATAAAAGGAAAATAGAAATTTTTTTGCTAATAGGAAGTGAGAAAATTCTGTTTTTTAAAAAAAAAATATTATTAATTTTGGTGAATGTAGAAGTCATTTTGATCCTACTTAACAGCTAATATGAGCTTGTGAATTTAACATATGACCATATTCCTATTTCTTTTTTCATTGTGACAGCTGCATGTGGAGGAAACCTGACAGGCCCAGCAGGAGTTATTTTATCACCTAACTATCCGCAGCCTTATCCTCCTGGGAAAGAATGTGACTGGAGAATAAAAGTAAACCCTGACTTTGTCATTGCTTTGATATTCAAAAGG
The DNA here is from genome assembly GCA_020086605.1 of Lanius collurio. Taxonomy (NCBI): domain Eukaryota; kingdom Metazoa; phylum Chordata; class Aves; order Passeriformes; family Laniidae; genus Lanius; species Lanius collurio. The sequence goes on along the minus strand of JACBWW010000001.1, from coordinate 17,840,230 downwards.
TACCTTTTCTCAATGAATGTCTCTGTTTTAAAGGGTTTTAAATCTAAAAATGGCAATATTTATAATTTTTAAAGCTTCTGATTAAATTCTAATACATCCTGGAGCATATATCTAGTATGTTCTGAATCATTGATTCCAGATAATGTAAAAGAAAAAATATATACCTGTGTGCTACTTTTGCTATCCAATATATTCCTGAAAAACAAGACTTTCTGTGACATATCAAATAAAAATCCTTGAAAGACTTTATCAGTTTGTTGAAATACTTGATTTATGCTATTGTACCTATTAGTCAAGACTTAAATTGTAGTGGAAATTCTATTGGTAAGTCGGTTCTTACAGGTTTTTAGAAGTACACCCTAACATACATTGCTTAAACTGCATAGATCATAAAAATTGTTCTACTTAGTCAAGAGATATAAGACTTTGTGGTAATGTTGTATTACAATTTTAATTATTTCCTCTGTGTTCCATAATCAACCTGTATGTGTTGCATAGATTTTTACAAGCTGAAGTTCAGGGATATAGTCATATTCATATACTCTGCTTATTGTTTCTAATTGAATCAGTCCTATATCATCATCTTGCTTGCTATGTCTATGAATATAAATGCAATGTTTTTTTCATTTTTTGATTCTGTGTTTTAAGTGTAATTTTAAAGCTGAGAATGGGAATATTGCTGTTGACTTCAGTGGAATGTTAATCAATTGTGATTCTTTTAGGTTGAGAATTTTGTTGTGTATTATTTGTGCCCTTTCTGTGTGAAAAAAACCATCATTTTAACACCAGAACAACATCAACAACCAAATAACACCAAACCAAAAAAAAAAAAAAAAAAATTCAGTTTCTATAATTATGGACTGCAGTTTATTTTCCAAAACACAGACACAAAATTAAAGAATGGTATGCTAAGGTAGTTGAAATTGTATCATAAAAAATATGGTAATTCTGTTGTTCAGGTATTTGATCAAATAGCGTATAGATGACCGTTCTCCACTAATTACACTCTTGAAGATGTCACATGATAGGTGTAGTAGGCAGCACATTTTTGTGGATTGCCTAAATAATTGACTTAAATACTTCATTTTAAATAAGATGGAAGAAACTTACTCAGTATTCAGATTTGTTTGTAAGTATTATTATAAGAAGTACAATATGATTAATAAAATGGAATTTTCTGTTTATGCTATACTTCCAATAAGTGTTCTAAATTATTGCAGTCTAATAATACGCAGAGTTTTCAGTAGCTGAGGTTAGACACGCCTGGAGTTCCCTGGGTCTTCTCTCACACACCCTTTTTGTAAATTTCAGTAAAATTGGCCACCATCCAGGGAGCAGGGACCTCCCCACACCCCCAAAATCTTTGGCAGATGATGGAGAGCAGAGGAAATAATGTTTCTTTGACATTATTCTGCAAAACCTAATTTCTTAACATACCATTTTCTGTTCATTTCACCTAACCTTTCTCATACTTGGCAGAATGCTACAGCTGAGGCCTGTGCTGTTCTCATGGAACTGACTTTGAGAAATCAGCAGTGTCTGCACAGGATGTGAATGTGGACTGAGAATAAGGAGATGTAAAAATTTATGTCAAATATGTGTTTCCTACAGAAAGATTGAAAACCATTGCTCTGTACAATTTGATTTTCCTTGGTTTTGGCCTTTAGGTTTCTATTCCTTTTAACACTTCTAAAACCCTCAACTATAAATTTTCTGTATTAGCAAATATTTTAAAATATTTTTCTGGCTTTTATCACCTCTTTAAAATAGGGCATAAAATATTATTCATTATATGAAGCTGTTTCCATTTGGCATTATGAAAATATTTCCTGCTGATTGCTTAGCTAAAGATATTATTCCTTTTGTCTTAGATAATTTGGAAAAGTTTGCATCTAGCAATGCTAACTGGTGTAACAGAAAGAAAAACAGCTGACTTGGAAAACACTTGGGAAAAAGAAAAATATTTATTTGTTTGTTTATTTATTTTGTTATACGAAGAGAAATAGAAAAAAAATCCACCTGAGTCCTTGCTTACCCTTTTTAATGTAGTTTCAATTTTCTTATGTTTTCTTCTGTGTTCCTTTTATTTAACTCTGTATGCATTTCTCCTAGAACTACCTGAGATTTATCTTAACATTTTCTCCAAACTCACCTCAATTAAATTCCTCTGGAAGATGTTCCATTTGTATTATCTTCATAATTACTTTGTAAAACATATAAGTGTTATCAAATACAGCATAACATAGATGGATTGGTGGGAATTAATATTAATTAACATCAATTTATCATGTCTGACATCATTTGGGTAAAAACAAAAACAAGTTCCAAGATAGTGGAAAGCATATGAAAGCATCTTGTTTCTAAAATGATAAACTTATGTTTGTAATGTGTGGATTTAGTATAATCCAGCCCACTAAATCTGGACTGTTAACTCAAGTTACTTTTCTGGTTCATTCCTGTGGTCACTGGTAAGAGGCAGCCTTTCTGAAGAAAGTGATTCCATGATCTTGATAAAGGTATTTAAGATAGGTGGGAGGATATTCATGATGGCATTTAGAAAACTGAACATGTTCATATAAACAGTAAAAAGAACTCCACTGAAAGTTAGTGAACTTTTTACTGTGAATCATAATTAAAAAGACATTTACTTCTGGAGAAGAAAATGTTTAGGCAGAAAATTGGCAGCTACAGTCACAGTAATGTTTAACTCATTAAAAAAAAAACTTGAAGACTTAATTATTTTTTCCCTTTATTTTCAGTTTCAATATGGAACCCAGTTATGATTTTCTACATATTTATGAAGGAGAAGATTCCAACAGTCCTCTAATTGGCAGTTTTCAAGGCTCACAGGCTCCTGAAAGAATAGAGAGCAGTGGTAACAGTCTGTTTCTGGCTTTTCGCAGTGATGCTTCTGTTGGAATGTCAGGATTTGCAATTGACTATAAAGGTACTGTTCTCATGGTAATCTAAATAAAAGGAAAAAAATGTTATTTAGTAATTATTGAGACTCAAATTGAGACTCAAATCTGTTTACTTCTGTATGTACTCATAACTGAACTGCCAAATACCTTGATGCATCAATGTCTGTTTTAAAAACTATTTTCTGTTAATATGTGAAGGAACACAGAAATCCTATTTCATTCAAGGCTTTCACATCACTTATGCATGTTTTCATCTTCCAGAAAAAAAATAGGTAGAAGATGCACATCAAAAGGACGTTTGGAAAAAATTTTTACAATAGTAAAATTGTCTTACCCAAGAATACCACCTGCTTTTGCTTTCTTGTCAATACATGCTAGTACATTTTCCTTTGCACATTGTTTCGAATCTGCAAATGCATTTTTGAATAAATACTACTGGATAGTAATTGTTTTTTTTTTTTTTTTTTGAGGGGGTGCCTCTTAATAGATAGAGGCTGAGTTAGGCTGACCATTTATTAAAGTCAGCAAATCATTGAAGATGCTGGTTTCTTTTCCAGTCACAGATGTTGTCTGTGGCTTGCTTATAATCTTTGCTGAGTTTTATCAAGCTGGTTTTCAGCAGCAGAAGTGCTGCCTCAGATTCTTATTCTTGACAATGGAAGAAACCACAGTAATGTACAGGTTATAAATGAAGGACAAAAAGATCTAAGAAATACAAAAAAATATACCTATAAAAGAGAGAGGAGTGAAAAAGAACTATAAAATTGTTTTTATATTTAGTCTTCTCCTGTCATCCAGAATCATGCATTATTCTCCATATGTGCCAGGTTCTTCTTCCCAAAGTAATTGTCATATTGCCATAAATGAAATCTTAGACTGTTTGTACCTGTCTAAATAAAATATCAAAAAAATGGGAAAACAATTTGTTCCAGGAAATCTGCAAGCCCCGCAAGGAAAGAAAATGAAGTGTTGAGCAGACGAGATAAAGAGATAAAGATGGTGATTGAAAATGTGCATACACATTTTTACTGTGCATCTATTTTTTATTCTTAACATAGTCTGATATGAGTTCCTCTATGCAGCTGGAAGTTAAATGAAATTATAATGAGATAAAAATAAAAGATGCAAGAACAAAATACTGTCTTTAAGAAAATTATTGTACTCAATGGACAGTATGTTTTTGCCTAATAATTTAATATATTTCTTATGTATATTATTCAATATTTTATTTAAAATGTATAAAATGATGGAATAGTATGAAGTGGAAGGGACTTAACAATTGTCTAGTTCCAACCCCTCAGCCATGTTAGGGACACCTTCCATTAGACTGGTTTTCTCAAAGTCCCATCCAGTCTGACCTTGAGTGCTTCTAGGGAGGGGACATCCAAAAGTTCTCTGGGCAACCTGTTCCAATGCCTCACCACCCTCATGGTAAGGAATTACTTCCTTGTATCTAATCTAAACCTATCCTCTTTCTGTTTGAAGCCACTACCCCTTGTCCTATTTCTACAAGCCTTTGTCGTTGACTACCTGAGCCTTCTCCATGTCCTGGGTAATCAGGTGTCCCATTGCTTTCTGGAGAGGACCCACATTTTCCATATTCGTCTTTCTGTCATATATATATATATATATATGTGGTGAATTCTAGAACTGGCAATTTTTCATCTAAGTATTAAATACTAAACACTAAACTTTATTGGAGTCATTCAGCTTCTGGAGGGTTCTGCTAAAAAAAGTTAGGAAGAAAATTCTCTCGGTTAAATCCTCTCAGTATAATTTCCTCTTCCAATCTTATGCAAACATCCATGATCCATGTTTCAACAAGAATATATTACTAAGTTGTTGAAAAATTTAAACTGACTGAAAAAAAACCACTGATAATTGTTTTTTTTTGGTGTTCTCCTTAATTGAAAGTGTATGTAGATTTACAGTAATTAATTTTAACAGAAAAGCCACGGGAAGCTTGTTTTGATCCTGGAAACATCATGAATGGCACAAGGATTGGAACAGACTTTAAGCTTGGTTCAACCATTACTTACCAGTGCGATTCTGGATATAAGATTATTGAGCCTTCCACTATAACGTGTGTAATTGGTGCAGATGGAAAACCAGCATGGAACAGAGCATTGCCATCTTGCAATGGTACGTACTGTTTTCTTACCATTTCCTCTGTCCCCCCAGTGAATTTCGTTTCTCAGTCCCTGAGGCTGTTTACACTATTTCTACACATACGGCTTGTGCTAAAAAAAGAAACCCTCTGGTCAAAAAATAAGAATCATGATGTCTGTTGGACTATAGCTTAGTCAGAAATTGTATTAAGTATTTAAAAATGTCTTTAAACTCTGGAATCAACATGTGTTCATAACGATTGCAGTGTAATATGTAAGATTCTTGAAACACCCCGTATTATTTAGAATAGATACTGCAAACATCTCAGTACTGCATTAATTGTCAGCTTGGAATAAGAATTATAGTTACTGAGGCAGAATATTAAAATGACATCTCAGAACTTTGGCTCACTAATTTATCCTTTATTCCTTCTTTCAGTGTTTGTGTTGTGTGTGTGTGTATATATGTATGGAACAATTTTAACAAATCAAAAAGAATTTACATATATTAGTTAATAAAATCCATGATCCATTATTTATGGTGAAAAATAATCTGCAAAATTTTAGATTGTTAATTATAGAAAAAACACAACTTAGAAGGAAACATTTCCACAACTTCATAACTTTGGAGTTTGTTTTAAATTAAGTGTAAGTGATACACTTTCATCACAGTGAAATGTTCATGACTTGAGAATTTCATGCGGTAATCAGATTTTGTGGCATAGTTTCTGATATCCTCAAAGCAAGAAAAGAAGGAAATAATAAAGATTTCTAATTCATGCCATAAACTAATTCCTTGTGATATTTGAGTTTCACCTCAGCCACGTAATCCTATTCTGCCTACTAATAGATCAAACTTCTCATCTTCTATCATTACATTGAATTTTTGAATAATTCATATAAGCAGCTAAGAGAAGACATGGATTTGCAGTATTAATTGCTGCCTGTTTTTATAAGGAAGTCACGCTTGTGGAGATATTTCAGGCATGGTTTTAAAGACCTGACAGGGAGCAGAAAGAACAGGTCTGCTCAACAAGTGCTAAGAGCCAAGCACAGGCTCTGCCCTCACTCTCTAGGCACAGGAACACAGCGCAGGAGCGAGGTTGGCAGAGCCAGGAGTTGGTAACAGGATACTTTCATAGCCCCACTCCAACAACCTTGTTGTCCACCTGAGCCACAGGTCCTCCTCTGAGCTACTTTCCAGGAAGGTGTTAGACTGTACTCTGCTAGATGTAAGATGGCCACAGCAGGGTAATATTGATTTACTCTGTTCTTTATAGTAGAGTGATATTTCCCTTGCTTAAAACCAAATTAAGTGGCTATGACATTTTTTATGACCTAATTTATCTATTTATTTATTTATAAAATAATTTCATTGTTGTTTTTTTGGGTAAGATAACTTCTTACAACAATCTGTTATTCTGGTGAAAACTATAGGTTTTTTTTATTAAATCGTTTCTCACAACAAAAAGAGCACTGAATTTAATGTAACTAAAGTAATAAAAGACATATTTTGATGAAGATTTTGATAGGAAGCCAGACTTTTCCAAAATGTGAGAAGAGTGACAATATTAGAGTGAAAACAAAGCAATACTTTGTTTTCAGTGTATAACAAATCCATTTACTCAATATCCAGCACAAGGACATACTTGAACTTAAAAATAACCACTCCATCAGTCCCTTAGTATGCCACACTTACAGCCTTACATGGAGGAACATTCCATGTATTCATTGGTATTGTTTTTCTTGTGATGCAGACAGAACTACTACTCATATAAATCCTGACTTGTCTTGGAGGTTTGAGCTCTACTGTTCTTAAATATCCCTTCTAACTTCTGTAGCTCTAAAAAGTCTCTCTTACCTTTCTGTTGTTTTTTTTAGTATACATATGAAGCCAAGGGTTTTTTATACGTATAATATATATTCTCCTTTCATAATCATCTAGGAAGATATGAAAAAAAGGCAATACAAGCATACTTCACAAAACAGAATCCTTGGTATTTTGTGCAGGGTAGTGTCAGCATATCTGTGTATTCTTCTGTGCCATTTTTTTATGCAGTACCATAATTTTTGTGACCTATTTTTAACACGGATAGATACAGATATGTATTAGAATGAAAACCCAACCTAAAGTCTGTTTTTACAGTATCTTTCAATTAAGTAACTTATACTTCCAGTCCTAGGGGAATACTTGTAGTCAAGTAAAACTCACATGTACTCTAATTTTAAAGAAATTATAATAAAATTATATCCTGAGAAAGAAAAAGCAGATATTTCAGTACAGGTAAACCAAAAAAAAGCAAAACCAGTAACGTGTCATTTTGGGATCTTTAGATTTTTATTTTCAGACTTAACTAATACAGCCAACTCTAATTAATATAATGTGTTTATGTTTGTTTCCAGCACCATGTGGAGGGCAGTATACTGGATCAGAGGGAGTGGTTTTATCACCAAATTATCCTCATAATTACACTGCTGGACAGACTTGCCATTATTCAATAACTGTCCCTAAAGAATTTGGTAAGAATTTCTTCCATTTATTTATCAATCATTATCATTGTTCTACTGTTTAAATGTCCTTTATGTGTAATAATGACCTCAAGTTTACACTATAATGCAAATTATTTTTAAAAACTAAATATACTCCTACATGGAAAATGATTCCAAGGTTTTAACCTTTTACTTCTCCCTAGAGTAATCAGTTGACTTCAGGTAAGGCATATATGTCTGCTACCTAAGCATATCCTGAATATCCTCATTGATTACATTGTTCATTATCATAGAATAATCATTCATTCAAGCTTCCTGCAAAGTAAAATCAGGTGTCAGAAAACAAGTTCTTATATTCCTCCTGCATTTTAACTTTTTGGTTTTCATGTTTTAACAAGGGCAAGATGAGTAGAATGATGTTTTTTTAAGATCAACATTGGAGGAAAAGGAAATAATTTTACATTAAAGTACCAGAAATGTTTGTGAAAAATCACAAAACTGATTGTTTCAATGGGTCAAAATACTTGGACAAAGTCTCTAAAATTTTTGCAATTGTAGGTAAGGTATACTTTTCTACAAAGCAGGTTTTTTATAAGTCCAGACAAGTAGCAATAAGATTCATTTTACTACTTCTTTACCAAAAGGCTGAATTCACAGCAATTTAATGCATTTGGTACTTTCTATGTGCAATGAAATATGTAAGGACTCAGCTGTAAATAAAATATAGATAGCTAGTGTGACAAAATAATATTTTTATTGACTTGGTTTTACTTCATGTTTCTATTGCTTTATGATATTTGAATTCATTGAACTATTCGATATTTACTAGTGAAACATATCATTAAATGATTTATTAATGCACTTTATGTAGAGCTGAAGTGTGAATTAAGTGTAGCAATACGTCAAAGCTGGTAACACACTGGTATTTTTAGTATTTGATCAGTTTTTATAGCCTTCTGATAAAATAAGTACTAATGCAAATTTTAAAATTTAAGAAGTCAATAACTTTAAAAAAATCTTCCTTAGACTAAAGCTAGGTAAACAACTAATCCTATGGGATAATAGGTGCTTCTTAATAGTTGCTATAGTTGGCAATGTAATTTTGGTACAAACCTTTCTGTTTAGATATTCCATTTTCTTATTCACAGAGGTACCTAAGCAATAAGACTTGTTTGACTGGAGGGCACAGTTTTGGTGAAAGATTGATTTAATAAATTTGGGTTTAATTAAAAATATGGAAATAATAAAAAGCAAAAAAATATTCTTATCACTTAAGTTTAATGCAGCTGTTTTATCATGTTACACAATGAAGTAAGTTGGAAAAATTCATGGGGGAATTCATTAATAAATAAGACAAGCAGAATACATCCTTAAATTTGATTTTGAAGACTAAGTTCTTCTTTTATCTCCTCTCTTTTTATTTTTTTTTCCTGTCTATCCTTTTTTTTTTTTTTTTTTTAATGTAGTGGTGTTTGGACAGTTTGCCTATTTTCAAACAGCTTTGAATGATGTGGCAGAATTATTTGATGGAGAAAACTCTCAGGCTAGACTCCTTAGTTCACTATCTGGATCCCACTCAGGTAATTAATAAAGAAAGGAAGTATGCATTTCTTACACAGCTCAGTATGGGAAAAAATAATCAGGAGAATTTATGAATTTACTTTGGAAATAAAGTCATTGGAACAGGATGGGAGATGGTAACACCCTTCTAAATCTTTGAATCAAGACATTATTCTGGAACATATGGTTTAGGCAAGAACTGATCTCTTGGGTGAGTATAGAAAGAGTTGAATGAAATTCTCAGATCTCTATATAAGAGGGCAGATTGGATGGTATAATTATTTTCTCTGCCCCTAAACTTTTTGAAATACTCATCTACATATTCTGAATGTCTAATTTAAACAAAAATTACTTGTATTTACAAAATGCAATTATCTGTATGCAAACATGCACTTAGACTAAAAGCAGGCCAGCTGTTGCATTCAGGTAACTATAGCAAAATGTTGACCTTGTGAAATCATAATTAAGCTTATATGGATTTCAACATGATCAGATTTCCAGTGTGTGCATGTGTACTGACTGTGTTTGTCTTCAATGATATGTAAGTGTATTTCTGCAGCTATGAATGTGCCTTGTCAAACACTTGTAGTATTTAGGAGTATTTATATGTGAATTTAAAATTTTGCAGTACAGGGCTATTCATGGCTTCTTGGTTTTTACTTTGAATAAATGGAGAAATACTTAATATGAAAAGAATAAAATATCTATTTGTTTTATAGTAAATATTTTATTACATGAAAAAACTCAGCTTTTAATTTTCCTCTGGTGAATACTAGCTATTTGTGTCATAGTAAGTGTTCACAAAAAATTCTAAGATTTGTTTAACTACTGACAGGAGTACAGCAACAAAACAAAATTATGATTTTAAGTTTAAGAGACAGCCCATCTAAGCACCAAATTTTACTGCATCAAACTGCCATGTAAAAGTTGAAACTAATATCTGTTTTCACTGTAGACATTTAGAAATACTTGAAGGAAACTTAAAATTCTGATTTTTAATTACTTGTGATATATCTGATTTACATTGATTCAGGATTCTGTTAAATGGAATCACGAGTTGCTATAATATAAAATTGATCTAAGTGAAAGAATTATATACCTAGTTATAGGAGATATTTTAAATCATCATTCATTTCTGTAGAATTTAATAAAATATGGGTTTATACAGTCCAGTGAGAATAAAAATAGTAGTACTATGTAGTAGAATTATTGTAGAAGTACTGCAATTTTGTCTAGAGTGTTTCATTTTTGAACTTTTATCATGACTCCTGACAGATATGTCAGGAAAGGTGTTAAATTATATTAAATATCTTTATTAATCCTCAAATCAGAAATAAAATTTGCAATGCTAAAAGAAAGTTAATAATATAATATAGTTCATGTGTGACCATATATTTTGTTGAAGCCACTACACAAAACAAGTCATGAGTTTGGTGTCTGCTTTAGTTTTGAAATGGTAAGCATTCCTTGAAGATTCCTGTAGCGTTTTCCAAATGCTTTTATTTGTTTAATGTGTTTTTCAAGGCAAAGTAAGGCCCTCAGCCACAGAAAAGAGTTAACTAAAAAATCTTCTAATATTTTTGGCCCCGAGTGGCAGTAGGGTTCTCCAGTCAAGTAGTTTATTGGACCTCTACTTCCAGCTGCTGCAGTAAATGCCAGAAGGTTTCTCTTGTTGAATCATGAAGTCTTTTTGTTCTGACAATAGTAGATATAATTTTGTCCAGTTTTCTTTATGTTGTCTTTAACTGTAGAGGAAAACACAAAACTATGTATTTTAACAGTGTATTTGGTTACATATTGAAGAGCTATAACTGTTGTTTTGTGTATTTATTTTCTTTTTCCATTTGTAGGAGAGACATTGCCTTTGGCTACATCTAATCAAATTCTTCTGCGATTCAGCGCTAAGAGTGGGGCATCAGCCAGAGGGTTTCACTTTGTTTACCAAGGTAAACATATTTACTTTTGGTGGAAGACACTGGTGCCAATTTCAGGAATTGTATTCTTTTTAATTATGCTTAAGTCTTAACATATTGCTTTAAATGTGAGTGTAGTCTTAACCTTTTTCCATAGATCAGGGACTTGTGATGGCAGACTGGCTTCAAAACAGCACTTGTCTGTGTTTATCCTGTCTGACCCCATGGACTTGAATATGTCCAGCCTTTCTTAGTAGTCTGCAATCTGCTGCTCCCTTACTGCTGAGTGAGATCAAGGGGTTTGGGAGCGTGCTTATTTGTATTAGTGTTTTTCAGTATTCCAGGTTGATTTTTCAAGAGCTTTTTTCCAGGCTGTCTTCTTGGAGAGCTTGGAGAGAAAATTCCTGTGGCAGAGACCATCAGGCTATTTCAGTATTGAGGGGTGGGTGGGTGACTTGCTGGTCTGTTACTGACCCAGCTGAACTTGAGGAGACATTATGTGCATGTCTGCACACTGCAGCTGAAATGCAAGACTGACACAATGACACAGCATGGCCAAGTCTGTTGGCATTCTGCTGAGCAGCTTAGTACACTTAGCTGATCCATGAGTCTTCCTTGCAGTCTGGTGACACCTGGAGCCGTGCCTACAGATTCATTGTCTGTATGGGCAGCAAGTGCAGTCCCAAAGTGACTGGCGTTGGGGCAGTTCTCTGGGTGTATTGCTACATACCCAGTAAGCTTAATGAGACAGTCAATTGCACACTGTCCTTTGCTGTATACTACCCTTTCACTTTTACTAAATTGAAGTGTAAAAGTAGTTTTGGATAATTTCAAATAATATTATTGAGATTCCTAGATTCCGTTTTTTTTTTTTCTTTAAACATTGGAGCACAGTCCTAGTTTGACACAGCAAATAAGTGGAAAGAACTGTCTCACCTCAAGAATATTTCCATATTTGTAAGGAGCTTGTTAGGACTATTTTTAAGCCTTCTGACTTCTGTGTTTATAGAAACTTACCACCATGACTGTACACTCTACTTTGGATCTATCTCAAGATAGTTTTACCTGACCTTATTACACATCAAAAGGATCTTACACATATTTGCATGAAAATTTATCATCCTAAATTATTCATAAAAGATGGAGCTTGTAAACTTCTGGAATTAGAAAAGAGCTGTCAGCATTTGAGTTCTTATCAATTTGCATATGAATGACATATTTCTGTCTTACTCTATTTGATTTTCCTATGTCTAAAGCATTATTTCTTGCTGCTTTTAAAGACTTCATAATGATAAAACCCCATGATTCTATTAGCTGTATATATAAACACATATATTACTATTGAATGGGAAGTCTCCAGGTGAGCAAAATGCTATGCTTCATTTCAGACATTAGTGTTTTTAGTAACTGTAGGAAATAGATTTTAACAAATGAGAGCACAAAATGAGTTAGGCAAAGTCACTTTATTTGTCTCAGGGCAATCATGAAGCTATTTATATACCATGGGATTTTAATATATTTAAAAATATATCTTGAGAGTTTTACTAAATACAGTATATACGTATACATACATTAGTTAGTGAGTTAGTGGTATTTAATAAGCTCTATCTTTTTGAGATTTTTTTTTCTCTTCTTTCAAAGCTTGTGATCATACTTCCAAAGACTACCTGCTTGCTAGCTTTTTAAATACTTCAGAAATGACATCCACTCTCACACTGAACACAGTAATCTGGTCTACAAAGTCAATAATTTTATTCATTGCCCTCTATTCCAGGTTGACCTTCTTCCCTGTTCACTTTTCCACTGGGCTGATTTCAATTTAGTTTCACAGCAGTATGAAACGTTTACTGAAAAATGGAGGATAATTACTATAGAAAATGGAATGCTTCTGTGATACAGCTTGAGAAGTCTAGGTTGACAACACTATAGGCAAAAGCTAAAAGGAAGGCTTGAGGGGGGAAAAGTTATTGCTTGCTTATTTCACATTCTGGTTTGAGAAACCATCAAATAGGGGCTTTAGCTTCTGATTCAGATTTAATGGCTTTTATGATGCCACTTTCTCAAAAACATCTTTTTATCTGGGTATGTCTATGCCTTCATTTCCTTTCTCAAATCATTAATTTTCCTTGTATTTAATGCAATAGGTAAAGAGTGTCGGTAATGAGACTAAATGAATATCCAGTCTTCCAAAATATTAGGATCAGCTATGTTGATATATGCTAAGAACAATCATGTGTAAGAAGACTGGAATTTTTTTTTCAGGCTTTTTTATCCTTGTCTTCCTGCTATGACATCACCTAAGAGACAAGAGCCTGTGTTTTTATATAACTCAGGCTGCAACAGTACACAATTCCTTCCTTAAAATGTAAACCTTTCTACCATCCCAAAAATTTGAGGTTTAAATATTTGTCTTTTTTACTTGCTATACAAATGCATGAACTAGTTTACTAGGTCAACTGAGATTTTAAAGTGGATAATTAAGAAAGTTAGCATACTAGGATGAGGAAAAGAAAGGGAAATAGGAATAAAAGATTCTGATTTTAATAATCAGGTTGATCTAATTTGTGGCAAAATTAAAATTCACAGCCACACGTTGGCTGCTAGATATAATTAGAGAGCAGAAATAAGACTGTTTGTATGTGCTACCATGACACATTATGTCCTGCTTTAAAACAGAGATCCTGGAGAGATGATTGATGCCCTAAGCCTGTCAGTGGTTAAGAGGGATTTGAAAAATGTCCTTGATAACATGTTGTAACTTTAACTCAGTCCTGAATTGGAAGGGTGGTTGGAGTAGATGATTGTCGTAGGTCTCTTCCAACTGAAATACTCTTGGAGACATTTCGGCTGAGCTGTCACCTGTGTCACATTTTAGAGAAACAGACCTATTTTCCTAACTTTTTGTAGTTGTATGAAACTGTACTCGATTTTTCCAGGGACTATTTAAATCTCATTTTAAACAGTGTGGAACTACCTCACTTTATTGTTATCTATAGCTTGCATTACATCTATTCTTAAGGCTGCTCTTTTTCAAACAGAGGAAGGATTAAAAAAAATAGTACCTCTTAGAGTGATTGTGCATCTTTAGTATTTCTTATCTCAGTGTAACCATTAACAGAGTATTAGTAAAACTTCTGAAAAACTGAGCAAAATGTACAATTTTAAATGTCATTGAGTGTTGCTGGCAATAGAATAATTTGATACAACTGTGGCCATGGATGTTTGTGGCTGTCATGGCTGATCTCAGTAAAGTATCAGCTTTTAGTCTGAAAAAGTATTTCTGCTAGGTGAACTAATTTAAGAGTGCTATTAAACTGCCCTTACATTTGCTATCGTGTCAGAGATGCCTTGCTCACAGGAAAACAACTTTCATAAGCTAATACTATAATGAAACCAGATGATCTGACGTCCTTTATTGAGAGGTGCTAAAAGGTGTCGTAACACAAAAAATATATGGATTACTAGTGCATGTATGCAAATTTCCTGATGCTATCACTGAAAGTTATCGGATATTCTTAAATCTGACTGTTAAAACGTGTCCTTTGCCTGCACAGCTGTTGTAGGGATTCTCCCGACATGGATGCTAGGCAAGGGTTAGAGAAACTGAAAGGATTTCTTTTCTATAGTTTCCTCCCTTTTGAGAAATTGAGTGGAAAAATACATAGGGAAAGATGGCAGAAGGCTGAGCAAGTTTCACACAATGAATGGAAAATACTCCGGGAGTGATGCTGAAATTTTCAGTTGGGGTATGTAGTCTCTTAGGTAAGACAGATAAGCTTTATTCATGGGAGAAGCTCAAAGTTTAACTAGCAAGTGGCTGAGAGGTGATCTGTGTGGAAGGAGGCTGTGAGCTACCGTGTCCCATTCACAAACAGCATCCTGTGAAGTTGTAATAAGCAGGTTCTCACATGCCAAAACTCCCAATAGTCAGAGGATCATGTGGTGCCTGTTCTCAAAAAAAAAAAAAAAAAAATTGTGAGAGTGACTGCTTTGGGACAGAAATGCTTCTGGATATGTGCTGCTAGAGATGCTGCTGGAGGGATTGTTGGGACACTCTTGGAAAGAGGCCCTCCCTGCCAAAGGGACTGTGGCCTGTGGGTAACACCTGCTGGAGTAAGAACACCTCAGAGGGGTTGGCAGCCTGTGAAAGTCCTATTCTGCAGCAGGGAACATCTTTGAGCAGCTGTAGCCCATGGATGATCCACTCTGGAGGAAAAACATTCAGAAACAGAGTGATATGAAAACCTGAAGAAGCAAAAAGGAGAAAGATGAGTAAAATGCTAAGTACGTTGTGAGGGGAAAGCAAAAAGAGCATATACCTCAACCACAGGTACTGTCTTTCACTTCATTGGTACAACACAGATGGACACAAGGAAGTTGAGAAAAAGAAGGGGAGGATAGGTGTTCGAAGTTGAGCCTGGTGAGAATGAAGTAAAACTGTTTAATTAACTTGTCCAAATGTTTGTGTCCTCTTTCTTTTTAATTCCTGAATCAGTGATCAGAAGTTTGTGTAAAACTGGTAATAAGTTAATCATAATTATTAAGTCCCTGCATCAAGACTGGTTTGCCCACAGCAAAGTACTGAACCCTTGGCTGTCACATAATTGTAAATGATTTATTTCATGGCAAAAACCACCAGTTTGAACAAGTAGTCCTGATTGGGGGGTGGATTAAGGCCTAATTACATGGCAGAAGCTGTAGTTCCAGGCATATAACACTCAATCATGTGACTGGATGTGTGAACATCCATCATCATCTAGGCAGTTGAAAAGTCATCACTAATTCCAGTGTAGTCATTATGCAATAACATGGAAAGAAAGATTTGAGGAAAATAGTGCTTGTGCAGAAGACACTTGGGTAGAGAAAAGGCTATTAATCCCAATAAAAGAGCAGAAAAGAGCAAGATGAGTCAGCTGAAGTGATCTGGCAGACTGTAACTGGCCTGCAGGTTATGGTCAGGAAGAACTGACCATAACTGTGACTGTGTGAAATCCTGGAATTATGGTTTCTTCATTATGCTTCCACAAGTACAGAAGAGTTTCCTCCCATGGTTAGAATTGCATGCATGAACAAGTTTCATAGAGCATCTGTGTGATGCTGTGGTCCTGTGGAGCACTTAATCAAAAATTCCTATTTATTTGAACAAAGCCACATATATAAAGTTTGCTGAAAGGTAAGTTGTTTGTTTAGAAAAAGCTTAACAAAATGTATTTGCTTTTCTTTTTCCGTATTGTGCATTTACCCAGGAGTATGCTAGTTTACCTCTTAACATTCTTTAAATCCTGAATACATTTTTAAAATTTCTTAAGCTTTCAAGGTGAAAGAAAATCTTCTGCAACCATCCAACGTACTGATTTAAAAGAAACAAGAGCCTATTATTGTATCTGTCTGAACTTGTCTGACAAATCAACTCACTGTGTATTAGTAAAAAAGACAATGTGTTCTAATGTTATTGCTAGTATCAATTATTTCTAAATCTTCTTTGTGAAAGCTTTTTTCTACATTTGGTAATACTTGCACGAACTTAACAGTTATATCTGGTAGCAACTCTGAAAGCTGGTAGAACATAATGTAATCATAAATGAGAACTTTTAATGTTCTGCTAAAATGTGTTGCAGGTTTAATGCTAGATTTAAGATAGGAGTGATTTCAATTAGTGTTCCATATTCAACTTGTTTTGAAATGTTAATTTTTAATAGCACTTACAAGTACTTAAAACTTAAATAATTATGATTCTGAATAGAGCAAATGACAATACAAGAAATAGGATGAGCATAAAGCTATCAATAGGAAAATAAGTAGAGGCTCCATACACCTTGTCTTTTACTTAGTTACCAGGATAGCTGAACAAGTGTGTAGGGGTGAGTGTACACTTGTGCACATGAACAGATAGAAATATCACTCTTCACTCTTACAGGCCAGCAAAGGAATTTAAACCTAAGGCTGTAAAATAAAACTAAATATAACTGTGGTTCTGTGTATATTAGTAAGCTAGAAGCATCATACTTGAAAATTTGACAGGAATAAAGTGTAACACCCCCCTTCTTTCCTCCCCTACCTCCCCCCACCTCCTAGTGCCATTTTATGTCTTTGTTACTTAAGAGCTAAATGGCAGGCAATTTTCATGGTGGTACTTGTTCCTATTTGGATGTAGCGATGCTCTAAAACTAATTCTTGGACAAACCAAGCTGATCAAACAAAGCTTTTGAACATGCCACTCATACAGAAAAATTGCATATATTTAATGAGATTATTTTTAATGTACCTTTATTTTAGTATACTGTGTACTGTGAGACATAGATGACACTGCACACAAACTATACCTGTCATTTTCTGTATAAATATTTTTAGTTTCTTTTAAAATTGGCATTTACTAGCTTACTGTAAAATGAAATGTAGTAAGAACAAATTTGATATAAAACCACATGCACAATACCAACAGTCAGCTGGTAAAATACATGTTATTGAGAAGCGTTTATGAATAATGAAGCCAAAGGGAAAACCATTATGTGGGCTTCTAATGAATGTGATTATTTTGCTCTTTATATGTTGCTTACAGTATTTTAACTGTTCTTGTATCACATCAGGTTTATGAATTCCCAGCCATTATTGGTAAAAAGAATTGTCAACAGCAAACACTGAAATATTCTGGAGGGTGTATTTTTATCACTTTATATTCTCCAATGTGATAAATAAAATATTTGTAAGATATTATGTTTCTTTATATCTGATTACCTACACCACAATATATTTTTGGCCTTCAAATGAGAAAGTTCAAGTGAGAAGCCAAAGGCTCCATATTTATTAAGTGAAGTAGGTGGTAGATACAGGATGCTGTCTTTGAAAAAGGCCACAGAAACACCCACTGATCTTCTCGTGCCTAAAGACGTGCATTCAAAGTTGAAAGGTCTCCAAGCTGCCATGGCACTCATAACTGTACACAGTCACAGCCCAAAACCATATTCCAGCTAATAGCCAAGAAAGCATTAGTCTATTCTTAGAGAATACAGGGGCAGAGCAAGCAACGTGAATTAAACTGTGTCCTACAAGAAACAATCAACATTTTTATTGGTCTATTTTTTTTTATTATGACTGTAATTTTTATTCATGACTTTTTATTTTTTCTCTCTTTATACAGCTGTTCCACGCACAAGTGATACACAGTGCAGCTCAGTTCCAGAACCTAGATATGGAAGGAGAATTGGCTCTGAGTTTTCAGCAGGCTCTGTTGTTCGATTTGAGTGTAGTCCCGGCTATCTGCTACAAGGCTCAAAAGCTATCCGATGTCAGTCTGTCCCAAATGCCTTAGCTCAGTGGAATGACACAGTACCAAGCTGTGTAGGTAAGCAATTACATTTAAGTTGTCTGTTCTGTCACACATCTCTGAATTAGGATTCAGGAACTGTTTCAGAAAATAGTATTTAACCCATATATTCACTCTCCTTCGATTAATATCAGTCATGCCCAATTTAAAAGAGCAGTTTTCCATATCAAGAAATAATTGGGTACCAGCTGGCTCAGAGGCAGTATAGTGTTTCATATAATGGCTTAGATTATAGGAACAAGTGTGATGCACATTTTCTTGAACATTCATTATTTTCATTACTTATCTACAGTCTGAAATACAGGACAGAATTTAATTCTCCAGAAGTGTCTTTACCTCTTTTATTACACAGTACTTCTCATATATTTCTATCACACATAGCATAATGATTTCTTTCTTCAAGCAGAAGCATAATGTACATTGAATAATGATAGCATTGTTAAGTATAACTAATTTTCTTTAGTCTATCAATAGACCCGCACTGAAATAATGCTTAGCACTTCAAATTTTTTGTAAATATTGAAATGTTTACCATCTCAGTATTTGCATTTGTACCCAAAAGCCATTGCTATTCCTAGAAATTCACTCTAGAATTAATTAATGCTCTAAAAATAAATGTAGGTATGCTATTTTCATATTCTGGTTTTTTTTTGTATAATGTTTTGTTTTGTATTCTTGAACCTTAAAGAAGCAAGTGTGTAACAGTAAAGATATTTAACATACTACACCACTTTATCAGCTAGATTCAATATTGGAACTATCTTAGGCTGTGGGTAAATTCATATAATTTCTGTCAATCATGATTGTGTTTAATGTTATGTCTTTATAGTTTGTTGTTACTCCAAGACATGATTAGGATCTGCTGCGGGGCTGTTCTAGGATGCACACATGAAAAAAGAAGTTCATTTCTGAATTATTTATTCAGGGAGTTTGTATCTTATGCTTGATATCACTCATATTTTAGATAAGAAGCTTTTTAAGTTCTGATGGTTGCTTCATGTCTATGTGTTTATGCTACAAAAACAAATTATTATAATGATTTTGATCTTTGTAAAATTATTATTGCTTCTGTGTTCTTTAAAGTGGTTTAAGTTGTGTAATAATTTGTGGTAATACTTTCTTTCAGTACCATGCAGTGGGAATTTTACTGAGCGCAGAGGTACTATTCTTTCACCAGGTTACCCTGAACCTTATGGTAACAGCTTGAATTGTGTGTGGAAAATCATAGTGACTGAGGGATCAGGTATTCAGGCAAGTCTGTATTCTGTCAAGCATGGAATATTAAGTACTTTGTTTGTTTATTTCTCTAGAAATTTCATAAATTATTAAACCTATAACTGGGGGGTGGGGTACTTGAAACATTAGTGCTTTGTTTTTCTCATTATTGTTCTTTGGTTAGCTTTATTTTATGTTGCTTTATTTTCACATGGTGGTACGAATGGGAAATGATTAACAAGGAGTTTTCTGTTTTAATTGTGTAGTTCATTGAAAGCAGGTCCTGATCCATCAATCTGATATGCAAATACCAACTCTGTCTGCCTGCTAGGATATTACCAAGCCCCTTGAGAGTTCTGCAGCTATCTTGATTATCTGCTCATTTATGCTTCGAGTAATTTTTTTAAAATTATGCAACACATGTTCAAAATTCTTTATACTTACTTAATGTCAAATTTTCTAAGAGTTAACACAATTTAAAAAGCAAATAATCATGTGTTCTTTAGATTTTTTTCACTGAGATATTTTTTGTTTGGATCTATTATTTTTATTTTCTTTGGTACGTGTTCTCTTTTTATTTTGTTGGTTTTAGAACATTTAAAAATGTGTATGGCTTGTTTGCCTAAAAAGTTCTCTGGTCCTGTTTTACAGATCCAGGTCATCAGCTTTGCCACTGAACATAATTGGGACTCCCTTGAAATATATGATGGTGGAGATATGACAGCACCGCGCCTTGGGAGCTTTTCAGGTTAGGACATGCCATGATTTAAAGATACAATTTTATATATAGATCTGTATGTGAGAGAATATGTCTTTATTTGCTCACACATATAGACAAGGACTATGTATTCCATCATTTTTGATACCATTATGAAGTGTTCTCGGTTTTGGGAGGAAACTTCAGGTGGTGTAAACATGTCAATATTCAAATTCAAAGAGGTTTTCAGAAGAAAATATGACCCTAAAAAATTTAACTTTGATTAGTGGAATTTAGTTGAGAATAATTTCAAAAATATCCTTTCTTTTATCTTTCCTACCACTTCCATGTAGGAGATGCAGCGACATAAATTGGTACTGACATTCAAGGAGCTTCCTTTGATAACTTTGACTTAACTTATCCTTATTAGCCTCCCTTTCTCATGAAAAAGATGAAGCATTCAATATTCATCCAGACTCGCCAGACCTCACAGAACAAACTAAAATTAATACAACTGGGATATAACAAAAACAGATAATTAGGTTTTTTAAATATACATCAAGCACATACACTTTTTCTCCTTTTATATGGGACAATTTTTTTATAGAAAGAATGTGTTCTGTAAACCAAACCAAGAGAAAGGGATGAAGTCATGAATAATTACCCAGACTCATGATTACTGATCTGATTCTGATATCGCTAAAGCAGGTGGATTTTTGCCTCTCTGATGATTTCACAGACTTTTAAAGTATAGATGTATATTGGATTAGTAAGGAAATAAAAAATCAACTGGAAAAATTATTGATGAACACAGTGCCAAAAGGTGTGGCATATCCCTTTGGTCAGTTAGGGTCAGCTGTCCTGTGTCCCCTCCCAGATTTTTGGCTACCCCCAGCCTCCTCACTGGTGTTAGTGTAAGAAGGCCATGATGTGGTGTAAGCACTGCTCAGTGATACCTGAAACAACCCTGTGTTATCAATATGGGTTTGGTCACAAAAACAAAACACAGCACCATGCCAGCTACAGTGATTAACTCTATCCCAGCCAGACCAATAGATTATAAAATTTTAAATTAAATGCTAATAACAAGGCTGTATGTCAAATTGGCAATAAGGAAAATGAAATTATGAAAATTAATCAAATTTTGGAAGTGAATTATGTGGCAAATTTATTGGATCCACTGGATAAGGAACAGATGAAATGATTCATTTAACAATATTCAACAGTACTCAAAACTCAAAACATTCCCTTAGTCTGAAAAATAAGTGTGTCATTTTGCTTTAGCTTAAAAGCCTTCCTACTTTCCAGGGAAACTGAAAAAGGCAGGTTTTTTGTGTTAGAAATACTTCATTTGAGATAAACTAGCACGGATTTATTGTAGATTTGTCTCTTATATAATGAACATCTGAATGAATAATTATTTTCTGCATGGGAAAGAATATGTAAAAAGGACATGAAATTTTCTGTTCTCAAAATTGAACCAATAATGTGACATTGAAACTGAATTCCAGGCATGATTTCATAAGTGGTAAAATTTCTCTTTTACTACATTATGTATAAAACCATTGTCTTCTGATTCATTCTTTGTGGATTCCTCTCTCTTCTAAATATACATTCAAGAGGTAAAAGTGAACAATTACTAAGAACTGACTAAACTGTGCTAACTTTGTCACAGAGTTGACTTGGAAAGGTGAATTCACTGAGTCTGTTTCTTTTGGTGAGTCTGTAGCTACTTCCAGTATTCCTGGATGACTGAGATTACCTGTTTGACCTCATTGTGTGCTCAGTGCAGCCCTCTTTACATAACATTGGCTGCATGGTGTGTACAGCAGATCGTTCCTTTGAACACATATACATGTATATACGTGTGTATAGAGAGAGGATACAAATACAGTAGTTATTGAGGTTGACATCTGGAGAATCTACTCTTAAGACGGGAGATAAATTTAGAAAAAAAATTAGGTAAGAATGTGATCCACGCTCTATGTTTGTGCTAATCCAAGAAATGCTAAAAATGACCACTGATCTCCATCCTTGGTCTGGAAATTTCTTAGATACCTACAAAGACTATCACACATTCACTGTAGTGTTCCCCTCCAGAATGAGATACGTTACTCTTTGTTGCCATTGCTGAGACTTGAAAGGGACAAAATCTTCTGTAATAATACTGTAATGGAACATTTAAGTAGAAAACCTGTCAGTCCTCATTCCTTTTTAAGCCTTTAGGAGAGGCATGCATGCGTTTACTGCCTTCTAGCAGAGTTGCCTATTTTCCAGACTACAGGTTCTTAATCAAAAGTTTAAGGAGTCTGTAGGACTCCAGTAGACTAACATGGTATCTGTCTACCTGAGCATTAGATGTTTACCATGAATACATCTACACTTAAGTTATCATCAGTGATACCTGCTCCTGTCCTCTGAGCATTATTTCTCTCTATTGACAGTAAAGGAAGTCTCAAGTGATTAGGACACTACGTCTGGTTACCACACTGAAACATATCTTCCATGCTTCATATACCTAATCCCAGGAAAGGCAGAAGTGAACAACAGAATTCCAGTCAGATCATAGAATCATAATATCATAGAACAATCCAGGCTGGAAAGGACCTCACAAGATCAGTAGCTCAACCTTTTGTAAGAAAGGGAGCCTAGGTGATATGGTCCAGCACTGTCCAGTTGCATCTTCAAAACCTCTAGTGATGGTGACTCTACCGTGTCCCTTGGGCGGTTGCTGCAGGGCATGGTTGTTCCCACTGTAAAAATACTCTTTCTAATGATAAGATGAAACATCCCCCAGTGCATCTTGGACCTCTTGCCCCTTGTCTTCTCCATATGGCTCCCAATGAAGTGAGGAGCTCTTTAAATACCGGAATACTGTGATGAGGTCCCCTCAGAGCCTTCTTTCCCACCAGAAGAAGAGACCTAACTTCTTCAGTCTTTTTTCACAGGGTAGATTCTCCACGCTTTGATCATCTTTACGCTCCTCCTTTGGACCCTCTCCAGTCTGTCCTTGTCTTTCTTGCATTGTGGGGCCCAGATTGGGGCCCAATACTCCACGCACAGCCTGACAAGTGCTGAGAAGAGCTGCACAATCACTTCTCTATCTCTTCTAATTGTGCTCCTCTGGATGTGGCTCAGGAACTTATTTGCCTTCTTTGCTGCAGCAGTGTACTGCTGACTCACGCTCAGCTTGTCCACTGCAACAGTACCAGGTCCTCTCAGCAAGGCTGCTCCCCAACCACACAGATCCTAGCCTGTAGCAGGCTCTTTGCTTATTCTAACACACATGCAGAGCTTTGCACTTGTCTCTGTAAAAGTTTATACTGTTTTTGCTAGTCTCCTCTTTCAATCTCTCCAGGTCACTCTGACAGGTCAGCCCCTCCACTCAGTTTAGTGTCACCAGCAAACTTGGCAAGGGTGCTCTCAATCCCACCACCCAAATAATTTCTGAACATGTTGAAGCAGTGTGGGCACTAGTATCAGTCCCTGGGGGTTCCATTTGTGACAAATAGCCAGCCTGAATTATGCCATTGAATGTAGCAATCATGAGAATGAAAAACTAGCCTCATTTTTTTCCCACAATACAATAGGATCTAACTTTTCCTCTTATTGAATACACACTTTAAGGAAGTAAAAGACTAGTGTCAAATGTTACCGGATCCTACAAAGGAACATAACTGCCAGGTCAATTTTGTTCATTAAAGAGTATGATAGTCATTATGAGTTAACATCCTCATTCTTACAGGACACCTTAAACATCCTGAAATGTATTTTAAATTCCATATGGACACTGTTGAGGAATACAGTTACTGCCAGTAGCTGTGTGAGTAGCTGCAGTTCAAGCTGCTCATGAAGCTCTCGGTGGTGCAGCCTGAGGCAAGAGGCTTTGAACTGCCAACCCCTTGCACAACAAAGGGCCCAGGGACCTGTGGCTCAGCTTGGTAAGAGGACACTCAGAGACACAGAGAGGACCTGAGGACTTGGGAGGAAGAGACTTTTATGTGTGGTGAGACTGTGCTGGTGTAAAAGCCCGGGGATTTCTTGGCTGGGATTCTCCTTGGAGGCACCAGCTTGAGCTGTTTCGGTGTAACTGCACTGTAAATAAATGGCTTTGTGGAACGAGATATCCGAGACTGCTGTGGGAGACCCAGGGTGGAATAGGTGAGGAAACCTGGTCTGACTGTGAGAGTGGAGTGTTCAGGGAGTGAAACAGGGATCCATTGCATCACTGGAGCCATCTGCTGTGAAGGGGCTTCGGTCCCTGCTGTGAAAGTCTCTGATGTGGAAGATGCTTCACTGTTTTCTGTACTCCAGGGTAAATATTGTGTGATGTGAATGCTCTGTACTGTCTGAATTTCGATACTTAGAATTTCCATGTCAGACAGTAAACACCTTCCTTGAAGGCCAGCTTGTCATCTTTCAGCTTCTCTGTTCATATTAATATTTTGCTTAATTCAGTTTTAGATTGAAAGTATTTACCAGTTCCTTGTTTAGATTGTAGACTTAGGAAGATAATTCTTTTCAGCATTTCTTTATAAGTCCAAGTTTCAGGCTCATACCTAGGCTGCTCACAGTTACTATAGAAACAGAAAATGCCCCACAGGAAATGAGAGTATTTCTCATGAATCCACCATTGAAGTTCATTAGCTACTCAATAGTGTCTTTGAGGGTAATCATAGAAAATGATGTAATTTTTAGCCTCAGTAAATCTTCCAGCTTTAGACAGTAGAATATGACTTACATGGTATCATGTGGTAATGAAATCAGTGTTTGTCAGACTTAGTAATTCCAGAGGCAAAGAATGTATCCAGGGTTAGTGATAAGCTTGTTGTGTAGCATACCCAGTTTTATTATAAATATTTGAATTAGGAAAAGCTGATATGTCTTTTTTTTCTTTAAATGTATTGTACCTGCTTCTTAATTTCCTGTCATATCCTCTGAATTAGCATAAGTGGTTGAAATATTATTGTGGAAAGAGGATGTGGAGTACACAGAAAAAATCTGGACTGCTTTGTTCTGTATTGCTGATTTTACAGAAATGTGGGAAAACAGGCAAATGGCAGTTGAACTTATTCTCCTAATCAAATCCTGTATTTGTGTGATATTTTTTTTCTGTTTACATCTCTTTTTTTCTGTCCAAGTCAATAAGGTTTCCTCTAAATATGATAAGTTTGATTGTACTTAGTGTTATGACTAGTAATCAAACTTTTCTTGCAAATTCAGGAGAAAACAAGGCAGAACACAGCAGAATGTTTGGGATTCCCGTGTATGTAATGAGAGAAAAATAAGCCTGTCTGGTTATGCCTTTTCAATGCAAAACTCTGATCAGCATGCTATAGTTTATTCCATAACTTTTATTTTTCCAGGTACAACTGTGCCAGCACTGCTGAATAGCACCTCCAATCAACTTTACCTTCATTTTCACTCTGACATAAGTGTGGCAGCAGCTGGTTTTCACCTGGAATACAAAAGTAAGACTCCTTGTTTTTTGAAACTTACTCAGAAAAAGTATGTACATAGAAAGGGAAACAGATATTTTACATTATTCTTTTTGCTTGCTTGTTTCTTTATTTTTCTTTCCTGACTACCAAGCCTTGTATAAGTGGTACCTATTAAACTGAAATTTTAAATGAAGTGACATTTGAAATGGCTGGAAAGCAGCTTTTACAAATTAGCAGCATCTGACAAATCAAACTGGTAATTCATGATTGCGTTTTTAAAATGTGGGGTTTAATATTGGTGTGGTATTTCTTAATTAATTTCAGCTTAGTTCTGAAATTTAGGTGACAAAAAAAAGAGTTCTTTTCCCTGCTTGGAAATAGATAAAATCAGAGAAGATAACATATTATTTTTCTATTTATATGTGCATATATTTATGCTTTTCAGTTCTTTCCTTTATTTCAAATTATTTTCTCTCTACTAATTGCTGTAATTGCAAAACCCAACATTTTAATCCCAGAGCTGCAAGAAAACACAACAGTCATCTTGGTAAATCACTGGTGGTATGAGCAGAATAATCTAAGAATTTTCATAGCAAATTCTGCTATATATCAACTTTTTGTATGTTTTATGAGAAACTTCATTAAAAAATAATGAAGAGGTGTGGAGTTATAAACATAGTGGATTACCTCACATAATCATATTTAATTCAAACATGTTTGTATTATTACATCTCTCCAAAACTTAAAATACTATAGAATAGTAAATTCAGTGCATATACTTGCATAGCACATGTAATTTTAACTGGAAATACATATTACTAAGAACAGTCTAGTATTTAAAAAGTAATATGATGAGTTGACAGTCTGATGAGTGCTTTGATGAAGGTCACAAAGTAAATCCTTATAACTTTTGAATATGAGCAAGCTCTCTTTTTTTCAAAGACCATTCAGGAATTTTCTTGACAATGGAGTTAGCTTTTCTATTGCATGGAGTTCATAATTAATGTCTAAAAATTGTAATGTTGTTTTTAATATTTTAAAGAAGTACACATAAGTAAATAAGCATGGATGATTTTTAATAAGTCCTATTTCAGATTGAGATAAAAAATTGTAAAGAAAATATAAAGCTGCACAGAGTTTTGATAGACTAGATTTTCAACTCATAATAAATATATTAATCTGACTATAGGCAAAAGATAGTCCTGTGTTTTCATTTAATTCTTTGTATAGTTCAAGCATTTATATGCAAGTTTGTTTTAGGGGTTGTTTTAACGAAATCATTCTAATGGTGATGGAGAATGAAAATACAAACATTACTTCTGCAGGTTTTTTTTTTGGAATCTACTATTTTGACAAAGTTCTCTTTTTTTTTTTCATCTGGGGACTCCTCCATGGTTGGTCATTTTGTTATCCTCCTCCAGCCTTTTACCTGCAGTGAAGGTATAATTCCATATGAAGTGTGAAGTACACATTTATTCTAGAAAGTCATACAAAGAACATTTTAAATTTTTGTCTTTTCTCTATCAGTGTTATTATACTTGTGACTCCTGAAAAAACTCTATTCCATTAACAAAAAAAATCACCTAGATTTATACTTTTGCCTGTCTCCTAATACCCAGTTTCACAACTGTGCTCTGTTGAAGCATCTGTTGAACTTCAGTGGTGCTAATATTTCAAGGCCAGTGTTAGAAGTGCACCTCAGGACAAGTCAAGTTAGCAATGTTGAGCATTCAGAGCTTAGTTAGCTATTCTGTTGATAGTCTGGCAGGAAAGAAAAAGTTTGTTTCTTATATGGCTACATGGTCTCTGGTAGGAGTACAGTATATCTCTCTGTGTGATTGAATACAGAAACTGGGCAAGTTCCCACAGCAAGAATTTAAAGGTTTATATTGAGCAGTCACCTTTTCAGATCAATAAAAAAGCAGAGAAAGAAATGTTTTTCAGATATTGCTTCTATTTGATTATGAATTCTGAAGTTTCTGATTGTTTGGTCACCTAATGTCTGAAGCAGCATCTGAAAAATAAAAACCTTTGCTTCAGAAGACAATGAAATTTGGAATAAAATGCCATTTTGCTAAGGGGTTGTCTTCATAAAAAACCACAAAGATATTCAACATGAAATGCTATGATTAATGCAAAAGAAAAAGAAAGAAGAACTAGTTTAATGGTCATGGAACCATAGAATATGCTGAGTTGTAAGGGACCCATCAGGATCATTTAATCCAACTCCTGGTCCTGTGCACCTGCATTGTTTGTTTGTCTCTTGATTCTTTCTAGATAAAATGCTTTGCAGATGTAACTTTCAGGTATAATATGAGAGGTTTCTGTTCAATTATTTCATCTTCTGGCAGAAATTTGAATGTCTGAATAGTCATAATGGGGGTCCACAATATCTACTTTTAAGGCTACTTTATTTGTCAGATGAAATAAGCAGCTTTAACAGGATTTGTATCAACATTCTAATTACCAGGAAAAATGATCAATCATTCTGGGTTAGCTTATATACAAACATTTTGTAAAAGGTAGTAGAGCACTAAGATCAATTGTATAAAGAACACACCACTGTTTTGAGCCCAAAGACTCAGGATTAATGTATCCATCAAATGGGAAAACAGGACTTGGATCCTGCTTGAATGTATATAGGATGTAGCCAACTGATCACGATACTTAATGGTTTTCAGTTCTTGTTCAAAAAAATTTTAAAAACTAGCAAGTCCTCAGAGAACTAAAATTGGTGGGCACTCTTTTTATTTCATTTCCAAGTAGGTAATTTTGTTCCTACTATTTTTTTATAGAAATTTGGTAGGTTTTCTGTGGCCCTGATTAAAATTTAATAATGGCTTTATTGGAAGCAATTTATAGTTGTGCTTATTTTAGTATTTGAGTAATGCTTCTCTAAATCAAAACGTCCTTTTGTATATTTCCTGCCCTTTCGTGGAATGGGAATGGATTTGTTTATGAAGGGATTTTTTTTGAGTTATCAATTGCAGCCAGTCAAAATTAACAATAAAAATCCACAGTTGTTCTGATTTTTCATCAGATTTCTAGGAAACCCACAGAGATCGTGGCATATTCTTATTTTAAAAAACAAACCCCCAAAATATTAAAATTCATGGCTACCTACATCCCTCAAGGTATACAGCCTTAGAGTTCTTTTCTCCTGCTACATGTATATAGTTCCCAGTTATCATTAACTGAAACTATGCATACTCATCAGAGGACACTGGAACCTTAAATAATGTTTTAGATATAAGTATTTAGGAAAAGCAAAAGCTATCTGCCTTTGAAATTGTGAAAGCTGTAGTGATTTTCATAAGGCAAATTTTTTTCAAACCCTCTTTTCATATTTTACCTTGTATTGGATCTTTTTTTTTTCCTTTCTTGTAGTTGGGAACCAGATTTCTTGTTTGGTCCTAAAACATTTAAAACATTTCAAGAAAATTATTTAAGTAAATGAGCTTTGTTTTTAAGTCTTTGGGGGATGAATTGGATGGGACTCTGAGCAACCTGGTCTAGTGAAAAGTGTCCCTGCCCATGGCAAGGGGGTTGGAGCTAGATGATCGATAAGATCCCTTCCAAACTGAACCATTTTATGATTCTATGAAAATATTACCTGAGTAGGAAGTGTAGAGAAAGTTGCTGTGTACTCATTGTTCCTTGAGTAACAAGAATGATAAATTATTAAAATGAAGACCTTTAAAACCTTTCCTAAGCAAACACCTGGTGAGTGTTAGTCCTGAAACAGTTAATTTCATAAATATAAAGTGATCAGTTTAGTTTGTGTACTGTGGTGCCCAAAACTGCACACAATACTCAAGGTGAGGCCACAGCAGTGCAGAGCAGAGCAAGACAATCAAGTTGTAAAAATGGCATTGAGGTATTAAAAAGTTTCCAAAGGAAGGCCATGAGCATGGTGAGAGGCCTTGATGGGAAGCCATGTGAGGAGCAGCTGAGGTCCCTTGGTCTGTTCAGCCTGGAGAAGTTACAGCTTCCCCATGAGTGGAAGAGGAGGGACAGGCACTGATCTCTCTGGTGACCAGTGACTGAATCCAAGGGAATGGCCTAAAGTTGTGTGAGGGGAGGTTTAGGTCGGGTATTAGAAAAAGGTTTTTCACCCAGAAGGTGCTTGGGCACTGGAACAGGTCCCACAGGAAAGTGATCACAGCAGCAAGCCTGGCAGAGTTCAAAAAGTGTTTGGAGGATTCTCTCAGGCATATGATGGGACTCTTGGGGTGTCCTGTGCAGGGCCAAGAGTTGGATTTGATGATCCTTTTGGGTCCCTTCCAACTCAGCATATTCTATGAGTCTATGATATAATTACTTCTTTAGTGAGAAGACAGTTAGGAATTAGACTGAAGACAATTAGTTTTCCAGCTATAGATATTAACAGAAGAATATCCTTTCTCAATAAGAAGCTGTTGAGCACTTCTAGTCCAAATTTTAAATTCAACTCCTACATAAGCAGACCACAGCAGGTATAGAAGACACAGAGTGGATCTATTAGTGTTTCAGCTAGCCTTACCTTTTACATACATTGCAAATTACAGTAGTAGGTGAAGCTGCTCGAAACTAACCTAGTATTCTGCAGAACCCTGTGTCCTTATATAAAAAGTCTTCATTACAGTATTAGGAAGTGAGAATTATTTCAGAATATTCCCTTCATCCCAGAAGAAATTCCAAGGAGCAACAGAGAAGAGTGTCCTCAAGTCACTACTAAATTATTTACTCACAATAAAAATTATGTCTCTACAAATTGCACATCTTATTTTAGAATAAATGGATAAGTATTTCTACTTACAAAGATATTTTCACCAGTATAAATGCTATAAGCATGCCTGGGTTTAGATCACTATGTTAGGGAAAACAACTTATGTAAGACATATTTAGTTTGCTATCACTTGATCACATCTTATATTCCACAATGTATCTTGTTT
Organism: Lanius collurio; assembly: GCA_020086605.1. Taxonomy (NCBI): domain Eukaryota; kingdom Metazoa; phylum Chordata; class Aves; order Passeriformes; family Laniidae; genus Lanius; species Lanius collurio. The sequence goes on along the minus strand of JACBWW010000001.1, from coordinate 17,809,627 downwards.
TGAAGTAACTTTACAGAAATTCATAAGTACCTTATAAAATCTTCAGCCACTAATGACACCTTATTCTAATAGTAAATATTTCAAGATAATTAAAATATTTGAATAAGAAATTTTTAATTCTTGAAACATTTTCTTCTTTTTAACAATGTGTCTTTCTTTTGCCCTGTCCATTTGCAGGTTCTTTCTATGTATGTCTTAATTTTCATGGGAAGGACCTGAGCAGTCTGCTCCTGAAAACCTGTCTATGTCTAATCTTGGCAGTGCATAGGTTTCCTCCATAGCTTTCAAAAACACACAAGTCTTAAAGCAAATAACATAGTTTTTTCATTTACTTTAGGATATTTTTGTGTTAGACATCAAGAATGTAAGAGTTCAGTTGCCCAAGATGAGCAGTCTACTGAATTTGTATGCTATGGTCGGATTGATGGCTCAGATTTTTTTCCCTTTGTTTCTTTGTTATTTGTTTGTTTTACTCTTTTGTTTGGTTGGTTTTTGGTTTTGTTTTGTTTTTCAAGTCAGATACACAAACTCAGTTTAAAATAAATAATTGCCTTAGAAAAGTTTTATTCTGGTCACAACATAACTGTAAATATTGTTGCAGGCTACTGTGTGGTGTTTCTTGTTATTTCAAGGCTGTAGGTTTTTAAACTGGTTGCAGCAACCTACGGTTAACAAAGCAGTACATATGCAACAGGTAACTGTAGAGAAGATGAGAATTAATAATTTAACTAATCCTTTATATGCATGTTGTAGAATAAATACCAAATGTAATTATTTTCACAACCACCAGCAAGTCCAATCAAAGAGTGCTTTGTTGCATTCCTAATAGTACAGTGGTAGGAAGAATAAATATTCCTGTTATTTGATTGAATTCCTTTTAATCTAATGAGCAAAAGAATCAACTATCCAAATGGCGTGTTTTAGAAATGTGACTGTTTAATTCAAATTCATTTATGGCCACGGATCTTTTAAGCTTGGTCTTGCAATCTCATTTAATAATTCAGTGGTAGTTTAGGTATTTTCCTTAATATACAAACAAATGAAAAAATTAAAAGTCTGGAAATGAGTGTTTGCTCAGCATACTGGTTGAATTTCTCAGTTGAAGTCGGGTTTGTTTTAGTAAAAGCTGAATACATGCTGAATATTGATATATAGATTTAGGCCAAAAATGTCTATAAGTATCTATCTGTCTATGTATGTATGTACATATCTATCTATCTATCTTTAGGGATTAGAATTAATTTTCAGTAAAAATCTTGTTTTATGCAATCAATATTTTAATAGTGTCATCTAGCTCTATTACCTTGAATTAGCATATATGCCACAGGTCAGCATCATTCATTTTGTAAACTTTTAGCTTACTGCTATACCAAGATGATGGAATATGTATGAAACCGTAAACTTCCTTTTAATCACCATCTCCTTTTCTAAAGCCACTCTTTCTTGTCTTTTAGAGTGTTAAAAGTTCTTGGCAGCTGAAATAAGGATTCACTGCTAAGGGGGCTAGAGAACAATTGACTGTCTTCTGTAGTACTTCTCTATCATGAACATCTCTAATAATTCAAATATAAGAATCAGACTAGCAGCGAAAAAAATACATTCTTCCAAGTAACATATTGTATTTATAGGTCCAGATTAAGATCTTTCATGCAATTTGATTTTTAATGTGGCTCTTCAGTGCAACAGTCATTTCTTTTTCCCTGTGTTAAAGCAGGTGTGAATCATAAACATGCCATTTTTAATTTAGCAGGTCCTGATCCTGTCAGTATATCTATGCAACTTACTAGTTGTTGACAAGAATTTGACCTCTCTGCAGTAACTCATTGAGATAAAGACATTTTCTAGGCTGGTGTCTGAAGCATGAAGTTTTGAAAGGGACAGCTTGGATTTTGATATACACCATCATCAAAATTGAAAGAACAGCTTGATGGTTTTAATATAATAAAGTATAATATGTTTCTGTTAGCTGCATAAAGGTGGGAGGAATTCACAAAAGAAAGCTTGATAACTTTTGGTCCAGCTGTCAAGAAATTTTTAAGTTGCCCAGTTCTGAGCTTTCTGAAATGTACACTTATGGGCATTCACATTGTCAGATGTGCGAACAAGGATTTTCATTCTGCCAGCAATGGCAGTGATGTTTGGACAGAATTTGAGGTAATTGTAGGCATGGATATAATTATGTAAGTAAGGCTTATTTGTTTTATGCCACAGCAGGGCCAAGAAAGGGTTTAGCAAACAGTAAGTGGAAGAAGGTCGGGGAGAGGGTTATCACTTGAAATTGATGTGCTGTCTTTTGTACTGCATAGCAGAAAGGGAGCTCTGAAAAGCATGCACTTAAGAAATCCTTGTTCCTTTTTTGATTGCTTGGACTTGACATTTAACATGTTTTCTATTTATTACTGACTGTTCACATACAACCTACTTTAATAATGTATTTCAGAGTCTGAATATTTAAGTTTCCTACTTTCTCCCCAGATACCAGAATTTGTATCTTGAGCATTCTTTTAATTTTTGAACCTGTTCTGACTAAACCAATTTTCTAACTTAACTGGGCTAGTATAAAGGAATGATTAGAATAACAGAGATTTGAGGATTCAGAATAGTGTTTGCTTCTGCTCTCACCTTTCTCTTTGCTTTTGGGAAGGTAATATTGCTTCTTAATATCAGCTATATCAAAGAAAGTCAATTAAGAGTGGGTTTTGCATACTGTTTTATGGTATTCTGATAGAATATTCTATAATTTGCATCATCAGACCAAAGAAGTAGTGTATACAAAGTGTTCTGAAAACTGTAGGCATCCAGCAGAAATAAAGGTTTATACCTAGTTATTAGATTCTGTTGAAGATAAATACATAGCATACTACAATATCTAAAAGTGATATAAAAAGTTAATTTGAAGGTTTTTGTTTGATCATAGTCTGTTTAAATTCTGTGTGCTATTCGACCAGTGATGGAAAGAGCTATATTACAAGCTCATTTATTAGTTCTGCTATGCAGCCACTGTTATAACTGCTTCTGTAACTCAGAAAAATATGTAAAAGTCACTTTATTCATACAGATCTAAGCCTGTGGCCCTGTTACTTTCAGCGTACAGGAATGCTGAGTTCCAAAATGCAAATTCCTGATGATAAGAAGTGAATGTCAAATTTATTGAATGATTTTAGAAGTCCATTGATATCTATAAACAATTTAGTCACTATGTCTTTGTTAAGTGCTTATTTTTTAATAACAGGGATCATGGAGCATATATTTTTAAATTTTGTTTTCTATTCAAGAGTGAGAAGGGTGAGAAATTGCAGAAATAAGCGTTGATTTGCTTAAGTTGCATCCAAACACTGGATTCCCAAATTAATGAACCACAGTCTGAATATGGTGCTTTGAATTACTCAGATGAGGCATTATGCTTCACTTAATGCTGAAGCAAACAGTTTGTGTGGATGCATATCACAGCTATTTAGTACCTATACTCAAAGGAATTTTCCAGACACGGGTACATTTATGGTATTGTGGAATACAGACTGGTTGACCAAAGGAATGATACCAGTTAACTTGCAGCAAAACCAAAACCGTTGAAGTTAATGACAATATCTTGATGATTATTTGGAACATTACAGTTCCACATAGTGGCCACACAGGAAATTCCTAGTGGCCATGTAAAGTCACCATAGCATCATTTGGAAGTTGATTATATTGAGAGAATATCAAAATTTGTAAATTCTGTGAGAGAAATTCTTGAAAATCTTTAAAATACATTTTGATATTTTCCTAAATTATAAATTCTAGTACACAAAAGGACTACATCAGGGGTGCCCCATTGTTTGCAACTATTAAATAATTATTTGTTAATTAGAATTTTTTTTGTTTGATACCTCTTGCATCATTTGTTATGAAGACTATACTTCATACCTTGACAGTTGTCATTCAGAATTAGAATGATTTGTCATTATCTTTAATCCTTATAAAAGTCAAATATAGTAAAACACAAGGCACAGAACAAACAAGGAACATACAAGACTATAGACCTTATTTCCAGGAAAGAAAAAAAATGGCAGAGCAATCACGATTTCTTGTGAAAGTGTAAAAGCTATTTCAGACTTCCATGTGCTTTATTAGGAATAATGTATTTACTTCAACTAAAATTTGAGCTGCAAAAGACTGGAATTGTGTGAAATATGAAACACAGAATTTTTATTTGTGCATTTAATATTTGTAAGACATTTCTATTTGAGTGATGAAAAGCAGATACATAAAGTTTTAGGCCATAAAGTTAAAACCTTGTCTGTATCAAAATATGTGATCAACATTATCTGTAAAAAAAATTGTACTTCCCTAGAAATGGTAGTGTCTCAGCCAATAATATCAGATATTGTTTCACAATGAGGTATCTAGAACAATCGACTCTAAAATGTCACATATCAGAATAAAGTCAAATATCATGTAATTTCAGTATTAAACTCAGTCCAGTTGCACTTACTGTCACCACACAGGTTAGATTTCACAGGAAGACAATGAGAGTAATAGTTCTTTTTTTTGGACAACTGAGTAAAAGGATGCACAGGATCACATTCAGAGAAGTATCATGTTCCCCTGATTTTTGGAGAATTTTGTGGTAATAAATTCTCAAAATCTCTTGTCATACATTGTGAACATAATTTCCATTCTGTTTTGACTTCTAAATGACATATTCTAACAAACTATAACAGCTACATATTTATGTTTCAGTAGTCATTTTCTCTAATAAATAAGTAAATTCAAAATTAAGATTATATTTTAGATTGATTTTTGACTTCAAAAAAAGTTTTTAACATTATAAGGGGAATGAGATTCTGTTCTCAGACCATAAACTTGCAAAAAAATTCTTCTGGTCCTTCTGTTTGCAAAGAAAACCTTAAAAGCACGGAACTGCTTGATCTAATCTCCAGTTTCTCGACTGTCTTGTTCATTTGGAGAATTTTCACTTGTTTGGCAAAGCAGATAATTAATTTTTAGTCATGTGGACAAAAAACTCCTTAGATAGTCACACAAGGAAAAAAAAAGGTGATATGCACTTGACAAAAAGCAGAAGTTTGTACTTTAGCTTGCAAAATTTAGGTGAAAAAGTTTGAGAAATTACTAATCGTGGAGAATCTTTGTGAAACTATTCTTTTGTTTTGTCATACCTGCCTTAAAAATAATTAAGAACAGACTATCCAGTCACACCTATGGAAAGATGTAGTTTTTGGGCTAAAGTACTAAATTTCAAAGTCTGAACTTCTTTATAGTCTGTGGAGTTGCTTAAAAATTAGGAACCACCAAAATATTCTGCTCATTTACTGTTGAAAAAAGAGAATATGCATAAAGTGTATTCCTTCTTTCTCCTTCCACTTCACAAAGATAAGAAATGATTAAAAAACCCTAACAAAGTGAAACGAGCAAACAAATAAAACCCAGGCTTTTAAAGAAACTAAAATCGTAATGCTATTTTGGAGACTATAAAACTATAGAGTGTGTCATAGCAATTTGACCTAGTAACTGGTATAGTCACAGTGTATAATCTTTGTGCTTCAGTCATATCATTTGTATTCTGTAGAGCACTTCTGAAAACTTAAGTGTTTTAAACAAAATTTCAGTTTATTGTTGAAAGGAATTTTTAATTAATGTTTTCTTAAAAACCCATAATTCTGTTGGAAGAATTCATTAAGGCACAGAATATCAATGAAGACCTGCATATCTATGTTTTTCCAATCTTTATCTTTACTTTTTCCAGCTGTAGGCCTTGCTGCCTGTCCAGAACCAGTAATTCCTAGCAATGGGATCAAATCAGGAGACAGATATATGGTGAATGATGTTTTGTCATTTCAGTGTGAGCCAGGATATACATTACAGGTATTTCTTTCTTTCTTTTTTCCTTTGAATAATGCATTGTGGAGTAATTGCAATAAAATTCCAAGAGACCTGCCCAAAACATATTCTAATCAAGAGTCTGTAACATGTATGTAGAGATGATTTAAGTAGAGCCTGTGCAAGTGCTCCCAAATTATAAAGCTACAGATGTGTGGCATTTCTGGGCCTCAGTGAATCTGGGCTGGCAAATCTTGTCTTAGCTCAACATACCATTGAGCATTAAAGGCCATCAAAATGGACATTGAAATAACATGGATAAAATGTGTTCTCTAGAAAATTGTTATAGTGCTATCCTGTAGAGTATTGTGTTTTTCCTTTTGAGGGATTGATTTATCTAGGTGAAATTTTCATGTAGAATTACATTGTGGGATTTTGTATTCTGCTCAGGAATTGTAGAATTGTTTCTAAAGCAAATTTTAGTCATGCTAAATCTGCTCTTAAAAATCTTTCAGGGAAAGGTATTAGAAATTAGTTCACTGATTGGGGATGTTGACACACTGGTTTAGTTTCCCATGGTAGACATATGATTGAGCTGCTCTTTTTAAATGTTTCAGCACACTGTAAATCTAAGACTGAAAGCTTTTTCTCCTTCCTCACTAGTTTCTCTAACTCGCTGGTAAAATACAGTGAGAACGCCTGAGTTCAGAATTATTCAGTTGGTAACAGGTCCCACTCAAGACCGTGTAAAACCCATATTGGAGAAAGCAAAGCATCACAACTTCTGCTCCTTACAAGGATAAAGTTGCCCATCTGAGAACTGTGTTCTCTCAGCATAAGTAGGATATTTCCTTGGTCTCCATATTTCCTATCATTGTCCTAAAGTTCTGCCAGGATTCAGACTAAGCTTCTTACCTCTAGGCTGGCTGTAGGAACAGCTGCACATGAAACGTTGCTTTAGGTAACCAGGAATATGCATACCTTTTCAGTCGTGTATGGCAGGTATAGGTCAAGTATTTAATTCATTCTCCTTACTTGTATTATCTGACTTGAAACAACCTGCATTGGGAGCGTTCCATATCCATAACAAAAAAGATTTTGTTATACTAGTATCCTGCTAATTAGAAAAGATTCAAGACTTGAGCATAACAAAGCCTATTTTCTATTGACCCTGAGCACTCATTGCTTCTTTAACAGTTTAAGGGTTGCTTAAAAGCCAGCTGATTGTTCATATATGAGCTACTTAATTTTTTTTTCTTTCGAAATTAATATTATTTTGAAAATACATAATGGTATAAACTCTTTAACTTTTGGTATTTTAAACTTTTTTTTCTCTATTTCATCTTTCCCTTACAATATCCTTTGTAGGTAGCATGCCAGTAAGAAAATGAGAGATTGATAACATTTTTATGACATGGTCCCTTCAGAAGGACTATCTGTCATTAAAAATTGGCTCCAAAATAGATTCAGACTTTCATTTAAAACTGCTGTTGAGCCATTAACAGTTTTCTATTTCAAAGTAGCATTAAACTAAATAAATGATGAAAGGTCATATTGTGTGACTATACCTATGTTGCTATAGCTGAGGCAAAGATATGAGAACTGAAATTTCATCTTTGGCACTGTTTATTTGTTGGAATGCAGTGCTGGCATGCTTTTGGCCTAGATGAAATATAACATTTCTGGAATTATCACAAGTCAAAGACAGGCAGTTTGCATAGTGGCATTTCTTTTGGAGAATAATTCAGAAGATAAAAGTTGAAGAGGTAGATATACAAAACATTTTGTATTTGCACTCAAGGCTAGAAAACAAGCCCACACACTTTCCCTAGTATATATGTAGCTTGTATGTTCTTTTAGGCCTGTTTTGTATGCTTTAAGCTAAATTTAGCATTATTCATCCTTAGACTCAGGAAAGTGTATTTCAATGCAGAGTCTGTCTGGAAGTCAGCCTGTAATAAAATTGATTACACAACAATAAATATAATTGTATTTTGAGAGTTGTTGAATTAAATAAAAAGTAATCTCTTTTTTTTTTCTTTTTTTTTAAGATCCCTATTATGAATATTTGTAGAAAAGTTATGTGCAATTCTTTACATAGTTTTATTCAATTCTGCTTTATGGTGAAAAGATCAAGATCTGCTGGTAGGGCTGTTATATAATTGCTGTTCATATAATTGCCAAGAGGTGTTTGTATGGTGCCTTGTTGCTGTGATCCAGGTCATTGCTTCTGAGCTGTTATGACTAAAATACATGTAGATGAACATCTGATTTTTGGCTAAGCTTAAAGCAGTGATCTGATAGAAAAAAAAGTGAAAAACTAACCCTATACTAATGGTTTCCTATGGAGCTGGAATAATGTAAAATCCAATCTATTTAATCTAAAACCAACCACCTAATCTCAATCAACCGTTTAGACTTTGTGATGCTAGAGATAAATGAACATACACTTCCAAGTGTATTAATTATAAGACTTTCCGTTAGAACAGGAACTTTACTCTTAAAGTATTGTCCTTGTTCACTGATATCAAAAGATTAACACAGGTACCTAATTTTAAACTGCTTATATTTAGTGGAGTGACCTCTACTTGTATTGCCCATCATATTGCAGACTCTTATATCCCTACCTTTTTCAACTAGGAAACATCTAAATTTTGTATGTGAAAAAAAAAAAAGGCATCATTATTCTGTCTTTAATTACATGGATTAGAAATTGATACATGCTCAAGCATCATCAAGTATTCTGTCCATATTTAAAATAGTACTGGTGAAATGTTGACGTGGACTGATAACAGTAGAATTTGATTACTTCAGAAGTGATTGGAATAAATACAGGAAACCTTTTGAAGATCCACAGTTAGCCCTGGCTTGATGTTTTGGATCTACTCTTACTTACAAAACGATCAGAAATGTGAGTTCATAAATACAGTGTCAGTATAACATAATGATGAATTTGTGAAGAAGCAATCTGCACACAAAAATACCTCTCATCTGTATTAAAGCTGAATTTCAATGCACTGTGTATACCACTATCACAAAATCATATAATGTCTTTTGTCTATTTGCAGGTCTTATCCGTAGCCCTTTAATACAACTAACTGCATCTTTTTTTATATAATTACAGGGATTTTATCATTCAATACTTTCTTAAAATTTCACAGCATGGTATTCCTTACCTGTATATATTCCAACCATAAACTTCTTTTAGTTTCATGAGCTTGTTCAAAGTGTAAAACAAAAGACCTTCAATATCCGAATTCAATAGAAAAGAGTTTGAACCTTTTCAAAATATTGATGAGAATTGCTATGCTGTATGGACTCTGCTGCAAGAAAGTGCATACATATCTATATATATATATATATAGCATGAGTAACATGCTACATATATAGACAGGACAAATAAAAATGGGTCCAAATTAAAAAGAAATAGTAATGAAAATAAGGTTTTATGAGGCACAGTTTGTGTGCTATTCAACAAATATAGACCAGCATAACTTTTCAGAATATTTTTTTTTTTCATTCTAGCTGTGAATTTATCTTCAGTCTTTAGAGAGCATATTCACAGCTAGCAATAACAATCAGGTGTGGATTAGTTTATAATTGAGACTTACCAGAAAAGTCATAGAGCTCAAACTGCTACCTGGAGATGCATAAGAAAGGTAATTGCTAGCTGTAGGATTAAGTGTCTCCCCACAGGAGGGAACTTTAAAAGACTGAAATCAGAGTATGCTCTTGTTGGAAAGAGGCTTGAAGCTAGAGGAATCATTTAATTTTATTTTTCAAAAGATCTTTTATGGGCTATTTTACATTTTTCCTGACTGTGGTAGTTAAATTACGGCTTCCCCCTTGACTCACATCAGAGACAAGCAATCACAGGAAACTAGGAAAAGGGAATAAAATAAAACAATGCAATCATGGAAGACTAGAAAGAGGGTGTAAAACAGGGAATATTGTGTTAATTAAATTATTCAAAACCTCATCCATTTTGCAAGTAACTAAGGTGACACAGTAGGTGCATACACATTTTTTTACTTCAAAAAGGTTGCTTTTAAGGAAAATATTTGTATTGAATTATGAATTTTTAGTGTTTTTAGAAGAAAATGACTAATTTAATTTTCATTATTTTAGTGAAAAGGAATTTTTTTTTTTCCTTCCATGTAATTGTAATTTTCTGGATGTATTTCAGTTTGGTTTTCAGAAGATGATTGCCTAAATATACTTGACTAGATGATTAATTAAAGTAGTTTTATTCCATGCAGTTCTATATGAACTTTATTCAAGGTAATGTGTAAACATTCCAAACGATGTGGAAGAAATGTCATCAATGGATTTTCTTTTATTTCAGTTTACCTATTCATTCTTTTTCTTATTTTTTATGAGATTATGATTGCTATGGAAAAATAATATTTAAATAAATCTTCATATTACATTGATAAGATGTGCTGCCTTACTAAATTTTAGACTCCTAGTACACTCCATAAAAATAAACTAGGGATGTTAAGTGATTTGCACAAGTTTGTATATCCAAAAGATTAAAACAGAAAATAAACCTTGTTCTCAGTCCTATGTCTCAACATTTATATCAGTGGCTCTCACTCTTGCCAGTTTATTCAGCTTTTGCATTTCAGCAGCAGAATACATAACCCGACTACCTCACAGGACAGATTGACAAAAAAAATACTTTTTGTGCTACTGTTAAGTTTTCAGTTTGAACTGTTCCTAGGAAAAATGAAGATGGGAGCATTTTGGTCCTAGGCAATCACCGTGAAGTATGTGGGATTAGATTTTGCAAGTTATAGCCATGTCTTGTTTTACCTCCTGCTATCACATGAGTCTGCTTGGTTCTTCTAATTTTTCTTAAAAATAGGCAGAGTAAATTATACATGGCAGCTAAACAAAGAGGCCCTTGTATTCCTGCATCTGTCTGCCAAGATGCTGTGTGTATGCAGTGGGTCATGTTGTGAGGCCATGAGAGGGGTCAAGGCCTGCTGCTATTTGTTGATGACAGTCTTGGCATGGTCCACATTGAACATCTGTAGCAAGTAGATGTGGAACAAATTCCTCTCTGTGTCAGTTCTACTCATACAGAGCAATGGTTGATTTACTCCGGATTGCAGCCTAAAAATCAACCACCTTGCTGCTTGCACTGTGGATGGAATACATTGGGATTGAAACAGGGAATGAACTAATTAGACCATAAGAATGCACATAGCTAACTGCTTCTGTCTTATAACCATACTTTTAAGAAGTTTTCAAGTTACCAGAGGAAAAGTGTTTTAGAATATTTGTGCAATAGAAAAATAAGAATGTAAAACCTGAACTATTTGAAAATAGAGTTTCATTCAAGTAATCATTATGTAGTTGGCTGATTAGATTGTCCAGGAGGTCCTCTGTAGCTCTGTTTTTCAGAAAAGTCCTATAAGTGAGTATCTGTAATCTTATATTTTGCCCTTTCCAAACAGGGCCGTTCTCATATTTCTTGTATGCCAGGAACAGTTCGACGCTGGAACTATCCATCTCCTCTCTGCATTGGTATGGAAACTTGTTTTCAGTGTTCTGACCATCAGTCACAAGAAACTCCTGACCTTTTCATGCCTATTGTTCCTCAACTTAATTCTGCTTCATTCAAAACTTTTTTGAGTTTCCATTTGTATCTATGAAATGTGGGAAAAAAAATTCTCTATTTGGTTAAATTCTATTTAAAAAAAAAAGATTTTGAGAGTGGGCAAAGGAGGAAACCCATATGTTAACCATTGTTCAGCTTGTCCTGAATACTGTGCTTTGAATCAGACTGAATCTTCTTCATAAAGGAGAGGACATTAACAGATTCCTTTTGCAGCATGCTCAGCTTGGAAAACCTAGGACCCAGGCAGGTCATGCAGGGCACCTAGGAGATTTCCTAAAGAAGCAGGCAGTGAAGAGCAGCTCTGAAGGAAAGTCTTCAGGAGTGGTGGAATGAAAAGGAGTTTTTGGGATCCAGAAAAGCCTGGCTCTTTTCATCTGAGAAAGCTGTTAAATGATGCTGAGTTAAAAGTAAAGCTAAAAAGCATTTTCCTTTTAAGTGCATTTAGAACTTAGCCAAACAGATCTGAGTTTTCTGCGTGTAGAAAATAATTTTCTGAAGTATTGTTTCTTGATTAGACAAAATTTAAGAGAGTCAAAATTCTGCTGTATTCTGGTATGCTCATTTCAAGAAAAAAAGCAGGATTTGAGGGGTGAGAAGCACAGGTCCATCATAATGTTCTGTCACTTTAGCTTTGAAATATGTTATTCAGTGAATGCTTTTAATTTTAATATTCAATCAGCAAAATATTAGTTGTATTCTTATTAGTTTAATATCTAAGAGGAATTCAAAATATTGGGATGATATTGAACAACACTAATGTGAAATGGTTTTAGAGGTTCCTTGTCAAGTTGAGCCCAAATATTATTTTGTATTGTCAGCTTCTGCAAAAGCAATCACTTCTGATTGATATGAAAGCAGTGCCTTTCTTTGAAATCAGTTTTAGAAATGGAAAATGTACTCAAGGAGGGGTGTTTTGGGCTTTGGACACTTTTGTTGTTTCTTTTCTTTTTGTTTCACCCTTATGTTTCACCTTGCATAGCAAATACAGTTCCTTTTTGCAAACATTGGACTCACTGAATTATGCTATCATGGGAGCTAAAATACCCCTAAGAGAACAAACAAATCCTTAAAATATGATCCTCCCTCTTCTCTCATCACTAACACTTAAAATGTTGATTTCTATAGAATGAAATCCAAAATCAGTACAATTATTACAACAGACAATAACACAATTGTGTTATCAGATCATGTATCAATGTAATGCCTGGCATGCAGACTCCCAGGCCTTAAAGTAAGGGTTCCTCGAATAATAAATATAAATTACAATATTCTAATTTGATTTCTTGAAGTTATTCTTACTTCATATTCCTGTCGTAGCATATGTGTAAGCTCAGACACTTTTTGCAGGTTGCTTCACATATTTATAGCTTAGCTTCATGTCGTCCTAAATGATGCAAATGGGTTTTCAATTTCCAGATATATGAATTTGCTGAATAGAATCATAATAATTGAAAGGAAAGAATACTTCTGCTACATAGCAAGTCTATCCTCTTTCTGAATTAAAGCAAAAACTGTGGTGCAGTTTTTTGTTTGCTTATTTGCAAGTGTTGTTTTGGTTATATTGAGTAATGGATCTGTTGCTGCATCATAATTTGGGATCATAATTCAGTTTAATTTCAGATTTGTTCCTCTGATTGTGGAACATATCTCAACATAGCACCAGACATTTTTAACAGTAATTACCAATTTGAGGCAATGTGTTGCCTGGTCTATATGTGCAATTACACATTTGTAGTTATATCACAGGGAACATAGCCTTGCTCTCAATCAAATTCTTTTTTTTCCTCCTTCATGATGATTTTTTTGACTTTGATAAATTTCACTTCTTTTGGGTCATGGGAATAAAATGGAAAATCCATTTTAAATTAAACATACGTCAAATATTAAGAAATAATATTAATAAAAATACAGTGATTTTCTTTTTCTTTTTAATAGCAAAATGTGGTGGAACACTGACAAACATGGCTGGTGTGATCCTGAGCCCTGGTTTTCCTGGAAATTACCCTAGTAACCTAGATTGTACATGGAAAATTTTACTGCCTATTGGATATGGTAAGTAAACTTATATTGGAAAAGCAATTATTTGTAATAATCAGATTTAAATATATATATATGAGTGTTATGGCTTCCAATATGAAGCAGATTTTTTCCAGTGAATGTATTGTGAACCCTTACATAATTATTTGCTATCTTTGAAATGAAAATGGTTGGCAATTTTAAAATGTGTCCTTGCCAAAGCAACTTGGTATTAACTCACCCTGTTTCAGAAACTGATTTCAGAGAAAGTGAAATCTGTGTCATGAAGATATATCAGATGAAATAAATAATGTGACTTCTAAATTAAATAATGGTCTTTTACTCTCCAAGCGATGTTTAGCAGTCATTTACATTCTATAAAAATAGACAAAGCCTCACTGCTAGAACTATGAATTTGGATAAAAAGATTCTCAAACTGTGTTCCAAATTCTAGATTACAGTTGCCAACTTAGAATCTTTCTAGGTTTACATTAAAACTATTGTCATACAGAAAATAACTTCACAAATAAGTAATAACTATGTTGGAAAGGTAATCATAGATAATAAGAGATCTCTAAGTTCATGTATAAAACACATTCTTCTAGCATTATCAGAACTGAAAGAGGAATGGGTTTTCTTGCTGAGAAACTTCGTGTCCCATACTGTAAATTCAATGCCAATGCTCAATAAGAAAATTAATTTAAAAACTTGTTACAAAATTTCCTATTCTTATCTGATGAAATTAGTTTATTTTTCATGTTCTCCATTTGCATTCATAAAAGGGATTTTCGTAGTGAGATGTACTAATTTCATAGTATTTTACTAAGTTAATCTGTAGAAATACTTTGCTGCTGTTTAGAATAGTGTTCTTAGTTAGTAAACACATGGTAAAACTGATCCATCATAGTTATGGATAGCCTTAGTGGCCTTAGATATGCTTATAGATGTAGGAGAACCACAGACAGAACATCCTGCGCTAGTTTTGACATTCTCCAGCTACATTTGCAGGAAACAAAAATGATAAGCAATGCCATCCTACTTAGGTTATTACAATACCACCTTTGAAAAACAGTCCTTCGTATTTCTCAGAGTTGCTCTTTTTCTTTAAGCTTTTTCAAGTAGAAAATATTTTTTGAATTAATTGTACAAGAGCATCTTGGTATCCTGTTACTATTTCTCTCACTTTTCTGAAAGTCTTTGGCGGTGGTAATTCTATAATTAGAAAAGATAATAGTTTTATTTATTTAGGGTTTCAACAGGTAAAAGATGTTCATAGCACTGATCAATCATTGCCTTCAAAAATACTACAAAGGACATTTTTTACCATCAAGTTCCAATACTTTTCCCAAAGTATTTGTTAAATAATCCACATATAATATCCTGATATGAGATTTAAAAATTGTAATTGATGTGATCTTTCACAATGTACTGCTACTGAAACATCTTGGATATTATTTTAATTATAAGTATAAGCTTGTCTACTGAAAAACTGTTTGTATACTTACATTCTATTGTATCAAAACAACTGTGTGCTTAAACAGTCTAACAATAGAATTGTGGGAGCTAAATGTGTCCCATAATGTAGTGCTCTCTTCATTACATGAAAATATATCAGTCATGTAAAGGAAGAAGCTACTAAAATCCAAATGTTTTAAAATAAAAAAACATATTTTTTCAAGTGAGTTGTGATTTTGAAATTCTCTCGGGTAGCTGTTAATTAATTAACATTTCTAAAAACATTTAGCTCAGCTTGGTATTTTCATTATTCAGAGTACCTTTAAGTGAGAGAGGAAGTACTGTTGAGATGAGAGCAGGAAGTAATATAATTTGACCAGATAATGATTTATTTTCTGTAGCTATCAGTTTTATTCCATGTAATTTTATGTAAGAAATTGTTTAGTGTAGAAAAATCTTTCTTTGACATATCACATTGACATTTGCAAATTGTATAAAATTGGACTTAAGGCTTGAGGTGTCACATAAAGTGTATTCTCTAATTGAAATTAGCCCTTTTGAAACTACTGTAAGTAGTTGATTTCTTAAAATTACCTTTAAACCTATTTTTTTGACTTTTAACACACAAAGCCTGAATGTGTACAAATGGACATAGAAATTCCTTCTCAGGAATTAAATTAAATGATTCAGTTTTAAAGGTACTCCATGGCTCGTCAGAGACTATTTCATAACAGTACTTTTATTTAAATACCTAAACAATTATTTGGGGTCTATATAAATATGTCAAATTTGATTATGTGCTTTTCACTTTCACAATTTAGATATAACATTAAGTGGCTCCTCAATTCTTTATCATTTCTATGATGCTGACATCCAGTTTCTGTTGGAAATCACTAGCCCCTCATAATAAAGTCAAGATGTTTCCAGGCTGTTGGTGTCCTACCCCATCTCAGATCCTGAGAGTATGGTAAAATTAGTGACCTCATTCAAGTCAGACATCCAGAGATGGCTGATATTACCACTCTGGTATGTTTGATGTATACCTCTCTATTGATTGCATTGGATTAAGTGTTCTTATTCAGCAGCTGAAATACTTGTTTTCATACCTCCCACTTTTCACAGGTCAGAGAAGGTGGAAGAACTAAATAGCCCATATTTTTACAAGTTTTCTATAAAACCCTTTTTTTGGTAGGTTATTTAATTCCTCTCATAGAAAAAAAAAATTATACAATTGATTCAATCTTAAACCACAGAGGCTAAGAAATCAGCTATAAACAAGACTGAGTGGATTACCCTGTTAATCTATTACCGTGGTAATTAGTCTATAATTGGTCTCTCCTGGAATGAAGTATATGTGTCTACTGCTAAGTAAGAATGTCAAGCAGTGTTAAGGCATTGAATATTTCATACTGCTTTGTTGGCTCATTCAGTAATTCTGTTTTATTCTATTATTCTGTTTATTCACAGTCTACTGGAGCAAAGTTAGGCCCAAAAAGTGCCATTACGAGTTACTTGGTACTAGGCTTCCAAACCAGGGATTCATCCCTCACTTCTGTTTTGATATGATACATATGCATAGTTTAAGACTAGATTTCAAGTCCTTAGTCCACATGAAGTAGTGCCAGAACTTCAAAACAGCTGTTCCCAAGAGATTATGTTTATAATTCCAATTATTCAGCATTTTTTGAATGCTTAAAGGCCTTGTTCAAGCACTTGATTCCCAGAGAGGGTTTGTGGTAAATTCTCTGGAGTAAGCACTATCACCAGTCTGGAGTTCAGTGCATCTTATAGGGGTGTGTACAGGGTAAAATGGCTCTGAAGTTAGAAGGAAAAGGAGACAGATATAGGTGACATGGGGCAGGACAAACAAGGTCGAGTAGATAGCTGGAACTAGGTAGGAAAACTTCTACCTCTGAAATGTCCCTCTTTTAGTAACCTTCCTGGGTGCTGAGCTGATCCTGAGCTTCTGTGAAAGGCCTTGGCCCAGCCACAGGGATGCACTTGGGATGGCACAGAAGGATTTATGATTTGCCCCTCACCTGAGTATTTCTTTTGACTCATTTAGGAATATGAAAAATCCCTGGTGTTGACTTTGTGACTTTATGGCTTACTTTCTTTTGTCCCTTCATGTGTGGTTATGATATTTATTGGTAACTAAAAAAATTGGAAGCTATAACTCTTGTAATACTTTGCAGCTCTTTCTTTAACTTAAGCATCCCATTTTGAATAATAACTAAAATATAAATATAGTGCATGTAACAACTATTATATTTTTTTTAAATTTATGTGCTGTAATATTAAGCAACATGAGTTATCAGATTTTTCTTTCTTTCTCAATGCTGTAGGTGCACACATTCAGTTTCTGAATTTCTCTACTGAAGCAAATCATGATTTCCTTGAAATTCAGAATGGGCCTCACCACACCAGTTCTATGATCGGCCAGTTTAGTGGAACGGAACTCCCATCACCCTTGCTAAGTACTACTCATGAAACACTTGTCCACTTTTATAGTGATCACTCAGAAAACAGGCAAGGATTTAAGTTGACATACCAAGGTAAGTATGAACTAGCACAATGATCTTTATGGTTAGAATGGAAAAATAAAATTTTAATTGTTTTTTATTATTATTTTAAAAGATATGTTTGGCATAAACTATACGCCATTTTAAAATCTGTGGATTGTTCAATAAATAGGTTGGAATTTTTAAAATTGAAATTGTGTTGAATTGGGATCTTTGTTCTATTGATGTAAAAGCCTGAAAATAAGGTGATTTTTTTTTTGCCAAAAGTCACATAGCTGATAACCCTTTCCATCCCATTAAGTTGTACTGTTACTGAACCATAATGCTAATATTCACTGCCTTATTTTCCCATCTATTTAATCTTGTTATGTTTAATGCAATGCTAAAAGTTATTTTAAATCTGTAGATGAGAAGTTTTATAATTCCTATGTTATGTATTTGCAGTCTAGACTTCTGTTAAAATTACTCAGAAATGAAAAAATGCTTGTAACACATTCTATATCTATTTTCAAACACAGTTACAGTTACATATGCCAAATCCATACTAGTTGTGTTAGTGAATGTGTTGCATATTAGGAGTGCCCACAAACTTAGATAGCTTAATTATAACCTGATCTGTTGCATTTAAATTTATATTAAAAGGGCTTTAAGATTAAATTTGTGGTTTTTACTTTATGGAACTAAACACAGTTCAGTTCAGAGACTGATTTTTTGATTGAAAATAATTGCATTTTCTGCTAACCAGAATACAGTAGGTAAGGACACTAAGGTAGCAGACTTTTTTGTCTTACCTTTTTTGTAGATATCAATCTAAAATAAAGGGAGATGGGTGATGCTGTGCTTATTCAATCAAGCTTGCATGCTGTAAAAAAAAAAGAAATTTTCTAGGTATCTTAGCATTTTATAAAGGATAAGTTTTTGATAACCCCTCATCTCAAGGGAAAGCAAAGAGTATGAATATTGTAGAGTGAATTATGAAATTAATAATGTTTTTTCTCAATTTTTCAACTGATTTTCTGAAGGCAATAAATGGTTATGAGATTGAATCTTAGTATATCTTGGGATTATATTCTGAACACATTATTTTTAGGAAGAAGAATAGTGCATACACACTGAGAACTGTGAAATATTTTCTACCCATACTTATAGGGAGGTAGTGCTGGTCCTTAAGCCTGTCAATTCTCACAACACGGGATTTGAATATATAACCTGAATCCCTTAGGTACTGTGTATTTCTCAGTGCATTAAAAAGCTTTTTCTCCTTAGCAGAACCCCAGGGAAATTATAGCTCTCAGTGCCATTGCTGATCAGATCCTTATTGTTTTATGCTTTGATATTTTCATGTTCTTTTCCCTTCAGCTTTGCAATTGCCACACATAGAGAATGGTGGCTATTTCATTATGTTAAAGATGGATTATTGAATTTCTTTGTGTTGTGGAACCTTTTACTTCACTTGTAGTAAGAAGTTGATAGTGATTGCATGTTGAACTACTGGAAGAAGTTAAAATAAATTTTATAATACATTTTTTTTTATTTTTTGCAAGACAATGAAAGGACATTAAAGTGCCTTATTTTTTAAAGAGCAGCATTTAAGTTTATTTACATTTTTTCTGCTGTTGAAATGACAATTGTATTGTTTAATTAAAAAACAGAAGCATTGAGAAAGACTGCCTTGTAATGAATGTTGCAGTTTTGCCATATACGTAGAACAGCAACGAGAGGAAACAACCACAAATACTTAGAAGAGCATTTCTGGATCTCATTTGACTGGTGATCTTGAGTTTCTGTGACCCTCATGTCTGTCAAATCTTGATATCTGAGCTCTAAGCAGCCTCTGTACACTATGTCTGAGAAGAACAGTCACAGAAGTTTGATTGGAGAGCCAAGTTATGCTAAGTCAGAAGAAATAAATAGCTTTTATGGCCTTTGAGAGATTTATAACAGAATTTAGTACACAAAGGAACACAGTCTAATGTTTCATAAGATTTATTCCTGTCCATATTAATGTTACCTCAGCTTTTAATATTTCTGAAGTACCTTTTTTTTCCACATGCTTTTCCTATTGAGAATAGAGCTTCTTTAAGGGAAGCAGAATAAATGTTTGATTTGTATTATTTTTACTGTGGAAATCTGGAAATCCTAGTTCCTATTTTTGGAACTGTACGAGTATTTCCAATCTCCTCTGAATTTCAGTGTAGGATAAAGCTGAATATGAAGTAAGAATCTTACTCTCATATATCTGAGAGTTTGAGCAATATGTTCCAGAAAATACACAGAAAAAAGTTCTAATTGTCCTCTCTTTCTTCCACAAACACTCATACACATACAAAACATGATTTAAACATGTTAAATCCAATGGCCTTTATCTGGAAAAAAGATGATTATGATAGTGCTTCTGAGTCACAGGAATCATGGAAAGAAAAGGGGATTGTTGAAAAATTATTGTATTTTAAAATGGTTTCAGATGATGTCCTAAGTCGGGAATGCTAAAGGACACAAAATACAATCTTTTGAGGACCTTGTAGCAAATTATTTTCTATCTCATTAAGTGATGTTTCATGATTCTAGTCCTGAGTCAAGGCATCTGTAAAGATTATGTGCTTTGGTGCCTACAACAATAAACTGGGATTCCAGATTGCCAATCCTGGCCTGGCCTGCAGCAAATTGAATCCTGGACTTCCACAAAAAGAAGCATGGCCAGCAGATCAAGGGAGGTGGCTGTCTCCCTCAGCTTTGCTCTCTTGAGGCTCCACCCGGAGCACTGCATTCAGCTCCGCTGCTTCAAGCACGAGAGAAGGGTCAGCAGTTTTAAATCAAAGGATTTAAAAGATTTAGATTAGATGTGAGGAACATAAAATGAGGCCGGTGAGACACTGAAACAAGAAAAGTTGTGAATGCCCCATCCCTTGAGGTCTTTAAAGTCAGGTTAGATGGCACTTTTAGGAATCTGATCCACTGAAATATGTCCATATCCATGGCAGGGAAGTTGGAACTAGATCAAGTTTAAAGGGCCCTTCCAACCAAACCCATGGTAGGCTAGTCTAGTCTAAGAAGCGGAGTTTTTTACTGAGGCACCCTGATACTGGAGGAATATACAATAAGCCTAAATGGAAGTTTTAAGTGAGCTATTTATGAGCTCTCCTAGGATTTGAGTGATTGCATGCTCAATTCTCTGCTAATACCATTTTTCTGTAAAGCAGTTATTTACATGTTTAAGTGTTACAGAAGCATGTGGCACTTGAAAATCCAGTAAGTCACCCTAGTGTTTATGTAAGATGGAAAATGCATTTGAACCATAAAAACAAGATAGCAGAGGATCAATTATGTTTCCTTTGTGATCTACAATCTTTTCTTATCAGTGGAAAATATACTGCACAAAGAAATGCCAAATGTCCATATGAGATAATTTTAAAATTCAAGTATTTGACGGCTGCTGGCATTGGAATGAAATCTTTTTCTCAGATTTCCTTTGCATTTTATTTCAGGCTCTCAGTAGAGTTTTTGTGTGCAGTGAAATGGAATCTCAGTTTGTAAAGCTCAGTACCAAACAAATCTTTGGGCATGACACCATAAAAGGAGCTTTCTACTGCAAGGTTTGACATCAGAATTTGTTGGCAGTATTTATTAGTCATGACTACTGAGGAATGAATTGCTCTGTTACATCACATGTTATTGCATATATCAAAAGGACAAAGAAGAATATAATTCATATTTATACTAAAACTATAAAACATATTTCCTGAGTGGCCTGTAAATCATGATATAATAGTCACATGGATCACCTGATGAATAATTGATGAATCATCTATAGGATTCATACCAGAAAACACAATTAGAGTATCTTAAACTTGTATACCTTTTTTTTTTTTTTTTTTAATGACAAAATACAAAACAAACAATTGTGCTCTTCTCACATGCAAGTGCTTTCACCCCTGGCTGACTGACTTTCAAATTTATGGTGATTTGCTTTAGGTACAAATTCTACTCTTAGTAAAACAAATTCCAGAACAAAATCCCAAAATTTCTGTATGTGTTTGCCTCATTTACAATAGGCAAAAAGCATAGGCATTTCTGAATAAACAGTGACTAGAATTTTGAAAGCTAGGTTTTGTTTTTTTCATTTATAATCCAAATGACTGTAAGGGATGCTGTCTACAAAACTATGGGACCTGATAGGATTTGTCATCCAAGAATCCTCGAAGGGCTGGCTGCTGTCATTGAAAAATCTCTCAATTTTTGAGCAGTCCTGGGAATCTGGAGAGGTCTCAGCTGACTGGAATCTGATGAACATTGTCCCAGTTTTCAAGAAGGAGGACCCTAGAAACTGCAGGTCTGACACTCTCCCAGCACCTGGTAAAATTATGGAGATGGTTATTCTAGAAGGTATCAAAAAATAGCAGAAAGACAACAGTCATTAGTTACAGCCAGCACAGCCTCATGAGAGGAAAGTTCTGCTTATCAAATCTGGTTTCCTTTTATGACAAGGTAACTCACTTAGCAGGTCAAGGGAAGCTGGTTTATGAGATCTGTTTGGATTTCAGCAAAGCCTTCGATGCTGTCTCTCACAGGAGCCTTCTGGACAAAACACTCAGCACACAGCTGGATAAACATGTCATGTGAAGGGTGAGCAACTGGCTCATGGTTCAGGCACAAAGGGTGACAGTGACTGGGGTGACAACAGACTGGTGACCTGCCACCAGTGGAATTCCTCGGGGCTCCATCTTAGGCCCTGTGCTCTTCCGCATCTTTGTGAAATGACCTGGTAGCAGGACTAGAAGGGATACTGATAAAGTTTGCAGATAAGAAAGAACTGGGAGGAGTTGTTGGCTCCCTCTAGGACAGGGCTGCCCTGCAGAGAGACCTCATAAAGTTAGAGGATTGGGCTATCACCAACCATATGAAGTTCAACAAAGAAAAGTGCTGGATTCCACACCTGGGATAGGACAACCCTGGATGTACAGACAGACTGGGGTATGAGATGCTGGAAAGCAGTGCCATGGAGAGGGACCTGAGGGTCCTGGTCAATGGCAAATTGAATATGAGTGACACTGGCAGCCAGGAGGGCCAACCATGTCCTGGGGGACATCAGGCACAGCATCGCCAGCTGGGCAAGGGAGGGGATTGTCCTGCTGTTCTCTGCACTGGGGCGGCCTCACCTTGAGTGCTGGGGGCAGTTTTGGTCACTGCTATATAAGACAGATATTAAACTATATAGGGAGAGTCCAAAGGAAGGTAACAAAGATGGTGAAGGGCCTTGAGGGGAAGCTGTATGAGGAGCTTCTGAGGTCCCTTGGTCTGTTCAGCCTGGAGGAGACAGAGGGGAGATCTCATTGCAGTTACAACTTCCTCACCACCTGCTGGCTGATGCCAGAACTACCTTCCTGAACCCAGATAGGCCACCCTTCCAGGTAACTACTCCCAGTTTATGGACCATGCACAATGTTCTGTGGTGAGGAACCATAGAATCCTTTGGTCAGTTCAGGTCACCTGTCCCAGCTATGCTCCCTCCCACTTTGTTTATCTACTTTTTGCATACCACCTCACTGGCAGAGCATGAGACAAATTAAAAAAAACTGAGAAGAAATTAACTATTATCTGAAAGAAACCAGGACAATATCCACCTCTTATTCCACATAATTTTTGTCAAGCCAAATTTCAGCACTCCCTAATATCCCTTCACCTTCCCTATTTATCTCGTTTGATACATACACATGCAGTCATCACTTCCGTAGTCTATGGAACACCTCTGTCAAATCGTTCAGGATTTCCTCTCTCAACTGAGTCGTTCCTGTATTAACTTTTTATGTAGATCTGTGAGAGAGGGGTTTTGTTTTTGAAATTGATTTTTAATACTAGCTTCAAAAATTCTGAAACTGTGTTAAGTGCTTTCAAAACATAATCTATGAATATTATTTTGCAACAAGTTAACCATTAGGGAAGGATCGTTTTCATGTGTATTAATATCCTCAAAAGGTTCTACCATTAAAGTTTAAAAATTCTAGTACTTACTGTCATTGTTCCAAAACACTGTTGTTGTAACTGTTGGGCAATGTAGTGCTGCACCTTTAAAAAAAAAAAAAAAAATCTGTGAGATCCCCTGACCTTCTGGAATAATTTTTTTCTATTTTAATATGATTTGCTAAATAGATTTTTTTATATAGTTTAATATTTCAGTCTTAATAAGTCCTATACTCTTAAATACTTTTTCTAGTACTTTATTTTGTATAAAGATGTTGATAATGATGATATTATCTGTATTAGTACTACATGCAGGATAGCAGGAGTAATAATAATATTAAAAATTAATGGGCCGTTACTAGATTTAGCATAAAATTTAATGAACCACAATTTAGGGAAAATAAACCTTTTTGTATTTCCTTTCACTAGCAATTAATTTTTATTCTCTGGTTTTCTTTTCTTAGTTTTTTTTTTGTTATTTGAGAGAAGGAGGATCTGATTTTTTAGAAAATTTCAGAGTATTTCTATTAGCTCTAAATCTTTTCCAGTTTTTTAGTGTTGCAAACACTGAATTCTGGATTCACTGAAGGAATTAGGGAAGAGAAGAAGGCTGTCTCAAAATAAATCTTCTCTTTATTGCATAGCATGACTGTAAGTAGCAATGACTAAAGACGTAGTGACAGTAGCTGTACTTCAGTAAAGCAATTAAGTACAAACTTCACTTTAAGTAAGCATTTAAGCATATCTGAGGTATATGTTTAGCTTAATTTTGCTGAAATGGGTTGTTTAAATAATCTATTTCAGAATAATAAATATATACTTGTAGCATGAACATGTTCATATTGAAAAGATTAACTTAAAAAAAATGACAAAATAGTTTGTTCAAGAATATGTTCATCATCTTGCTGTATTTTTAGAGCTTGGACTTAACAACACATGCGAATATAGAGCACACTGGTATTACTATTCCTGTTTGAACTTTCTTCTGACAGTTGTATTAACTGGAAATTGAACATACAGGGAAAGCAGGGCACTCCTCTCTCTAACGCTTATTTTTTAAATGCCATTTACTTACTGTCTTATCTATGTGAAGTGGTTTGCAAATGATTCTTCATAGCATTTTTATAAAGCAGTCCTTTTTTTGCTTCATATGGAACTGCTTACGTTATCTTTATATCTTAGTAAATGTTATTAATGAAAGCTCCTTCTGAATACACTGCATTTTATGAATTAAATGTGTTTCATTGGATGATATTCTGATGTCTTTGAAAACACAGAACCCAACATGAAATATGAAGAATCATTAAAGCAATTTTGTGCATGCTGATATATCTAAAAGTACCTTTTCCCTTTCTACATATTTGTGTAATTTTTAAAAATCTTTATGGTGCTCCGTTGTGTTAAAGTAATTAATTAATTCTTTTCATGTTTTTTGTTCAGGTGATATTTTGGGCATAGTTTAATATATATTAAAAGTCCAATGGATTGTGAAAATCTTGTATTTCATAAAATGTTAAGGAATGAATGACTTTGTTTTACATTACTAAAATATTTTTGTATGGTGCAAATGGATGATTTATTTCTTGTTACTTGTTAATCACTGAATTACTGGAGCTTGGCATTCCAGTCTTTACCTATTATTGAATGTATTCCAGATTTTATATTAACGTGCGCTTCTTGTGTTGAGAGCTGATGAAGCAATAAAAAGTACTTCTGTCCTCTTGCAGCTTACGAGTTACAGAACTGCCCAGATCCTCCTCCTTTCTTGAATGGATATATAGTCAACTCAGATTACAGTGTGGGACAGTCAGTATCATTTGAATGCTATCCTGGATATGTTTTGAGGGGGCAGCCTGTTCTCACTTGTCAACATGGAATCAACAGAAATTGGAACTATCATTTCCCCAGATGTGAAGGTAACTTTCTGGTACTACCTTTGCTTCATAACTCACAGTACTTTCTGATTTTTGTTTACTTGTTTGTGTTCATGTACATAATGCAGCTGTTGCAGAAGAACAGGGCCTTTCTCCTAATCTGTAGTGTAAGCAGATAAAGGCAGAATATTATCTGCTTTAATAAATCATAAACGTTTTATGAATCATGTTCCTTGGCAGTGATTCATTGTTCCTATTAATATCTGTCAGTTGTATTGATTATGACAATTTATGATACTGCAGAAATTATCTTAAACTCAGTGGGAAGGATTATTTCAAGAAGATACTTTTATTCAAAAGCAGTTAGGATATGGAGACAACTTTATCAATGTTTTGGAAGAAAATACAAAGTTATTAGTGCTAAAAGCTCAATATAAACAAATATGTAATATTTTTCTTCATGATAAGCATATTATAAAGTTTTAAAATATCAATTAAAAATGATATAAAAGTGTAAAGTGTTAATACTCAGTGTTTTTAGATCAAGGGAAGCTGATTTAGAAACTTAGGCAAAGCTCAACACCTCTTATTTTTATAAAGATCATCCACCTCTTCCTTTCTTCCTAATCCTAAATTAAGCCTTTTTGGGACAGATGCCTTAGCCAGATTTTTATTAGTTTCAGAGCAATTTTGTGGTGATGTACCTGGAGTGACTTACATTCCCTCTTTCTCACTAATAAAGCCTTGAAAAAAATTTTTCAGCTAAAGGAAGAGTATCTTAAAAAAATCCTAATAATGGTTTAGGAATTTATTTTAATAAATTTAAAACACTAATTATATTTGTATATTTTACAACTAAGAGATTTCAATGGAAAAATATAATTTTCAATAAGTTTAGCACCAATTTATCTATGACACATCTAGCAGGTGTAACGAACACAAAATGGCACTTCTAATTATTTCAAGTATATATAGTCTAATATAAATATATACATTATATAGAGAGTATATGGTATACTATATATAGTTATACATATTATATACAAAATGTGTACTATGAATATATATACTATATAGTGTATATATGTTATATATATATATACACTATATGGACATTTAGAGATAGGATAAGTAGGAGCATGAGTACAAGTTGATAAAAGAAATTTTAAGTATCCCAGATGTTTCTACTATGTATCACATTATTATATATGTTTTAAAAATACAACAATTTATCAGCTTGGGGTTTTTTGGTTGGTTGGTTTGGTTTTTTTGTTGTTTTTTTTTTTTTGGGGGGGGGTGTTTGTTTGTTGGTTTGGGGTTTTTTTTGGTTTTTTTTTTTTTTTTTTTTGTTTAGGAATAGGGAGCTCTTGCACAATTTTATGAATACTAAAAAAGTAACTCTATACCTCTCTCACTTTCAATCATATATTGTTTCTGATTAGCACCAGTATTCATTAAAACTGTGGGCAAAATTTGAATATGATCATATGAATATTAATAGAGATTCTCTTCTGATGGAAACGTAATTAAAGTTGAATGGATTAAAGTAATAAACTGGTACACTTCATAATACTGGTTTCAGTTAGCAGAGGTCTTAAAGGAAAGCACAATAACTATTCTATGTCTGTTACCTTTAAAAATATCATATGGATTTGCTGGATTATTTTCTATGACAATTAAATAATCTAGAAAACAAAAAATAATTTTATATGCAGTTGTGGTTTTTTTACCCTAAAAGAGATCAAATATATTTCTCTTTACCTGTGAGAATATCACTGAGTTTCCTCTAGTTTGACCATGATTAAAAGCAGGTTTGGTATTGGGAGAGTATGTTTTCATGTGACCTAGCACAAAACCGAGACGCCTTTGGAATTGTAAAAGCACCTGAGAATAATCCATAATATTCCTCCTCAGTAGTGATACAGATGGCGCACCAAATGCATATCAACATTATATCATTTCTTGTTCCTTTTTAATCCCCAGAGAAACATGTTTCCTAAAATACATTAAGATGTCTGTTAGGAGAAGTTATTATATATGTCAGCATTTTCTGTTTTCTTAGATGAAACAAGAGTAAATAATATATATTCAGTTTGAAATTACATGCAAAAAGTGAAATAATTAGTTTTTAATGACATGAAGACAAAGTCATTCTTACTTTCTCCTGTCCCCTCATCCAGATTGTTTTAATTCAGTGATTTTATCTTAATTTTCTAACTCAAAGAAGGCATTCCTCTGTTAATGATATTTCTGTAATTCACAATGTACATTTGGCCTGATTCCTGTGCATGTGAATTCTACCTTCCAAGCCTACCCACAGTCATCTGCATCTCCTCCACACAGCTGAGGCCTGAATGCAAGCAATTCTACTGTGTATGCAGTTGTGTACATTTATAGCTACCTTTTCAGAACAAACAGCAGGTTGCTTTGTGTTTTGACTGAGCATGAAGAGTTTTCTGTTTCTCACTTAGCACACTACTTGCTGTGGGGAAAATTAGTCTGTGTGCATGAAAACTCCGCATAGTACTGCTGAAATTATTATTATGACATATAAATGTTTGGGGTTTTTTTATAGGGAAAACAAATTGTTCCTCTGATTGTAATTTGAGAGTGGGTCTGAGAGAGAAATCAGTGAAAGAATTAAATAATTTTTCTAGCTATGACCAGTATTCTTAAAAGTTAGAATACTGTTAGAATTTTCAAGTTTAGAAGACTTGCTAATACACTTACCCATTCCAAAAATTTTTCTTCATGACTGTCATTCAAAGTGTAGCATAACAACATCATTAATTTAGAGTGATTTGTTTATTCAAACTCAAGCTGTTTTTATCTTGAGTGAAATGTAACCTGTTATTTCTGTTTAATTTTATGTTTTCTGTGATTTTCAAAGATCTTTGGAGAAAGCCTAGTGACAGCTGGGTGGATTACTTATTCTAGTAGAGTTTTGTTACCTGTGATGCTTTTTTTTCTGACACAATGTGTTGACCTTTCATGGCTAACAATCATAGAGGAATTAGACTATCTTTACTGAGATACAATCAATCCACATTCCTTTTTGAGTATTAGAGATTAATGAAGGGAAAATAAAAAATGTATAGAGTCATTAACACCATTAATAAACCTGACAAAAATATAGTAAACTCAAAATATATTTAAAAATAAATATACTTCAATATACAAAATATACTTAAATCAGAAAAATCCTTTATATTAATCAGAAATTAGTCTCAGGAAATGTATTTCCATGTAGTAAACATAATTGTCAAGGCAGACTTAGTTGTAAATGTGGAGTACTGGGGAGAAAACAGAGTAGATTTCTGAGACCAGACAATATGACCATGTCATGACTGTAAGGGATTAGGAAACAGAAAAAAGTGGGCTTGAGTCACATTTTCATCAGAACTCCTAGAGCTGATAGACAGTGTCAGATACCCTTGGCCTCTACATGCAACCAGGAATCAGACAGATAGAACCAACCCTTCATTTTCCTTAGCTGGTTTCCTTTGTTGGCCATCAAAGGTCCGTGGTTCAGGAGGAGCTGCTATTCTGTTCACAGAATCACAAACTGGTTCAGGTTGGAGGGCACCACAGTGGGTCATCTTGCCCAACCTCCTGCTCAAGCAGAATCAACCTACAGCACATTGCACAGGACTGTGTGCAGATGGAAAACATGCTAAATGCATCATAAAAAATTAGTGCTGATATGGATGAAGAAAGTAAAATGATTAAAGCCTCCTCAGCCTGTCCTTTAAATCCAGTGATTATTAAAAGAACTCCTCCAAAAAGGGCTACTCATCAACTAGACAGGTGACCTTCTACCACAATGGTATAGCAGCTTTAAGCCATACAGAAAATTACATCCTTCTGCAATTTCTCAATCCTTCATCCTTTTTCCCTTTTCCTTTCCTGTTTCCTCCTTTTTTTCCTTTTATCAATTTTTTTCTGTTTTTATTTCCCATCACTTGTTAAGTTGAAAAAGAAATGAAGAGGGTCTGAAGGAGAGTCACAAGAACCCTGACAATAATAACATAAGCTTAATAGTAAGAGCTAATGAGATATTAACTCTCACTATTAAGAATGAGCAAGACTGAGTGCCCATAAATGAGATTAAGGTCTCACTGTAATGAGTGAGACTCATTAATTTGCACTAATGGCCATATGTCTACTTGGATACATGCTTTCATCCATATTCAGTCAATTCTTCCAAAGTGAGACTCGAAGGAGCACAATATCACATATTTGCTACCCTTGAATAAAGTCAACCTTTTCATAGATTTGATTTGGCTACAGGCTTCATTCAGCAAGTGTGCAAATTTGTATCTATATCTCCATTTATTTGTTATAAGGATAATTAGCATGCAATCTGCAAATGGATCACCATTAAAAATGATTCAAAATTGTCAGAAATAAAGCATAATGGTTTTGCACTAGTGGAAGAACAATTAGCCGATTTTTTTTTCAGAGTTGTATTCCAGTTCAGTTAGAGTTCAGTTGGATGGAAACACGCAAGACCTGTTTATTTATTTGGTTTTTAATCTTGAATACCAGCAAAAGGTGCCTCTTTTTAAATGGTGTGCAGACTAAGTTTCAAGATCTATATGCAAAAAAGAAAAAAATAGTCCCAGTAGATTTTGAAGGATTTTAAGAAATGAAAACGAAAAGACATCACCAGAAATTATTTTTACAAATGTCAATATTTCTTTGAGGAGCAACCAACCAAGGAAAAGGCTGTCTTTAACACTTAGGTTACCTTGTCTTGTGGAGCTTTAAGAACTTGGTAGCATTTTGATATTCCATTTGTAACATGAAAAACTTTTCTACTACTAATTTTTTTCATTTATTTTTCAGCTCCTTGTGGCTATAATGTAACTGCTCAGAATGGTACAGTTTATTCCCCAGGATTTCCAGATGAATACCCTAATTCCAAGGACTGTACTTGGTTAATTATTGTACCTCCAGGCCATGGGATTTATATCAACTTTACCTTACTTCAGACTGAACCTGTGAATGACTACATTGCAGTTTGGTATGCGATTTTTTGAAATAGTAGTGATTTTTTTCTGATTGATTTATCAAGTCTCACTGTCCCAAGCTACATATTTTCTTAGTATTGGTCTTTAGGTTGTTATATGTGCTGAAGAACAGCATAAAACAGATTCTAAGATTATCTTAAAAAAAAAAAAAAAAAAAAAAAATCGCTGTCTGAACTCTCTAAGAGTACTGTTCCAAAAGTACTTAGAAGCTCAAATTCAGTTATCAACTAGATCATGTTCTGTCTCTCTCTTTTCTAAGTGGAGGCCATGTAAGGTCAAAGTGATGTAATAACCTACACTATGTTGAATTATGTGTTGCCATGAACATACAGACAATATATGTTAGTTTTCGCAAAACTTTCTGACATCTTTAGACATTAACTAATTTAGGCATTAAGTAAGATTTTCTTAAGTTTTCTTAATGTTTCAATATGCCCAATAGACATATTTTTTTATACTTTCCAACCCAGAATTTCAGGCCTTGTACCTCCATGTCCTTAAGTTTCATAATGTATGTTCTTTTTCTCTGAATCTGTGTTTCTTTCCACCCAAACCCATTCGTGATCTCAGCTGAAGGAAGAGGCCTTAGAGCTGTCTAAATTCTTGTTTAAGAATTTTTTGTACTCAAGAGCAGGCTTTAGATAATGCCAAAGGTATTGGACATGTCATCTCTGCCTAACCCTGGTCCTTACACCACATATTGTGCAAAGTGACTTCTTATAAATGCTGCAGATAGTTCAGGAAAAGTTTGCACAGAATATAGGATGTAACTTATTCCTGTGTGAGTCAGCTGCTCTAATCTCCCAGCTAGTCCACTATTCCTATAGCTACCGGTGAGGTTTTTTCAGACAGCTATTTTATTGAGATGTGTAACTATTTTTGAACAGCCATTTGGTTGCCTCTGGTATTTGCATTACCTGTAAACCCAAGTGTAAAATATATCATAGATTGCCTTCTCTGGCATGATATCTATCTATCTATCTAGATAGATAGATAGATAATGCTTGGCTTTTTAATGATACAATTGAGATGAATAAATATCCCCCTGAAAGACAGTGAAAAGTCAAAAGCTACCAGCTTTCAGAGACATTCTAGATTATCTCAAGCCTTCTAAAATACCATATCCCAAAAGCTTTTTCATTTAGTTTATATTTGTTACATGTAATATACAAAATAACTAGAAATAAGTGTAGAGCTCAAAAAATACTTCAGTGATAAAAGCAGGGAGGTTTTTTTTATTTATTCGTTCTGACTGTTCTGGCCTAATTGTTCTATATTATGATATTGGTAATGAATGAAGCCTCAAGTTGCTGTAGTATATTTATTTTTG
Source organism: Lanius collurio (assembly GCA_020086605.1). NCBI lineage: Eukaryota > Metazoa > Chordata > Aves > Passeriformes > Laniidae > Lanius > Lanius collurio. The sequence continues at coordinate 17,777,993 of JACBWW010000001.1, read as the reverse complement.
GGTATCCTATCCTACTGCTGAGAAACACAAACATTTTTTCTGGGTTTTTCTCTCTCTCTTTTTTTTTTTTTTCTTCCTTAAAACATACCTTTAAATCTTTGGAATTGATATAAAAGGCAGAGTAACTTGCAATTTCCACAATTCTGTGTTTTAACCCTGAGTGGAAGACTTGTAGCACCTGGGTCAAAATGCTAGAAATATGATAGCATTACAGGACTTCTAGCTTTTTGGTTTTTTCTTCATCTGATGTGTACATGAAAATTTTTGGCAGGAACACACATTGAAAATTTCCTGCCACTACTAGATTTTTTGCCAATGTAAATATAAAAACTATTGCAAGTAGCCTGCTCTCTAAAAAAATGTCAGTGTTCAAAGTTAGAAAGAGTATTCTGTGTTTCTAGAAACAACAAGAGAAGAAACTCATTTTAAATCATTAGGAAAAATACTTTTTACAAAAATCTAAACTGCTCTCCGGAGAAGACACTGTTAATTTGACTGTTAAGAACATTCATTTTTCAGCTGACTTTTTTATGTTTCACATTCCAGGGATGGTCCTGACCATAATTCACCTCAGCTAGGAGTTTTCAGTGGGAACACAGCTCTGGAAACAGCTTACAGTTCTACCAATCAAGTCCTCCTCAAATTTCACAGTGACTTTTCAACAGGAGGATTCTTTGTCCTCAATTTTCATGGTCAGTTTTCTTTATGTAATTAACATCTAGTTACTATAATCATTTAATGAATTTTAAAAATTTAACTTTGTGGTTTACTGATTTATCGGGACTCATAGATTTGCTGGAGTTTTTTTGGTATTTTTTGTTTTGTTTTTTTTTTTTTTTTAATAACAGTACATATGAGTTTTTTAAATTACATATAAAAAAGTCCTAAGAATATTAATTTGGGGCTTTTAAAAAACTGTTCTGTCGTTAATGTAAACCATGACCATTTAATATTGACCTTTTACTCTTTTAATTACTTTGCCCTATTTATTCAGTAAGATTTAACTTTCTTTACCAAAATTATTCTCCAGCTGCCCATTCCTAGGTCTCATGGCCAGAAAAGTTTCTGGGATGCTATAGCAGAGTTGGACAATAGCATAAAGACTGATATGCAGCAAAATATTTTGTTCATAGTCACTTTCAGAGCTAAAGGTGGTGCAAATTAAGCATCTAACTCAGAAGTGAAAAGCTGAACCATAATTATAGTTCTAATTTTAACTAAGTCACTCAAAATATATATATTAAATGGAAGATTATTAGCCTTCTGGACTATAAATTAAAAATATACAATGAATTAATTCACAAGGACTGAAGTAAATGTCACTGAAGGAGAGTGCCTGGAGATACCTGTTTGCATGGGGAACTCCATGTGAAATTGTTACTCAGATTCTGAAATGCTTTTCTGGTCTGTACTTTTCTCCTAAAATGAGGTCATGATGCATGGTCTCTGCCCTTAACCTGAGAAACAAAAACTGAAGTGGAAAGAACTATCAAGTTCTCCAGAGAATTTTGTTCTGACGGTAAATTAGTTTCATGAAGGGGAGAGTTTTTCTTTAGTATGTGCACATAATCTTTATTTCTCTTTTGAAATTTTTAATCCAGAAGTGGCTTCCTCAACTGTTGTAGGCATTCTACTCCATTTTAGAAACACAACCATTTTAGTGGTCACCTTCCTTGTGAGATTGCTCACAATTTATTGAAACAAATTTGAAAAGCAGACAAGAGACTTTGTTTAAAGAGCATCTTGTTCCAACCCCCCTGCCATGGACAGGAACATCTTCCACTAGACCAGGTTTCTCAAAACTTTATCCTACCTAGACTTGTGTAATTCCTGGGATCCACGACTTGTCTGGGAAACCTGTTCCAGTGCCTCACCACGCTCATGTCATGTAATGACATTTAACTTGGAAAATGTTGTTACTGAGACACCATGAGGTTCAGTGCAGCTCTGGTAATTTGAGAAGTGTGAATATGAAATAAATTTTCTGTAAAATCCTTCTTAACACACCAATATTTAATTTTTTTCACTTAAATTTGCAGCTTATCAGCTCAGGAAGTGCCAGCCTCCACCCACAGTTCCACATGCAGATTTGTTTACAGAAGATGATGACTTTGAAATAGGTAAAAAGATAGTATTTCTACCTCTTTTTTCTGTTTTCACTTCAATTCTAGTTAAACTAAGCTATTTCATCTTCCACCTGAGATTTTGATATACTTCTCTTTGAAGGATTTTTTGAGGTTTGACTTTTTTTCAATACTTTTTTCAGGAGATTTTGTGAAGTACAGGTGCCATCCTGGTTTCACTCTTGTTGGACAAGATATATTAACTTGCAAACTGAATGCACAGTTGCAGTTTGAAGGATCCTCTCCATCCTGTGAAGGTAAATATATACTTGCATGGTGTGTATATCATTAATATGCATCCTACATAAAGCATCAAAATTTTAGGCACTGTCTTCTTGTTGATGTTTAAAAGAAAATTTTCCATTTACTTCATAATATCTAGGAAACGCACATGTTTTTATATATTGGGCCCCAAGAATTTTAGACAGAAATTTTATTCTGAGAAGTGGTTTTAACTATTTGACTCCACCATTCCCAAAACACTGATTTCTTAAATAATTTTAAAAAAAAATTTTATTGTTTCATATCAAACCAAAGACTTTTTTAACTTTTGAAGAATACTAAAAATATTATTTTAAATTAAGATGTCAAAATAAAATAAGGAACTTTTCTCTGCGTTTGAAAAATATGGTGATGTTTTATAACAAAGTCACAAGAAAAAGGTGTTCTTAAATAATGTGTGACAAATTTAAATTCTTCAAAGTATTAAAAATCTTTCACCTCTTCATATTGGGGTCATAACTACAGCATTTTGAATGAGAAAATAAAAGATTTACTATGAATGATGCTTAGATATGCATTTATATATAATTTCCTCATCTTCATGGAAAACAAGTTTATCTTGGAAATTTGAATTCAGTCTTCCAAATTTGATTTTTCAAAATATGTTTTTTAGGGTTTTTTTTCTTTATTTTGTTCATTTTCTTGAATAGTGGATGACATAAAGGTTTTGAAATGTGGCAAATTCATCAAGAAAGCATCTGTACAATTTTGTCCTGAAGTACCTCAAAATTTTGAGGCAAAAAATGTTACTGATAAGATGCTATCATTAAAATTTAAGGAAATCAAAAAGTGAACTGTTGGGATCGGCAGGAGACAAACACTCAATGTGAATGATCAGCAAGTCTCGTTTATTGATAGTATATTGGCTATATTTATACTGGCTATAATTAAGCTCATGCATAGTGCAAAAACAAGCTCATGATTGGTAGCATCTGTTGCAGACAGTTCCACACAGTTCTTCATTCCTGTGGTCGACTTATCAGACACTCCCTTCCCTTCTTTACTGAGCACAATGTTTTATTATGGTATAACAGCTGCCTAATAGGACACCGTATCTTTGATTACTTTACTTGCCTAAGCACTAAATTAATCACTAAATTAACTAAGTCTGGTGCTTTCCCAGCAACTCCTGCATGTCTACGTGACCTTTGTCTTGTAACCAATTCTCCACAGTGAACAGGAGTTCCCATATTCAGTATTCTGTATTATCCAGATCTATCATATGTAGTTGAGGGTGGGGTATCTTCTATATCATGAGCAAAAAATATCCATATGCACAAGAGGTAATGGTGGAAGCACAACAATAACTGTGACACTTTAATAATAGCTGTATGTGTGTGTTCCTTTCTGTTACCCTGGTTCTCTATTTCCATGATTTAAAAATTAATAAAAGATTCGTAATACAAACTGTATTAATTTATTGATGCCATAATACATTTTATGCATCTATAAGTAATTTATCTTCATGAACACCCATACTTGAGGTAAAGTGTTTTGTTTGGGTTTTTTTTGCCTCCTCTTTTTTGACTTGTGCATGGAATTAGCTGAAATCTGCCATGGATTCACAGATGAGACTCCATATCTTTGTTTTGAGTGGAAAAGAATCATTATTCATTTCAGGACCTTCACCATAAAATATTCAGAAATAATAGGAATACTGTGTATTTCTATATCTTTCTTGATTGGATAACTGAATACTTATTAATGTTTGATTTATTTTTTTAATCAATGTATTTCTCTGTTATAACTGTAATATTTTAATAAGATGATTGTTCCGCAAATCTAGATTTCACTTTTTAGTTAACAGTAACTGCAGTAACTTAACTCTTGACTGTGTCAATTATAGTGGAAATGTGAAACAAAAGCCTGAAGTAAACTCAACAGTTACTGTAAAATCTGCAGAGATATTAGGAGCTTCTGGTAATGATTAGCCATCTAAAAATTCTTGCAGATGCTGTGCAAACTGCTGTGCTTTCTCTGGCTGTATCCTGTGAATACAGCAAAACTTTGTTACAAGGATGACATAAAAATAAATAATCTGATAGTGAAAAATAAAAGTGCCATTGAGTGATTCAGAGACAGTGGACAATAGAACTGGAGGCATTAGAGTAAGGTTCTGGCACAATTATTTTAGACAGACATAAGAGAGGAATTTCTTGAGGTAAATTGAGATGCACCTGATTTCCTTTCTTCAGCCAAGTTTTAATTTTAATTTTCATTTCTGAAAAGTAGAATTACTTGGTTTTATTTCTATCCCAGCCTCCCCAGTATTACTATAGAGATAAATGTTGAATGTAATTCCTATTTTATGATAAAACCCTAGCTTTTATTTATGAACCACATGAAATATTGGTAGATCATTTAAAAGTAGTGCTTTTAGTGACCATCTTTATAGTGTTTGCTCATAGATAATTATTTGAAAGTACTCATGTTGCACTTTGAAAATCTAAGTAACTGAAGGGTGGAAATAAGTATTTCTGAATCAGAAATTCTGTATAACAGACTATGTACCCAGTATGCCATATCTAACACTGGCCAGTAAGGATTTTCTAGTGAAGGACAGAAAATCCTCAAAGAAAATTAAGGCCTCAACCCAACTGTAGCTAAACCACTCTTAAGCTAGCAATGTTCTTTATATTTTGAATCCTTTAGGGCTCTTTCTTCAGTAGAATCATTCAGCCCTATTTTGAACCTGTGTAAATACCTTAAATCCACAAAGTTTTGTGCAAGAAGTTACACTATTTATTTATGTAAGATGTGAAGTTATTTCTCTGTCTGCTTTGAACTTAGCACCTGCTGTTTTCCCTTCATGTCCTCCAGTTGTTATGGGGAAAAAAAAATCACCATACTTATGTCATGATTCTATAGAACAGAAGGTATTTCATACCTTTCATCATTTTTCTCATCCTTCTCAATACCCTGTCCAATTTGATTGTATTTCCTTAGGAGTGATGCAGGATGGAACTGCATTTATACCAAACTATTTGATCCTCATAGACTTGAAAAAAAAATTGCTACTTGCTATGTAATTTGCATAATGTATTTCAAACTAATTTTTAAACTACTTTCTCATATTTTTACATTTTACCTGTAATTTAAAGTTGTTCATATTGTCCTTGTTTTGATCAGCTTTATATTTTTTAAAGATACAAGAACACTTTCCATTTTCCTGAGCTGTGCCACTATGTTGTAGTAGTCAAAAATATATTTATATGATAGAAGGCCAAGTTCTAGGATATTATATATGAGTCTGATGACATATCTGACAGGCAAGAAAAATCAGTTTGCATGACCACTTCTACATCATTCTCAATAAATGACCTCCAGAGGAGCTATAATCACACTACATCACAGTTTTCTTACAGCTTCTTTCCCCTTTCTGTCTGAGGGTGGACTTTCTCAAAATGTTTGGTGCTGTGTTAGCTTGCCGGGTATTTTCTAGCATGCAGAGCCTTAGGCACCCTAGAGAACATGCTGTCTGTGTGCATGAGTTTATGTTTACCCAGAGTGGAACAGTTGTGATTTCTGTTTCTACACTTGGAGCCGCTGCTCTCATCACATGCCTATATCTTCTTTCTACAAATTTCTTTCATTTTTTAATTGCTGTTAGGGAAGTGTAGAGATGTAAATTAAAGCATGATGAGCATTGTGACAGCAAGAAATATTCCTGTGCTGGTCACAAAAATTGAGGTCCTAGTTAAACAGATAATGAGTATTCAGTACTAGGTTATATGGCTGCTCAAAACACTTAAATTAGAGAGGTAGTGTGATAATATTGTTCTAATCTGGTGATAATATTTATATATAAAAAGCAAAATCAAAGATGAGGATATCAGAAGTAGTATTAGACTTAAGAAGCTTGATCAGGCCTTCCCCCCCAAAAATGAATCAGATTTCTCCAAAAACCATGTTAGGGAATTTTTCCTCCAAACTAGAACATGATGAAAGTGTTATGTTATCATGCAGAATTACCCTTCTCATGATACTACCCGACTTGTGACTGGGTAACATAAAGATAGTGGTTATTTCCTGATTTTTTTTGTAAGCATTATCTCTGTGCATGGATTTATGCAAGTTTAACAAATAACAGTGCGTGGAATTTACATGTGCAACAATGTTATTAAAAATGAATGTAAAATATATTACTTAGGTCCTCTAATATGCCTAAAGCATGTTTTTATTATTTATTCCTGTTATCATTCCCAACTATTTTAAAATAGCCACTTTGAAATTCATGGGTTATACTTATAAATAATTGATAATTAAATATATTGTGCGGCTCAAGCATCTAATTCTGTTTTGCAGCTCAGATTTTCTCAATTTGTAAATTTCACTCCAATTCCTAAACTTCTAAATGTGTAGGGAGTTGAGTCAATCTGTAATTTAACTGACAGAAGAGACTTCATGAGGTATCGAATACAATACTGAAGAGTGTAATCTTAATGTTTTAGTTGACTGACAAATAAAAGAAACAGTATTAAGAGTAGAATATTGTGGTGAGTTGACCTTGGCTGGTCACCAGGTGCCCATCAAGCTACTCTTATCACTCTCCTTCTCAGCAAGGCAGGAGAAGGAGATAAGTGGGATAAAAAACTTGTAGGTCAAAATAAGGCAATTTACTAAAGCAAAAGTGAAAATCACATGGACGAGAAGAAAAAAAAATGCCAAATATTTTGTTCTCTACTTCCCATCAGCAGGAAATATCCAGGCCCTTCCTGGGAAGCAGGACTTCAGCACATGTAGCTGTGTAAATAATGTGTTCACCCTCTTCTTCCTACTTTTTAGCTTTTATTGCTGAGCTGATGTCATATAGTATGGAATATTCCTTTGGTTAGTTTGGCTCAGCTGTCCTGACCAGGCCCCCTTTCAAGCCCTTGCCCACCCCCAGCCCATTGGGAGGTGGTGGGGCAGAATGTTGGAGAGACAGCACTGATGCTGTACCAGCACTGCTCAGCAACAGCCAAAATTCTGCTGGGTTATCAGCTCCTTTCTAGGTACCAATATAAAGCACAGTACTGTGAGGGGTGCTGTGGGGAAAACCAACTGCTTGTCAGCTTGACCCAGCACAAATATGCATGCCTCAACCATAGCACTTTTTATTTAGGATTAATCTATTTTTAAATATTGTGCTAAAAGGGGAAAGCTAATATTATAGGACAAAAACCTCAAAATAAGAGTTTTTTGTTTTCACCTGTTGTGTGTGTGGTGAATACAATGGAGGGTTTTTTTAAATTCAAATTATAGGTATTAGCTGTGGTATTGAAAAATGGATGTGCCTTTTGTTTTATAGAGCAAAGTGAAGCAGTCTCACTGTCTCAGTATCTCAGTTTTATGTCTTTAGCCATATGAATCTTGTAAAATGTAAATCCTGTAAAGTGTAGCTTCCACCCTAGAGATTAAGTTCTGTAATCAGCAGCTAAGCTATACTGCAGGGGAATTGGTGAATAATTCATTAGAGTGCAGGAAGAACCAATAAAGGCTGCCAAGGGGAGCATTGCCAATTTGCCACATAACCCTGTGGCACAGCCAGCTTCCCAGGCTGCAAAGGGGCAATACAGTCTGTCTTCCCATGTCCCTGAACGACTCCAGAACTGGTGCCCTCATAAGTCCCTGTGGTACATCTGTTATGAACAGCTTAGAGTGGAAGGGGCGACTTTTCCAATGACTCTTAGCCATAGAAAGTAAATCTTGGCAATAGGAAGACCTAAAGCTGTAGCTCAGTATTTAAGAAGGTTTGGTCACTTCTATCCTAGCATAAGAGAGGTTTTCAGCTTTTTGCTTTTAAGAGAGGTTAGAAGGACATAATAGTTTCAATTTTACTTGATTTTTCTGCTCTAGGAATACGCTGGTTTTGTTTCAGTACCACAGGTGATATTCCATGTCTCCCCCTTTGCATCATTATTTGCACTGATTTGTTTTAGAGAGGCGTATTTTTTTCCACCAAAACAGTATTTCTTCTGTTTGGAAATTGTTCTGTTAGTGAAATTCTGAAGTTCAGTAAGTGAATACAACAGAATATGTGGGAGAAAGAATTCCGACAGCAGTCTTGCTAATGCCTTTTGGTCCTAAAATCATAAGTTAGACACATTTAGGTGATAAAAATGTGGTTACCTTTATAAAGGATCCTTTATGGTACACAACACGCTGGAATACATCCAGAAAATGCACCAAAGAAGCACACTGTAACATAAAGCAGGCACAATTTTCTATGTTTAGCAAATTAGCATAGCTGACAAGAATCCCCAGTTAGAGACACAGGAGATGAGGTAATTCTCCCCTGGTTTGACCCTTTTCTTCTACAACCCCTTGAGATACTAACTAAACTTTGTTTATGAGAAAGCATCTTGAGAAGATGGTTTTAATCTTGGTTCCCATAGAATTTAACCTTTGTCCCCAGAGGATTTGAACCTTTAGGAATGTTTTATCTTTCTGTCTAACAGACTAGGTGAAGTGCTAGCTACGAATCTATGTAGTTATACAATTATAGGCTACAGAGCTACAAATATATATAAAGAATATAAAGAATATATAAAAGCAAAAAGGCGAAAATTAATTTGGCATCACTTCATTGATCTGTTTCTTGTGTACACATGATGATGTGTTCAAGGAAATTCTCTGACCTGTAAGCTGTTGGTTTTTAATATTCACTCACCAAAGAAATACTCTTAATTACAAAGCAACATCATACTTTTCCTCAGTCATGAGAGTAGGGCATAAGGAAACATCTGCAAAAGGCACATTTTCTCCAGTGGTGAATAAATTAGTTTCAGGTCCCTTCTTAAGATTTGACTGCAAGGAATGAGAAAGCTAAGACCTGTCTTTCTCTGTTACTGATAACTTTTACCTGCTTTTGAAAGAATTTTTTTTGTTGATACTTTTTTCAAATATAGCAAATGAGCTATTTCCTTGTCTCTTTTCTTCACTTTTTGTTTCTGATGTCTTTATAAGAAAAAAAATAGGTGATCCAAGAGCAAAGCAGCTGAAATAAAAAGGCAGGAAATGTAATTTCTCTGGGTTTTTTATCCTTTCCTCCCCCCACACAATTTCCTACTCCTGTCTCTTTTTCTTTTTGCAGACCATTCTTACCAGTTCTCCTCTGGAGCATTGCCACAGGTTTCTGAGATGATCACAGTCAAAGTGTCTGTGCTGTCTGAGTGTGATTGTCTTCCTTCCTGTTCTATGACATTTATTTTATCCCAAATGAAAGTAACATTTTTCACTTCTCTGAATTGTTGACTTTCCTCTATATTTGCATTTAATTTCTTTCCCTCACTCCATTTTTTAAAGATGCTTGCAGTGAATTTCTTGAGTTAGTGAATAATATCTCAACACTTAGTGGAGATCACTGTACATTGATCTCAGGCTTTTCAAAATGTAATTTTAAATCTTATTCTTAGTTGATCATCCTCCACCCGAGATTCCAAAAACTTCCTATACTGAGGTAAGTAAACAGAGCCCATTAGGTGAGTTCTTAAGAGGGCACTTCTCTGAAAACAATACCTGTAGTAACTTAGCTGAAAGAGCAGCCATATAATAGCCTTTTAGATTAACTCAGCTGAAAACTTCTTTGGAAGAATTGTAATCTCACGCTTTCCATGCAGTGAGATCACCAGGACTGTATCTGTGTAACATCCAGATTTTGTTTGCAGACCCCAAATCTGAATGACTACTAAATAATTGGTTTCATGAGCAACTTGACCAATGGTTATTTCCATAACTACTTAGGATGCTGAGGAAAAGCAGGCAACAAAAGACATTTGTATCCTTAACATCTGGGCTGCTAGTGTTTAGATATTGGATGTTTACAAAGCCTCTCCAGAGGTACTTCCTACATTTCTCTATCCCATTCCAAATGACGTATACATTGCAACTTCTTGTTTGTCATGTTTAATTGATTGTAGCCATTTCTAAACCATAGTTTATCCAGAGAAGTGACAGTTTTCCTGTGTTGAAAAGAATCCCTGTGTCCTGCTGTGAAAAGTCTGACAGCATTTCTTATTTCTCCAGGATACTTGTAATTTATGACTTTAAAACAGGCTCTTAATTCTCAAGATGCTCTAGTAGACACTAACAATTTTAATAAACATTCCAATTAATCTGATACTGGATCAGTAAAAAATACCTTTTTCTTAAAACACCGCTGTAGCATAAGGAATGATACTTCAGGATAAAGCAGATTGTGGAGCTCTGTCATGTCAGCTACTCTTCATCACTGATGTGCACTTTTATTCATGTCTGACAGGAAATGCCATGGGGAAAATTATTTCTATTTATCTGACAATGCTTTTCTCCCTGTTTTTTATTCTTTGAGAATTTGCTGGTTTGCTTGTATTTTCTGCAGATTTTTGAGTCAGAGCACTTTTGGACTGTATTTTCCTGAGTTATTCTTGTCTTATTCTGAAGAATAGAGGTAGTCAAAGTAGCAGTTTGTTTCTTTCTAGGAGAATGAGAGAAGAAGCTGTTGTCATTAAGCATATGCAGTGCTATATTCTTAGACAGAAGTTTGTGTGAAATTTCTGGGTGTAATTTTAATACAGGTGTTTCTGCCTCGAGGCAGTCCTTGGATTATTGTCAAAAGAATGCTTACTGCTTTATATATCATTGTCCCATGAGATTTCCCTGTTTTAGGATCATCTAGGAAAAATGGCTTTTCCTCTTAGAGGTGCTGTCAGATCATAGCAAAAAGGGATAATACATGCCAAAGAAAAATTATTTGCTTGCTGTTTCTTCCCCAACCCAGATCTTGTTCCTCTGCTTGTTGGCCTGTTCTCACTTGCATATTACATCCCTCCTTTTCACTGGCTGACATTTTTCTCTCTGACTGAAGAAATTTTTTAGCTACAACTGAACCTAAATTTCACCTCCAAGTTTGCAAAAGGCCTTCTGAGGGAAATCATCCAGTTTGTAACATTTGTTTCTGATATTTATGTGTGGATTTTCCCCTGTAATATATTTTTTCTCCTGATCGCTTTTCCCACTGTTGTTTTGTTTTTCACCTTTGCTTATAACCTTTATTTTATTTAAGTGCTTGGGTACTGTGCTAGATGATTTCCAGGAATTCATTTCTGTGAAGATATATTTGTGAATCGTATACAAAAAACATTGTTAAAATGAACATATATTATGAAACTGTGGACATAATGTATCAGACTTCAACAGGAAACAGATTTGAAAAAATCAGTCCTGCATGAGAGGCAAAATGTTAAAGAACAGTGACTAACATAACTTCCTAATCAAACCAGTGTTTAGGATAGAAAATTTACAGTATTTTAATATAGTATACTCCATTCAGTATGCAGAGATCATAAATGCCTATGAATACCAGGTGAAATTTTACCTGGTGTTGTTATGAGTTCAGACTTTAAATAATGGGGGAAGTGGTTGCTATAAGGTCTTCCTTGGATGACTTGGAGCATTCTGTATCCAAAATTAATATTTTACATAAAACTTGGGTACTTTCAAATGATCTGGTATGCCTAGATGTTCCAATAAGTTGTCATGTTCATATAACAGGCTTTATTTATACCATTTGGGGTTTTTTTTAAGACATCAAATAGAATAAGTTTCCAAATGAAAAGTTTTACCAGTACTTTTATCTCACCTGTGTAAATAATTGCACCAACTTATGTGAATGCCTTGACTGAAACCACTTTGGACTCCAGCAATTTTCTTTCTGGATGGATGCTTTACTAGAATTAATAAATTAATATAACATTTCCTAAATGCAAGGTTTATAAAAGTAGTCTGGTTTCTGTGCATATTATAGGGAACTTTTTTCCCTTCCATCTGGAGCATGGTTTTAACATGTTTTCATTTGGAAACTGAACCTGAAGCATGCATTTCATTAGAAGAAGCACATTGTTTCCTTGCTATTCTTAGTGTTCTTTTTGTGTCCTTTTCAGCACAATGTCCAGCAAATGAAATTCGTACAGAATCATCAGGAGTGATCCTCAGTCCAGGTTATCCAGGCACCTATCCCAATTCTCAGACGTGTTCTTGGACTATTAAAGTGGAGCCAGGATATAACATCTCCATTTTTGTAGAAATGTTTCAAAGTGAAAAGCAATTTGATGAGCTGGAGGTATTTGATGGTAAGAAAGATTTAAATTCTGTCTAATTATACAAGAACAAATATTGGGTGGAATGGGCCTTGATTTCCAGTTGTTGTTCATAATGCAGTGATACTGAAACTTAAACTGTGATTCAGCATTCCTATTAATTTTGCCTTAAATCTAAATCTATTAGCCAATGAATGTTTTTATAGATATATTCAAGACAAAGAAGATTTTAAATTTTCTTAGGTATTGTTACAGGAGGAGCACTAACAGCTGCAGCTTCCCCAGGAAAGTCACACAGTTTTCTGTTTCCTGGGAAATGAATGGAGGTGTCTAAAACGAGAAGTTAACATGCTAGTCTGTAATGGTTCATTTCTGGTGAAGAAGTGTTTGAGTGTTATAATTCCATTTTTCCAAATTAATAAAATTATTTGAATCTAAATACTGAAATTTGAATTCAAATACCCTGTCTGCTTTCTCCGTAGCATAGCACACCAGTGCTGTTCACTGTTTGAATACACCACGGTTAAAGCATTCAACCATCTGTTGACAAAGAGCAGAGAAACCACCAAAACTCATGTTCCCCTCTCAAAGGGGCCTACTTAATTCTTATTTTCTACTGCATTCTGAACTTATCATGATTTATTATGTTCTCACTGATTGACAAGGATAACTAGTCTCTGATTTTTCTTAAATATATTTTTATTCATTTAGAGACCATTATCTTATCTTCCTTCATTAACCAAGAATATATTATAGCTATGACAGAAACGATGAATATTCACTATGGGAGTTTCACAGCATGAAAATTATTAAAAGATCCTATCTTTTGAGGTATCCTACTCCAAGTATTCTTCTGAAACATTAAGTTTTTACTGTGTAAAATTTTTAATTTTTTCTTTTACTTTTTGGTAGAAACATTTTGAAAAACCCACAATACTTTTTATGCTTTTAAAAATGCCACTTCATTAGCATATTTTTTTCTTCATAACATGTATGCTGGTCCAGGTCAGGTTAGTGCAGAAAGTAGTATGCAAAAAATCTATTAATACTTGCTTTTTCTCCATTCTATTTTGTATCAAAGACAATATGTAGCAAGACTGGAACTTTTCTAGTGGCCTGATCACTTTGTTTTCTTTTGAAAAATTCTGTTGAAATGGTATAATTTTACTGATGTATATTTTTGTTTTCTTTCCTCTGAATTTAAATGTAATGAAACCAGATTATCAATAATAGATCTGAGAGGAGAATTAATGTAGTTCCTACATTTTTAAGCACTTTAATTTCATAGCATGAAATGATAATTTTACAAATTCATCTCTACTGCAGCTCTGCAGAAGTAATTTTTTCTACCACCTACCAGCAACCGTAAGAGAAAGTTAATGGCATATTTATAACCTCTCAACTACAGGGCCATGTAGAGATTCCTGAGCTAGCTCTCAACAATCTGATATTCAAATATGGCACATTGCAGTGCCTTGCAGAGATACTTGCTTGTGTCCCTGTGGCCACATTAGCAATGTGCTTTGCTGGACTAATTAGTTGTACATCTCAGCATGATGACTTTTTGGAGGCAGAAAGCAATGCTGATGTGGCATGCTGCTTCCACTGATGGCTGTAACTCAGGCTCAAAGGATGGTGCATTTTGCAGCAAATATCTGTCATATTGTGTGGTTTAAGGCAGTGTACTTTAGATTAGTAGAACTGCACTGATCAATCTATACATCATCAAACTTTATGCAGAAACTGTGTGAAGATTTGCAAGAAAAATTTTAGAGAATTAGTGGTCACCTTGTAAGGCAGCTTTGCAATGCAACCCACAGCAGGGATAACACCTACCTGACTGCACTGTAAATTATGGTGCTTCAGCAGCTGGATGATGATCAGGGCAGGCATCTAGTCACTGAGGTCACCATGGTCAACTGGGAGCAACAAGCTATTCCTACTTACCAGTCATACCCTTAGAAAATTCTATCTGGATTCTAAACCAGAGAAACCATAAATGTTACATGAAAGTAATTATTAAAGTATTTTGAACTTGAAAACATTGCATTCAGACTATTTACACTGTATAGCATTCATTTAATACAGAAAATATTCTTTTTTTCTCTATGAAATAAACCAAAACCTATCTATCACTGAAAATAAAAGGAAATGTAAACTTTTATCTAATATTCAAGAGAACATCATATGACAGATCACCACACCAGAAGCCAAATATTTATTTCCTTATACAGACACGCTCTAAAATACTAATTAAATAAATGTCAGATTCAAGAACAACAGAGTCATGCTGCTGACCTTCCTGAACACCATCTAAAGAACTGACTGCTAGGTAAGGTACAGACACTGAAACTCAGCTCCAGGAAAAACAAAGCAAACTAAAAGACATTGAATCAGTCCTGTGATCTCCCGATGACTAAAAAATGTGGTGTGGCATATGGTGCTGCAAACTAATTTCCTGATCACTAATAAGGATTCTCACCTCTTTGTAGGTAGTTTATCTGTAGAAGTCCCTTTTCAGTCCCTTAATATGAGAAGCTTGAAATAACACTTACATTCCAAACTGTAACAAGTGTATTAAACAGATTTACAAACTCAAAGTGAAGCACAAAGTAACTGAGTCATGTTATAAATAATTTTTTCAAGCAAAAATAGGAATTGACCCTAACAGTCCTTATCATTTATCCTGCACTGTAACCATCAAACACTAACTCCCTAATATGGTAAACAAACAAGTCATAAAGCATTTTGGTGAGGGCATGCTGAGCAACCTATGCCTAAAGCAATGCTTATTTGTTCTTATTTTGTATATGCATTAAGAATTCATTAAGTAATACTTAGTTGTAGTATTGGCATTAGGGTGACTGAAATGCAGTTCCTAAAAACTGGGAGGTAATGTTAATATTTACAGTTTTGTGGCTTCCATAGCCTCCTTTTTGTACGTGAAATGTCCCAATCAGAAAATACACCTTTTTTTTATTCAACTGGATGGGGCTGACAACAATTGTATTCAATTTTTAGGTGTCATTTGATTCAGTTTTATTTTTGTATTCTCATGTAACATAAGAAGACCTGATCAGACTGTAGCTGCTCAAACTCAGCAAAAAATGAATGAAGAAGCTCTTCATTTTTAATAGCAGCTCTGACCAAGATAATGTTGAACATGGCTTTCTTAAACTTGAAAAAGCATAGAGCAAAAGACATAGTGAGGATATGGAAGGGAGAGGTTTGGCTGTACAAAACATAACCTTCACATGGAGGAAAAAATTGCCATTTAGAGTTTTAGAAAGCTTCCAGTTGGAGATTAGATTGATATATGGATTTTTTTTTCTCTTTCATATATATTGTTATATAATTGGTCTTGAAATAATTATCTATGCCTCTAGGATTTTACTGTGGTGAAGATAGTGGTTTAGGGCAAGGACACATTTTTTCAGCATCTTGTATTTACCATAAATGTATATCTTTCTACACTAAAATGAAACTATAATAAACATACTAATTAACAGAACTGAGTCCTAGAGAAACATATAAATTTGTAGCACTCATACATGTCTGTATTCCACAGTGAACAAGTGATGATCTTACATGTGACAGAGTTACTTTAGCTACTGTGTTCACTATGTAACATGGTGGTGTTTAAATTATGCAAGATGTACAATAACAAAGAATGTATACATTTGAAATATGTACACAAAATAAATTTGTATACATATTTCTAACTCACTAGTTATGAAAAAAGCTTAAATAAATAATAAATTTAAAAGGGCAAGGAGCAGAAACCCAACCTCATTCAATGTAATTGTGCCAAATAGAAATTAATTTTTTTTTTTTTTTCAATCCACTATTTTTTCAGTGTTTATGGTGAAATCGCTAATTGCTCTATATTTCCATTTGTTTGTACCAAGATTTTTTTGTCTTGGACATATGAAGCAATTATAGTGCTCTCTAGTGAAAACCTAAAACCAGATGGACAGCTTAAATAGAGATATGCTAATTATTTCTCTGACAAGGATGTGTCAGGCTATTTCCTATTCTATCATGTTCACAATCACAGCTGAGCTAAAATATGGAAAGAATTATTTAACTGATAGTACTTTAAAACTTCAGTAGTGTCTTAATTCCTCTCTGAAGGTTCTTCTGGGCAAAGCCCTTTACTGGTTGCTTTAAGTGGAAACCACACTGGGCAACTGAACTTCACAAGCAGAATGAATCAGCTCTATCTCCGCTGGTCAACTGATCATGCAACCAGCAAGAAAGGATTCAAGATCCGTTACTCCGGTAACTATTCATGCTTTCCATTAAATTATACTTTGTGGGTATGCTGTTGTCCACCTAGACTTAAATCCATGACACCTGTTCCACATCAAATAGAACTTGTAATATAATGTCTGTTTCTCTGAAGATAATTTATTATAATGTACATTTTAAGGATGTGTAATCATTCTGTTGTAAATTTAAGGTAAGCACAGAACTTGGTCTTTCCATTTTTTCCCCAGTGTGCTAGAGATCTCCAGATTAATACTTCTCCAATTAATACTCCTCTCTGCACCTGTTCTCTTGTCTTATCAGATCTGGACAGAGGCCTTTGAAATGTAGTGGTAGGGATAACCCTTAGATTCACACAGAGGTACTCAGACATGAGAATTTTTGATCCTGAATGCTGTGTGGTGCTTCAGCTGCAATTGAGTACACAATTACTAGGTTTACAATTTCCTGGAGTTGCAGTTCACAATTCTCACTACTGTGTTTTTGTTCATGTACAAATAAATGGAAAACTAGGGGTGGGGGTGGGAATAAGCCCCTCTTTTTTTCAATAGGCTTGAATGTTACCATTCAAGGTATGTCAATCATACCAGAATATCAATCTGGTAGATGGTAACATGAAAATTCTTAAGTAGCGTATCTAAATAGTGCCAAAATTATCTCCCTTATTAGTAATAAAAATCAAGAAGAAACATACTGCAGTACTGTGTTATATGTTATGTGTAGACATACTGACCCTTACTCACTTTGCAGCCTGTTTATGATTCCACATATACATCTACAGACACATTGCTGCTAAAAAGCTTGGCTTAGAGATAATTTATATGATGTAAATAGTGTGTGTGAGAGATAAAGGTGATAATTGCTGTCATTAACATTTGCTTTTTCTGTGTTTGAACTTGATTAACAACGTAAAGGTTGTGTGTGTTAATTTTGGTGGCTAATAATTGTCAATATAAATTACATAGAGAAAAGGAATGCTAAGAATGTTTTAGCAGAACATTTCATGAAGCACAAGGTATTTCCCATTTAGTCATGATAAATGCTTTTTGGGGAGACAGTTTTTGGGAAGCTCACTTCTTTTCTGTACCATCCATGTACTGCCTGTCTAATTTCTGGAAAGTTTCTCTTGTTACTAAAACATAAGATTGGGTTCAGCTCAGAGCATAATAATGATTGTTTGGGGGATTTAAGAACTAAGCAGAAACTGTGAGCAGTCAGGAAAAAATCAGTCAATTAAAGCATTATCTTCACCTGCACCTTTAGATAATTACTACAGGAAAACTGAAGCTGAGGGATGGGGAAAGTTATTTTCAAGCATATTGGAGATTATTTTTTTCATATTAAAAAAGCAATTGCAGGACTTAATAGATGGATTGAGAGTGTGCAAGAGGGAACAAAGAGAACCTGTCTCATCATAGCCCTCAAGTGTGGCAGAGAAGCAAGTGTGCTTTCAGTCCTTAATTCAAAGTGAGGAAGTAATATCAGGATTATATTAGTAGACTTAATGTAAAGAATTTGTTTTGTAAGTATCAAATTATTAAGGAGACTGGTTTTTGAGGAATGGGAAATTGTTTTGTACCTTTGCATGTTCATAAAACATGTTTTGCAGTACTGCAGAAGCAGTCTGTAATTGCTAGGCTCAATCATTATGGCACTATGTATGACTAACAATAAAATTGGAGGACTAGAAACAGATATGCAATCCTTATGGCTATGTTTTAGGAACAAACAACAGTTTAGCTTCTTCCGCTTCACTAACAGTCAGTGCCTGCTTTTTTCTCTAAACTTCTGTCCATTTTAAGTGAGATTCAATGGAAATAATCAGCATGAAAGAAGAGTAACAGTGAGCGACAGCATAAACAATTGGAATTGAATCCTAATGAGGGAGAGCAACATCATGAAAGTAGGAAAACTACAAGATCCCAAAAAGGCTATTGATACTGTGGCAGCTGTGACTGAGCCAGCAGGCTTCCTCATGATGAAGAACCTATTGAAATATATTACTACCCTCCCATAATCCTTCTCCAGCTATGCCTGTGCACAAAATTGTGTAAATTATGGTTTTGTCACAGCTAGATTTCATTTGTAGATAAAAATTTTATTCACTGTTACAAAGTGCTAGAAGCTTTTATGGGAATGCTTAATATTTTCTTTAGCATACAACCTTAATTGTGTATGCTGTTGCTTAATATTATTAGTATGTTTGCTATCATGTGGTATAAGGCTTTTTGCTAAATCTCAGTGGAAAAAAGCATTACAGCAGATGGATATTCTTTTAAGGGGGTTGACATATTATAGAGGCACTAGCATAGATTTTAGTCGAAATTATACATTTCCTAACTGCTCTAATGCCTAGATATTAAATGATCTCTTTCTTAATCTACAGAGTATCTGCATAGCATCCCTGTTATTTATAATCCCGCATGCACATTCCTATCCATGCAAGCTAGAGTAAAAGCATAACTAAGAAGAGGTAGCTGAAATTTTTTTTCCCCAGTTGTTGGTAGAAGGAGTCAAAGTGCACTAGAGTACCTGGCATATCTGCTGGAGGCACGAGGACTTGGGAACTAGATGGGTACTTAATTTGCTACTTTTCAAGTTGACATTGCCACTATAACATTTACAGGCTTTTGTTTAACTTTGGTTAGTCATTAAAGAGTAAATAACTCAAGTGGTTACTCAGCTTATTTTTAATTTTCTGCCAATAGAACTATTTAACCTTGTTCCTTGGGTTTAAGTGGCCAGGGTTTTTTTTTTTTTTTTGGGGGGGGGGGGGAGGAGGAGCTCCAAATACGGTTTCTGTGAGAAGCTGCCAGAAGCTTCCTCCATGTCCAAAAGAACCAGATCCAGGCAGTTCCAGGATGGACCCATGGCTGGCCTAGGATAGTGGTAGAGCCTCTGCAATAACATACTTTAAAAAAACAATAAAAATATACTCAGCAGCTGTTGGAAGGAGTAAGAATACACGAGTGACAACTCTGCAGAAACCGAAGTCGTTGAAGATGGAGGGGGAAGAGGGTCTCCAGGCACTGAAGCTGATTTTCCCCTGCAGCCCATGGTGAAGACCATGGTGAGTCAGGCTGTCACCCTGCAGCCCATGAAGGTGCATGGTGGAGCATATCCACCTGCAGCACCTGAAGGATGCCATGACAGAGCAGGTTGATGCCTGCAAGAGGCTGTGACCCTGTGGGAAATCCATACTCCTGGCAGGACCTGTGGTCCCGTGGAAAGAAGAGACATAGCTGGAGTAGTTCTGCTGGCAGAATTTGTGACTCCACGGGGAACATGAACTGGAGCAGTCTGTTACTGAAGGACTGCAGTCTGTGCAAGGGACTCATGCTGGAGCAGATTCTGAAGAACTACAGTCTGTGGGAAGCACTCATATTCATGAAGGACTGTCTCTTGTGGGAGGGACTCATGCTGGAGCAGGAGAAGAAAGTGAAGAGTACTCCCCCAAACAAGACAGGAGCAGCAGAAACAACATGTGATGAACTGAGTGCAAAAGCAATTCCTCTCCTCCTGTGCCAGGGAATCTGGAGTGAAGTTGAGCCCTGTATTGCTCTTTAACCCTAGCACAACCCTAAGGCCCACCCAGCTGCTTGCTCACCCCCCTTCCCACAGCAAGATATAGGATGGATTGGAGAATCAGAAGAATAAAAATGAGAACTTGTGGGATGAGATAAATAGGTAACGTTTAATAGGTAAAACAAAAGCTGCACATGCATTCAAATCGAAACAATTCATTCACCACTTCCCCTTGACAGGAGTTCAGCCATCTCTGGAGATCTCGCAGGGCTCCATCAGTCTTAACAGTGAGTTGAACATAGCTTGCAACCTTGGTCCTTCCTTCTTCTCACAGCTTTTATTGTTGAGCANAGAGCTGCTCTCTCTGGATGTTCATATATATTTATTGTTGTAATTAGCCACAGCTAAAACATGGCAATAAATACCCTGGCAACCAGAACACAAAGTTTAACCTTTTATGCTAAAAATCTTGTTATGGATAAAAAACCCTATGCTTTTATGTCTAGCCAAGAATTTACTGTTAGAATAACTGAATGTTAGCAGTTTAATAACAGAATTACTAGTCCAAATGAAATGGTTATAGGAGGAGATAGAAAAAAAAAGACATGAAAGGTACTGTACAGAAAAACAATATGTTTAGAGTTGTTAAACAGTATTTCTAGGCTACAGACAAATATTTTCTGTCTAGAATTGCAGCATTGATGTAATAAATTTGTAGTTTTGTCTGAATTGCATATTTTATTTATGACTCACGTGCTATTCTTACAATCTAGGATATTTAAAATTAAATAGCACTTTCGAGGTTACTGGAGCTGATTTTTGAGGTCTTAATCTGCTTGTTTTGCAATAACAATATTATTTATTCTTCAATATGGTGAAAGGAATGTTAAAGCTATGTTTATTGTGTTTCTTTAAAAGTCAAGCCTCCTTTTGAATAGTAATTTGATAATGAATGTAATTTAATTAGGCATGCAAGTGAGTGTCACCATGCTTATAAAGGATGCAGAACATGGCCCCAAACAATTTTTTTACTGGAAAATCTTGGCTTATTAATTTTAATTCTGGTTTTAAATTTTTCCTTTATGATTTAGCAGAGGTTTTTTTATTTTTCATTTTTTTTCAAATAATCCCCAAGTGAAAGAACGTATAGAAATAACATTTCAAGTAGAAATAATGTTGCTTAATTGAGAACTGTATAATTCAAGTCCAACAGATGACAGTATTTTTCAGCACTTTTAATGTTGGACTTAGCTTTACTGCTTATGTTGGGTGTTATTATTTAGAAATATTGACTTTGATATAACGCATCTAAAATTAGACATTTAACAGAAGCACTTCAGTTAGGAATATAATCAACTCTATGATCTCTGTCAATGAGCAAAACCATTATTCTTTAGGTGATAATTGATACCACAGATGCACTTTGGGGTGACGAAATACACATTAAAAACAAAAATTGAAAAATAGAGCTAGATATTCAAAGCTGTATATCAAAACCTATAATCATGCACTTATGAAATCAAAACAAAATTACTTCTACTGGATAATTGTCTACAAAAGATAAAATAAACATCACGGTATACCTAAAACACATTTCAGTATGATGGAGAGAGAATTCTTACAGTAGTTTCAGTCTCAGTGTCCTTGTTATTGACATTTAGTTCTCAGTGGAGCTCAACACTGTCTTCCCTGTGAAGAATGTTCATAGGGTCATTCCAATGGTGGATATTCAGTCAGGTTTATTTTCAGCAAGCCGTAGTCCTGCCACGCTTCTTCTGAAAAGATAATCTCAGTAAGCTTGACATGTTGCATACCTGCTTCAATACCTGCAGTGACTTGTGCATCAGTATGGAGTTCAGGTAATTATTTCATCTTGCTTTTATCCAGGGATAAACATTTGCATTCTACAGATTCATGTATATACTCTGCATATAGTGTGTCAAACTATACTGTACTTCTGCTTGATCTAGGTCTAGATCAGGTACCCATATTCCATCCTTACAGACAGATACTGTAGCCTTATTTTAAAAAATGGTCTTTATTACTTCTGATGCAAAAAAATTGTACTTTTTTTTCTTACTCAACACTTATCTAATAATTTCCATTTATGTGGCACAGGTCCTCGAGGACCATACTAGTTATGAAAACCTCTCTGCAGAAAATAGTAGTGATTAAAGTTTAGCAAGGTTTACTTTCATTTCAAAACTGGAACAGGTGCATTCTATCTTACTTCATATGAAGTGTAAATTCAACATTTAAGAAGTTGCACTCAGTTAAGTTACATTATTTTCATAAAAAGTAATATAATTGCCAAGTAACATCTTTGCGAGAACAGGTACAAAAACCCCCCTCATTTTAATCTGAAAAAATACATCTGAAGAATCAGTATACTGTAATTTGCCTTATAAATTTTTAACATATTTGATAAAATGTTTAGACTTTGACTCAGATGTCTAAGTGCACGGAATTTTTTAATAAAGCTGTTCATAATTGGTTTTGTATACTGTGTAGCTCAAGGAATAATTTTGTATTTATGAAGTTATCAGATTTGAAATAGACTTTACTAAGCGTTAGCGAGCTTACGGAACATTCGATATGCTTCATTATTGTAGCTTCCTTATATGCAGTAATATAAACTAGTTTGTGATTGTAAATTTTGGGTTTGATCTTCATTATGTTTCTTTATAAGTAACCTGAATCTTCACTGAGGATTCCAAAAGTACTGTCAAGGTTTCGGAATTAATTTTAGTGGTTTTCAAAGTTTGCTCATATAATAAATAATCTTAGTTTTGTACAAGGCCATTTGATTTGTTTTTAATAATGTCCATTTTTTTGGTGTTTAGCTCCTTATTGCAGTTTAAACCCTACCTTGAGGAATGGAGGAATTATAAATAAAACAGGTGGTCCCGCTGGAAGCAAAGTTCGCTATTATTGCAAACCTGGATATAGAATGATTGGTCACAACAATGCAACATGCAGGCGCCACCAAAATGGCATGTACCAGTGGGATTCTCCTGTGCCAATCTGCCACGGTAAGATACTGCTTTCTTCTTGAGTAGGCTTCTATAGTTTCATTCTAAGGCTATTTCACAAAAGAGATACAGCATTGTCAAAAGTTGTGTATGCCAAGAGAGACACTGACATCATGAGCTGATCCAAATACCTATTGGCTTGTGGTCATGTGTGAAGAACTGAAGACTTAAGAACTATTCATGCAGTCGAATACAGACCAAATTAAAAATATGTTTTCAGTACTTTTTTCTTTAGTAATATACATACCTATAAACAGACCACAGGTCATTTTATTGTATTAGAGAACATTTTATAAAATTCAGTTGTTATAAGGAATTACTTTATTATTTTAGAAAATCACTTCATAACCAGTGCTTTAAAGGCATAATCTGTAACTTCTTTTTTCTCTCTCTTTTTTCTCTTTTTTTTCTTTTTATTTTTTTTTAATATCCTGAAGCTGAACCTGTGTCTATTTTAGCTTGCTGCTCTTGTTAAGAGTAGTTACTGTTTGTCAAATGTATATGCCCCATCCCTGGAAGTGTTCAAGGCCAGTTTGGATGGGCCTCTGGGCAACCTGGTCTAGTGAAAGGTATCCCTGCCCATGACAGGGGTTTAGAACCAGATGGTCTTTAATGTCCTTCCAACCCAAGCTATTCTATGGTTCTATAATATCAGGGACCTGGGGAAGGGGAAGAAGGCTGCAAATTCTATCCATATCATATATGGCCTATTGTAACTTGTGTCTGCTTCTAATCTGCTAGATACAGAATGAAATTAAAGTAGCACTCATATTTAAGAACATTATTTGATTAAAACTTGCCTTTCCTTGTTTTTAACTTTGTTAGACATTAACATCAGTTTTCCATGTCTCAGATGTTTATAAAACGACCATGAGATGGAAGTTCTGTTTTGTGAATTAAATAAAAAAAAAAAAAAAAAAAAAAAAAAAAAAAAAAAAAAAAAATGCATCTGAGATTTGGCAAGATGCTTACTTTTCTGTTGGGAGCTATTTTTCTGGCTAGCTGGTAGGTGTCTTTTTTCAAAAGGTACTGAAATTTTGGCATCTTAATCTGGAGCTCAGTTGCTCTAAACATGTGAGGATAGAGACAGTATTTTGTGTGTACTTGTTAGACTAGGGGAGTTTGACCCATAAACTTTTGGAGGCCCTGTGTTATACTTCTCTCCAGAATTTAAGATCTCATGATTCCTCAGCTGTCAGAAATTCTATGCAAATACATCCCTTATCCTTCTACCGCTTTTCTATCCAGACAAGATTAGCCTGCTACTGCTACTTCCATTATAATGAAAATATGATCCAGCACTTAAAATTTCTTAAATAGTCTGATTTTTTCATAGTTTCTTTTTTTAGAACAATAAAATGTTAAGCGTGTCTTTTTACATTTCCAGTTCTTGTATTTTATGTTCACATTTTTATGTTCACAATGGCAGAGAAAGTGTTTCAAATTTCCTGTTCTAACCTTGAAAATTATGTCCAAACATTACAAGGTGTGTGAATGGAGAAAAAAGTTCTTTGCACAATTTAAGAAGAAAGTCCCCACTTTTAAGCACAGAATGGAATAATTCACAGAAAGGAGAAGGAAAAATGTACAGATGAGTGCAGGACTTGACATAACATCCCAGGACTTGATAGTGGATAACCAGGAGTCAAAGAGACTCAGAAAGTAATAGATTCTGAACAGAACTCAAGCCAACTCAAGAAAATTCTAAAATACTTTAGATATTGTGTCTGCCTATATTTCATCACTATGTACAAGAAGGAGCTTTGAAATTTTATCAATCTAGCATGTTCACAAATACTTTTTTCTTGAATTTTAAGCTGTATTTATAATTTCATCATTATGTGGCTGTTGGTATGTAGATTTCTGTAAATGGAGGGAGAAAAAAATATTTTCAAGGTAGCGTGTTTAATCTTTATTATAAATTTCTTATAAACGTTAGATTCCTCATTTTAATATATAACTTTACAACTCTGGCACAATTATTCCAACTTGTAGGTCTGAATGAGGCATATGCTTTTCAAAAAAACTCTGAAATGGAGAGCATGTTTCAAAATTTATTCAGTACCTGTTATCAAAATGCTTTATCTTTGAAAATTAATTAAACTTACACATTTAGTCCAGCTCGTGGATTTCATTATAAGATATTTCTAAATAAAAATTCCTTTGATTAGTTCAGAAATTTCTGTAAAAACACTCCTGCAGGGTTACATTTGTAATTAATAAGTAGGCTGTGTCAGAATTAATTTTTGAAATCAAGTTTGATCATATTATCAAAAAGGGGAATTATTTTTTGCATATCTATTACAACAACATCTAATTTAAATATGAACATGTCTAATATGAGTTAATCTGATAGGGTCAGAAGATATTTTCAATTCCAGTCTTCTCAAATGCAAATGCTTGTAATAATGTCCTGGATGCTATATAAAGAACTTGACTCCTATCTAGGAAATTAGAACTTACTATTATTGCTTTTATTTCATTTGGGAAGTGAAGAGAGAAACATGAGTCATGTTAAATTCAAAATAGATATGGAGAGAAATTAACAATTATATAATAACAGTAAGCTGCTGAGAGGAAATAGTAAGGCCTCAGTAATGACACTGGCAATGGCATATGTTATCTTTGCCACTGATTATCTTAGGTGTAGATTGCCATGCTGGGGGAGACATGGAAGGGAAGACTGAGGCTGGAGATTAAGAGATTATAAGAGAAAACATATGAAAAGCTTGTCCCGAAGAGCAGTTACAATGAAAAACTGAAAGCCAATTGTCAGGTTCAACATGGCTCAGCAGTGCTGGGCTGCAGGAGGCTGAGACATGGCACCAGAAAGAGTGCAACAGAGTGGCCATGTTCCTCTGGCAGGCATGAGCAAATGCCCCTCTTTATCCCACCTGTTCTTCCTGTACAGGACTCAGCTTCTGACTTTGTTCATCCTGATTTATGCCACTTATTCTTAAAAGAGCTAAAAATAATTTTAAAGAGCCTTAAAAAACCCTTGGCTGCTTTTCACCATTTGAATTACTCCCTAGTAGGTTTGTAAAAGAAAACTGGAGGTACTTACTTTAAGGAAGTTCTCATCTGGATTGTACATACTTGGAAAGCCTCAATATCTGTGACACAGTAATGATAAGAATATATCTGGTGCCAACAGTTCCTGCTTAAAATGTTGGTTCTGAGTGCTGTCATTATGGATACCTCTGTGCTTGAAGTGCATAGATGTACCTTGTGGAGCTAGAGATCAGTACATTTTGCTGTACTGAAAAAAGATTATTCCAGGACCACGACTGTATTCCATGTTTACACTGGGAGACTGGGCTTGAAAGTACCCATTTACAGTTTGCACAAGACCTGTGACTCTGAGGCCACCAAACTACTTCCTCATAAAATTAGGTGTTCTGAGGTTTTGGGCATGGAATTAAACTTGGGCCTTTTGCCTTTTTGGTAAATGTTACTATGCAAAAATGTCCCTCCTTAGCACGCAGTCTTAAAAATGTGAGGTAAGTAGCAAATTAAAAATACCAAATCCCTGCTACTTCTTATAAATCAGTGACCATATTTCAGAATATAAAACAATAGGTATATAATTCTAGACTAAAAAAAGCCCAGAAATTTAAGGGGAAACCTGGTAACAGTATTTTAATAAGCTAAAAGTAGTTCCAATGATGAATGAAATAATGAATCTGTGTTCTTTCTAGATAGAGGAATTACAGCTGTCCTTACTTTTACAGGATCCTAAGTTAGGTTTTTATTTAATTTTTTTATTCTTTTCTCAGAGGGGCTAGTCAAATACTGGAATAGATTGCCTGTGGAGAGTGTGAAATTTTCGTTATTGGAAGTCTTTCAAGAACAA
Organism: Lanius collurio; assembly: GCA_020086605.1. Taxonomy (NCBI): domain Eukaryota; kingdom Metazoa; phylum Chordata; class Aves; order Passeriformes; family Laniidae; genus Lanius; species Lanius collurio. The sequence continues at coordinate 17,750,851 of JACBWW010000001.1, read as the reverse complement.
ATTAGATCAAGATTGGTGAAGTTGTGAAAGGAGAATAGACTAGATGACCGCTCGTAACAGTTTGCTTTTTTTTTAATACCCCCAACCCTGTTTTCACTTTCTTTTTTTCATTTCCATATGTATTCAAGCCTGAGAATTGTTAACGCTCTCTCTGTTGTTTCCAACTAGATATCATGCACATAAGCCACTTGGCATGTTTTTGTTTTGAATCCTACTTTTAGGAACTTCTCTGTTTCTAACTTTAATTTTTGGGTATTTAAGTGCTTTTTCCAGCACTGTGTTCAATGCCAGAAACAGGTCAGTGAATGATAAATGCTTGTGGATTAACTTTAGGGATTTTCCAGCATATGAAAATAAACTCAATGTCTGACTCTACTGCACTCTCCAGCTTCATTTCTATATGCAATGAAATTACATGCTTTCAATATAATATGTAAGTATCTTACTGGAATACAGGTATATAGATACTTTAAAGGATTGGCATAAACCTTAAATTTACCGGTTTTGAAAAGAAAAAAATTCAACTATGGCATGTGGAACATGAAAGAGCAATTAAAACTATGTCTCAGTTTCTAGGTAAAAGGCTTTTCCACTTGCATTGGAAGAAGTATATTTTTTTGCTGTGCTAGATAATAGATACAATTAAGGCTGACTTATATTTCTAACACTCTGAATGCACATCTCCAATCTGGAGCCTGTCAGTCTCATCTAACCATTGACCTAAGAAACATGCTGACAGTTCCTCAAGTCAGAAGATTTTCTCACACTGTTCTTTATTGTTTAACAATCATGTGGGAAGCAGAGAACTTACAAATACTTAGTTGTGGCACAGTAGGGTTACTGTTTCTGCTGTCCAATGAAAATATTCCATTTTAGTCAGCTTGGTTCAGCTTACCTTACTTTAAATAAGTCAAAGTACTAGCTATTTAGTAAAACTGTCCTTGCTGATAAAGGCTTGTGGTTTAGTTTTAGGGATTTTCCAGCACATGAAAATATACTCAATGTCTGTCTGTAATGCACTCCCCAGCTTAGTTTCTATATTTTGTTTGAACACTGCTGCTTTAAAAGCTTTTAGCAGCCTCCATAAATTTGTAGCAACAGGAATATTTCTTTCCAATCCCAGTTTCTGAGAGAGAAGCATACAAAGGAAGCAGATAAGGCTCTAAATGGAGCAGTGCCAGAATGCCCAAACTGCTTTTATGATAAGTAGCTAAAGCAGCAGTGACAAAAGCCTGACAGTGTAGTAATACAAGATTCAGCAACAACTGAGGAAAGAAGGGGTACAGTAAGAGCTGAGAATGAAAGTGCTGAAGCATAGATTTTGAGGTGTTTTACCATACTGGCCGTTGCATCAGACCTGACATAACTGAGAGGCCCACGTGTGTGACCAGGCATTGTACATCTTTTATTCCTTAAAATAACTTGCACATAAGAGCTACTCAGTCTTGAACTTTTCAGTGAGTCTCTGGTAAGGTTATTGCTAAAGGTGAAGAACAAATGTGGACAGAATTATTAGCTTCAACCATGAACTAAAAAGACCTGGACTGGTTTGTTGGGGTTTTTTGGGATTTTTTGGTCTTGTTTTCAAATGGCGTAATAAAATCTTCTTGCTCCACTAAGGTATTTGAAGTTAATTCATATTTGGAATATTTAGAGGGAAATAAAATAAGGTCCACCTGTATATACAGATGGGCACATACATGGGATGGGTGGATAGACTCATAGTTTTGAATTTTGTTTTTTTACAATTAAATGTATGCACACTTAACAAAGAGATCGTTGTTTTGATATCAGAAAGGACACCAGAAAACATTATCAAGGAGTTCAATATTAACCAAAAGCATTCAGACACATTGTCACAAGACAGAAGAGATCTGTAAGGCGTGTTAGGACTAGTGGAGGCATGGTGCAAGACACTGGGAACACTGAAGCCTTTCACAGTAACCATGACTTGAAATGCACTGGCATTTCTATGATATATGAGAGTGTGCATTTAATTTTCCATTAATTCATCATGTAGACAAACTTTTTGCAAGTGTTGTTTACCTGACACAAGATCAGTCAGCTGATCTTTAGGGTAGATAGAGAGCATTTAACCAGATACACCTATGCTGACCGTTTGGAGTACCAGAGACCTGAAAAACTACCACTCCTGCTGTGGTCAGCTTGTGGAGAATGAATTCTAATATAAAGACCTGCTCCCAGAAGCTGCAGGACTTGCTATTATCCTTCCCTTTCTCCACTTTCTCTAACACAATTCAGAGCAGTAGAAGTGGACCATCAGAACCCCTTCCTTATCACTTCTCTACCTTTTCTGTCCCACTACTACTCCTTCCACTGGCAGGAGGCTCAGCCCCTATCCACTGATGGAGAAATACTCAATTTTCATAAGAGAACAGTTCTGATTAGGATAAAAAAAAAAGGCAAGATGTTGTGTTACAAAGGAAGCAGCTTATTTTGGAACATTCCTATAGTTCTACTTCTGTTAGCAATATGATAAATTCCACATGGAAGGAGCAACAGAAATGAGCTAATCATTCATCATTTAACAGTGCTTGTAGCTCCTCATTGTAATCATATTCAAAGTACTGTGTTGTATATAATTTAAATGCATCAACTGTGATAACTTGGAAACACTGCAAACAAATTTGAGAGTTGTGTTATGGTACCATGAGGGTGTGTTCTGAAATTAATAATTTACATTGAATTGGGCAAATGATGATAAAAACTAGATTAAAAAAGAAAACTTCACCTCTGAAACAGATGTTAGACAAAGGCTGTGATTTCTTCTTTAGAAATATATTTATTTATTTTTATTTTAAATTATTAAAATAATTACTTTCTTCTTACCATTGACTGCATATAAGGAAAAATACTTTCATTTGTAAAAGTTCACTTTTTATTGTTAAATATTTAAAAATGAAAGCTTCAAAGCTGAATTTTATTCAGTGTGTTTACTGACAAGCAGTAAACTGGATGCCAGACTCTGAGGAGCTTGTGATTCTTGTACACACATTCTCATACTGGCTTATAAGAACTTATGAAATAGATTCATTGTAATAATTTGATAGGTAGTCTGCTCCAAGTTGCCATTTTGCAGAAAGTGACATCCTTTCAGAGAAGATAATGACTTTCCCTTCAGAAGAGCTGCAGGGTTAAAATAGTCTTTACCAGCTTTAGTAACTTATTAAAGAACCTATAGTTAATATCTGTACATGAATAACTACTTTAAAATAAAGCATAGGGTTAAAAGAAATAACAAAAAAAAAAAATATATTATCAAAAGCAAGGGACCTGAGAAGTCAGATGACAGAAGGCAATATTGATTTGGAGTGAGTGAAACAGGCATTTTTATAATTATACTCTGCTCTAAAATTGTATAGTATGAGATACTGTTAAAGGAACTCTGGTTAAATAAATTTCTAAATAAACCTAACAAAACACCCTAGATGCTACTCAAACTTCAATAAGTTGACGGGAAATTAAACTTTATGATCTTGAAAAGAAAACTGTTCATTTGGAGTTAAATTCAGAAGGAGAAAAAAAATGGAAGTAATTCATTTAATAATTCCCTAAACTATGTGGAAAATTGATAAACCTAGATTCACAAAATATTTAGCGTTCTGAAATAAATTAGTCAAATATGTAAATAAGTGTTAAAATATCTGAATAATGTCCTTAAGTGGAACTCTTCTGTGACTAGTCATATATTTGGTTGCTTTTCTCATCTGAAAAAAAATGTTAAATCTTCAGTAACATTGTTTTAAATGCATAGAACAAAGACACGTGAAGTATATGAACAAATTACAATGAAGTAGTGCAGGAGAGAATGGAACAGTCTACTAGAAAGCAATTAAGAGTTTTTCAGTTCATTGCTTCTTGGACCAAATCACTTTGGACACTTCCTTGATTTTGTTCTCTAGCAAATAAACTATTGCCCCTAGCCTGTGTTTAAAATTCTTTCTCTGCAGTCATTGTAATAAACTAAGTAATTATTTATAAAATGTTTGTCTGTATTGGATGCACTTCTAAGTTCTTATTAATGTTTTAAATAGTGTTCCATTTATCAGAATTTTGCAAGTATGATGGAAAATTAATTTCAATTGTTATAAATGTAATATGTCAAAATTACTTATCTGCATTTCTTATTTCAGTGGTGGAACAATATTTTAAAGATATATATGATAAAATTCAAATTCTTGATATTTTTCTTTCTTTTCTTTTCAGCTGTATCTTGTGGCATTCCTGACTCCCCTGGGAATGGTTCAGTTATAGGTAATGAATTCACTTTGGGCAGTAGATTGATATATGAATGTAATGAGGGCTTCAAGCTAGAATCTAGTCAGCAAGCAACAGCAGTGTGTCAAGAAGATGGATTATGGAGCAACAAAGGGAGGCCGCCTGTTTGCAAATGTAAGTGGGCATGTTGTTCTCAAGAATATTTCCCCTGAACTTTCTCAAGTAAATCTTCACTGCTGATGTTTAGGTTTTACATATACATATGCCCTGAATGGCCATTCAGTAATGCATGATCATTTATCATATAGTAAAGTAGAAGAGGCCAATAAATTAGTTTAATTAAAAAGAAAATCTTTGTTTTATCTTCTTCAAAACATCTGAATTTTTTGTATATTTTCCTGTATATTTTCTTATTATGAATAATATGCCCTTCTCCATGGTACGTTACAATCACCAATTGTAATTTCTTTTTTAATATAGCTTCTAAAGTAATAAAAGCAAAAATTATGTCTTAAAATATTATTGTAGATAATTAAGTTGGATAAGAATCCTTCAGTCTTCATTTCTTCCTCCTGTCAGAACAACCCAAAGTAATGCAGACTCATCTACTATATGGCATGGCTTCTTATTTGTATTGGGCAGCCACGGCTTGTCTCTGTTCTGCATCAAAGCAATAAACTGATCCTGACTTCAACGTGACTTGAAACACTGATTAGGACATAATCTCAAAGTTAATAATAGCTATAATACTGTATGTAACATTTTTGAGAGTTAATTTAGTGTCTTGATCCAATCAACAGCATATGTATGTGCTGTCCAGATTCTGTATTGATAAGCACTTTAATTTTTCAAACAAGTAAAATTCAACTCATTTTTAAAGAAATAGTAAAATGAGGCAAACGTAAGAATCGTGAAGTTATACATGATTGTGAAAGGGTTTCCATTTATTTCAATTAATTAAGAGCAAATAATTTTTAGAAAATATTTTTGAGTTAGTTCAAGAGAATTTCTAGGCATCCTTAACAGCTGGTCATTTGCCTTAATCTTGAAGGCCCTCCTGAATACCCTTTTTCAGTAATTTGATTTCCCTATTTCAGTTTTTCCAAGTATTTATATAACCTGAAGATGTTTTTCTGTAGTTTAAAGGTCTTGTTTCATTTTATATTCACAGTGGACAAATAGAAGTTACTTTATACTTGTTTTACTCTTAATGTGTTTCAAAACTGTTATTTTTTCAGTGCAATGGGCTATGTTTGGTGACTAGTCATAACTCATCCAGCTGCTCACTTCCTTTCCCTTTTCAACCAGACAGGAAAATATATGATGAAAAAATCTCGTGGGTCAAGATAAGGACAGAGAGAGAATTCAACTTGGAAAAGTTAAATTAATATATTGCCAATTAAAAAAGGATCAAATAACTATCAGAAAATAAAGGATAAAAAACATCAAAACAACACTTTCCTCCCTCTTTGCCAGGGTCACCTTCACTCTGATGGCTCTTTTCCTTACTCCAGCCAATGCTAGGGGAAATGGGAGTTGTGGTCAGCTTATTAGAGGCTTCTCTCTGCTTCTCCTTCCTCCTTGCACTTTTCCTTTGCTCCAGCATGGGTTCTTCTTCATGAGCTATTGTTCTTCAAGGTAAACTCGCTCTAGTGTGGGTCCTCCATCAGCTTCAGCTTCTTCAAGAAGTAATATCCACCTGCTCCAGTGTGGGCTGCAGTATGGATATCTGCTCTGGCATGGTTCTCTCTGTTGGGCTGCAGCAAAATACCAGCTCTGGTGTCAGGAACACCTCCTTCTCATGTAACCTTGGTGTTCCCTCTGCTGTTTCTCACTCTTTTTGTTCCCACTTTCTCTGCTTGTGCAGATTTTTTTTCCTTAAACACAGTTTCCCAGAGGTGCCACTGTCAGAGCTGCAGAGCTCGGCTGTGTTCTGCGTTGGGTCCTTTGGAACTGGCTGTGCCCAGCAGCCTCTCCTCACAACGGCTCCTTCACCCCTGCCAGCACCTTGACTCCTGAATCCAGTGCACTAAGTCACCTTTTCTGTCGAGATAACTATCTTATTTTGATTCATTCTCACTCTTCCTTCCTACTTTTAGGACCAGTGATTCTCATTATTGCCCTCTGGACAATCTCCAATTGATCTTCACCTTTCTTGAAGGGCAGTGCCTAAAACTGTACACAGCAATTCCACAGAGTACATAAAGAGGATTATTCAAAACCAGCTGTGATCACACAGACATGATCTGAATTCAGAGTTGTGTACAGAGGGAAGGCAGTGCTCCAGTGAATTAAAGTGAGCTTCATTTTCAGAAAAAAATTTACAATGTACAAAGCACATAATTTGAATGATTATTAATCAGCAAAAATTTCAACAGATTTTTTTTTGATTTTTTTTTTAAGGAAGAGGCCAGATAAACTATCTGGGATTATATAATAATGGGGATTAGATATACTGAATTAGTAACACTGTACCTGCAGTGAAAAAAAAAAACAAAACCCCAAACAAAATACAAGAAAAAATAAAAAAAGCTTTTATTATTGAAATGGTCAAATCTAACCAGATAAAACCCTTTAAAACAAAGCTTATTTATTAACATTTAGCACAACTTCCCATATTAAAAATTTTTGTTTAGTATTTATAATAACCTAACAAAATATATAACACTTGCTTCTCTTCCTTGTCTTCTCTTTTCCTTTTTTAAAAATTTATTCAGTTTGAAAAAGAATCATTACTTCTAAATCCAGAAGTGGAAAATTAAAGTGCTAGAGATATAAATGACAGTTTAAATTCAATATTTTCAGAATGGATTGCTATTCAGAGGCAGGCATGCTTTATCCGAGATTTCTTACTTGCAAAGAGCAAAAAAGCTTAGACAATGTGCATAACAACCTGTTTTTTCAGTATGGCTGCTGTAGGGATAGATGTGTTTAGTCTCCAGAAACAGAAACATCTAACTTGATGGGAAGCAAACACAGCACAGAAAGGTAAATAAATGAGTCCATTTTATTCCCGTGTCTATTAAAATGAAGGTTGAAATCCGGGCAGTTTGTTTTGCAAAGCACCTCTGATAATGTAATGCCTGAGGCAGATGTTTGAAACTCCTTTCTTTTCATTAAAAGTATTTACATCAGTTTGAAGCATGAAAAATATGATTTGTGATGGTCATACAGCAAGACATGGATGGATCATGGATATTAGGCTATGGAATTTAATTACAGAAAATACAAAGCAGCTGATATCTACTAAGAAAGCTTAACTGAATGACAAATATCTTGCCTCAGTTATTCCACATAGAGATCCCTAGAACATGATGAAGGAAAGAGATGTGTGTCTCTATTTCTTTTCCATGGAATCACAGAATCACAGAATAGTTTGGGTTGGAAAGAACATTAAAGATCATCTAGTTCCAACTCCCCTGCCATGGACAGGAATACCTTCCACTAGATCATGTTTCTTAAGGTCTCATCTAACCTGGCTTTGAACACTTCCAGGAATGGGACATCCACAGCTTCTCTGGGAAACCTATTCCAGTGCCTCACCACTCTCATAGTGAAGAATTTCTAATCTAAACTCACTCTCTTGAAATTTGAAACCTTTACTCCTTTTCCTATTACTACATGCCCTTGGGAAAAGTCTCTCTCTAGCTCTCTTGTTGCCCCCTTTAAGCACTGTAAGGCTGCTCTAAGGTCTCCCAGGAGCCTACTCTTCTCCAGGCTGAATGACACCAACTCCTGTCATCATAGCAGAGGTGCTCCAGCCCATTGATCATCTTTTTGGCCTTCTCTGGACTTGCTCCAACAGGTCCACATCCTTCTTTTGTTGTCACCCCTAGAGCTGGACACAGTGTTCCAGGTGTGGTCTCACATGAACACATAGAGGAGTAAAATCACTTCTCTCAACCTACTGGTCACACTTCTTTCAATGAAGCTCATAACACATTTCTGGACTGCAAGTGCACACTGCTAGCTCATGTCAAGCTTCTCATCAACCCCCAAGTCCTTCTCCTCAGGGCTGCTCTCAGTTTATTCTGTGCCCAGCCTGCTCTCCTGCTTGGGATTACCCTGACCCAAGGGTAAGGCAGGACCTTGCACTTGGCTTTGTGTCATGATCTGGTTACTAAAGTTCTTAGGAATGCCTCTGCCTGAATTAAGGTGCAAACAAGACCATATTCCAGTGACAATAGTATGGGTTTTATTTGATAGTAACTGTGAGAGAGAGAGAGAAAGAAAGAAACAGAAAATAAGTGGGGGGGACGGACAGAGAGTGACAAGGACAGAATAAGGAAAATATCACCACTCCATGGATACTAACGATGTTGTGTTGATCCTCTCCAGCTGGTCTTCTTCATGATGAAGGTGCCCTCAAAAAGCATAGAATCTGATGGGTTAATGAATGTTCAGGCTAGGTAGGAAAATCGAGGAAAACCATTGCCTCTTACATTCTAGGTTTGTTGCATCACAGGCAGTCCTGTGGTGCAAGGCTTCAGGAATGACTTGGGGGGGGGCACTTCAGGGGGTCTTTGATGGATTATGACACCCTCTCAGCTGCCTCTCATTTGAGTGTCCCATGGATGTGGCCTGTGGGGTTGGGGTTCCACATCCCAGGTTGTGTAAGGGAGGAAGGGTGTTTATTCCCTCTGACCAGAGGTTACACCTGAAACCTCCTCTCCCTCACTTCATTTCAGGGGAGACAGTCTGTGTAAGCCTGGCTTCTGTGGGCTGTAGTCTCCTCCACCCCAAATTCAGCCTGGGAAGAATCTCTGCTGTGTTTGGCTTTCTTGAGGATGTATTCTTCTCCTTCAGCCTTGTTTCCTTTTTCCTTGGCCTGAGACAATTAAAGAAAGGGTTTTCCCTTTATCTAATCTTAGTGGTTTAACTTACAGTCCAAAGTCCAAGTCAGATATCTTCAGTGAGGCTTCTTTGGTTGTAGCTTCTTTACACAGTTTTTGTTATAATGAGCAAAACTTTATATCAATGTTTGAAGCATGAACGATTTCAGTCTCTGACACCTTATTGAGCTTCACAAGGTTTGCCTTTATCCACTGATTGGTCTGCTTGTCAAATCCATGTCTCTCTAGTTAGCCTTTGCTCTTACTGCTTTCTTTTTCATAAACTATATGGATGCATAACCTAGAAAATTGAGTTTATGGTTCATTCTTCTTACATCTTAATTGGCTGAGCTAGTCCCTATAACTGCATAACTTTATTGCTCTTTTTCACTATTCCTTTAATACACTTATTTGTAGATTTAAATTGGGTCCTTCATTGGTTTATGCTAATTCATCTAACTTCAAATATTTTAAGGAACAATTAATGTGCAGTTAATAACAGTTAATATGCAGATTATGGTAGTTTATTTTATTGCAGATTTCACTGTAGATGGTTTTTTTGAAGATATGGTTTGCTGAGCTATAACAGTGATGGTTCAGACATCTTTTTTTCCTAGAAATTAATTGAAAAAGAATTATAAATTTTAAAAATTTTAGGTTTATAAATTAGCATTTTTTATATTTTTGAATATGTTTGGAAAATATCTAGTTACAGAACTATGAATCATAAATAGTTCTAGAATAAAACATTAGTTGTAGTAAAATGCAAAAACAAATTTTCTAAGATAAACAGGCAAAGATTCACCATCAACTTATAATTATTGTGCTGGTGGTTTTTATTTGCTAAGATATTCAGAACATCATACCCATTTTCTTTAACAAATCCTGAGGTCAGTAAGTATTTTCTGAAGTATTTTCTCAGGATTTGATATGTTAAGTGAAGTACTAATTCAATGAACTGTAATAAAACAATTCATTAATTTAGCAATTTTTAATTAGTCTAGATACATTAGACTGATAACAGATTGGCTTGATATAGCTGACTGGATTGATGGACTGATACTGAATACCACATGATACTTTTGTTTATTTGTTTTGAGGTTTTGAAGCCTTTCCTGTTTGCGTATATTGACCAACACGAAGAGCTTAATTTTTTCCTTTCTATCAGCATACTGAAACATCAAGTTGTTCAAGTGATCCTATTTTGGTCTTGGGTCTTTGTTCATAGATTCTGTGATGTACAGGATTAATTGGTTTCCCACTATCTTCTAATTTTACTAATACTTGTGAATTTAAACCACACTAGTATCTCAGACATAATACATGATTTCGCCTTAATGTTGCTCTTATTTTTAAGCTAGTAGTTAAGTTATTCAAAAGGTTCTATTTGAAAAAGGTAGATCACATGATTGCATTAAGTTCACCAAATAGCAAGTCTGAAACATCCTTTCCCTTTTTTTTGTGGCTGGTTGACTACCAGCTGAAGAATAGCAATCAAGTATCATGTGCTATTACACTTGAAAATAACAATAGCAAATATTGCTAAATAGCAAGTTCCTATATTTGAGATATTTTTCCATCATGAACATTTTACTTGTCCTTTTTGTTTCTTTGAAAAGAATAATTACACTCAGAGTTACAATATTCAAGATACTCTTGAGGACTAGCCTTCAGGTGTTTTCCAAAACGTCCCAGAAATAAGCTTTTCCATGAAGACTATTTTTCGCTTTTGATATTTAGAGCATTAAAGGAGTAAAGTTTTTCACCGAAGTGAGACTGATAGACCTGTAGTTTCCGAGGTCCTCCTTCTTGCCTTTCTTGAAAATTGAGACAATGTTTACCAGCTTCCAGCCAGCTGGGATCTCTCCAGATTTCCAAGGCTGCTTTTGAGCATCAATTGTGATGACGTCATCCAGCTCTTTGAGGATTCTTGGATGAATCCCATCCGGTCCCATAGATCTGTAGGGATCCAGCTGGAGCAGCAGATTACACACAACCTCAGGCTCAGCTGGAACTTGATCATTCTCATAGTCGTGATCCTCCAGCTCAGGGCACAGATGGTGCATCATCCGTGTTGAAGACAAGGCAAAGAATGCGTTAAACACCTCTCCCTTGTCCATATCCCTGTTCATGAGGTGACTGTCCTTATCCTGTAAGGGGCTGATGTTATTTCTACGTTGATTTTGCCATTAATATATTTGAAAAAATCTCTCTCTATTGCCCACAGTATTTCTAGCCAGCTTCAACTCCAGTTGAGTTTTGACTGGACAAATTTTCTCCTTACAGTGTCAATCAGCATCTCTTTATTTCTCCCGTGATACCTGATCTTGCTTCCATTGGGCATATACCTTCCTTTTTTGCCTTATTTACAAGAGGAGATTCCTGTTCAAACATGCCAGCCTTTTGCCTTACCTGCTGGGCTACCAACGTTCCTATGCCCTTAAGGAGGCAATGTTTAAAAAGTGACAAGCACTGATAGACCCCAACACCTGCAAAAATATTTTCCATGGGGATTTTACTTGCTAGTTACCTGAGAAGGGTAAATTCTGCTCTCCTTATTCCAGAGCTGAGATTTTGCTGGCACTTTTCTTCCTGTCAACAGAAAACTTAAACTCAGTCGCTTTGTGGTCGCTGTGGCCAAGACAGCCAAAAGTCTCCACTTCCCTTACGAGATCCTCTCAGTTAACAAGCAATAGATCAAGGAGGGAAACTTTCCAAGTCAGCTCCCTTAGGACTTGTCCCATAAAGTTGTCATCCAGGTTTTTTAGGAATGTTCTGGGCTGGGTTGTAGCCGCTCTGTGGTTCTCAGAGTTAATTTCTGGCAATTTGAAGTCCCCCATAAGGACAAGAGCAGTTGACTTGAAAGCATCCCTTGAAAGCGTCCCTCAAAGAATAATTCATTGTCATCATCCTCGCAACTGTAGGTCTCAGTAGACTCCCACAATGACATTCACATTATTTGTTTGTCCCTTGATTCTTATCCAGAAACTCTCAACTAAGCCATTGCCAACTGTGAGCTCCATAAATTCTAACCCTTCTATTGCATCAGTGCCCCTTACCACCTGATGCCTTTTCTGCCCTACCTGTCCCTCCTACAGAGCCTGTAACCATCTAATGAGGCACCCCAATCACAGGACTCATCCCACTGGGTTTAACTTATGCCAGTGAGACCAGACTGGGACAGGGGCAAAGCTCTGAGCTCATCTTGTTTTACTCATGCTGTGTGCATGTGTAGAAACCTTTTAAGTGTGGTACTTTGTAGCCTGCACCTCGTGAAGCAGATTGAGGGATCTCATTAGTGCTTTTTTCCTCAAGTTTTGGCACACCATGCCATTACTCATGACTGCCAAGCCTGGTATTTTCCTTTCCCCCTTCCAAGCTACTTTAAAGCTCTGTCAACAAGCCCTCCTAGCTCCTGTGCTAGAGCTCTTTTTCCCCTCTGAGAAATGTGCATCCTATCAGGTGTCAGTAGACCAGGTGTTGAGTAGATCATCCCATGATCAACAAATCCCAAATTCTACAGCTTATACCAGACGCACATTGACCTGATAGATCTGCCTATCTGGGATTTATAACAACACTTTTTTATGGTAATTATATGTCATTATGAATTCTCTGCTTTTGAGTCTATTCAGAATTATCAATATATGGAGATTTTCATGTCATTAAAATGGATAATTGTAATAATTATTTCAAATTATAATTATGTTTTCTGACCTGTATTTTATGTAAATCAATATTATTCATACTTTTTTGTTTAAAAATGTCTGGAGAAGTAAAAGAACATCTTCACATCTGCAAGAAGTTGAGATAATCCCTTATAGAGTTTCATCTAAGTAAATGAGAATTTAAATGGTGCCCAGACTATAATTTCCAAGAGAGTGACCATAAGAGGCAAGTTGGTACACTCATTCACAATCCATGTGCACAAAATCAAGCATCTGTTAATAGTTGCTTTTTTTGTTTCTTGAAGGATAAGGAATTTAATAAATCAAAATCAATTCCTGTAAAATTAAAGTTTTTCAAGCAGCAGTTTTAGTTGATTACATCAACACAGCCTAGAAGTATAATCTGTATTCAGGAACATCCTGAATTAAAAATTGTACATCTATGCAATAGAATCTGAGAGTTGTTTGTAAAGTGTACTTGAAAATCTAAGTGTATCTACAGGTAAAGAAAGAATAAATTGCATGCTGACCTCGGTATGTAGAGGTAACATGTGACTTATTTACATACTGTGAAACAGCTGAGCCTGTCTTGAGATATATCCTATGGTTAAGACTAAAATTTTCGCCATTAGACTAAATAAGAAGCTTGTTTTCATATTTGAAAGAACCAATACAATTAATGCTTGAAAGGATGAGTGATAAAAATGTTACAGTTGATATGCATTAACATTATTATGTTAAAGTTGATAGGCATTAAGTTCCTACTTAGCATATATTTTGTTTTCGGAAGGAACTATGTGATTTTCACTACGTGTTAAGTAGAGTGCTTCAATATGCATATTTTATTTAACAACAAACAAGGAAAAATATTTCTTGGTTGATAGTTTATAATCTTTCCATATCTATGAAATGCAGTATCAATACCAAAACAAATTAAATTAGTGAGTAGGAAGTCCTCTATTGGGACACTGTTCTTAAGTAGTGAAAACACTGTTATAAAGGCCAAAGTGAAAACCTATTAAGTTTCAAAGAGATTGTACACTGGCAATCTGTCCTAAGATATACTAAAAAAAAAAATCTAAAAAAATATCTTCATAGTTATGCTGTGTTCAGTTCTGTTTTCCCTGGATGCCAAAATTTGCCATGGGTAAGATAAATATTGGAAAAGGTAGACATATAATTATAGCATTAGCATCTAAATTTTTACAGGAATTTTGATTCTGTAACTTTCCTTTTAGTTCAGTGATTGCCTGAAATAGTTTCTTTCATCATGTGTTCATACTTTAATAAAATCACTTTATACCTCTCAGTGTGAAGTCTACAGAATATGTGTATGTATGTATGTTTTATTTATTTATTTGTTTGTTTGTTTATTTATTTATTTATTTATTTATTTTGCCAGCTTGTTAGTGTTTTCCCTGGTGGAATGGTATTAATTTTTTGTAGCATAAATGAGAACCAGACTCTTCTTTGTATTTCTTCATTTGGGATTTTTAAACACTTCCTCCTAATGCTTTTGTCTTCCACTAAGCAACTTATAAAGAAACTAAATTTCTGCTACTTACTGTTGTTGTTGGTTGGTTGGTTTTCCTCAGAAAGTATAGCTTTTCTCAACTGTTTCTGGGGTAGTAATTTTTTACTTAATGAATCTCACTTAGTGACATAAACAGTCACTAATTCACCCAGACATTTTCTATAGCAGGGAAATTCAGAATCATATTGTAAAAGATAACAAATATAATTATTTTAAATAGTCATAAATATTTTCATAGCATTAGTATAGATTCATAGGGAGATTAAGATAAAATCTACGTCAATATTGTAAATATTGTAAACATTCTGTGGACTTAAATTGCAGATCATCAAATTGAAACTGAAAAAAGAACATAAATTGTAATTCTTATCAGTAACTGCATTCTCTTACACAATATGAAATACTAAAATCAACAGAACTGAAATAACTCTAAAAATCTTCCTAAATATCATCAATTTTTCTAAAGTCTTATAAGCTGGAATGAAATAATTTTCCTGTATACCCACAATATACAGTTTTATAGTAATTAGCATTTCAATGTGTCCTAGCAGCTTTTATGGCAAGCAGTTTTAAGAACTTCTTCAAGCGTTGTGAACATTACAAAGCAATTTGCTTTCCCTTCTACATCCACTGTAGTTTGTGATGTATTTTGTCTCTGAAATTTTTAATAAATGTCATTAGTGAGCATAACTGTACGTCATTGTTCCACTACATCTCACTAAATGAAAATATACTACAAACTCCAGTTCAATTTGTAATACTCACTGTATGAAAATTACTTTTCTTAGAACTTGTATTTCCAAAATGACTATGGCATTCTAAGTCTTAGATTGTGAAACATCTGCCAATAAGGTAAGACATTCACTTATAAAGAAATTTAGGGGCAGAATGCTAATATGTGCGTGTCCTTTCTTCACAGCTGTAACCTGCCCCAGCATAGAGACTCTTCTCTCAGAACATGTCGTCTGGAGACTGATTTCTGGGTCTCTGAACGACTATGGAGCTCAAGTCATGCTCAGCTGCAGTCCTGGATATTATTTATTGGGTCAAAGACTCATACAGTGCAGGAGTAATGGAACCTGGAGTATCGGCAATGAAAGGCCGACCTGTAAAGGTAAGGAACAGACTTGTTTGCAGACTATCCTGTGCTTTTTAATACATATATTTTCTTGTATAAACAAAAGTCTTAATAAACTCTTTTGCTCTCACATTCCAATAAGTAAAAATGTGTGACATTTTCATTAACTTGAAACTAATTTATTCCAACTCCTTAGGTGTTAAGTAAAATATGCTTCATACATGAGCCAATGAAGTAGCAGCACAAGATCAATCTGTATTTATTCAACTACACGGTGTATAAGTATGTAGAAAATATTGGGAGAAACTGTTATTACTTTAGAAGATTCCAGATTAGCATTAGATTAGAAAATGATATTGCTTTGACCTCAGGTGAAGCATGAAAACTGCACTGTTGGAGAAACATTCATATGAGATTTTGCAGTGTCTTCATGCAAAAATGCCATAAATTACACCAACCCTGGATTTGGATGTTTAAAGTTTTAGAGAACCTTGGCATTCTCAATGGAATCATGCAGATTTCAAGAGTTACAGTGCCAAAGTCTTAATAATTTTTTCCAAAACTTCATTTTTTTTCTTTTACAGTATGTTATTTTTTAAATTCAATTAACTGCAATTGTGTCCCTTTCTTTTTGTTCACAAATACTAAAAAATTTATTTTTGATATGCTGCCTAATATGCAGCTACTGTTGAGCTGCTGACAAGCCTTTGAAGTTGTAGTTCTTGCCCACCCCCTACAATTACAGAAATTTTATGTCAGTAAAAAATAGGGTGATCCACATCAGATGCAGCTAACCAAAAATGGAGTATGAGATACAGAAACACAGGGAGTTGCTGACTGAAGAGACATTAGTTAATTTATAAGAAAGATACATTATTTTGACCTTTGCTAGAGGACTGATTAATATTTAATTATAGCAAACTTTATCCCCCAAGAGATTTTCAGTAATATTTTCATTGGACATGGATCATTAAGATCCATAACCACACTGTAGAGTATTTTGAGGAGTCTGCTGCTCACTTTCTCTGTCATTCACATGATGAGGATAGATTATATAAATATACATTCTATTTGTTTATTTTTCTGAAGCAGTAGGAAAGCTAATTGAAACACTGATGATAAGGAGTTTAGATCATATTTATCAATGTCTACTTGTACATAGTATCTCTAAAGGAATTGCAAAACTTCAAAATAAATGGTGCTCTGGATTAAGAGAAAGCCAATTAGTAAATTTATTTTTTTAAGAATATGCTGAACAGATGCCTAAAAAATCCCAAGATAGCTCATTATTCATGTAGTTTAGGTATTTTTAACTGTAATCTCAGTAATTAAAGCCAATAAATGTGTTTAGAACAGTTAATTCTATTGCATTTTAGGAATAGAGTTGGATATTTTTTTAACATAAATGTAATTAATATTCAGCATTAACATTAGAAATTAGAGGTTGCAGTGAGCCAATGTTGTAAACTTAGGCTACTCCACAAATTACAATAATGTGACTTGACTGTAACCAAAATGAGTCTTACTCATCTCTGGACACATAATGTACATAAGAAACTATGATCATATATGTTCTGATTATGACTGAGTTAGTTAACCATTTAGTAGCTGGTACTTGATTTTATCCAAATCCTAACCAATTCTGTGTTGTTTTCTGTAGTGAACATTTTAAAATATGTAAGAGTGGGGCTCTGGGATTTCAAGTAGGAAGTTCAGTTGTGATCAAGATTGTTTTGAAAGTAAACATATGATTAGCGCTAACATATGATAAAATACAGTTGAAGCTCTTGAAGACATTGGTCTGCATCTTAAATTGCATTATTATTGACATACTCTTATAGAAACAGAAGAAATGACAGAATGATTTTAATTAAATTAGAGTTTGATACATTCTTAAAAGACAATTTTTCATGTGGTTTGCAATTGCTGTGGGTTACAGCTGATGTTACAGAAGGTATCTGAGATAATTGGTCAAGTCTGGTCTTTGGCAAAAGCAGAAGATTTATTGTTTTAGCACGCAGACTATCATATATGCTCTATTCTTATGATTAGTAGTGGGAAATAAGAAAAAAGACAGTTCTTAACAATTCAGAGTACTACCTGTTAAAAAGATACATGATACCTTTAAACTGACACAACTCTTAAAATGGCCAGGGAAAGTGTATTTGAGGAGTAGCCATGGATATGTACACATGGAATATAACCACAACCTTCCTAGGAATTCATGTAATACCCTTGTTTCAGAACTGGAAATATGGACTGGCTGCTGTCAAGGTGTGCAGGTATCCCAAATAATTTTTTAGATTTAGACCATGTGTTGCCAAATCCAGCATAATTTTAGGCCCTTTCAGTGGAATACAACTCTTGCACTTATTCCTATTATGTTTACTTTTCAAGAAAACACAAGGTGATGTATTGTCTTGCAGTCTAAAAAAATGATGAAAAACATTTTATATTTCAGTATGTTCTGTTGCTTTTTTTTTTCTAGTTATCTCCTGTGGTGGTCTTCCATCTCCACCAAATGGAAATAAGATTGGAACCTTAACGGTGTATGGAGCTACTGCAATATTCACTTGTAACACAGGATACACGTTAGTTGGTTCTCATGTGAGAGAGTGCTTGGCAAATGGTCTCTGGAGTGGTACTGAAACCCAATGCCTAGGTAAAAACCCCAAATTTCAGTTCTTTGTTTTGTTTTGTTTTGTCTTAAACAGTATCAAGAACTGGAATTCAGCTCTTGTCAAGCAACAATATTTTTTAATCAATGAGAAGTAAAGGTACCTTAAATATGAAAATATTGTACATTGAATATGATTTTGTGCTATTCTACTAGCATTTATCTTTTTATTAGAAATTAAATTCTATTATATGTGATTGTAAAGCTTTTCAAACCAGTGTGGTTTTTAAGTGACTCAAATAATTGCCTACACTCAGCACTTTTCTTTTTGGATCAGGGTGTGTGATAAAACTAAGCTTCAAGATAGTCTTCAATTAGGAGTATTCCTGATGCATTCCAACTACAATTGAGTGTTCAACATATTGAGTGTTCAGTCAGGGGAAGCAGACAACAGGCAGCCAAAATCCCTTTCAAACCCTGAGATTTATATAGTTTGGACATAAAGTTCTCACCCCAACTCTTGCTCTCTTCAGATCCACTCATGTTGGTTTACACTCCTAATACAGACATAAGAAAAAGGTTCTCTTTCTGAGTAACATTTATGGCTCAGCAGTGGGTTTGTTCTTGGTTGTGGTCAGTGTGTTTATTTCTAAAATCTGTTATTTGCTTTGTCTGCCTTAATTTTGCAGATTTTATTCTTGCCTTATCGCTCAATGTACTCAGTTGCTCTCAGGAAAAGAGGAATTCTGCTTTCCTCTTCAGAGCTCAGCCTCACATAAAAAAGCATCTTTCTTCTCTGCTGGCCCATTAGGCCATTTTAGCAGAACACACAGTGTTCCATACTTATATTAATATTCAGGTATACATGGGAATGTCCAAGCATCTCTCCTGGGTGGAGGAGTTTAGAGTGGCTTTTGCAGTGCTGTGGAAGTGTTGCAGCACTGGATCACATGCAGCCCTCCGGGTGGAAGGCCTCAGAAATGAGTCTGTGGGCTATGTCTGGACCCAGAGAGAGCTGATTTTTAGCAAAGCTGCTAAGTTGGCTTTCCTTGTGGATACATTCTTCTCCCCCAGGCTTGTTTACTTAGACCTGAGATAACTGGGCAATAGAAGCACCTTTATCTTACCTCAGGTTCCTGTCGGGTGGCTTAATTTTCTGTCCAGATTTCCAGGAATTCAAAGAGGCTTTTTTAGTGTGGGGGGAAGGTTTGATGACCACAGATGAGCAGTGGCTTCTTTATACAGCTTGCCATAGTGGGCACGGTCCTACAATGATCTCAACAATGTTTGAGCCATTAGCCATTAACATCTCAACCTCTCACAGGTACTAGGTTGCAGCAGAAAAAAAAAAACAAAACAAAGAGACAGAATATTAAAAAAAAAATAGCATGGAA
Source organism: Lanius collurio (assembly GCA_020086605.1). NCBI lineage: Eukaryota > Metazoa > Chordata > Aves > Passeriformes > Laniidae > Lanius > Lanius collurio. Next base: position 17,731,489 of record JACBWW010000001.1, on the reverse strand, counting down.
TCATGTAATTCAGATCCGAGTTAAGATTTTATAACCTTTCATTTTGTATTCCTGATTGACTCCTTCATTTTGCAACAGTAATGTTTGTAGTTCAGGTTTTGTGAGTATAGTTTTAGAGTATGTCGTCTCTTAAGATAAAGAATGGTCAAAAGTAGTGACCACTGTCTCATAGAACTAACCTAACTTCTAAATGTCAGTTCATTGTTAGTGACTTCCCACCAAGATGCAGTTGTTTCTGGAAAATTTCATGAAAATGAAGAACACTTTTCTGGCTTGATATATTTTCATGCCTTATTTTTTAATTTGAAATATGCTTTATTAAGAATGTCATTTTGATGTAGGAAATAAGCATAGGATAGCATAAGCATAGGATGTAGGCATAAGCAGAATACACTAATTGCTGCTTCTTTTGATATTTAGAGCAGTAAAGAAGTAAAATAAACTTTTTTTACCTAGGCAAAAAACTCCACTTAGGCACTGGTTAGGGAAGTGTTATGTATCAGCATTATTTTTTTACATGCATAAGTTCATTAGTTCCACAGTGTAAGTATGCAGGAGCTTTGTATCTAAAAACACATCAGCTATCTATTGGTGTCAGGTTATCCCTGAAGTGAGGCTGACTGACATTTAAATATGTTTGAACTGCAGCTGTGAAGATCCAACAGCCCAAAACTTTATGTGTAAGAGTGTGTTCCACAGCCATTTCTTTGTTACCAAACATACAAACTCTATTGTGAAAAAAAGAGCTATTATCCTGTAGGTTTTTCCAGTGTGTTATACCGTTCATTGCCAGGATGTTGCCTGACACCTGCATGTAAAGAATTCAAGCATAAGGATACGTGTCAGGATTAATTAATTTTGAATAACCTGAAATAACACTTCATAATCTGATCAATAGTAACACTGTTTAGTACTTATGTAGTACTTTTCTTTTGTGAAAGGCTATATGCAGGATATTTTGGCAAACACATGCAAACTAAACAATACACAAGTCTCAATGGATTCTGTTTGTATTATAAATCACCCTTGCCCATGGAAGGCCGGAAAGAGGTTTTTTTCTTCTATTCTGACTATTGAGAAATAACATTTTACACTGAGCATCCCAGAAGATTAACTGTCTGTGGCAGTTGTGAGTTTAGATTCAAGTAGTGTAGTGATGGAGAAGGATTATCAATACAGGACTTACGAAGAGAACAATGCCATGTTATTCTGAAAGTCAGTTTAGAAACTACACCTAGGGAAGCTTTTAATTCTTTGGGAAATAGTTAATGAATTTATTAGATCTCATATTTAGGAAAGACTGTGCCTAGATGCAGCTTGACTTTAATTTATATGAAGTCATCCTTTTCTTCTCCAGGAGTTACTTGGTGTTGGATTTTGTCTAATTCAGTTTTTTTTACAAATCCCCATTGAAATTGGTATAGATTACTATTATCTTATCTCCTTAAGGCTAATAACTTTTTTTTCCCCACCTATCTGCATTCAGCATTTTAAATTATTTTTACAGATCTAATCTCACTTGTAATAAACACAGGACCTCTTGCAGGAGCTATTACTGCAATAAAGGAATTGCTTGTCTTATGATGCTTCCCAATTCTTTTTCTGAAAACTTAGATGGGCTTCAGTTCCTATTTGATTGATTTCATTGTTGAATGAAGCCCTATGCTTAGAACTGTTAAAGGCATGGATCTACCTCACCAGACAAAAAAGACTACATTTAGAGCTGGCAGGTTAATCACTACTTAGTCTTTGCTATTTCAAAATCAGACAGGCTCTTTACTGCCAAAAATATTGTACAGTTTTGGGTGTGAAAGTCTAAATTTGAGTTACCACATGCATGCTGCAGAAAATTTTATTTCTTATGCTAAGCCCTTTTCTCCCTCTTTTACACTCTCTCACATAAGGTGTATTAATGCCATGTTCTTTAGACACTTAATATAGATGCAATTTAGCATACAATTCAAGGTCAATGGAACTATGTAGGCTCCTCCAGAGAGCAATTCAGGGAAGGTAAATTCTTAAATTTTAAAGCTGGATGATGTGAATGCTGCTAGTTGAATATTCCTAAATTTCAAGGACAACTTGCCCCAAATTTATTTTAGAGGTGCTTTTAAGACTTACCCGAAGCTTGTGAAATTTAAAAGGCAAACACCCAGGGAGCTCTGAGTGAGCCTTTCCATTTCAAAGGAATTATAATGATTTACATATGCTTTTTGTCTACATTGTACCTTCATGGATATAATTCAGGACAACTATGGATGAAAATAGGTATCACTTTATGTTACCCACTGATCTGTATAGAATCAATTTATGATTTCAGGCTAAATGAGTACACTAATTTCTGTATCTCAGGAAATGGTTTGTCAAAACCTTATTTTTTGTTTCTAAAGAAAGCTGAAACAAAGGACTGTAGTTAGTGGCTAAGGCTCAATATGACTCCTAAGTCTTCAGGTTGTTAATATTACATGTATTTTTTAATTATTTATACAAGGATAAATATAATTTGTTAGGCAAGATTCCTTTCAATTTCACTCACTCTCACTGCTGATATTATGTCTCTTTCCCTTTTTTCCTTCCAAGAGTATTTGCAACTATAAGTCACAAAACCTATGTGGTTTTGTGCATGCTTTGTGTGTATGGGTGACCATAGGTTCCTACAGGACACAGGGCAAATTGGAAGCATTTAAATTTGTGTGACTCAGTCTGCAAAATCAGTGGCACTTAATCATGGATCAGTGTGTTGTCCTGTGTTTTTATGACTTTCAGGTGCAAAACAACTCATAAACAAGTCAAGGACGTACTTAAAATCTAAAGTTAAATATAATCTACTTCATTCCATCTTTTACTTATATATAATACCTTAGATTTATTGAAAATATCCTGCTGCTGACTGTGCTTGTGCAAAAATATCTAATCCTTTAATTGATAACTCATAGGTAAACTGCAGTATAATATTATGATATTGGCTTATATTTGATATTCATATTGAAATAAAATAGAATTATTTATATCTTGCTTTCCAGGTGTTTTAGAATAAAGCTACTGAACCAGCTTTGATACATGTGAATAATTTTCTCAATTTTTGAGGGCATATTTTACTAAAAAATCCCCTCACAGCCTTCTTAATTTACTTTAATTTTAGTTGATGATAAAATTACATAAATTTTGTGTCATTGCAGTGCTCTTTCAGTTCCTGATATGTTGGAATAGTTAGTTTAAATGAGTCAAAATTCCCTGAAAAATCATTAAATACAGTCGGTGGAATGATCTGTAAATGAAATGTCTCAAATCAGAAGTCCAGCAACTTGTTAAATCCCCATTTAAGAGAAAGTGCATAATATTTTTCTTTATGCTGGGTGGCATATTTAATCTATCTTTTTTGTTGAAATTCCCTGTGGTTCTGTGTTTGTCTTCAATGCAGCTACTGCTTTTCAATTCTTCACTATTTAGATCTAGAAAATTAAAAAAACCCAAATGTATTGCTTTCTATTTCACCTCAATCCCTGGAAAAAATAAGGGAGTAAATATTAGGAACTGATTTCTAGGCATAGGGATAATAAGAAAATTGGGAACAGGTGAGATGGAAAAATCCAAAGCAAACCTTGGTAATCTTAATGCCTTTTCCAGTGACTGAGGTCTAGATTTCAAAAGTAGATATCTTTCACTTTGTGTTGTAGCAAAACTTGGGGAACAGTCTCCCCTTGCATCCTTGTAGCCAAATTGAGAACAGAGGTACTGGATGGGGGGGATGGAAAAGTAATTGAGCCAGCAAAATCGAAGGGTATTGTTTCTTGATTCCAAGTGTGACTAGGAGCCAGTGGACACTGAGGAGGAATACAAAGGCCCATACTATCCAGTCTCTGTCAGTCACTGGGATAACAAATTGGGATGTGGCTGCAACAAGTCTGAGGATGACAGCAAATGATGGGGAACAGTTGACGTGTGAATTGCAATACTGCTACACAGAGGGACCATTAGAATCTGGAGGAGCGGGCCAACAGGAAAATCATGAAGTTCAGGGAAGACAAATACAGAATTCTGCACTTTGCCTAGAATAATGCCATTTGTGAGTACTCTTGGAACTGACTGGGTAAAAACAAGCTTTACAGAAAGCACTCAGGTGACTGAGTGGAGAGGCTGACTAAGAGTTAAAAGTGTGGCCTTGCAGTAAAAATATCACAGTATTGATATAGGAGTGTATTAGCACCAGTGTAGTTAGCAGGTCATGGTTATTTTTTCCTCTTCAGCACTCATGTGGAAAATTGTGTGTAGTTTTTGTGTCCTCCACCATAGAAGAGAGAGACTGCAAAATGAAGCAAGTTCAGAGGAAGGACCCATTAGGGGCCAGGGGTGGGAGTATCTTTTAGAGATGGAGAGGCTGAGTGAGGCTGGAAGAGAGAGAAGGGTAAAGGGGAGCATATTACTGATTTGGACTGAGAACAATAAGGTAAATTATTCTATGATACATTTCAAGGAGAAAAATATGCTTTCCACATCCTCTGTTGCCATATTCTCTGTTGTAAGTAGCTGTATAACAAGTGAAAAGAAGCATTCATACGTCTTTCTCAAATTTGCAGAACAATACCACAATGTCTTCTTAGAGGCATCAGCAACCCTACAATTAGGATTTTTATGTTAATCCTGTAGGTATGAAAAACCTAATCAAGTGGTATATGTTTTATCCTTCTCATGTTTTAGCAGAGCCATTAAGTGTCAATTAAATACAGTCTCTAGCATTATTAAAGGGACTTTATTAGAACAGAGTTTGAATCCCAAAGAAAAGTTACAAACAAGTTACTGTTGATGGATACAGCCTGCATGAAACAGAAGAGATCACACACACAGCTCATTGTAGCTGCAGTCTTGAGCCTTAGGTCACAATCTTCACCTCTCAAAATGAGGCCTTAGCATAGTTTCAGATGAAATTACTGCAGTTGTAATTAATTAGTATCACCACAGAAAAAGAACTTTTTTTCTCTTCCTTAATCAGTAAAGAGAAATAGTTTTCTGCTCAGTAACTCTGTTTTCAAACAGAATGAAGCATCCAGAATGAATTAAATCATTACTTTGCTTCCTCAGTGCCAAGACTGAGGACTATTATCCTGGAATAATGCATTCTGTATTGTTTCAACAGCAGCTGAAATAAGGAGGAAAGAGTGCTGGCAGACATTCTTTCTTGTTCATGGCTTCATCTATCTGGAAAATGCTTATAAATTCATATTCATGTCAAAATTATAGTAAGCTCCTCTTTATATTGCTTTACAGTGTGCTCAGTACCAACAAAAATACTCAACTTCTGGGGTTTTTTTACAGTGAAATGCCTTAGTAATGTTGCCTTTTTCCTCAGAGAAGTGTGAGGTCTTTAACGCTCAAACCCATACTATTATTTCATAATAGAATTCTCACTTCTCTAATTCCTAATTTTCTTCTTCAAAAAAGTCGAAGAAATATCATCTGCAGGTTTTATACCTGAGAATTTGTTCTGCACAGTGCTGTAGCTGACCCTAAATATGTTGTTTACAGAAAGGAAAGTTGAAATTCTGAGCTTTTTCTTGTAAATTTTGGCAAGTCTTGTCAAAATACACATTTTAACAGGATTTCCTTTTATTGTAGCTGGTCACTGTGGCTCTCCAGACCCAATTGTAAATGGTCATATTAGTGGAGATGGTTTCAGTTATCGTGACACTGTAGTCTACCAGTGTAATCCTGGCTTTCGACTTGTTGGTACTTCTGTCAGAATTTGCCTACAGGATCACAAGTGGTCTGGACAAACTCCTGTTTGTGTCCGTAAGTAAAATTCATTTTTCACTGAATTATTGCTAATATTTTAAACATAATTGAACATTAACAGCGGATTGGATGTGCAAAAGTGTATGTGCTCAGATCAGATATTTATTAGACCTATTGTCAATTACAAGGGTTGTAATGATCCAGCTTCTAACCTAGCACAGACTTGTTAATATTTTCAGTAACTCCTGATTTCTGTTGTTTCAGAAACAGGATGCCATAGACACTGAAGGGGTTTGAACAGCAGGCTGCAGCTTTGTAACTTAATCTCTCACTTTCTCTTTGTCCAGGTATAGTTTTTATGTCAACTGTGGGCTTGCTGAGCCTCTCCCCTATTTTTTCACCAGGAGTAAAAAATTCCTTTTTATATTTTCAATTCTCAGAGAACAAAGCTGGACTAGTGTTTAATCATGCAGTTCTGATGGTGATTGCTCATTTTTTCAAATTGGCCTCAAGTTGACTGATCTATGCAAGCCAAGGCATGGCATTGGATTATGCTATGACTTGTAGAAAAGATGTTAACTTTTTTATAGCTTTTAATATTTTCTTAATTCACCTGTTTTTGAAAATCCTATAATTAATTTCTAGAATTGAGGAGTCTTTCCTCCTCTGGTTCCTTCTTCACTTGTATGGTGGATTATCTGACATTTTCTGAACCATCACCCATTTAATCAGTCAAGTCCAATTCATCTGTTTTTTTTATTTTACTACTTTATTATGTAGTTGATATTTTTCCTTTTCATTTCAGTTTAATAAATAAGCTCCTTTTTTTTGTTGTTATTTTTAATGGAGAATTTGTATCAACTATTTCAGTGCTGCATTTTTTAAAATGTCTACAATTCAAACAGAAGTATCGCTGTCTACACAGAGAGAGTGACTAAGATGTTCAGCTTTTCTGTTTAATCCATGTTAGATTTCTAAATGTTCAGTATTTTTTCCTTAGGGTAAAATAAAAATTTCTAGCTGTATACAGTGGCAGGAAATATCTGGCAAGTGTCATTGTCCTTTTTATATCCTATTTATATCTTCAAGTGATTTATATTTGTCAAAGGAGAAATGGTACTAGCTAGCATTATTAGTATTACTGCATTTATTTGACTGTGCAGTGAATAAAATCCCTTAAAAAAAAAAGTTGCAAAGCTGGTTTGGGGCAGGAGGGGAGGGACAGGAGGCTGTTTCTTCCTAAATGGATATTATCATTACTGTTATGAGAAGAACAGGCATCAGTTTTTGTTATTAGAGGTTGCCTAACACTTTCCATTACAACATGGTTTTCTTTTGCTGACTGACTAAAAAGCCATGCAAGAGGATTTGTTTTATGTCAGCATCCAAAAATCAGATGACTTTCTGCCTTTGATTAAGTTATTTATTTTTAGGAATTTCTCATACAAATGAGACTGTTATTTCTGAGATGTAAAGCAAAAACATACTGTTCACCAATGCTAAAAATGTGTTCTACTGAAAAATTCTTCTGACTGAGCATTGTGGAGCATGAACTAGAAATACGTCTGTGGTGGGTTGACCTTGGCTGGATGCCAGGTGGCTGCTGAGCTATTCTCACTCCCCTCCTCAGAAAGACAGGGGAAGAAAACAAGATGGCAGTATACTAAAACAAAAGGGAATGGTTGCATGTGCAAGCAAAGAAAAGAAAGATTTTGATTTTCTACTTCCCATCAGCAAGCAATGTCTGTCTGCTTCCTGGGAAGAGGGCTTCAGCATGTGTAATGGTTGCTCCAAAACATGAGTGTGAATAATGGATGATACCTCCCCTCCTTCCCCACCCTGCCTTGCCTCTTCCTCCTCCTTCCTCTTAGCTTTTATACCTGAGCAAACATCATATGGTATGGAGCATCCCTTTGGTCAGCTGACCTGGTTACATCCCCTTGCAAGGTCATGATCACTCCCAGCCTACTGGTGGGGAGGTGGAATGTTGGGGAGACAGCACTGGTGCTGTTCAGTGCTGCTTAGCAGTAACAAAACACTGGGGTCTTATCAACACCTTTCTAAAAGCACAGCACTGGAAGACATCCGTCTCAAGTAGATCCAATACAATGGCAGAGATATTACAAAGATGTTAGGGGCAGTGCCCTATATAATTTGCCCCAAATTGGTCTTTATTTTGTGAGATTTTTACAGAAGATCATGACTTTTTATGTTTTTAACATACTTTGAAAGGATTTTCGGGTTTGTAAAGTACCAGGCATTGTAATCTTAAAAATAAAGAAGCCTTTTCAGTTCTCCACCCATGACTACTTAAGCTTCTTGGTTTCATATAAAAGTCAGCCTCCTTCATCTTGCCAAATTTGAAACACACAGTTCTTTCCCTGTCTCTTTACTGGATAACCAGTTGGACCACACTTTACCCAAGTATTTCTGAAAGATCTTTCCACTTGCTGCTTGCTGAGAGTTAATAGGTAATAAGAAGATTTCTGCTTAGTTCCTCATGAGTAGCAGCACAACAGAATCAAAAGAAAAAATTAAACCTGTGTACAGGTTATTTATTCGAGTATGGTAGACATCACTAGCACAGAGTTGAGAAGTTCTGTGTTTGTGCATGTGTATATGTACAATCTGATTTTACATTGTCAGTATCTATGCTTTTCTGTATTTTCCTATAATATTTTAATATCCCGTCCCGAGGAAAGCTAGAGCTTGACCACAATAAGCTTGTTGTATAAGTTCTATATTAGTGAAATGAACACACATAATATATAAAAAGAGGAAAATTTACTCCCCAAAATTATATTTCTTTTGTCATAAGAAAAACAGATTAAAAGAATCACAATTTCAGCAAAGCAATGCAAAATCTTTGAAACTGGAATGCTTCCGAACTCCAGAATATTCTGAAATAGTTCATCAAATTCATTTGGCACTACTACATGTTTAAGCTTGCTGGGAATAAATATTTTCCTTTATCTGTGTTAGTAGGAATTTTTGTATGCATTTTTAAAGGTCTAATACATATCAGATGTGTGTGAAAATGCATATATTTTGTATGTATATAAAATAGAGATTTGAATTTATTTTTATTACAACTTTCAACATAAAGTAAAAAGTACGTTCTAAGAGTTTTGTTGAAAAAATAAAATTTTTCTACTGGCCATTAAGAATTCTCAATAGATATATCCTATTCTTTTTCTTATATGTCTTGTATAAATGTCAAAGCCAAAATCAGAAGGGAAAAAAAAGAACAAAACCAATGAACCAAAATGCCAGAAGAGCTCCAACCTGCAAGTGATGCCATTCACTTAGATGCTAACCTGCCTATCTTCCTTTGAGCAGCAATCACATGTGGCCATCCTGGGAATCCAGCTCACGGAATGACCAATGGCAGTGAGTTCAATTTAAACGATGTGGTAAATTTTACCTGCAATGCTGGATACTTACTTCAGGGGGCTTCTCGAGCACAGTGTCGAAGCAATGGGCAGTGGAGTAGCCCTTTACCCAACTGCAGAGGTGAGAAATATTTACCGTGCCTCAAAATACTGGGATATAATTCATGAGCCTGTCCTTTAGGAATTTATTTCCACCTTTATTTGAATTTTTGCATTTCTGTATTGGAGATTGTTGTTAGGACTGAGTATTGGGGAAGCCTAGACTTTTCAGTATTTTTCCTAAAATTTCTCAGACTGCAATCACCAGCATTTAGTTTATAGACATATAAAGTGAACTTTGTATCACAAAGTTATATTACACTAATAAATTGCAGTTGCCTGTCTAGGCTGAATAAGGTGCATTTTAGTATAGTTTCCATAAATGGTCATTATAAAACTGAATATTTATGTATCAAAACAGTATTAATTCTTTTCTTTCAAGCAATATGGGAGAGATGTGAAACCTGATTTTCTTACCCCACAAAAAAATAAAAAAGGATAAAGTAAGAATGAATTCTGCTTAGTTTTTTTGCAAAGACATTTGAGCTTCATTACTGGTGTGCTATGGGTAAGAGGGACATGTTAGATATATGAGAATGCAACAAAAGTTTTTGATATGAGGAAATCTGTATCAAATGTACATATTAGGAAAGGGCAAAGAAAAAATGTTTTAAAACACAATCTACAATTTTCAGATTGAATTCTTTATCCAGATCACAGTAGTGTAATTAAGATTAAAAAAGTCTCTGAAGTTAACCTGGTTTTACTCCTTCAATTTTTGACTGTGGTTTTTATTTATTTTCTTTAACTTTTGTCTATTGTTGCAGAATATGGAGCTAACAGCCCATCTTTGGTCTGTTCCACCAATGTCTTTATCAGACACCTAAAATCTGTTCTCTAGTTTTTTTTTGTTTTTATATTATATTCCCCAAAATAGCTTCTACTGGTATAGTACAAACTTTCTCAATGCTAAATCCAGTAGGATACTAATGTTTAATAATACTTTGAAACATTTTCTTTTGAATCATTGAGACAGACTGAATATCTTCTGAGTAAATCATACATACAAATTGACAGAGAAGTGAAAGGCAGGACATGAGGGAAATCATGTAAGATATACTGAAAGTTTTCAACAGGCTGGGGAAAACTTTTTGAGATGCTCTATATCCTTCAGTGGTTTTTTTTTTTGTGAAGGCTCTGGAAGGAAATGTATTTCAATGGCTCTAATTTACAAATGTTGTTCATGGTCATATTCAAAACTGGAATTATCTGGGGTCATTTTTAGATGTTAATAAAAGTGCTAATTTCCAAATATGTAAACCAAAAAAAATTTATAAATGCTTAGTGTCTGGAAAGAATTTGGTGGCTATGTCTGCTATGGAACATGCAAAGAAATAGAACACAAAAATCTCTCTAGAAATGCAATGGTTACTAAGCTTTTCTTGAGTATTTACTTTCACTGGAAAAATGTTAAATCAGTGTAAGTACTATGCTCTTCATTCTCTGTTACTTGTCTTTTATGGGCTGAAGGAAATTGCAGGCAGAAAAGTCATTCTAAGGATACAACATTGGGACTAAAAATCATATAGTAAGAATTTAACTTTGGCTGTTGCAGCTTTATTATCTCCACCTGTTGGTTTATTAGAAATCTTATTGTATTACAACTGTTTTTCCTAAGAATAATAATTGTCTTTGGTGATTAGCTCATCATAATGTTTTGGAGATAGCTGATGCAATTTCAAGCTCAGTGTGTGTGGAATTAGATCTTTCATACTCATTAAAACAATAAAGAGATGGCAATTCCCTCAGTCACTACCCTTAGAATTTATTCAAGTGAGTTAACTAACATAACAATATAATTATTGGAACAGAGAAGCAAGAATTAGCAAACTGTTCCTATTTAGATTCATGTACTTTTTTCCCTTTTATACTGTTTTGTTTTGCTAGACCTAATGAACAAACTCATCTGTCTCATCTGTGAGGCATTTAAGTAAGGTTTTATTTGTTGGAAACTTTTTCACTTATACTATAGATGCAATCAGATTCTGCTCTCTTTGACTGTCAGAGGCAGAGATCAAACAGCTTTACTGAAGTTCAACCCCATTTACTGAGTTATTCAACTCTTTACACTGAACTCCATTACATTTATTGAAAGGAAAACAAATCAAAGTGAAAGCAAAGCAAAACAATGCAAAGACAGATTTTTAAAAAAGAACATGGGAATTGAGATACTTACAGTTACTGCAACATTATTTCAGTTGTCTCTCCTGTCTACTTTCATTATCCCTTTTAAATTTATTCACATGAATTTGAGTTTGATCCAGGCCAATTTATGGTCTGAAATCTTGTTTAGGGAGATTGGTTTTCTGAAAGGAGTGGGTATTATAGATGCAACTCTACTAAGATGCATTGACTTGAGAATGGTAAACTCCTACCAGAATGGAGTGGCCTGGAGTTCCCTTAGTTGAGTATTTACGGTTGTGTCTATTCTGATGCAGATGGTGTGAAGCTGGACTTTTACCATTCACTCAGTATTTCTTTCCCTATTAGAAACATATAATTTTCAGTGACTGTCTTGTATGTCTTCCATCACGAACTAATTTTGTCACCTGCTCTGTGCACCCTGCTAGAACCCAGAGCATTTTGCTGCTGATCACAATAACACTGTAGCTACTCACATCTGTGACCCCATTTAACTGTTGTGAAGTTTGCAATTTGTCCAAGAAACCTCTCCTTCTGGAGAGGAATATGCTATCTAAAGTAACAATAACTGTTGTAAATGTATTTGTGCACCAGAAGATTTTTAGTTGTAGTGTAAAGGGAATATTCAGTGTTAGAGTAGTTCTATACCATTCTCCTAATACATGCATCTATGTTCTAAACATGTGGAGGATTCTTATTTCAATTACATGAAAAATTAAATGTTGTGATAATTGCCTTGATAATAGATATTTTTCTTATTTTAGGTTAGGGTGGTGGGTTGACCTTGCCATTAGTATGTAGCAGTTTCTCTCTGTTGTTCCTTCTCAATTCTCTTCTCTGGTGTGTGTTCTCTGCAGGCTGCAGAGAGTATCTACTCCCTCATGCACTGCCTACTCTAAACTCAGTGGTCCCTTTTTTTTGCTTCTATTTGTGTGTTTGTGTATGTGTGTTTATGGCCTCTCTCTGGTGTATTCTGCCCTTTCCTAAATACATTCTAGAGAAACAAACTTTTCTCATGGACTCACCTGTGATGTGAAGAGAGACTGAGAGTTGAGGTTGTTCAGCATAGGGGAGAGAAGGCTCAGGGGAATGTTGTTTATCATCTCTACTTATCTAAGGGACAGTGTAAAAAAAGAGGGTCAGGCTACTCAGTGGTGTTCACTGAAACTACATGATGCAAAGGACACAAACCCAAATGTAATGAAAAGCTTTATAAATGTGAGGGTGGTAAAACACTTAAATAAACTTCCCAGAGACACTGTGGAGTTTCCATTCCTATTCAAAACCTAACTTGACAAAGCCATGGGCAAACTGTTTAGTTGTCAATTCCAAGTTCAAGTATTTTTGTAGAATTTATGACTAAAGGCTATATAAATACACCAACAATAATATTCCTATGTAAAATTTGGTCTCAGTGAATTGATTAGAACTTACCTAAACAGGCAATAGCACTTCTTCTGGCATAGCCCTTTATTTCTAAAATTGCTTTTTAGCTAATGGGTGCAAAATATTTGTTTTAAAGTTCATTGTTAGCAATGAATTATGTTTGTTTACAAAGAAAGTAAATCTTCCAGCTCTTTAAATAAATATGCTGCTGGGAAAAATTGATGTTCCTGGCAAACCTGTATCATTTAATTCAACAGAGATTTTAAATATGACCTTTCTTTCAAACCTCAGTTCAGTTCACCTTAGTCAATAATGAGCTTGGCTTCATTTGGCTGAGACTGTACATGAAGTACTACAAATTAAAGACTGCTGCTTGAAACTATTGCAGAAGCTTATTTTATTTTATTTTAATTTTTATATTTTATATTTAATTTATTTTCTTAATTTTTTTTTTTTTTTTTTAGTTGAAACTGAACTGTTATGTTTGCATAGGAAACCTTGATATTTTCAGAAAATAAAGCTGGGGCATTTCTTAGGCACCCTTTTGCAATGATACATTGCTTCTGTTGGTTGTGTCAATAGCAGGTTAACTAAGTAATCAGTGATAGAAAATTTAGCAAGGCTATTATACGAGGTCGTTCGGCTAAGAAAATGGTAATGCACACAAAAGATCATGTCTGCTACTTGAGAGCCATATGACAAAAACTTGGACAAAGGCTTCTAATATGTTTGTATATTGTAAATGCACTGAAAGCACTGAGTTGTTTTGCAGTGATACTTCCCTCCTCTCCAAAATCTGTTCTGGTTGACTGTTTTGGCTCAGCAAGTAAAACCTTTAATCTGTTAAAATGTACCTATTTTTTTTTAACATTTGATTTGGACCTGTGCTCTCAGGTAACATAATTCTTAAAATACCCATGCCTTGGAAAAACTATGGTCCCACTGTTTCTGTTACAAGTAAAAAAAATGACATGTTGTGCTGTTCAGGTACTTTGTGAGATATAAACCCCATTTTGTTTTAATAATTTAAACAGTAGTATCTATTTAAAATTTTATATTTAATCCTTTCAATAGATTTAGCATGTATTAAAGATTGGCAATAAACTCTTCGGGAATGTGAAGGTCACAGAAGTATGATTTTAAATTCATAATTTCTAATTCTTCACATGAACTCTACCTTTTATTGTATGATAAAGAACAGGTAAAGTAGTCAGATTACTTGCCTTTAAACTGGAATCAATCAGCATCAGAAAAATTACAATACCCAGATCTCTATTCTGTTCCGAAAACCTGCCTGAGTAGGTGCAACCTGAACGTGCTACCCCAGAACTAGTTATGGAAATATTAAATCCTAAACCTAAATTCACTGTGGATTTTTTTTTTTCCATTGGCAGTTTGGTACCATTTTCTATTTATTCTTTGGGAGCACAGAAAGCCAATCTCCATGCTGTCTACTTTTCATAATAACTCTTAACCACCAAAATGAAAGCTGAATCAGATCGTCTCATCAAGGCTCTGCACTCTTGATTGTGCTGCAGGTCATTTTTCCATATATTATGCTTGAAGTAAGAACTGCTGTATTAAACACCACACTTTCTGCCCATATTAAGGCAGACTTATATTCATGATCTGTATCAGGAAAAGTGGAAATCCTTTGCTATTGTTTCCTTCTGAATTCTTTTTATTTTTTCATAAATGAGATTTAAGAGCTTTTCTCCTATTAGAAATATTTTTCTTAAGACCAGAAATATTTTGATGGGAAGGTCCATTTGGCAAAGCTGTAAACATTTGAGATAGCTCACATTCTCTAGTCTGTGTCAGTAAGTCCAGGCCATTTGTTAGTAATAAGGAATTCAGGTGGTCTGTTTATTTATACTGAATTTCTAACTTGAAAGGTTTATCTTTATCTTATGCATAGATTCTTGAAAAGTTTAATTAGACTATTTTGTCTTATCAAGAATCTGATATCTACAAAAAAATCACTAATTTTATCGTGTTCTCTTTAGTGGCAGTGTCATTTGAACCAGTAGTAATACTTTCCACTCTTCCACTGACAAGAAAAATAATATTTCTGAAGGCAGCTGATAGAAAGGTGGGAGAGATGGAGATTAATGACCAATTCTTGTCATCCAAAGATAAAGCAAATCTGAATTTAAGCTCTTTTCCATCTATGATGGAGTCAAGGATTCATATAAGCTGAGAAATGCATTTTATTTGCTTTTGTTTTTTCCAGAGTCAGAGCCCTTTGTTGTGACTTTTTGTACTTAAATGTCAGATACACCTAATCTGTTCATGTTGATAGCATGTTGATATCCTTCAGAAGGATAACTTGCACTTGACTAAGTTTCCTAAATAAAGAGGTGAGGTGCTGTGGGAGATGCCATATGTTGTCTGAGATACTCACCTGATCTGGCAGAGATGCCCCTCTCTGGAATGAAACCAGCCAGGATATCAGGCAAAGACATTTCCAAAGTTCTTTCCAAACATCTTTCGAGGCAACTAAATAGTTCCTCATCCAGGTGAAAAACAATGTTCTTCACCTGGAAGAACAATGATTAAAAGGGAACTGAGGAAAATAAGTCATCACCCCAGAGTTTGTACTATTCTGACAAAAGCTGTTCTGTTAACACTACTTGTACATAGATGCCCAAAAATTAATTTGCATACAGACAACACATGTAGAGGAAAGCAACAGGCATTCTTTTACTATTGTAATACCTGGCAAAATCTGAGAAGTTTCCATTCTTGTTTATTGTTGACCTTGTGATGATCTTTATTAAAATTCCATTTATTTTGTCATAATGCTTTCACAAGCAGTGCTTGCTTTCTTTGTATAGTGAGCATTTTTAAAGAGTTGTCATGAAATCAGAGGGATTTCTCTACTCTTTATTCACTCTACAGTGTCATTCCCCAAACATGTTCTAGATACCAACATTAATGCAATACTTTTCAAAGAAAAAAAGTTTAAAAATATTGTTGATCAGATAGAAAAGTTTATAAAAGAAGCTTAAGATTGTTTCTGTCAAGAAAAAAAAAGAGAGAGTGAGAACAAGAAATGAACTACTGTGAATTACATACTTTTTGATGCTCATTCATCTTTTTAACAGAAAGCTGCCCTAGAGGACTGACATGGTCTTTTAACTTCTTTGTCCTCAAGGGTTTGAATCTACTCAGTGTGAGGTTCCAAACTTATCAGGGCAGACTTGGAGCATTCTCCAGCTTTTCTCAGAGGACTAAACCAAGACTGACAGAATTCATTTCCCATGTAACCCTTGACAGGTGTCATTGAGAGAAAGCAGTCTCTGTCTGCTCTCACTGTGACTTAACAACTGAGTCCCCAGGGTGAAAGACAATTGGGGAAAATGCTGCCTTAGTTCTGTATGCCAGACAACTCAAATTCTTTTCTAAAGTACTGAATAGTGCTGCCCTTCTTAGCAATAGCACTGTTGTAAATATATTTAAAAACCAATAGCTGATCTTAAGTGGCACTGCAGGCATAATTGTTACCTTTTAACTTGAGGGATGGTATTCTCTTGTATAATCATTTCATAAGACTTCATGTATGATGCAAGAATTTTGTTCACAGAGCACATGCTTGAATTATGCATTTGGTGACTGTTTTTTATGTCATCACTGAGCTGACTAAACAGATACTGCTGGTACTGGAGTGAGAACTCTGTATCACACAGACAAATTGATAATTTGGGACTGCAATATATTCCTTCAACATTCCATATTTCTAGTCTGAATGAAGAATTAAGTTTTTCTGTTCTCCCTATTGCCTTGAAAAGATGGTTCAGTTAGAGTTGCTTTTGGATAGCTTTGGGACAGCATATTCTTAAGAAACAAAGTTCATTTTCATTTCTAATACTGACTTTCCATAAGCTAACTTGGCACACTTGCCTGTTAAATCAAAGATTTAATTTTAAGCAGTTACATTTGATTTTGGTTTATGTTAATAATCTGAACTTCACCAGAAAAAAGGGACAGCTCTTGTGAATGCTTATTAAAAATTACATCTAGGAAAGACTTGAGTAATCCATAGGATGAGAACAATACTTGAAAATAATTGTATTCATGAATGTACAAGACGGTCAATAAATGTGAGAATTTTGCAACATGCATCAGATTTTTTTTCTGTTTCATTAGAGTATTCTGAGATTAAGATTTAAATAATTTCAACTATTATTTTCAGTACTTGGCTTCAAATAATCTTGTGCATATTTGAGTTCAAAAGCAATGATTTTCTCTAAATTGAAGTGAAAAATAAATAGTTTTTGGTTTTTCTTTTGAACAAATTCTAAAATGCTGTTTCACTCTTTATTTTACTGCTTTTTCCTTCACATAGTTTTTATCTGTGCAGTATTTCACTGTTTATCACTTTGATCTAGAAATACAATAAGCATTCAATATTATAGTTAAAAAAAATAGTACTTTCTGATATTCTGGAGTTCCCACAACTCCCAAATGAGATTTCTATGTTACTGATAGTCTATGAAGCCCTGACAAGTTGTCCACATTTTTGCTCTGGAAGGCACTTTCTTTTAAAAGTTTGTGCCTGTAGATCTCCACTATCCTTCTCATTCCATCAAAGAGAATACCAGAGCATCTGCAACATCACTCTCAGACAAAATAACAATAACAGCAACAAAACCCAAACCAAACCAGATAAACAAATAAAAACCCCCAAACAAACAAACCTAAAACCCCTAAACCACCAAACAAACCCCCACAAAAATCTCAGCAGAAAATAAACTAAAAATATAGATTGCATGGATGAAGATTCTTTTGACATCATAAGAAACTTAAT
Organism: Lanius collurio; assembly: GCA_020086605.1. Taxonomy (NCBI): domain Eukaryota; kingdom Metazoa; phylum Chordata; class Aves; order Passeriformes; family Laniidae; genus Lanius; species Lanius collurio. The sequence goes on along the minus strand of JACBWW010000001.1, from coordinate 17,713,930 downwards.
CTGACAAACAATATGAATCTTGTCCTATAGCTTGGGAAAAAATCAGTAGTATGTGTCCTCCTGCAAATTTCCACTAGTTTTGTGTATTCATTAATGAAATTTTATTGTAAAAGTGTATGTCCTGTTTAAGATCTGTATGCCCAGTTTAGAATGGAAAACTATTATTTTGCCATAGTTGCTTTTTGGTATGAAGTTTCATTGCAAAACCATGTAGTGATTAGAACATGGATTAAGGTCCCAAGAAGACCTGAGTTCTATTTGCACCAGTATAAATATTCCATACAGCCCTGGACATTCTTTTTTCATGTGATGGATCACAATAGTGATGTTGTGTAATTGTGAAATTGGGAATCAAATCACCATAAAAAAATAGTTTTAGCTAAATAGAAAGATTTTGAAATATTCACTTTGTGTTTGAAATTAAATTTATCTATATTTTTAAACTAAACAGTGCCTGGCATGGGAGCTGAATTGCTTCAAATTATTTAGATAGTTTCTCATTTGAACCCAGTGGCACATTCACAGGAATTGTTTGGAGCATGGCCCGGGGTTTAGTATGGACAGCAGGATCGTTCTTCATGAGCAGTTCAGAGAAATTCACCCTGTTCTGGAGGGTAGCAGAGCACAGTGGCATCGACTGGGCCACCATCTACTGGCCCCATTCCAAAGAACAAGTGCCAGCTTTCTTCCCACTGATGTAGATGTGTATTCAAATATTTAGGAATGTATATATACATATATGCATGTGGAAAATTTGAGTTTAAGGATGTGTTTGTACAAGGCAACTTATAACTATGCAGGTGATGCAGGCCAGTTCCAAAAGCAGAGTCTTTAGAGCAGCATGTACCCAGCACTACAGTGTGTCTAATTTCCTAAGAAACACAGTTAATTAGGATGCAGCATGTGTTTCTTCTGGGAACTGTGCTAGTTTCTCTAAGAAAGAATTGCACTGTGACTACAGACATATGAGCTCATTCAGATCTGGCTTAATGCTTTGGTAAGCCTTCTTGTCAGTGGACTGTACATTTTACAGACTTTCACATGTGTCCCTTTTCTACAATTCTATATTGCCAGTGAAAGCATTAGACTTAGCTGACAAAGATTAGTAACCATGGAAAAAAAACAGTAACAAAGAATGTGTCACGTAAAACGAATAAAGCATTTTCTCCTGATAATATTTCTTAAATGAAGATCCCCAGAAGAAAGAATTTTCAGAGTTCTACAAAGCAAGTACAAAGACATAGACTTCCACATGCAAATTTTCCACATCTTTCAAAGAGCAGTGAGATATTAAGATTTTGCATTTTTCCCCATCTCATGGGACCGAAAAAAAGTCAAGAGCTAAAGAGGTATTTCTGTCAATTAAATCTTATTTAAACATATATTTATTTAACCTGCACATATCTGATTTATGTATAAAATATTATGGTTGTAATGTTGTGTTGGTAGTATGAAATATGAGCTAAACTATTATAATGTAAGCTAAATGTAACTTCTCTGGTGAATTATTTTATGGGATTCACCATAAAACAAATAGGAATAGTTTAAATTAGGACACTCAAGTTTTAATACTGCTCAGGAACAAAAAAAAAAAAAAAAAAAGGGGGGGGTATCTTTCATTGAACATAATTATTGTACATAATGCATTTCTAATGCTTTGTGTGCATCATTGTAATACCTAATTTTTTAAAATATATTTGACTTTTCTGTGTAATTATATTGTTTGCGTTGTTAATAACAATCGGTAGATGAAAAACGCGTTTCTCTATGCCAAAAAGAGTTCTTTTCCCCAAATATTACTTCTAAAATAATTTTTATGAAGGAAGAATTTGGATTCATATGCAGAATTCTTTAGACCTAAGTGTATATTTGGCTAGAATTGTAAGGTTGAAATTATGAACATTTAACACTTTTATGATAATGGCTTTAAAATATAAAGAGAAAAAAATTATAACTAGATTTTTCTCCAGATTAAATTTTATTATATTAATATTGTTCTAAACACCTGATACTTTTTAGCTGATTGAATGAAATGTCTCTTCAATGAATGAACAGTTGCAAAAGTTGCCTTTTTCTAGTGTATTATCTGATCATCAAATTTAAATTCTATGTATGATAAAACCTAAGATTTTGAAAAAAAAGTTATTCAGGAGTAAAAAGTAGTCCAGTAGGAACTATGTATGTTCTACCTCTAAAATGATAATCTTATCTATCTTCTTCTCCACTGATTTCTTTTTCATGAAAATTGATTTGAACTAGATGACATACTTGAAATACCAATAATATTTTAAGTCTGTTTGTTTGTTTGTTTAGTTTATTTATACTGTTATCTTTAAAGACAGGGGAGAGAAGTAGATATTGGTAATTTTTCATCTAGTTTTCAGATTAACAGACAGAAAAATTGGGTGTCTGCAAAAGTCCCTTCCAACCCAAACTGTTAAATGATCCTGTGAGCCTACATTCACTTCAGAGTATAAAATGAAGGAGTGGGGAGGGTAGATATACTTTATATAAAAACTAAACAGTCATGAAAAAGCCCGTAAATTACATCATGCTTTCGGTGCTCACCCTCACTCCTGCTTCCCTATCAAATATTTGATTTTTCACCATCTTCCTTTTCCTGTTCTACACATTAATAGCAGAAAATGTTCTTGTTAATATCTGAAACTATTTTTCTCATTAGGGGAAATTAGAAAAAAAAAAAATCAGTGTTATTTAAACTATATTATTCCTTCACATAAAAATTATGTAGAAGACCAAACTAAGCCTACCAAGGGAATGATAAAAAATTCCTCTAATTTCTCTTTTCTCTTTGAACCACTTGTATACTTGATATTATGTATCTTGTGCAAGACTAATGCAAGAACTGGGGTAAAATGTAGTATTGCTTTCAAAGCAAAAAAGATCTAGAGTCCTACTTGGGAGTCAATATTTCTGATATTCAAGTCATCTAAAACCCAAAAAGGAACCACATATGAACCACAGTCACAAGCTGCTAGTGAAATAATGAAAATCATTGCTTCACTTATGATACTGCTATTCTGCACCGGTGGTGAACACTGTTTGTCTTGCAGTGGTGAACTGTTCTGATCCCGGCTTTGTGGAGAATGCAATTCGCCACGGACAGCAGAATTATCCGGAGAGTTTTAAATACGGAACAAGCGTGGCGTACCACTGCAAGAAGGGCTTTTATCTCCTGGGCTCATCTGCACTGACCTGTAAAGCCAATGGATTATGGGATAGATCCTTACCAAAGTGTTTGTGTAGGTATCCATTCGGTTGGATTAGCATTAAAGAGTGGTGCATGGTTTTAAATCATGAGAGAAAAAAAACCCAGTGTTGCCATCTGTTAAGGAAGAAGTGGACTTTAAGATCAATTTATTGCAAATTGTACATCTCAGTAAGAAAACATTAAGACAAGATATCATGCAACTTTTCATTATTAAAAATGTGTTTCCAGGGAACTGCGAAACTATTATTTCAAATGGCAGAAAGTTAATATGAATTTTCCCCTATTGGTGAATTGTTAAGGTATCTGGAAACAGCTAGGGAAATCTAAAATTATTATTTATGTGTTATAATTTAGAATGGTAGTCTAAAAACCATTAATGCCTATATCAGATCATTACATTTTTCACAGACTTGTAGTGTATATATGGGAACAAATCTGCGAAATGTTGTGTCGAAAAATTTTGCTCAAGAGGGTCTTCTCATAACATCACTTCATACTTCCTCCACCACTTTTTCCTCAGAGAGGGAGGAAATCTGGTGTTTCCTAAAATCAGTAAGCTTCATATCTTTAAAAAACTCAGTTTGCTTGAGTTTAATTTTAATTGAGAAATTTTCCTTCTCTTGTTATTATTAATGTTTTGACATGATTTCTGATTTTGAATGCAATTATAGGAAATATTAAATGAAATTAAAGTATATTTTAATTTGAAATTCATCAGATAATTTTAAAGCTTTTACTTTACAGAACTATGATTTTTTTTTTAGTAAAATTATTTATTTCATGGATTTACACTTATGTACCAGAGCAATTAATGTCACTAGGTTGGTGAATTTATTTCTTTATTACTACTACGTACCTAATCTTCACATGACCCAAGCAGTTTTGATTTATTTTTTCACAACATCTATGCCTTAAATATCTGTCAGTAGGAACTATAAAATGAAAAAGTGGGTTTATTCACATTTCAGTAGTAAAGTAATTAGTCAAAATACACCCTTTAAAATACAAAATAGCTGCATAATTTTTTAGTTTGGCAAGAATCTTTTACTGGTGCAAGCATGTTCCTTACTTTTTGTATCTTAGAAAAATAAGTGTGATTTAAAATTATAAAAATGGCCAGTAATCCATTTTCCTCTTGCTCACTCTAGTTCATCACATTGATATAATAACATTACAGAATAAATATTGTATTTCACTGTACTGCTTGAACTGTACCCAGTTGTAGATACGATAAAGCTAATTACTTTACTATATCTGCAATATATAAGCACATTGCAACATTAGCCTTATTTGGTGTGTTCCTTCCTATTCCTAACTGAAATAATGTGTACTATTTGTAGGGAAGGATCGTAACCAGAAAGAAATAGGGAAAGAAAGCTCTATAGTTTTAGTGAAAGGCTAACCTGGATAGGTTAATTTTATATGTAGTTTTGTCTTCAATCTTACAAATGACCAATAAATCACCTCTAGCAACAACAAAACTGAATCTGTGTAATAGATGAAATCCAGACAGAAGTGTGTAATTTGTGGAACCCACCTTGTATTTAAAGGTTATAACAGATTTTTTCTGTGCCATGAAAACATCTCATAATGTTGTGCTCTTTCCTTTGTTAGCCATTTCTTGTGGACATCCTGGGGTACCTGCAAATGCAGTTCTATCAGGAGACAAATTTACTTATGGCTCCGTAATTCACTATTCTTGCACAGCGGGTCGAAGGCTCATAGGAAATTCTACGAGGGAGTGCCAAGAAGATAGTCACTGGAGTGGGACTCTCCCTCACTGTTCAGGTACACATACCAGCCATTATCTGAATGTCACCTTGCCACATGAGTAAGGCTATTCTCACACATTGTTTTAGCCAAATTTTTGTTTTGTTTCTTTTCCACTTATTTTAATTTCACCAATAGCCACTCAGCTGTATCACAACCATTTATTGAAATATTCCCATCATTATCTCATTCTCTTTGTCATTACTTCACTCCTTAGCCAGATGTTGTAGTTGTGTACTGTAATGTATAGAAGCTGCAGCAAAGCAGTGCTTCAAACCTGGTCAGGTTTTGCTTAAAAAGGTGCATGTGTTACATTATATTTTTGTGAACACTATTTTGTGTAAACAAAGGTTGGTATATCAGAAAATCTTGATAAAGAAACTCCACAGCAAAAGCATTAAGGTAAACTTCATACATTTTGGTCCTCTTTTCACTTGCAGAAATATACTTTATTATTGTCACAATGTGCAAACACCATAATTGTCTGTCTGTGTTCTTGGTGCTGTCAGGAAGTACAGGAACACTTTATTCTCCCCTAAAGTATGCAAATCTAGAAGAAGCCATAAAACATGACACAGTTTTGTTGAAGTGAAGAGTTCAGGCAAGGGTTGTCTACTAAGGACACCCATAGCATATTAATAGGTTTTGTAAGGGAAACAACTCTACACGCTTTGGTATATAAAAAACAAATACATGAATGGTTTAAGAAGAAAATTTCCTAGTGAGAAAATAGTTCAAAATTACCCATTATACAATCTTATAATTTCCCTTGAACTACTGGACATATCCACTGTTGGGCTGATGTGATTCAATGTGGGTCAATTCAGATTTAACCTAATTTAAATAGGTGTAAGCTACTTTGAATTATTTTAAGTACTTTGAAAAAGCTCTGAATAAGTCCTCATTGAAAATGGTCCATTTATGACCTGATTCTGCAAGGCTGCTGAGCAGAATTTGAAATACTGAGAAAAGGAACTGAATTTAAATCACTACTGTTTCTTTTCTATTCTCTGCTGCTCAAGGAGGAAATAGTTTATAGTCTTCTCACACTGGTAGATCTCACCGCTGTTGTGGTCTCTATGCCTAGACCTGGAAGGCATCACTGCAGAACAAGAAATCTTCTCCTGCTTATCTTAAGCCACATTTTTGTCACTTTCATCCTTTCATGCAACATAATATGGCACATCTGAAATTGCACCAAGACCTGAAGAGTGAGATCACAATCTAGTGCTATTATCCAACATTTCTAACCACAAGGAAAAATCTCAAGTTGCTGGAGGGAAATTTTAATTGCTAATAATTGAGACTCTTCAGATATTAGTCATGAATATGGTAGTATTTTTATACTCATAGATTTTGAAAACAAAAAAGAGTGTTATACTTGTGTTTTATGGTGGGGAAAATATGTTTGGTGTAAGTAGAACATTGTTACTGATGCATAGTTTAATTTTCTAACTTTGAACACAATAGACCACCATATTGAGAGCAAGATGATTCCCTGGGAAAATGAAAATCTATCTCTGATAGCTCTATGTAAGAAAATGCAAAGAAAAACATTCTTCCAGAAAAGCCAAAGAAAACCCTTAAAAGATATCTCATTTTCCTTAGGTAGTTAGAATTGTGAAAAGAACTATGCTTTCCATGTTAGATAATCAGGAGATTAATCCATCAAAATCCAATATGAATAATTTGTTGTCATAATGTCAGTGAAAGAATGATTGTGTTCAGGATGACTGAGAAGTCTAATTGGTTTTATACTTCAGGGATATGAAAAACAGTCCAAATATAATGTTTAAAACCTGTAGTCTCTTTCTGAATGGGATTTATTACTTTATGGTATATTCATATATGTTTGAATGCCTGATGGTTCTATGATGACCTAAATGTGATCATGGGATTTGCTGTCACCTGGGACCTGTTGCAATGGTGGACTTTTGTATCTTATGAATTAAACAATATGTGACATTTTTGTTTAAAATTACTCATTCATTTTTCAATTATGGATATCATCTTCTACATTGATAAATAAGAAAGGGTCTAGACCTTCATAATACTGTAACTGACTTTGTCTATACCCTTTGACTATAAAATTTCATGGTCCCGGTTCAAATTTTTTCCAAGTGAAAACTAGGTACGTCCAAGAAAAAAAATTCCAGTCATTCATCTGGAATAATTCCCTCAGCAAAGCCCCAAAGCAACTGATACATCATCAAATTTTCTGAATCATAGATCATTCTGCCCTGAAAAATTCCTTTGCATTCACAAGCCAAAGTACATGTGATACATCTATTTCATGCTGTAAACATGCCACAGTGGGAGCCTGAATTACAGTCCTCATGTTATTTCACACATTTTAAGCAGACAGAAACGTCTGTGAAATAGTAATGTCTTAGAATAAGTGGAAGCAGATAGCACACAGTGGTCACATCCGGACTTCAGCTGTAGCAGTGCCAGAGCATACCATGTGTGACACTGCTCGATCCTTGAGACCATTATACACTTAGAATTGTCCCCTGAATCACACCTGGGTGTCCCCCATCACACCTGGCAGTCCATCAAACAATGCACAAATACTTTACAAAAGTGTGTATGCTGGAGATCATTCTCAACAGTCAATTTGGAGGCAACCACTTTTCTGGAGGGTGTTTTGGAGAGTTTTTCCATTCACAGGGAGACAGAGTACACCAGCTCACAGACACTTACACTTTAACAAGCATGTATTTACACCAGGAAATCTAGGGCTGAGTGCTGTAGTGCAGGCTGACAAGAACAATCTATTCTAGAAGAACCTAGTACTAAACAAGGTGAACACAATCAAAGCCTGCAAGTTAGCCTTGAATTCAGGAACTGTCTTGACCTTCTTTTATGTGAAATCATGATTGCATCCACTCATACTTGCTGTAATTAAAACCTTATGACACACATGTAATCATGCTTTCTGACATAAGCAAATTTTAATTTCTAAATGAAGTATTGGAGTTTTCTCAAAAATTTTTTTATTGTTTTTTCTTTGTTTAAGATTTTGTCCCTTATTTGAGAGGGATGCCTAAAAAGAAAAACCCACGTAAGAATATAAAGACTTCAAACTATTAAAGCATTTACACATATTTTGAAAAAAACCCACCAAATTAAATCAAAGCCCAAAATCAAAACTCCATAGTTTCAATAGAATTTGAGTCTAGATATATAATTCAAAAGTGGAGAAAAAAGGATAATATTGCTGTAAACTGCAGTGTAGACACAGAAGGATTTAGGAGATATGCCATTTTATACCAAAATTTATAATAAATTGTTGATACTGAGATCATGCTTCCTTAACCATCTTGTATAGTATCTCCTGTGACAGCCACTTTATGTGATAAGGCAGTTGACTGATTCATCACACTTATGGGGATATCTTTGAGAGCTCTGTCTTGCAACTCATCCTTTCTCTTCTAAATTTGTAACCAATATTTGCATAGAAATTTAGAGGATAAGGATAATTATGAGATGTTTTCATTCTTGACAGACTAAGAGAGACAGGAGTATTTTCTGTGGATATATGTACTTCAAATGCATTTCCTAAATATTAGAATATGGTTCTCCTACCTCTGGCTGTTATTTAGTTCTTGTTATAAGAAGTTATCACTACAAGTTAAATAATAAAATACAATATGTAGAAAATATCATTTATGTCAGAAAGCAACAGATTTGTTGAACTGTCAAAAAGTGACAGGGGTGTTTACTGTGTTCTCAATTGTCTTTAAGCTTTTATTTATATCACATTCCGTGTTTAGGCCTGTATTGGCCTGAAATAAGAATCAGGGTAAAAAGATATATATTTGCATCTCTGACTTTAGTTTCCCACCATAATACTGAAGGAAAGGGATTCATTGTAACAGAAACAATGCAGTGGCACTATTTGCAGGAGAATATTCGCACATCTTGTCCCTGCCAGTGACTCTGTTCTGTTGTGTTTTATAGGAAATAATCCTGGTTATTGTGATGATCCAGGAGTACCAGCTCATGGGTCTAGACTGGGAGATGAGTTCAAAACAAAAAGTCTGCTACGTTTCTCATGTGAAATGGGTTATCAGCTGCGAGGGTCTGCAGAGCGAACCTGCCTGCTCAATGGCTCCTGGTCAGGTATTCAGCCTGTGTGTGAAGGTAAGTACTGATGGATATTTTGACACTACTGACACACTTACTAATGACTTTTTCTTCTTTGATTGAAAAATGGTTTTAGGCAGAAATATGCTTTCATAATATTCTGCAGAAAGGTGATATAAAAAAGTTTGCAATCAGTTCATGTTTTACTTGAAAACTTAAATCCAAACTGCTAAAGTTTTGGAATATATATTTACAAGAGGTTTGTGAGAAAATTAGTTTAGTTTAAAAATATTTAGTCTGAGAATAAATAATAGATACCTGAGTTAAATGTAAGACTAAACAAATGCTTTTGATTGGAGGTATGAAAATGGAGTCATAAATAAATCTATCATCTCTTTTGTAACAATAAAATACTTTCATCTTCTCTTTATATGTAATATCTATGCATCAAACACTGAAAAAATAATAAAATAAATTTGCATAGATTAATATATAAATTAAGTATAAATTAATACTTATTTTTCCACAGAAGTTAGACTCATTTCTAATGAGATATTTTTATGCTGCCTCTTTCAGAAGAAATGCAATGGAGAATATTTCTGAAAATCACATTTTAAAATAAGTTAAACATAATAAAGTCTTGCTGCATTTTTTTTGCAGTTAAAATTGGGAAGCAGTACTAGAAGACTTTAAATTGAGTTTTATAATGACTTCTCATTTACCAACAATGTTTACAAAGTTACTTTGTCTAATTTATCAGAGTTGAGGGATTCTGTAGTATCTGTTGTCTCCTAAACTAAATGATAAAATGGAAGATAGAACAAAATATTTCTGACAATTTTATTTTTTCACCTACACATTTTATCCCGAGAGCAATTGTTCTTCTGCAGTATTATTCAACACAGATTAATTCTGTTAGTGCAGATATCATCATAACTGTGTAAAAATCGCAATGGGCACAGGACCAGTATTTGAATCAGTATTTTCAGGAGAAAATTGAAATTTTGCAGTATCCTTTCTACTTCCAGTACATGAAGACATTAAGTATAGTAGGACAGCAGAATTCAGTGGCAATTAACAGTGTTTGAAATGCTGCTTTTTATCCCCCTTTCTTTATAGGGTTTGTTTTAACCTTCTCTTTTCAGAAAAAAAATAAGAAAAACAAGGAAAAAACCTCTTTATTTTCATTTTTCTGTAATTCTTCAATTGTATCCTGTTTAATATAAGTAAGGATGAGATTAGAATTCCTTCATTCCTGCAAGTTTAAGTTCCAACCTTTGATTTTTTCTCTTCACTACTGAACATTTTATACTTAGAAAGTGATTAAAATCTGATTTTAAAAAGTAATTAAGGTATTATTCCAAGTATAAATGATAGACTAATTTTTAATTGGCAAATTGTGTTTGTATTAATCATAAAATTTAAAACTGTTATATTTTATTATATTATAACTGTTATGCTGAGGGACATCCAGCAGGTGCACATGCAGCAGGTCCAAATCTTTCTTCTGTTAGGGGGCCAACAGTTGGATGCAATACCCTAGGGGGATCTCAAAAGAGCAGAGTTGCTAGAAAAGTTTTTAGGAAAATTCAAAACAAAACCCCAAATTCTTTTGATGATCAGTTATTCCACTGGGAAAAAAAAGCCCCTCACTGCTAAACCTTCCAAAACACCCCAACATGTAATAAAAGCAATTAAGATAAGCCACTGTCAAATCTCGGACAAATGAAGCTGAAACATAATCATTATCTTAAAGGATTGATATAGATACCCAAAAGATATGAAGACCAATACAGAATGTCTGTTCTTTTCTTGATTCAAAAAATAAATGAACAAGAAGATCATAATTTACTGTTTATACATTTTTACAATTCATAAAGGAGATACCAGAAGACAGGAAGATAATAGAAAAATGTGCCAAAAGGCAAAACAGAGGTACAGACCTGTCAGAAAGTCCTGAATGAGCTTTATTTGCTCCAGTGACCACATTGGGTGGAGTAGAACAAAAAGGACAAACTATCTGAATCAGCGATTGAAAAAAAAAAAACAGGAAACAAAACAAATGCAAGTAAAAATATTAACAAAGAGAAATAAAATGTTAATTCAAGAATACACCAATTAAATATTTTCTTAGTAAAACTTGCTATCAGAGTTTTAAAAGATGAGCTATTAACCTAATTGTTCTTTTCCTTTTTTTTCATCCCAGTAAGTCACCTATCATTGAAATACTCTTGGTTTTCATTGTTTTTTTTTTTTTAAATCTCTTCTTTTCAGCTGTATCTTGTGGGAACCCTGGCACGCCAGCCAATGGTATGATAATATACACTGATGGAATATTATTCTCCAGCTCAGTCATTTATGCCTGCTGGGAAGGTTACAAAACTTCAGGGCTAACTACTAGACATTGTACTGCTAATGGGACATGGACTGGCACTGCTCCAGACTGCACAGGTCAGAAAGAAATTTTCTTCCTCTAAATCTTTAACATATTAACTTATCCAGCCTTCGTACGGAAAATGTTCGTTTTGATAGAGAAAATAACACATTTTTCTACATTCACCTGGCTTGTAAAACGTGATTTTTTTATATATCTAAAGATACATACCGTTATAATACATGCTAGATGCTTTCAGAACTATCTTCTTAAGATGGCTACATAGGTAAATCTATTGTATTTGTCTGCCTCAGAAATGTCAACTTGGTGATGTAGTTATTTTTTAGAATAATGTTATATTTAGGTGTTCCTTTAGAGTTTTCTTTAGCATTTTTTCCCTTTTTTTTTCCTTGTGGCTTATGCTCAGAGGACAAAGTTCTGGTAGTTCAAAATCAAATTTTGTATAATTGTATATGTTACTGTGCCAGTTTTTATTGTAAGCCAAATGAGTCAGAATTGATCAATCACCACTCTGCTAAGAACCAAGAATCAAGGAACAGCAACACTGGGCTGTTTCCTCAGGAAAGGTGAGCAGGGACCTGAGGAGAGCTACAAGGCAACCAGGGCTATTGGCCTCACTGACAAGACCAGACTCACAGTACATCAGTACAGTCATACACACACAGAAAAAAAAGGAAAATAAATATAAAAAAGGGGGGACAAAAGAGGCATTTTATAACTGCTGGAATTGCATTGCACCATCAACTTTAAGCTTAATGTGACAAAGATCTCAGTATGAAGGAAGAAAAAATTCTGTCAAAACTACCACCAACTTAACAGTCTGCAGTAGCTGTAGAGCATGGCAGCTGAGGTTATTGTGTTAAAGGAAAACAATATTTTGGCCATGATATTGAAAAGCCTCAGAATGATAACTTTTCTTGACAGAAACAGACTTTTTCTTGTATTTTACACTAGAAGAAAGGACATTATGTATGCCTGGTTCTATGTTTTGTTACAAGTTTATTTTAAAAAATTCCTTTTTTCTTTACCTCACTAGTGATTAATTGTGGAGATCCAGGTGCATTAGCAAATGGCATTCAGTTTGGAAATGATTTTACCTTTAATAAGACAGTTAGCTATCAGTGCAATCCAGGATATCTGATGGAACCTGCAAGTTCATCTACCATGCGTTGTGTAAAAGACAGCACTTGGAACCAGAGTAAACCCATTTGCAAAGGTGAGCTTTTGAATTTAAATGGTTTACAAGTACTGTTTTGACATGTATATGACATTCGTTTACTGGTGTCTTTATTTATAAAAAAAAAAAAAAAAACCCTTTCAAAATGTTCTCTGGAACAGTTACTATTCCAAATACAACTGAAATATTAAGATAAGTATTTGTGTAGAATTTGTATTTATTTTGCACAAATGCTGTTGCATAATAGCAGTCAAAATAGTGACATTATTGACTGAAGTAGATCAAAATCACTCTTCAATGAACATTGAGTGCTCAGCTTAAAAAATTATGAATGATATTCATAATATCATATTATCCATATTCCTCTTTGGGCCCATTTCTCTTGCTTTAGATGGACAAAATTATGCAACAGGATCCTGCCAAGCAAGCTTTCTGTCAAAGATTCCCTTGTTGCAGTAGTGTAGTCATCATACAGAGCCAAAAATATGCTTCACAAATAGCTAATTACAAGTTCTAGCAGGAAGGTCATAGTGAAGATGAGGCTGAAAGACAAATAAGGCAGCCTGGTGAAAATTGTTAACACTACTTCAGCAGCCCAGGGAGTAAATTTAACATCCTAGGGCATCTTGTGCTTATAAAAAGCCTAGGCTGCCAACTCACCTAGCACCACTTTACTGTGATGTCTAGGTCTAGTCTACTAATTAAATTTTGGCATTTTTATTCAACTGACTGCATTTTCTGTCGTGAAAATTACTGGCCGAGTGATTTTATGGTTGTGCTCTTTGTTAAAAGAAATTATATAGAAATGTAAACTTGGACATTCCAAATTTGATCATTTCAGGCACTCTTATCAGAAGGTGGGAAACACCAGAATAATTTCTTAGCCCCTAACTACCAATAAAGTTAATTACTATTGTGTGTGGAAAGCCTTAGAAAATGAGCAGATGAATGAGCAAAGTCACATTAAATAGTGCTGCAAAATTAGTTTAAAAGAAAATGCAAATATTTCAAAATTTAGAATCATAAAAACTTACTTATTGAAAGAGATAATGTTTACTGAAAACCTTTACCTAACTCAGTAACCTGTTGCCAAAAATAAACAGTGGTGACTACATAGGGAAAAATTCAAAACTAGGTAAGATATATACTCTTTGGGATTCTAGCAGCCTAGCACTCCAGGACTTCCTGAACCCAAAGTCTTTCTTTTTTTTTTTTTTTTTAATTATTTTTCTGCTTAGTCATTACAGGTATGCTTTGTTGGAACAATAGCCTGAAACATCTTTTTTTAGATTTAAATATATGAGTGTATATTATATTGCATCTTCTCAAACCCTATAAATTCTTGAAATGTTACCTTTTGTGACACAGCTATTACCTGTGGCCCCCCTCCAGCAGTACTGTATGGGAAGGTGGAAGGCTCTGACTATCGCTGGGGTGCCAGTGTGAGTTACAGCTGTGCCGAGGGCTACCAGCTGTCTCACACAGCCATTCTCTCCTGCGAGGGGCGCGGCGTGTGGCGCGGAGACGTCCCGCAGTGCTTGCGTAAGTTCTCAGGGTACAGTTGGGTTGGGCTGCACCAAAGCTACAGTCAGTTGTCTTGGGCTACAGTCACAGAATCACTATTTTGAAAGGATTCAGCTACATCAGGTAAAATATGAATTATGGCAGGATTCTCCCTCCTTGTACCAAAAAGCTTACCTTACGAAATTTGAGTGGCTGTGCCTATTAAAGGTCACGGTCTTGTTCCTTTCCCCAAAAGTCACCTCCATCTCTTGTTATCTAACTGGACTCATCAGCATTTGCCTTACTGGTAATCCTTTGGATGTTCTGAATTTGACTTTGGTGAGCATGACTGAAATTTTCCGTGACACTTTTCCCTTTTTTTCTTCCCTGTTTTCATGTCCATTACATACAGGTGAAAACAAGAATGCCAACCCTTAAGCTCATAGCTCATAGCCTTTCTAAGCAATTTTTTCTTTCTGAAGGCCAGTACATCCCCTCATATCTTGCTTGTATTTGTTTTTCAGCATTTTCTAGGTCTGTCAATTCAATGTTTGAGTGCTTGAAATCTTTTCAGGACCCTGATAAACTTTTTTCCTTTTATCTAATACAGGACAAAATTTCCAGCCTACTCATCTGAGGGTGTCAGATGTGAAAAAATGTTTTATTTTTAAGCATTGCAATATAGCATTGTCTACTTTGGGATTATTTTGCCATCCAAATCTAATCAACATTTAAGTGTCTCAATTAAAAGGTCTATTTTCCAGGTTAAGTTTTATGCTTACAATAGCTATAATAGTGAAAATTATTTTTAAATTGCTGTCAAGAATTTAGCAGATCTACAATCCTACACAGATAAATGAGCATAGCATTTACACTCATATTCAGTATGCCTGTCTTTCGCATAAAAGAATGTAGAATACCTCAGGTTAAAGCATGTGCAGTTTTTAATACCTTTTTTTTCCTTTTTGTTTTTTATGTACCAGCTGTGTTTTGTGGGGATCCTGGTACTCCAGCAGAAGGACGCCTCAATGGAAAAAGTTTCACCTATAGATCTGAAGTTAGCTTTCAGTGCAGACCTCCCTTTATTCTGATAGGCTCTTCAAGAAGATTCTGTCAAGCAGATGGTACTTGGAGTGGAATTCAGCCAACATGCATTGGTAATAACTATCACTAATGCATTTTCTACTGAGAATATTCTTGATAAACAATTACACTATCACAAATCTAGCAGCTAGCTATCCAAATATAGAAAATGTCTGTGTAATATAAAAAGAACTAGTTAAATAAGGTTATATTTTGAATATAAAAACTTTAGGATAAACACAATCACATATAAAGTAATTTGTAAATTTACATGATTGCTTGTCTGCTGGAAGTGCAGAATGTCAGTATGTGCAAGTGTATAAATTTGTTAAATCTATTTTTAGAATCTCTTGGATAGGCAGAAGACTGTGGCAGATTAAAGACCAGATTTTGTCACTGGAGAGTTAAAGGCATTTTTCAGAATAAACCCTAAATCAAAGTGTTTTGGACTTTGTGAATGTGGCTTGTACATCTCTGATCTTTTGAAATTCTGATGAACTCCCAAATACTCTCAGTTTCTCATTGACTGTTGTGCAGCTGGTAGGCTTTTAGCATGTTACATTAATTGGATTGAGAAAAATGCTGGGCACCTTTAACTCCCACTGACATCAGAGTCTGATTCCACTTGGTTCAACTTGCTAGAGAAAATGATTTGAGTTTTATAATTAAAAAATTCTCTTTGATATTTGTAAAATATTCAGATGTAGATTGTAGGCCATTTATATCTTTTGTTGTGGCTGAGATATTGGTTGTGTGAAAGAGGCAGACACTCTGGGAAAAGGCTGCAATCGTGATTATTGAAAGCAGTCTCTATTTTTAAAGGAAGACGTAACAGTCAACAATTCTTTTATATGAATTAAAAATTCTGTCTGTAGTTTTTGAGAACTGGACAGTTGTCTTACACTTATATTTGGCTACAGAGGCAAGAAGGCCTAAAAAGGCTAAAGTTTTTCTTTTACGTCATAGTTTTTATGTTATCATTAAAGGAAAGTATTAGATCTTCTAACATATTTACAGATATAATTTCTAAGCAATTTGAAAATTAAGAGCACTGAACAATACCTAGAACTACAACTAAAAATACCATATTGTGCAAGCTTTTCCATTTCTGGATAGCAGATTTCCTTGGAATACTTTAAGAAGTCTAGCTTTGGGTTCTTCAGATGAGACCAATTTTAAAAAATCAATTCAGCTACATGTGTCTATTATTAGAAACAGAATTCCAATTGCTGATAATTTTTCAAAAGTTCTTGAGCTGTTCAAGCAGCACAGTGTTGGGAGCATGTTTGCTTTTTATTCTTACATGTTAGGTCAACATCTACCTAACTTTTGAAGCCTTTGGTAAATATCAGTCCAGTTGAATTTTTATGCTGTACTGACGGTCAATATTGAAAATTTGAGTTGGCCAAGAATGAAATGAAATACACATTATTTTAAATTATAAGTTCCATTTTGATCTACAGAAAACTAAAAATTGTTACAGATGAAGTATAGTCACAAGATTTGTTCTTCATAATTCAGTGACAGCACAAAGCAGACATGGTTACTGAGAGAGAATCACATACTACAGAAAAATCAAGTTCTGTGCTAAGTGGTGGATATGAGTGGGCAACCCCAAAGCCACCATCAGAATATGGGCATTACTGAGTGAAAACATAGTTTCAGGCTGCTTTGAATTGCTCTCATGAAACTGAATATCAATTAGTTTTACTCTGATGGTATGTGCTTTTTCGTGGAGGGAATTTCATTCTCCAACAGCAACTGAGGTAGTACCCCATTAGAATTTTTTTCTTGATGGCATAGAAAAAAAAACCCTATACAAAAATGAAAGATATTTCAGTTGCTATAAGAAAGCAGACTGGTTATGGGTTTGGGCTTTGTGGTTTGTGAGTGGTTTTTTTTCATTTGAGGGCTTTTGGTGTTGTTTTTTTTTTTTTATTTTATTTTGGGGGTATTTTTTTTTTTTAGAAATACTTAATCATTAAGCTGTGCATTTGAAATGAAGAAAAGATAAATATTTCTAAAAATTTCTGTATATATTCCAAATGCATTGAGAATAGTGAATTATACTATGGATTCAAAGAGATTTAAAAGGATGAGATTGCTAAAAATTAATGCAATCCTAACTGTAAAGTCTGCACTACCAGAAATACCTGCAAAAATATTTTAAAATAATGGCAAGGTACTGAAACTATTATTATGATATACTTGGTGATTCAGTTGGAAATACTAGTGTAATGTATAGAAAAACACACATTCCATTAAAAATTGAATTCTTGTCATCACTAGACAGTGATGAAATTATTTAATCTTTGCAAACAGTTTTAGAGTATTCTTTCCATCCGGTAATAATATGTGTTGTGTTTCACATTTTGCATTAGATCCAGCTCACAATACATGTACAGACCCAGGTACTCCTCATTTTGGAATACAAAATAGTTCCAGAGGTTATGAGGTAATTTTTAAATAATTATTTATTATCTTTCTAAAATGAAAATTCATTTAATAATTACGTAATAAATTTAATGAGAAATGTTATCTCTAGTCTTAAATGTCGGATACAAACCTTGAGAAATTTCCACCCTGCTTTTAATAAAAACTCATTCTTCATTCTAAGCTTTTTAAAAAACATTCAGCTTAAAGAAAGAACTTCTAACCCTGCAATATATCATGTGTTCAATCCTTTAGGAGACTTCAGTACGGAGGGCTGTTTATAAATTAATTACTTAATATGCTATGACATGATAGAATTACCTTGCTTTATGATTGAAATTCTTTCATATATTGATGAACAGTCAGTAAATACCTGACCTATGTGATCCAAAGGCCATGTAGTCCTTGGCAAAAAAGCTAGCAAGTGGCTTTACTAAATTAGAAATTCATGTTAAATTTTATTTAGTCAGAGAAGATAAAATTATTCTGTGTTGTGTCCAGATTATCTGTGATGAATGTCCTTTCTATAATTTCCAAATTCCTCACAGGTTGTTAGTTTAATGAATGACAGGCAGAAAACTGACTGAAGAAATAAATATAGATGCAACAATGGCCAATCCACAGTCATATAGGTTGATAAACTTTGTGTGGATAAATTTTTCAGGTATAAATATGTGTGACTGGAATTTAAAATAAGTTCTGTTTGTGTGTGCCACTTATTTCTGAGCCTAGGGCAGTGTGCCCATTGTGACCAAGTTAGTAGAACTGTTTTCAAAAAAATCCTTTTTTTTTAAGTTCCTCTAGTTATTGGTACCCTCCCTCTCCTGCAATTTTTCTGTCTTTTGTTGCTGTGATTGTCAGCTATTTTCTTCACTTTCTGCTCCTGCTTGGCTCACAGATACCAAGGCACTTCTCCCTGAGCCACATCTTGTGGCCTTACCCAAGGTTTTTCTGCTTATAGTAATAGATATAGTTGCCTTTCTGATATTTCATCTTGATCCTGTACCAGTCACCATTTTCACTTCAAAAGTAACTCTAATCTTTGCACCTATTTTTGTTCGGGGTTTCTCTTTTCTCCCCATTTTATCTGCCTCACAAATTGTCTTTAATAACAGAATTGTACTGGCCAATTAAGTGTTCTACTGTGTGTTGTTCATGTTTACATAGACTGATCTTCTCTTCCCATTCCCAAGTGGCTGTAGAAAGTCTTCCTCTGTTCCACATCAAGTCTTTCTCCAGAATGTGCTTTCACTCTCAGAATGCTATCTGGTACCACAGCATGGAGACTTCTCTCTAATAGCAATGGAGCTAGATTGTTTGGGGTTTTATTAAAATATATTATTAGAGGATTTCCTGTATTTATGACATAGCCAAGCTTCTAAAAACACTTTTTAGCAGTCATTCCTCTTTATAGAACAGTGTGATGACAGGCAGCAGATCTTTGAAGGATTTCCCCATCTACCAGCATCCTGTCTTGCCTCATTCATTCTGTGCCTTTTGTGCTTCACTACACTGTGACTTATGAATGCCCCCAATGTTTTTCATCCAAGTATTATGCAAAGAGTGTACTACTTTTGTTTTAACTTTTACCAGTACAACTCTTTAACTATTTGAAACTATGTTACTTTTTGTTTGGTCTTTTGAAGCGCTGAGAAAAGATTTGCATCTCATTATTACTGACACATATGAGAACTGGCACAAGAGAGATGACTTAGATGCAAGACTAGCCACTACTAAAGACATGCTGTGTGTCCTTGGCAGGATAGACAGAATAATATGTTTAAAAAATAGTTTGAAAGACAAGTCTACAAAGCCGTATTAGTAATATGACCTTTAAAAAACATGTGATTTTCCCAAGCTACTTCCAGGAGAAATGGTTTAACATTTTCCTAACATCTGTCATGATAAGCAATTTTTATATAATTGAGTGTATAGATAACAGGTAGCTAGTTTTGAATATACTCATTTGTAATTTCCATTGAAGTCCTTCTGTGACAGTGCAGAGCTACCTGACTTTCTATAACTGCAGGCTCTTACTAATACACATTGATTGCCAATCATTCACAACTTACACGATTTGTCTGTGTGATATGTTACTTTATTCAATTAATATAATTTCCAACAATGACAATTTTTTCTTATTTATTTATTTATTTATTATTGCCAAGATTTTTTATCCAAAACAAAAGCAATTAGCTGGATAACCCCATATCATTAAACATCTTGGCCTGGAGTTACATTCTGGCTACTTGTATCAATATCATCAATAAGTTCATTTTACTACAACTCTCCACACAATCTCTCATCTCTTAAGAAAATTCTTTTTCACTAGCAATTTTGTATGTAGTTTTCATGCATAGCTATTAAGAGCCTTTTTTCAGTTAATTTACCTTTTCTTCTGCGGAAGACCATATCATAGTAGACCATAGGACTTTCCATGACTTCACACTGCTAGTTGAATATTTCAAATTCATATTCAAAAAAATGCAGTGTAAGAAGTTGTCACCTGGAGTTTTCTCTAGTGAATTTATTTGTAGATGAAACAGTTCTTCGTAGTTTTTTCTTTTCCCTCTAAAAAACCCCATTTTTAGTCAAATCACACAATGAAAAACCTTTGAAATGCTTTTTGGTCAAGTTCTATCAAAATATATGCAGTGATGTACAAGAAAGAGAGGCCTCTCAGGCATTTAGTTTGCTTCTCTCATGCTGACTAACTAATCAGCTGAAATGTATGAAAAGCATTCTTTTCCATGCAAACAGCCTTGTCAAAATTTTTCCGTATATCGCTTTTAAATAAGGTTATGAAAGAATCTATTACTCAACCATTTCATAACATTAAAAAAAAAAAGTTTTAACTCTAGAAAATGTAAAAAGCAGACATTTTTATTTTTGAAAAAATCTATAATAACTTATCATGGTCTTGATATCTGACTACACATGATGGATACTTCTGTCTAACATTCTGGTTTGATCCTTAGGTTGGAAGCACAGTCTATTTCAGATGCAGAAAAGGTTATCATATTCAGGGATCTACCACCCGTTCTTGTCTTGCTAACTTAACCTGGAGTGGCATACAATCTGAATGCATTCGTAAGTCTGGTTTCTATCCTAACAACTTAGAACACTGTGCAATTTTAAGAGTCACAAAGTGATACATGTGGGAATTCATAACAAATTCTCTGCTACAAAGATGGGAAGCTTTATTTAAAACAGATTTTTAAATGTTTTTTTTTGTTATTTGCTATTCGAAAACTAAACATGTATTTGGGATATTAATTTGAAGGAAGATCTTTTCAGATTTTTTTTTTAATGAAGTTCACAATAATTCTATCAGTTTTACTCAAAAAAAATCTGTCCTAGTTAACCTACTGCATTAGGTACTTTAATTAAGCTAGGATTTTTTTGTGTATTTATTGGATTAATAAAGAAGGGAAAGTGACCTGAAATATGTATGGAACTATTTAGTTGCCTAGTTTTTTGTGAATCATAAACTAGAAATCCTCAAAATCCATCTTCTCTAGGCTATGCATGGTTGTGCAAATTATTAGTGTACTTACAGCTCTGTGTGATTTAGAAGACATCAAATAACTATCATGTTATAATACACTGTCCTAAACTAGAAGTAATTCATTACAATGACCTTAGATTCTTACCCTGGTTTCTATTATCTTTGGGTTGTTATAAATGAACACCTTGTGGCACAGAGAAAAAAGCATACTGAGTAACCACATCTGTTATAGTCAGTGTTCTATGACAAAACATTCTTGTGGAACCTTTATTTCAATTCAAATGCATTAATTATCAAAGTAACCACTCTAATTTTCAGAACATGGAGTGGAAGTGATGCTCAAAGCTGTGACAGTAAAATAAGTCACAGGACCAATCACTGCACCACGTGCAATGGCATGTGCTTCCCCTCATTTTAGCTGTTTTCTGATTGCTATCGTGATTTCATTATGGTGTATTCTTGAAAAACATGTGATAGTATAATTTCCATCGCACAATAATACAACTGTACACTCTGAGTGTTACTTTTACAAGTAATAGCTACTTGACGTTGCTAAAAGCTACCCAGAGTTATCATGCATTTATTTCAAATTGCCGACTCTACTCCTGTGGGAACTGCTTACCACCATGACTTCTAACTGTAAAAACCCCTTTGCAGCTCATGCTTGCAGGCAGCCAGAGACACCGGCACATGTAGATGTGAAAGCAATAGATCTGCCTACTTTAGGGTATACTTTGGTGTATACCTGTCAGCCAGGATTTTTTCTTGCTGGTGGATCAGAGCATCGGACGTGTAAACCAGATATGAAATGGACAGGAAAATCACCTATTTGTAAAAGTAAGTCATTATTCAAGTGATTTGTTGGATCCTACTTGGTATGAATTAATTTTCTCTGACATTTTTATTTAATTTAATAGGTTTTATTTTTTGCACTTACGATTTAATGACACCCGTGACACAACAGTGTTTACTATCTGAAAGAAACAGTGAAGAAATCAAAGTGAGCATAACATCTAGAAATCATGGAGGAAGACAAGCGGCTATGTGTGTGTAAATGCACAGGCACAAATTCATATGTTTACTCCTAACAACAGCCAACCAATCTAAACAATATAAAGTACTACATTTATGTCACAGTTTTAAATAGTATTGCAATGCATTCAGTGCTTAATGTATGATTTTCTATAAGAACAAAAAGTGTTATTTAATATCCTAGGTATTAGATTCATTGCAGGTATGCTTTTAGTCTAAGGAAATCTTAAAAAATAAAAATTAACAATAAAGTAAGAAAAAAAATCGTTGCACTAGATTCCACTCTTATATCAATGTAACTTACATATAGTTTTCTAGGTTAGATCTGAGTATATACATATGAGGTCTGAATTTGCATTTCAGACGTGAATTGACAAGGCTATAAGATCTCAATTCAGAAAAATAAAATTATATTTAGAATATGAATAGAACTAAAATAGTCAGATGCCATGGGAAAGTTGTTTGCAGTATGATTTTTAATTCTAATATGTCAAAGTATGCTGAATAATTTTGATCTTTGAGCAATATTTATTTTTCTTTAATGTGAGGGCAGACTTCTTTGATTCAGCATTGTCATATGAGCTACATATCAGAATTTACCTTTATTCTATGTCCTAAAGGATCATTTTTATAGATACTGTGTAATTAATGATTTGTTTGGGGTTTCTTTGTTTTCTTTATTGAAGATAAAATACAGTACAAAGTTCTATAAGAAGGGAATGAATTTTTTTAATTGTGTTACAGTCTTTAAATGTAATTCTCATTGAGTGTCCTACATTTTTTGGACTTTCTTGATCAGTCTAATTTATGAATTTCTGCTCCTAAAGACCAGAACTTCCAATGGGACACTACCCTTTCTAATGTGCCATATTATGAGTCCAGTACTTGATCTGGATCAGTGGACATAACTTTGCTGAATGTACCAGAAACATAGTAAATTACATCTTTGTAATTCACAAATTTTGATGTTTTCCCATGATATCTGATCCTATTATATGAATCAAGCTATCTGGCTCTTGCTGGTTTGCCATAAATGCATCAGTCTTTGTTAACACAATTTTTACTATATTTACTATACTATTATTCATAATCAGATATAATATTTGTCCCCTCTATAAGGCTCTCTTTTATAGCACTGGGACTGATATAAAAATTTTAACCCTAAATGTATGAGATACTTAGCTAGCCAGACAACTTTCCACAGTAAATATGTTGTTTACCTAAATTATTTTATGATATTTTTATGCAAGTGGATAGGTTTAAACATGTAAAGTATTCAAGACAAGTTATTTATGTTTTAAAAATGGCTCTATTGGATAAGAGATTATTGCATCCAACAGGTATTGTTTTAACATTCTATTTAAAAAAAAAAAGCATACAAAAACTACACAAATATGTTCATGAAAATGATAATTTGTCTTTTTACTTGTAGGTAAAGGAGTGAGAGAAGTTAATGAAACAATAACTAAAACTCCAGGTTTGTATACAAGAAGAGCTTTAGATCTAAATAAATTAAATTTATTTTCACCCAAGGTTGTTATGGATAATAAAACTATTTCCAATATTTTAGTGAAGTATTTGTTACTGATTTCCAAGGAATATAAATGTTGAAGTCTTTCATAATAACAAGTGATGTGTGAATCCAATTCAATGCAATTCTTTCACAAACAACTTTTAAAAAATTTCTGTAGTGCCAATTTTTTTAATTGCATAAAATCCCTCTCAGACAAACAAAAGAAGCGCATATACAGAAACCTCAGATTTGATATAGTTTTATATCAGAGAGATTGCTATAATGGAGAGCCTTATAATGTGTGTATACTGTAATTGCAGGGATTAGGTTCAGTCAAAGTTCTGCCCTTAATATTGCAAGTGTCGTAAGAAGTATAAAAAACCCACACCCCATAAACAGTTTTGGAAATATTCGTGGCCGTCATTTCACAGAAACTCTCCATATACTCTAATACAGGGTTTCCAAAACAGTGTGGACTGCCTTCAGGTGGCAAGACAGGCAAACATTACTGCCACTTTTCTAAGCCACCTCATGAGCATGTATGCAGTTAGCCAATTCCTCCTGCCAGTGCCAAAATAGACAAATGCATCTGGGAAATCCTCATTCAGAAAATGAAAGTCCTATATTTTTTTTATTGACTTATTTAACAGTGAGAAGTGTTGTCACCAAGTAAAAGAGCTTGCAATTCTATATTTTGATTTTTAGCAAAGCTGCTGGGAAAATAAGATTAATGGTTCACACTCATGGCAATTTGCAGAAGGACTCTATAGAGTAGATGGGATAAAAAGGTATTTCTGCTAATAATTAACCTTCCTGGAGAGTTTATTAGTGAGAGTGTCAGGTGAATCCATAAATGAGTTCTTCTGAAATGCATTACTTCTACAGACTCACAATAAAGCAGGATATACTGTTTATTCATTATAATGAATATACCATCTTTATTTATTGGAGGCTTCACCTCACCAAATACGTAAGGTAAGCATTAATCTGCTACCACACAGGTTCTGAAGTTTCAGTGCCAAATTGAAATGTAAACCTAGGCTCCAAATATATTCACTATGCAGTGTCAGTATAAATTCACACAGTATCATGTCCCTTATAACTAGTTTAGATAAACACTACTTAAAAGCTATTAAAAAAATATTAAATGCTGTGATTGAAAAGGGCAAATAATAGTAAACAGAAAGGTGAAACTGTAACAACTGACAGTAACTAGGGGGAAAAGTTTTAATTGGATTTAAAATAAAAACTTGCACTACTATTATGTGTTTTAAAATTGTTAATTCTCTTTGGTATAGAACATTATGTATTTTAAAATGCTTTCTTTACATTGTTAACTTGACTTTAGATACTATTTGATATGCTGCTATCAGTATTTTGGACAGAAGTAAGCCAATATTGGTAAACTGCAGTCTCTGTAACAGAATAGATTCATGTTCTGATTTTTCACCTTTAGATGACTGAATGCAAATTATATTTATCAT
Organism: Lanius collurio; assembly: GCA_020086605.1. Lineage (NCBI taxonomy): Eukaryota > Metazoa > Chordata > Aves > Passeriformes > Laniidae > Lanius > Lanius collurio. Next base: position 17,688,711 of record JACBWW010000001.1, on the reverse strand, counting down.
TTATTAATTTTTTTTGCCAGAGTAATGTCTTCATAAGCAATATTAAACATTGTTACATGATTGAGTATAAGTTGCAACTAAAGAATTCTTAAAATATCCATGTGAGAATTAAGAACTATATTACTATAATTGGTTTCCATGGTTCTCACTGCTTTGTGTAGTCTTCACAAAAATAGTTAGGAAGCTGTTTTAATGAGTAGCCAAGGGTTTGCCCAATTGTCATGTTCTGAGAACAATCAATGCAGTTGGTGCAGTACTGGAATACTAATAGCCACTTCATTTCTCTCATTTTGCATTTGCCCACAGTGGGTGGGAAAGGCAGAGACCTTGTAAGTGTTCAGCACAATTGTCTCAGAACCTCTCCAAAGCAGCATCCCTGAGGATTGCAGCACTTGTGTTTTAGCATTTAAAAAAAAACATGGCTGGGGAAGCAGTAAAACATTTTTTTCCCCTACTGATTCTGTTCATCTGCAGCAAGTGAAAATTCTGTAAATACTGAGTCAGTGGTACTATTTTGCAAGGCTTAACAGCTATTATTGATAGAGTGGTTAGACAATCTATGTACTGAAGATGCTGAATGTGGTGAAAGTGTGGAGTCCTTTATAAAAATCTTACGTAGTTCCTCTCTGATTCATACCACTAATATTGTATGTTCACCTTCATGAGAACATTTCAGACACAATTTTGATTAAAAACATAGACAAATACAAATAATTTTAATACTTCATTTTTTAAATACCAAGTTTCAAATTTAGCTATGCCACTATTGTAGCAAAAAATGAGAAATGCATAGGAAAAAGAGTCTGAAATACCCTTTGCAGAATCCATGTATTTGCAGAAATTATAAAAATTCTAAGGTCTGTGACATACCAATTGAAATGTAATGCTTCAGATTTTTGGTAGTAAGTTGAGGTAAACTTGTGTAAAGCCCCACTGCCTTTTACTTTGGAAATGGAACACTTCTGGTTATTCAAAGTTTTACGCTCAAAGCCATTTAATAGGTCTCTGCTCATTTGGAATCCAGTGATAGAACCAATAAAATACTAATGATGTTTTCAAATCATTCCACACTGAGCTTGAACATTTGCTTGTGAATTTTGCACAACTTGAAGGCAAAAGACATTGAAGAAGCTATTTTTCCTTTCATCAACAGCTAATCAGCCCTCCGATTTTCAGAGGTATTGCATGTCAGGTATTATTGCCTGGTGTTTCTTTTTGATTCATTTTTGCAATAAGTGGTTAGGTAGAGGAGGAAGTATCCATGAAATTTATTTCAAATGGATACAGAGAATAGCTGCACTGATAAGTTTCCTCAGTAAAGACGGCTGCCTTTATATGTGCTCAGACTTCGACAAAATGCAAAAAAAATCCAATTATTTAATTTAAGATCTTAATTAGAAGAGTAGGAAACTTCTAATGTCAATCTTTAGCTATTGAGAATGTATCATTTGTAGTGGTCAGGAATAGTAAGGGTGAATTTTAATACTTGCTAGGGCTTTCATTTCGTCAAGATATGAAGTAAGTGGTTAAACAATTTAGAATACTGCATTTAACACCTAAATAATTTATATTTTCTGTGTAAAGATACCAATAGCATCAAATAAATAATCCAAATACATGTACTTTCAATAATTCATGCTTCATTTTGTAGGATTTATACTTCAGATGCTTCAAACTGCAGTCAGTGAGAAAGGAACCTATATTTTAAATTAAAAAAAACCTTCATTCTTTGACAACTTCACTGTTCATAGGTGCAATAATATTGTATGGAAAAAAGCTTTGAAGTCTAAAAAATTACTGATGTTACTGTACCAGAAATTCAATCAATTCAGTTGAATATTCAGTTGATACTCAGTTGAAAATCACACACAATGCTGCTTCATGAAATTCATGAAACAAAAGAGATGGCCTAAGACGGGGTTTACTTCATGAATCTTTGGTTTCAGAATATTATTGTCCTTTCTTTTCCTCATACCTTAAAAGTACAGGGCTTTAGGGGAAGAGTCTATTATTTTTCATAGTCTTGCGGACATTCACTGAATCACACAAGCTATAAAGTGTGAGGTTATTTGAGAACATATACTGTCATGGACAGGTGTAGTATATTATAGGCAATAGTGTGGAAAGGCCATTAGATATGTTGTCTTTATCATTATTAAATTTTTTATTGTAATACCTCCTTAAAACTGTGGATTGGTTGTCTAAAAAAAAGGGAAGAACATAAGCATGGCTAGAAAGATTGTTACTTCATTGTAGTTTACTTCTTCCTTTGTTTCTTTCTTTCCCTCACTTTTTTTAGTTCCTTCAGATGTATTTTTTATAAATTCACTGTGGAAAGGGTTTTATGAATATTTAGGAAAAAGACAGCCTGCTACTCTCACTGTTGATTGGTTCAATACTACAAGCAGCAAAGTGAATGCCACATTCATTGAGGCATCCAATATCCAGCTCAAACTATCAGGTGGGTTCAGAATTTGGTGTTAAAAAAGCTTTTCTTATATTTTTTTTTTTTTAATCTGTTCAGTTTTGAGGCATTTTCATCCAAATGGAAAATGAAAAAAAAAATTATACTTTCACTAAAAATAATTTTCTTTTGCAAAAGGAAGGCTTTTAACATAATGGTCTGCACAGGCTTGTCTCACTTCATCCACAGTCACCCATCTATTTAAGCTATTATATTTCAAATAGATATTGAGGTAGGGTTTATTAATCTCAGACTTTTGGATAACATTGGTGTTTTGAACTCACAGGAAATACTGAAGCACCAAAGTCTATATAGGCATATTAAGAATTGTATCATTGAAACTCTCAAATAATCAATAGTGATTAATATCTACCTTAAAACAATGTGGTATTAATAATGGCATAGCATAAAATAGGCACAGATAATTCAATAACTTTGTAAATTATGCATACCATCTAAGCAACATCGTGCATTTCTTTCTGCAAATCCAACTGTGACGTTCAAATTTAGCCTCTCTTCACAGTTATATTGAAAAGAACGTCATCAGCTATCACTATCTTTTAAGGTCAAGAGTTCAGAGAAAACTCCAGTAGTTGGTTGCCAAATAGGAATTTTCTTTCACTGCACTACTGATATCTACTTTAGCAAAATACTGTTGTGATGTCAGTAAAATCCATTTTTTTCCAAGTCAAGGAAATTCCAGGTAAGGACTTCTATCTATATTCAGAAGTACTGAAATACTGTATGAAAAGACAACTATTTGTGTCCCGTTATTTATAAAATTAAACAGTACAAACCTATCTTTGCATGCTCTTATCAAATATAAGTCAAAGGATGAGTTAAATAAGATACAGCCATTACAGTACTTTAAATCTTGAGGTTTTCCCTGTTATGAAATTCTGTTATTACAGAACGTTTTCTACAAGCTCTTTTAGTTCTGAAGCACTATACTTAGATTTGAAGGGATACTTGAACAAACTGTTTGAAAATTTGTTTAAAAGGCACATCTTGCCTCCTTCATTTTAATAGGTGTTTACAAGAAGGAAGAAGCCCATTTGCTCTTGAAAGCTTTCCAAATTAAAGGACCCAGTGACATTTTTGTAAGCAAGTTTGAAAATGACAACTGGGCACTAGATGGTTATGTAAGTACCCAAGTAGCCATGGATAAAGATTGCTGAGATTAAATTCTGAAGTAATTTGTGATTATCTATGTAACTGTGTCCATTTTTTTGCATTACAAATGTGTAATCCAGCACTCTGAATGTCACTGTAGAGACTGGATTATCTTTTTCTTTCAAAAATATGTATACAAACTTCTACCTGCTGTACTCTGATTAGAATTTTTAGTTTATGAAAGAGAAGGGGGGAGTGCATCAGCATATTTTTGCCTTGTTTCCTTAAATGGGAGTGAGAATTTTACCTTTAGAAATATTGTCCTTTTTTGGTGTGGTAAATAGTTTGCTGTAATAGAAGTACACCTAACCTCAAAGAAAAAAACAGTGTTATTTTACTTTTTGGATTTTTTCTTTCTACCTCATGATACTTTCTGTGAAAAATAGTTTTAAATCTGACAAATCAGCAGGCTTCTATATCTGCATACTCATTCAATTATGAGTAATGCATTTCAAGAATTTCAAAACCCAGCAGTATACATTAGCTATTTTTAAATCATTCCAGGTGTTATTTTGAAACTCAGTTTAATACTGTTGCAAATAAATAAATAAATTACTTAAAATAATAAATATTGTTTAAGCATAGAAAAGTCACTAATATTTTAAAGGCTAAAAGTGAAAGGGCTCGATGTTATCTACTCTAAGTCATAAAAACAAATGGCTACCATTGTCATTTATTCATTTCAGAAATCTTTTTTTTCTGTCTCAACATATTCTAGGTATCCTCAGGACTTGAAAGAGGAGTTTTTACCTATCAAGGTGATATTCATGGAAAAGACTTTGGAAAATTTATGCTCCAAAGACAAGGTACATGCTTTCATAGATTTTTAATATGTATCATCTTTTGGGGTCTTGCAAAAATGAATTCAGTGAATTACTCAGCTCTCTAGCTGAAGTAGGCACGTTTATTTCACACTAATCCTATTACAAAACAGAACCATATATCCGAATTTCAAATATACAGTTCAAATCCTAATTTAACTCTGCTTAACGTGTTACTATCACAGGTTTTCTAGAACAGCAACCTAATAAGTACAGGATGCTCTTAAAGAGAATGCCATTGCAAACACTTGCTTTTCTTTTTTGAAAGTATCAGGGATGTTATGCAATGCAAACACATTTCCAGCTTAAATGTATAAATTGTGGTCAGAGTCATGTACGACATTAAATGGACAGAATCAACCCTGATTTTGACAGTGTCATTTGGAGAGTGCCTGTTGCTGGTGGATGTTGAATATATGTGTATTTGGACAGAATTTTACTTCACTGTCAAAAATATGACATGGGTGTCTGAGGTATGTATTACAGCTATGGGCTCAAGTGCTCTAGCAGCTGGTGTAAAACTAGTTATTTTACTCATCAAATAGTTTTATCATAAAAACTAACAAAGCATTTACTTATAAAATATTCACTCATAAAATATTTTGGCAAATGTCAAGTGTAAGTATCTGCATTTCCTGATCCTGGAACTACTGCAAAGTGATCAAAGCATGGTATATATACAGAAAAATACTGGTCTAGGAAGAGGAGACAGCCTAGCCATTATCTCTATGGCAGACTGTATGTACATTTCATAAATTGCCATGGTTCCATTAGCTTCACTGATGCTGTAACCAGTGCTCTTTAGAGTTCTGTCAAATCTTTGCTCTATAATATAATAGCAGTTACACTGTGGATTTGCTCATCTTGGCCATCTCTCAAATTGCTAAGCAAGTTTAGTGAGAAGTGGCAGAAACCCATCTCTTCAGAGTCCCAGCCTAAAACTGCCATTTATTGAAGCTGAATACATTCAGTCTTCGTAGTAAACTCTTGGGTGGGACAGGTTATTTGTCTGTATCTGCTTTCACGTAGTCTTTACTACTGTAATATCTAGGCTGCTTTTGCTTTCTGAATTTAGCTATCACACTGTAAAAGTAGAGCATTGACATTTGTTCAAACATCTATCCGTTAAGCAGCCTTTGGTGTCTTGAAACGGTAAGAATGTGGTTTGTTGGTTTTGTTTGGTGTGTCTGTATTTGTATTCGCTATTTTCTTAAGTAGGGTCAAAAAATATATCCATGGTTTGCTAGCTACCTAAAATAAAAGTTTGATTCTATGTGAAATTGATAACTCATGGGGGTAAATGAAGAGTAAGCAGAAAGTTAAACAGAGTTTTCCAGTGGATGTATTCTACAGTAGTGGAAAACATTGTCGGTGTCTACTCTTTAGAGCTGTAATGTAAGAGCTCAGTTTCTATGTTTCCAAGGCTAGTAAGGAGCTGGAGTGTCCAAATTATACCTGCATTTCTGGACTGAAGGCTTTTCCTCTTCAGCTTTGACATCTTGGTAGAGAGCTTGCTGCAAATGCAGATACCATCTCTTTTACAGGATTGCTAAATAACACTGATTTTCTATAAATTACTTATTCTCTACTGAATAATCAACATCTAAAAGGAAACAGCAAACTTCCCTCCAATACTGGTCATAATATTATATTCAAGGGTAACTTGCTTTGTTTTTTAAATCTATCCTGTTCATGAATATTCTGCTGAGGCAATGATCTCATATATCCTCTCTCTGAAGAATTTAAATATTTCTGGGTTTTAAGTAAATTAAATTATTTGCTGGCTTTACAGTAAGCCAAAAGTATATATAAACTGGTGCATACATAAAGCAATATAAAATTCTTCACCTGCAAGCATACTTCAAAGACAGCATTTGTGGAGAACTACTTGGTTAAGTGGGAAAGACCAATGTACTAGATGAATAATTTTCTGTAACACAATGCTAGAAAAAGACTGGTCTCAGTGGGTATCACAGGATATTCTGAGTTGGAAGGGACCCACAAGGATAATCAAGTCTAACTCTTAAGTGAATGACTCATACAGCGATCAAACCCATAATGTTTGCATTATTTGAACTCTACTCAAACAACTGAGTATGCTCAGTCTGTTAGGTTATAGCAACTTGGTCTCTAAAGGCTACAAGTCTATGGCTTGGTTCAGTTTCTGCAACTGCTGAGTGCATATGCCTCAACACTAAACTTCTAGAAGAAGTTAATTCTAAAATCTTGTTCATCCCAGTCTGGACATTTCTTTTAAAATTCTATGAAAATGTGGATTGTGAGAAGAGAAACTTTCTTCACAAAATTATTATTTTCCCATATTTATTTTCTCTGGAGAAGTACAATTGCTCAACTCTCTGTCCTTTTTTTTCCTCAAAGTACTTTTTTGACTTGTCTAGATTGACATAACATATATTAACAAAAAATGGTATATGCATAACTAATTTGCATTTGTGTTATATTAGATCAATGGCTGAGGAATACACATCCATTACTTGACTCAAAATCAACTCTTGAAAGTGTTGAATATCATGAGACATGAATTTTATATTTCACTCTATGAATCATCCTTCCTCTCCATCTCCAGACTGTTTCACACAACTTCCATCTTTCACGAGAAAACTCTACCTCTAAACAGGGTACTGAAAGCTCCAGAGTACAGAGCTGTTGTGTGTTAGCTAAAGCACAAACAGATAGCTAGAGTAATGAGCTGTGAAATTGTATGGTAACACACATCTACACCTAATGAGGCACCTATCCAAAGTGTCTTTGCTATCCAGCAGTTTCAGTCAGGTGAAGAAGTTCCAGCCTATGTTGTTCCTTGGAAGCTGCTGATTTGCTTTCTGTGTTGGTATTTTTTTCTCTTAACTCCCTGACCTGCTAACCATCCTTGTTTCAGAAATTACTCTTAGGTGTGTAATTCTACTTTTCTTAATCTTGCCTGGGTTTTGCTGTCACATTTCTCTGACTTGAACAGCATTTCTGGTAGTAAACTGAGCCACGCTGTACTGATGCCAGTCAACTGAAACCCCAAGCTAGGAGTCAAAGGAGAAATGCATATGATAGATTCAAACAGTGATAAGAAAATGTTCTTAATCTCAGAATTATGGAATGGCTTGGGTCAGAGGAGCAGGGTTGCCACCATGAGATCAGGTTGCACAGTATTTTCTTAAAAAAGTATTATTTTCTATTAGGTATAAATAACAGTACCTATCAATCATCTCATGAATAGATGTACATAGCTTGTACATTAATGAATTCACTGTGTGTTATCAAAATTTGAATTCACCTGACTTCTGCTGTTCTGGGAGGCTACAGCCTTTTTATTATGTGAAATGTTAAAAGAAAACCAAAAACATTTATAATCTTACTGAACATCTCTATTAAATAACGTTTCCCAGTGACAAACTATGGCTGTTTTAATGAAAAGTAAACCAAATAAACTTTTGCATACCTTTTGTGTGTGTATATGTGTATTTAGGTATTTCCACTTTTCTGTTTTTAGCTGCGGTAGCAATCACTACCTTAATTTGGATCATACAGTATGCTTTACCATTTCTTATCATGATATTGCTGCCAGAAGAATGACAAAGTTCACATCAGGATAATCACAAACAGCTCTGAAAATTATTATATTAAGTAGATGAGACCGTGTTGAAGCCTCATACATGACTAAAATTCAGGTTATGGAAAACTACAGTGAAGTTTCTTTTCCTAATGAAAAGCATATGCAATGCATAGTCTGAAGCTGGTCAACACTTCTCTAGTTAAAGGTTGTAAACTTCAGTGAAAAATGTCAAGTTCTGTTACCTTAAGTGTGGTACTTCAAAAACTGCAGAGATACAGAATATATGATTACCTTCACTCGGAGTATTCAGTAAAATATTAAATGTGAATCAGTTATCCAACATAGATAACTTAAAATAAATTCTTCAAGTGTAAATTTGTGCCTGCTTTTAAATGTTGAGTTACACAGCATTTTTTTAATTAACTAAATGTACCAAAGTATTCAGACCAATAATTTTTTTATTATGAATTTTATAACTTTTCTACTTGTACATTAAAATTTATCTATCCTATGTGGCATGATGATAGCTTTGAGATATAAGCTAAGATTTCATTGATCACATATATGTCTGTTTTGAAATTTATATAAGAGTTTGAATATAAATTCCAGATTTTTGTTGATGTAAGATGACTTTAATGAATTTGATCATTACCGTATTTTTCATCAATTACTCCAAATAATTGGGTAAACAGCATGTGATTGTGGTGGTAAAGGATGAAAAAAGTGATAACTGTATGTGGGGGTTTTTTTATTATTTTTTTTTAAAGTCTGTCACTTCTTCTAACCAATAAAAATATATAAATTCATATTTCTGAAACTTTTATTAACTGTTGGAGCTACCTTAGTTGGTCTGTCTTTAATTTAGATAGGTTGGAGAATGTTCAGTACATGTAAAATACAGTACAAATACATAAATTTATGCCAAGGTTGTTTCCACTGTTTTAATTTTGGAACAAATACTGGATTATTAAATCCCAAAGATTTTTATAAAATTATTGTTTTCTAAAACAGTTCAGTGTTAAGATATTTCAGAGTAGTGTGACAAAGCTCATAATGTGATCCCAACTACCACAATAATAAGTTTATTAATTTCAAAATGTTTTCCTTGATCAGTTTTGCAGAGAAATATGTAGAGAAGTCTAAAACGTAACAGAAGATTAAGACAGTGAAAAAGATTGTAGTACAATATTTTGTCATATTTTAAGTGATCAAATTTGGTAATACTGAAATTCCTAGGGAGATCGACTTCCTTTTAAGGGCAACTTAATTACTTACTAAAACTTATTACATTTTTTAAAGTTAAATGCAAAATGTATTATAATATTAACAGTTGAAATATCTAAGGTTTAAAAATATCTCACAGAACAAAAATTTACCTCAATTGTCTTTTTCATTGAGCTTGAACTGCAAAAAATCATAAAATCATAGAATGGTTTGGGTTGGAAGGGGACCTTAAAGATAATCTAATTCCAAACCCCCTGCCATGAGCAGGGTTGCTATTCACTAGATCAGGTTGCCAGTGCCCCATCCAATCTGGCCTTGAACATTTCCTGGGATCAGAGGAGAATTGTTACTTTTTGCTCTGTTTTTTTTTAATTTCTCAGTTTTTGAACACATTTGGATGTTTTAGTAGAATGGTGAAATTAGCATAGTGGCTATATAACTGGCTTGCAGTAGAGTCCTAAAAAGACTGATTGATGCTGTTGCTATCAGTGAGGGAGTTGTGATGTTTGAAACACTGTGCTGGTGGTTTGGAGCATTTCTAAGAGGCAAACAGCAATGTCTCCTGTTCTGCTCCGCTCTCAACAGCAATAATATCCCAGAGTAGCAAATACAACTATATGTCCAAGTCCCACCCTCTCTGTACATTCCTTCTGTCCTAGTCTTTTTTCCTGGAATAGGATCTACATTGCTTTCTGAGGAGCTGTGAGTTCTAACTGGCAACATGGTATTAGGTCTCAAAAACCCATTTTTTTTCTATAAAGTTTTCTGTATTTTTCATCATAAAACTGTCATCCATCACAATTTGAATTGCCAAGGTGGTCAATTACTAAAACAATTTAGCGATGTGTCTTTCTATAATGAATAAAAAATGTGTTCTGCAAGATGCCTTGCAGTCCAGGTTATCCACCTGTGCACAGCAGGAGCCCAGCGAGGCCCTGCCCCAGGTCACTGTGCCTGCACTCAGTTCTACCCCCGTGCAGGCACAGCTGCCAGAGGGACCTGAGCGCAGGTGCAGACTTGGGGGCCCTACTGAGCTGAGCAGAACCCCTGTGTTTCATTGCAGTCACCTCCATTTTCCCTTCCTTGTTCATGTTTCTTGTGGGCTTGCATTGCTTGTTGTTTCCAAGCTGAATATTAAGGCTGCTAGAACACAGGACATTTGCAGAATTAATTTGTTTTTCAGAAGTTATATGGCTTAACCTTTTTAAATTGACTCATGATCAATTTTTATTTTTTACTTGCTGAATACTATTTTCAAATAATTTTTATGTTTATTGATATATCACAAAGTGGTATTAATGTTAATACTATGATGCTGCGTGCTATTTATTTCAAGTTTTTAAATAGAAGTATTTCATTAAGACACCATCTTTTTAACTCTTGAATAAAAAGTGCACCATTAAATAGATAACATGGGAATTTTATTTCTCCCAATAGATAATGTGGAAATTTCATTTCTGCCCCTTTGTTTCATTTCAGGTCCTTTAAGTGCAGACACAGACCTTTCAAACCACTATTATGGTACAAACAGCAGTTCGGTTGCAGCTGCCATCCTGGTACCATTCTTTGCTCTAATATTATCAGGGTTTGCATTTTACCTCTACAAACACAGGTATTGTAAATGTTATTTATTCAATAACTTAATAAGCTTTTTGGTTTGATTTTGATAGGTAACTAGAGAGCACAATGCTAAAAGCTTTTAAGAATATCTTTGCTCTAGAAAGACAAATATTTCTAGGTATTCCCGTGAAGGAGTTCAGTGCAGGGCAGTTCTTAATGGTGTAGATTTTGAATGATGAGTTGCTCTGTTAAGGAGGAAAGACCTATCAACCTTCTTGGTTCGTTAGGCTGAATCAAATTGAAATCTGAGGTCACATATTCTATTTTTTCATTTTATTGCTTTATTAAATTGAATTTATGCAGCTTCTTTCAAAAAGTTTATTAGTATTAATTATACAAGCTGAAAAATCCATAAATCCCATGAGGGAACAGCCCAAAATGAGTCTACTTACAGTATGTGCTGAGTCAGCTAGTGGTTACTATTAGAATTGGCACCACTTCAGGTCATATGAAACTTTTATGTGTCACTAGATAATAGAATAAGTCCAACAGTGTTTTCTGAAATCTGATTTAAAGCCTGATATCTCTGTATCTCCTGAAAATTTTTTCCCTCTGATAACTATTTGCAAAATAGTATTTAACAGGAACATGCTTTATAAACTTTGGTTCTATAATCCCGATACCAAGAGTATTTTGCGATTGCAGGAAATCACATCGACGCTGAAGTCCACCAATGCCCCACGATGCAGTAGACTGTCTGCCTACCTCAGCATTAGATGATTTGGGAAAAGCAAATTGCCATGGGGCTTGCACTTGTGAACTCCAGTTAAAATGGTCCATGTCCTGAAATGTAATATAGCCTTTTGTTGACAAAAACTGCTCAGGGAGAGCTGCCAACTATGTCTTCAAACGTGTCATTGTGAGATGCCTTTCTGGTGCCTACAGGTCTACATTTTCAGACAGCTCCTGTTCTGCAGTTCCTGTTCAGGCATTTGGATCTGAAGAAGAGATGGAATGAAAATGGAATATTGCTTAGAAAGAGGAGGCAAACTCATAAAAAAAAATTTCTATTGTGAGATAGGGGTACATTTTGTAGTTTATGCTATGAAATTTCTAATGCCCTTCATCAGCAGTAGAATTATGTATTTATTTAAGAGAGATAAAACTCATTCTTTAGACAAGCAGCTGTAATCCCTCTGTTATCAGTATGCCTGTTACAGTATTGCAGTTCTGCCTAATTTAAATGCATTATATTTGAGAAAGGAGATGTTCCTCATAATTTACTATTTCAAAGAATATTCTTCCTTTTCTTCTGTTTTCAATTAATTTCTTCCAATAAACTACAGTTTTTAGAGGGGATATCAGTGTCATGTTACTATCAAAAAATTAACAAGTGGACTAGTGATATAAAGTAATTTTAGGTCAAACTTAATTCTTTTCAAAAGAAGGGATGTTCCAATGGAAAGAGAACAGAATCTATAAGTTTTGAAGGGACTTTCTTGAAAGTGCATTAATGATCAGAATAACATGAAATTTTCAAAATGATACAATAGTAGTTATGTCCCTAGAGGTTCTCTATAACAGAGAATTTGAAGGTCTTAGGGTGAAATTTTATGTTTCTGCTGTGCCAATCTCAGAATAAAATCATCTAATTATAACCAGGGTTGTTAAATCTCTTTTACACAGTTGTACCTTTTATCTGGCAGACAGGGATTACTTTAGGAATGAAGACCATATCTCCATCTTTCTGAGCAAAATTAAAATATATTTACTTACTTATACTTAGGAAAGTTCCTAGTTAACTTCTAAGATGCTTTAGTAGTTATAAAATTAAAATATGCAGAAAAGACATATTTATGAGTAACAGAACTATTTGCATATTGTCAATTTCCATTAGTGATATCTTTCAGTGGTAGCTTTCGCGATCTGCTATCCAAAACAGAATAATTTTATAAGAAGAATTTGTTTTTCAAGAACCCTTTTCTGAAGTTATATAATGAGATTCTAAATTGTTTTGCATTTATTAAGCACCAGGCACTTACATTTTGCACTCTTTTATTTCCTTTATTGCCCTATTTACAATTCCTTGTATAAAGCAATAAACTGATCCTCCTTTTTATATTTCTTTTGGTACTTCTAGATACTAAGAGATTTAAGGTGTTTACAAAATGGTAAAATATAATACCATAGGATATCACTTTACTGGATAAATCAGAAAATCTGCACAATTCTGGTTCATTTTTCATTTAATTATTGGCTTAATATATTCTTGAAATTTTGATATCTCTGTCATGGTGAGAAGACTATCAAAACTAAAAGATTGGTTACTTTCAGTATCATGTGTTGCTGAATTGTCAACATTTATGTGAATATCAGGATTTGATCAATCTGATTACATGTGTTTGGACAAGGTATTTAGTAGTGTTTATTGTTGGCAGTATTTATGGAGGTAGACAGAAATGCTGTGGGAGATCTGTCTGGAATAACTGGAGTTGCAGATGCTTACCTGAAGGTTACTACCACTAGCAGTGCAAGATATTCTGGACAGTTGCTGTTGTATGTAAATGGAGTGGAAACATTAGAATGTTTTTTTAAGGGTTCCTAATGTTAATGTCCTGTTTTTTTGGTTTTTTTTTTCCCCAGAACAAGACCAAAAGTACAGTACAATGGATATGCTGGACATGAAAACAGTAATGGACAAGCTTCATTTGAAAATCCCATGTATGACACAAACTTAAAACCCACAGAGGCAAAGGCTGTGAGGTTTGATACGACTCTGAACACAGTTTGTACAGTGGTATAGCCTTCAGTGCCCAATATGACTGATTCATAGCCATACCTCTGATGGACAAGCAGTAATTCCTTTGGTGCCATATACCAGTTTCCCTTCTCTTGGCTTTGCTGCTGTAATCTTTAACATCTTCTGTCAGCCTACATGCAGCTAAATTTTCTGGTAAAAACGTGTCAGTCTTCGGGGGATCAGACAAAGAATATTTTTTCATCTTAAAGTTGGATCAAAATGCCTGGCTGCATCTTCTTCAAAACAAGGCACATTTTAAGGAAGACTGCCAAGTCATGCCAATTTGTCATATTTAATGCCTCAGACTTTCATATTTGTATGTGGCTGGATGCCTTTCAATGCATTCTTCTGGGCACTTGGATAAATCCTTTGAGTACTGTGACAAATGATAGCACCAGAGATTATCCCCGGGAATATTCTGAAGAAATAAAGCTCTCTTGAAGGAGGAGACAGCCTTTTTTGAGGTTGCATATACCTGCAAATGCTTTACCCTTGAAATCTTGCTAAAATTAGGGAAACTTACAAATGTATTTCATTCATGGGGCAGTTTTGTCAATTCCCCAATCAGCCGTGATTATCGCAAAATATTAATGCACAATTTTTTTGCACTAGGGTGTAATGGCTGACTGAGTAAGATACTGGTAAAAATATACAGGGTTTCTACACACTGTCCATTGTATATAGACATTAACTCACTCTTTGCCAAGCAAAACATTCCACAATAAATTTACTTGGAATATTAAATTGAGCCCCATGCTTAGCACCAGTTAAAATCTCGTGCAATAGAGGATAATGTTTCTTCTGTCAGTTTTTGACTAAATTTCATTGTAAACATGATTACAAGTCACTGGAGACTTTCAACCAGAACAAGAGCCCATTTCTAAGAAATTTTCATTGCCACTGTTGTTTTCTTTTGAAATCAGTCATCAGTCACCACTGTCAGCATCATACTATTTAACAGCAGGGTGGTTAGCAGCTATTGCTGCTTGCCGTGTACAAATGTGAATAGTAATTTATTTTAGATAGCTCATAAAGCCTGTGAGCCTGTGCTCATAATACAGTCTTCCCTTTTGCATTTTTTTTCAATTTTTCCTTTAATATGACATCATTTTCTGATGTTACATGGAACTAAACTACATTACCGTAGCATATATAAATCCAGTCAACTTGTCTATAACAAGTTGTCATTTAGTTTCTACTTTGAAGAAAGAGAAGTATTCAACTATCTTTGTTTTCTGTTTATTTTAAAATTTTTCAACACACTGCTTACTGCTTTTGTACTTACACAGTTTGACAGAGACATTTATACGTATAAAAGTTGAGTAGTCATTAACATTTGCATAAATTAGAGGTTTTATTGAATGGAAAACCAACAAAAATGCCATTGGGCAGATTACTGAAACTGAGTTTTAAAATTAGGAGATGATAGTAAATAATGAAGCAAAATCTGGTTTTATTTATGCACATTGAGTTAAAAAAACAGGAAAGTTGTTTTGCTTTTCTTTTAATTTAGGGCTGTTTTTTTGATGTTGTTATTTTGTTTTAGTTTTCTGAATTTCAAAATATGCGAATGTCCAGTTGCTATCAATGCCTGTTGAAATGTTTTTTCTGAAGTCCATATGTGTGTAGGTCTGGCTGTTATACACAAAACCAAAAGGTAAAATAAGCCCAGTAACAGGTTTTTCAGCTAATGTTGCAGATCACAATGAAAATTTCAAAGGTAACCCTTGGTCAGCTTAACAACTACATCTGTTAGATGAAAAATACCAGCAATATAATACAGTATTGTAGGGCCTTCAGTTGTTATATTCTTCATATGAGCAAGAAACTCTGAAGAAAATTTAATAAATAATCCTTTCCAGCCAGTTCCTTGTTCATTTTGTTAGTAGTTTTTGGCTTTCTTTTTTGTTTGTTTCTGAAGTTATTGTGCAGTAAGTTTCTTTTATCTGTCCCATCTCGGAGCCCTTCACATTTCCTGAGAAATAATAGTCATCAGATTAAAGTTTTTGTCCTGATCTTGCCCCACGTAGAGAATGTTGCTTGGCAAATGAACAGCTTTTGTAGGAAGAGTGGCCAGGGAGGGAAGCTGTTGTCTGAGTTGAGTTTCTGACAAGTGTTCAAAATTGACATTACTTCATTAAAAATCCTTCTGTAGAGGCAATGGCAGAAAAAAAAGTGGAGTTTTGAAAACAAAATACCTAACTGTTATTGATATTTTCTACTTCTTTCATTGCAGTGTATTCTTCAGTGCCCTATCTCACTATGACCACCAAGGAACGTGTTGGAGGATAAAAGAGAATAGTTAAATGATTTGATCTTTTGTATTAGAGAGCCCAGATTCCGTGAATCCATTATTCAGTGGTTCATTTTGGTAGGTAATGTAACAATTGCTTATCCTGAGTGAGTGTTCTTTGCTCAGGGACACTCAAAAGGAACACACTGATAAATTATCCTAAGAAGTTTGCTTGTAATGTTGATTAAACAGGAGCTTCACCTGGAATGCAAGTAAAACAAAAATATCATAGTTTAATCAGTTCTGTCCACACCTTTCAAATTCCTCTCCTTCTCCACTATGTCTGAGACTTCTGTTCAGGTTGGATCTCCTTCTCCTGAAATTATTGCACAGAGGGCTGTGTATGCCTGCACTTATATATGGTGCTTCTACAGAGTGAGACTCATAAGATGTTGTGCAGTGGCTGGGTAACGGCAGCCAGGAAATCTTTTTTTTTTGAGATATATGCAGAAGACTTTTCCCCCAGCGTTGACCAGATCATTATGACAGGCTAATAATACATGCTCTATATTTTTTTTAAAAAACAGGTTATGTGCTTCAAAGCTGTTAAAAACTGCTGCTTGTATCACACATCTTGCCTTTCTCCAGGCTAGCTGCAATAATTTTTTTTCTTGTGTAAAATATTTTGTAAACAAAAAAATCTGTTATTAAAAAATAAAAAAAAAAAAGGTGGGAGGGCGAGGGGGGTCTGGGGAGAACGCCGGCATTATGATCAAGTCAATCTAATTTTCATTCCCACTATTCCATTCTGCCATTTCACTACATGCTGCTGTGACATGAAGTAGGTGCAAAAGAACTTTTTGTACAGAGATATATTTTTTATGAAGAATTTGTAAAATTATTAAATATGCTGTACTTTTTTGATTAATGTAGGTAAATTGTTAAAAATAAATGTTTTTACAATACAAAAAAAATTGTAATTTTCCCAATAATGTAAAATTTACCATCTTTAGCTGATTTTCAGTTCTGATCCTATTACACTTGTATTAATATTAAAGTGGCCTGTTAAAAATAAACAGTATTCTCTTTGGAAAAAAAAAAAAGAAACAAACATAAAAGACTGTAATATAGCCTGTGCAATGCCACCTACCTTGAAAGCAAAATCAGAGTTCTAATTAAATATTTAATTTTAGATTTTCATCTATTGTGTGACCTATTCTTATCAACTTTGTTCCTTCTATTTCCTTTTATGCTTTTAATTATCAGATACAGATTTTTCATTACATAATGTTTCAATAGAATCTTAATCTTGTCATTTTATGTTCCCAAGCGTTATGTAACATGGGGGGAAAAAAAAATCAGGTGCTGTCTTGTGAGATGGGATTTACCTCCCATTATGTTACAGCTTCAGATTTTAAAATGAGATTAAGATATTTGGCTGTTTTATAAAAAAATAACTGGTTTATTCATTCACAAGCCTGAATCCAACCCATGAAACTGATGGATAACATTGAGCCAGAGGTGTTTCCAGTTTTAATATCTGAGAGCTAGGTCTTCAAATGTACATACTTCAAATGAGATAAAAATGCTTTTTAAAATGCCTTTATACATAAAGATTGCTACATATACATATTAATATTTCCAGAATCAATATAGGAAATTCTAAACATTTAAAAAAAAAATATTTTAGTGTGTATTCATATTAAAAAAACCCCAGAATTTATTTACTTGTTGACAGCTTAACAAAGAGTCAGTCCTCAAGAATCTTCTACCCATTATTCCTTTGGGAAACAATGGTATATGAGTGTGGTTCACTTTTAGAAAAACACTAGGATATGTGCATGTCCTTGTTGCCTTCTCGTCTTCACAATCTGTCCTTCTGGTGATATATCTTATAAACAGGTGTTAAAAGTTCCCATCCCTCACAAGGATCTGACCATCCTTCTGACACTAAGCCATAAACTGTAATCACTAACACTATCAGGGCAGGTATTGAGGCTTGATCTGACAGGGAGTCATGATTTTTACCTCTTCCACAAACAGGAGTCTAAATATGCTTAACAAATTGTTCTTTTCACTATTGTGAAATTGCAGTGGCAGCTTTTAAAAATTATTTCCCCTTATGATCTATTGGAAAATGTAGCATAGTTTATCTAATTTCAGATTCTACAGAAACCATTTATAGAAAAGAGATATTTTCTGGGTGTTGAGGATACAGTTATGTAAGAGCCACTCTCAATTGAGTCTGTAAAGAATGAATGTACTTGTTTTCCAGCTGGCATCTACTATCTTTGTAGCAGCAGTGAGTTCATAAACAGTATCAAAGCATAAAAATTGGTATGATTTACTCAAAATGGAAAATGCTTTTTTTTAAATCTGCTTATAATTTCAAAATCCAATAAACTACATTAAATATGCTGCTGCCTGCTCTAGCACGATTACTAACTTGAAACCACAGGACCTTGACGTCATATGGCTCGATGCTTGAGAGAACTGGGGTCAGAAGGAGAAAGAAGGTCTTCTGCAGGATATGTCCTTTAAATAAGTAAATAAATTCTTTTTAAGCATATATCTGTAATGTACAAAAACAAAACAAGAAAGCAATCATAGAGTAATAGAATCTTAGAAGGGCCTCAGTTGGGAAGGGCCTTAAAGCTCATCTAGTGTCTGCCATGTACAGGGACACCTTATATGCTTTGGGGATTCAACCCAAAGGCCTTTATTTTTTTTAGAGTAAAGCAGTATTACCATTTCAAAACCTTACTGATGACAGTTTCAAACAAAATGGTTTCCACCAAAGAGCACAGGATTGTAATCTGAACCTCACTACGGACATTAAAAAAAAAAAAAAATCAAAAAATGGTTGATATATGCCTAGTGATTAGTTATCAGGATTTGATTATATAAGATACCAGGAAGTAGAAGATCCTCCTAAGCAGTTAGATATATATTTACTTATATAAAAATACAATTATACTAGAAAACAGATATATGCAGTAAGTTTAGAGAAATGTGAATAAGCTTGGAGCCTAATCCACCAGGGAACTTCAGTGAAGTTTTTCAGTGTTTAAATTCCAGGTGTGTTTGTTTCTTGCCAGAAGCTTCAGCAGCAAGCTATGAACAGTTCATGAAAAAAAAATGAGAAAGGTAAGATTTTGCATGTAAGTTCCACAGAGCCCAGCAAGCCGAGTGCAGCCAGCTGAACTAAACAGTAGGAAATTCTAAGGCAAGAGGAATGCTTAAACATCTCACTTTTGGCCTGAGGAAGATACATCTTTCTACAAGGGTTCATGACAGAAGTCACTCAGAGCTGGGTAGATTAGTCATATCAGTTTATTTTTTTGTCTGGAAGCCTCCAAACATGATGGAGAGTTAGTTAGTGTTCCTCTTCCCCTTTACACCCAAGAGTGTACTGGTTAAAGTCAAATTAGGCATATGGGATCAGAGGTCAAAATCTTCTTTAGCCTAAGGAGGAACACAGAGTCGTTAATCATAACTAAGACTGCTACAAGCACTCAGCTGTTAAAAGCAGGTCCTGGGAAATTATCAATATCTTTTTCTCCCTGCCATTCAGTATTTCACATTGTAAAAATTTTGAATAATTCCTTTTGGATTGTGCCTTTCAGACAAGATATTTAAGGAGGAAGAATCCTTTTAACCATGATGTGGGTAAATTAGCATAAAGAATAAAATTGTGTGCCTGGTGGTCTACACAGTAAGAAACAATTGTTGGGTTGAATATCAAAACACCCCCAAAAACAAAGAGTTTTGAGGATAAAAATTTTAAATTTAGGAAATGAGTGTCAAATAGAAACTGTAGACCTCTGACTCTTAGTGTAGCAAAAATTTGAGTTTGCCCATGCTGTGAAAAAACACAATTAAAATTTCCTTCAAGAAAAAGTTTGCACAGAAATGCAATATAAAAGAACACACTCCCATGCTCAGGAACATTCTCTGACACTGCTGTATTTTCTAGTATAAATACAGTCCTACAGATTCAAGAGGCTCTAAATGCTGAATTGCTCACCAAAAATGCTCATCAAAATGAGCTTTATTTTTATCCTTCTATAAAGGCTAATAACCATCTGATCTGGCAACTGTAACTAAAATAGAATAGATGCTGCACCTTAGATGAGAAACCTTCTCCTTTTATAAGCTTGAATAAGCATGTGTAATAAGCATGGGCAGAATGTGTCCAGCAGACTGAAGGTTTTGACATATGTAGCAGAAGATCATACTAGATCAAGTTTAGTTATAGGTTAGGTGAGAGGCTGCTAATTCTAAACCAGCTCTAGATAAATCCAACCCCCAAACATGGCCAGCTGAGACACTCTAAGATAGTGTTGAAGAGGAATGTAATAAATTGTACGTCCATGGATGTGTTATCTGGGTAGAGGCTGTTGGGGCAGTGTGGAGACAATCTGGAACTTACCACAGTTCTATTGAAGTCCTTTAGTTGCAATTTCCTCTTATATTTTTTGATTTTCCATATCCATATTTTCCACATTAATAGAGTTTAACAGTTCAGGAATCTAGGCTGAAGGTGAAGATGTGTTTTAGCAAGCTGGTTGGTGAAGCAGGCTGGTTGGTGAAGAAGAATGTGTTCTGCATCTGGTATTCTGGAGGAAGCTGGCTGTTGATCTCGGTCATTAGGTAAGAAAAATAGGTTTGGGAAAGGAAACAAGTAAATGTGAATCAGAAGAGGGGGACATGGAGGAAGAGGCTTCTGTTATTCATCTCAAGGATTCCACAGGACACAGCACTTACACTGGGTTACAGTGGTTATGGACTCCATGTAGATACACTCCTACAGCAGTAACCCCTACGTGAGCGTACGAAAGCACAGACAACAAACCTGGCTGAATTATTCATAGGCCACAGCACAGCAGTAGTATGGCAACCTGACATAGAGCTCCTCCACTAACCTGAAGAGTTGCTCTTTTCCAGATGGACTTGAGATAAGATGCTGAATCCCTGCTCATACAAAGTGTCTTGCAATAACAAAGAAAAGATAATTAGAGGGATTAACATATCCTGTCTGATATGCTTCTTTCACAGAAACATTGAAGAAGACATCTTGGTCATAAGAGGGGGTTGATCTGAGAAGCTGTGCAGAGACAGCTTGTCAGGTTTGGTTGTTATAAGAGGGCAGAAGGATAAGGCTCTGTTTAGAGCTCCCTGAAAGTAGAAATATAGTCAGAAAAGGTGGTAAGGGGTCATCTGTGATAAGGAGTCATCTGTCAGTCCTGATGATTTTGTTGATACAGTTATAAGGAAGACAAGGTGGACGAATGCACCAAGAAGCATGAGAAAAAGGTTGTTCAAGAACCCTTTGGTCAGAAAAGGTTAGATCAAAAAATTTCTAGAGCTCCTGAGTCCCTAAGAGAGACCGAGAATCCCTCAAAACAGCCAGGTTTATGCTGATCATCTTTACATTGCTAAAAGAATGAAATTAACAAATAGGTGTTCACTTCCCTTTCCCTCCCTCCGTCTTCTAGTTCCAGCTTTCCTTTTTCTGGTACATGATAATTGGATTTTGTTTGTTTTCTGAATATTATCCATCATACCCTCTTGATCCCCTTCTTTTTCTCTCTACTTTCTCTGTAACTCATTCTCCAGTTTTCTATGAATTCATGAATAAAATATGTCATTCACAAGGATTTTGCTTGTGACTTTTCATTTCAGGAACAGCAAAGTCTGGTGAAGGTGGGAGATGTATGAGAATGGTTGGAAGGGGGTTCCCGAGCTTGATATGGTTAAGCAAGGGTGAAGAATAAGCAAAGGTGGAGTCAGGTAGGTTGGCAAGGATTTGCACATGAAGAAAGTAAAGGCAAGATGAACTGTTTCATCTATTTCAGGGGTTTGTTTGTTGTTAACTTCTGCTGTAATGTGACAGGCTTAGTGGACTGCAGGTATCATGCTTGGGACATGAACAGGTGATCAAGCATAACTTCCCGATTGTGACTCCATACTGACTACTTCCAATCACTTTCCTGTCATGCATGTGCCTGGCAATGTTTAGCTGAAAACACTTGTCCTATCTATTACTTCATCCATCCATCCATCCATCCATTTGTTTCATCATTCTGATTTAATGCTGCCTTAGAAAAAATGTATTAATAACCCTTCCTGTGGCCTCTCAGGATTTTATGCTTTGTCTTTCTTATTTCTTTGAAGTCTAAATGATGATGAGAATATGAAAACACTCCATTTCCTGAGTAGCCCACTACTGTGTCTTCTCAAGTTTGCTTAAAGTTCAGTGTCTCTATTGTATTGTTTTTTATATCAACAACCTGCTCAAGTTGTGACATTCATTTATTAACTTTCATTCAAAGAAAGCATTTATGTGTATGCACTCATGCTCTCTTGTTCTGTCCCCCTAACATGCACATACATACACATTTACTTTTCCTTTTCTTTAGAGAAAAAAATCCAAACATTTTTCCTTTTCCCTTGGAACTCATATAGTAACAAGAAAGCCTATATGCTGGTAGTAAGGAAGTAAATCAATTTTTATGTGCTAAAAATAGCCTTTATAAAGCAGATAAAGTTTTTCTACTTTCAAATTTTTTTTTTTTTTTTTTTTTTTTTTATTTTAGTAAATTGCATTTAAGGAAATTTCTTTTTACTTACCCTAAAAAATTATTAATCTGAAATTATCCTTCGGGGAGGTCCATCAAGTAGTCTATAGTAAATAGCTTATTGTCCTATTTACACCTTCTGCAACCCTTTTCTGAGTATCTTAATTATAACTGGTTTTAAAGTTTATCCCTAAAGCCAAGAATGGAATGAGAAGTTGAATGAAAAGAAAGTCTAGTTCCCCCGCAGTCTTGCTTTTTTTTTAGGCATGATTTTATTTCAATGAATCATTTCTTTTCAGGAAATTTCCACAATACTGTTATTGCTAGTATTCAACTGTTGTCAAAAGACTTGTGCAAGATTGAAGAAACTAGTATAATTTGACTAAGATTTAAATCTTTCCTGAGAAAGGTATCATTGGGCTTTTACTTACTTAATTTCTTTTAGAAGTTTATTTTCAGGTAGACATCTGTCCTTATCCATTCAGGATATATGTATGTTAATCCACAGAATGACAGAATCATGTAGGTTCAAGGACACTCAAGAGGCCAAACTTCCCCTTAAAGCAAGGCCAGTCCTCATATTGGATCAAAATTTCCCATGTTCCAACTCATGTCTGTTGCTTCTTATCCTTCCACTGTGATGAAAGTCAGGCTTAGTAGATAGAGATCTCCCTTTAACCTCCTTTAAGGCTCCTAAGTTCTCCTGGCCTCTCCTCTTAAATGATATGCTTCAGATAGTTACTGAAAGTAAAACCAAAGGCTTGACCTGTGCTAACAAATACAACAGTACCAAAGATCACTCTCTGGTCCTGAGGATAAGCTGTTTTAGCAAGGATCATTCTTGTATAGCTGGAAATCAGAAAACCAAATTAAAACCTGAGTCTGACAGTGGAAAACAGAAATATCTGGAAGGGTCCTAGGAATTTCTTTCAAAAATATTAAGCTAATCTATTGCTAAAAAAACTCACTTGTGAACTAGGGAACATTCAGAAGAAATAAGACTTTAAAAGATTATTCCTTGCTAAAAAGACTTTAAAAGATTATTCCTTGCATTTCAGATCTTTAGTTATGGCATCACTTTTTTTTTCTCCAGGTGAATTAAATGGTTGTATGTTGAATCCATTGCTTAATTTCTCACAAATCTTGTGCAAGTACTATTTTTATACTCATAAGCAAAGATGATTTTAAAGGTCATGTTAAACTGAATCATTAAGCAACAAAAATACAGAAATGTCTAGTATTTAGTACACCTGCTGCATTTTCTTACAGGTTTTCTCTAAATACCTACACTAACTAAATGGTTTTGCACAGAACAACATTTTCATTAAATACTGAAACTGATGAAAATACTGATATATACTGTACAAACTTTGCAGCATATACTAATCACCACAGATGATATAGAAAACCCTTTCAATTGTAGAAATCTTTAGAGCACAGATTTCTTTATGCTCTCTTTGATTTTAATTATTTTTACTCACACTCCATAAGTTTCAATTTCTTGTTCTTTTAGTTCTTCATGTGCTCTCTGCTTTGTTATATAGACTCTATATAAAGTTACTAAATTTGGTAGCCGAAATACTTCACCTTCAGATTTATTTTCTCTTTTTTCAGTAATAAGGAATAAATCTTCACTTCATTTTGGGGAGTTTTCAAAGAAAGAGATTGATGTGAAATATTTAATACATGCTTGCATCTTTCTGATTTTTAATTATGTTAAAGTAGATGAGCCATATATGTGGAGATCTTACACTTGCTTTGAATACTAAGTTTTTGTATGAATGCTGTGGTTTTGGCCTCACAAGACAGTTTACTTTGCATCAAGCTCTTACATGAAACAGATTTTTTTCTGTTACTAGCAACAAGTTTGCACCTGGCTGACACCCTAAATTAATCTAGGCATTTTTTGACAAGATATAGTTATTACAATGTCATCTTCCCAACCACTTCAAGCAATTAATTCTGAGAACTTTTTTACTATATTTATATAAATTTAATCCTTTCTATATTTCTCTGCAATAGAAATTCCTTTATTTTTATGTTGCATTTTGAGACATGCCTTGTAGTGTATAAATACCAGGCAACTTGATTTACTGTCTTTTATGTAGGCCTTTTATTTTTTTCTATTTTTAAGATTTATATGCCCATGTCAAGGGAATGAACCACAAGCTGTATTTCATCATCAGAAACTTACTGATCTTCCTAGGAAAGTAATATTTTGAAACAGGAAAAATCAAAAATTTTGAAGTTCAGTTTTTAAAATATGTTACAAACTTGTTGTCAAGAGAGATAATACTAGATTTAGACAAAACTCATCTAGAACAGATTTTAAAATGAATATACTTAAGTAACGATGTTTTCTTGTAACTGTTAGTTCCACCTAGTTTTTGTACCAACAAAATCTAACTACATTCTAAGACCAGGAAGACAGAATTTATCATTTAAGGCAAATATTTTTTGTTCTAGAGGCAATATAAGGAACCTAGCTAAATTTTGATGTATTTCTTAAAAGTTACTACGTAGGCAAAATAATTTATTATTGCATCCCATGTATTTCATAAAAATCTAATAGCATGGAAATATGCATCTTTGCAGATTTCAGGTGCCATTAGCAGGCCTCACCAACATTAACCAACAGCTAATTCCCATTGTTCTTTTGTAAAACACATATAAAATGCACAGTACTCAGTCACAAAATCCTCACTCACACAAACCTGAATCAGATATTTACACCTGTTCTGTGCAAAATATGTTTTACTAAAATATTTTTCAAAAAAAGAACCAAAGTTTAATTGGGATCAGTTATTTGCGCTATAATTTCTTTTTGAAGGACTGGATCCGAGTTTAAAATTATGTTGACATCCAGTGTCTGTGAGTTTCCTCTCCATCAAACTTCTTCCTTTATTTTATACCTAAGCTGATTATTGAGCAAATATCAAGTTATGATTAAATGAAAGAATTTATATGGAATATTTATAGTTTATTGTCTTATTTAAATTGAAAGATTTATGAACTTTTGAACATAACATGGTGATTTTTCCCTATATCCTTAATTTCTGATTTCTATAGTCCTTGCATGCCAAATACAAGTAAACCCTATTCAAAATTTGTGTTTCACTTTACCATTGAGAGTTTTTTTGGGAAGCTTGTTCTAGCCTGAAACTAAGAAGAAAAATTTATCTTTATTTCGACACAGTGAGGAACTGAAACTAATGTGAACCAGCATCAATAGTTACTTTGTGTGTAATTATCTCAGGGAGATAATTTGAGATGATTGTATGTATAATTTCAGAGTTTTTCAAACAAAATTTTAATTTCCCCAAAAATATAGGAATACTTCTCCCACCTGCAAAGGAAAAAAATACATCATTTTCCTATCCTCAAAAAGGTTTGTTTCTTAGACTTGTTTTTGAGGTTGTGTATTAGATAACTTTGCTCAAATGGTTTTGAAGGCAAGAGCCTTGTGTTCCTGTCAGGAGGGTGTGAGGTTTGAAAAGTTTTTTGAAGCAATTGTGTTAGGGAAAGCACTAATGGTGCATGGCTTTGTGAACATTTAAAAGTGCTGACACATTGCTTTCATTACTGAATGTGCAATTTAAGACCTGATGGAAATATCAAAGTTTCTGTTGCTGTATCTGTCAATATGTCAGCTCTGAGAGCAGTCATGCCTTACTTTCCTTGCACTGCAGAAGTACAATTTGAACTTGTGGTTACAGGTGGGTGAATGCTACCTCTAAATCCCATCTATCTGACTCACTCATGGTATTCAAGCTCGCAGCTTTGAAATATAAGCAGTCTAAGGTCTTGGACTTAAATTCTTTGTAACCTAATGCCTTTAGTTGTGAGATCTAGGTAATAAAAACATAGCTTTTCTGCCTTTGAATCCTGCACATGAGAGAACATTTTTGTTTTATATATTTCTCTACGAAACAAACCAAACCCAATCTAAATAACATAATTTTGATGTGCTCTAAACATTTAAAACAAATCCTCTTTCCTCACAAAGAATTGTTATGTAAATTGAGCTTAAAATACAATCTGTTCTTTATAAAGTATAGAAATTTAAATGATGTGTAACTGTACTAGCTTCTTTTTTTTTCTTGTAATTTTCCTTAAAAATTGCAATGCATATTCAACTGAGAATGTGGAACTATGCAAGTGACATAGCATCACAAATATTCATAATTAATTGTTTCAAAGTGTGGTTCTAAAAAGAATACAAAAGTGTTGAAAGGAATATGCTGAATACAGTGTTATCATAAAAAGCACAATGAACATTATTATTTAAAAATAATAACAGAAATTAACTTCTTAGGTAAAAAATGTGTGATTTTAATCTTTCCACCATGAGCTATTTAAAATGGGTCAGAGAACTACTGACTAGTCTATTTTAGACGTGGTTTAGCTGCAATTCAATTAGCCTAAGCTTAGGACAGACATTCTCTCCTCAAAGTAAGAGATCTGGTGGATGAGGCATTGCATTGAGGAACTCTAGAATATTTCCCATTTTCTGGCATCCTCAGAGGGGTCTGTTCTGCTGACATGCAGACTGCAAAATCCCTGTGTCCATTAGGGGATGTTCTGCATCCAGTGCTGCATCCAGTGCTGCAGTTTGAGGAAGTTAATTCTTCATCTCTACTCAGCACTACTGTATTCCTCAGGAGTCATGGGACCAGTTCCCGGTTCCACACTACAACAGAGACATGGACTTGCCAGAGTCCAGTTAAGGACCATGAACACTGTAAAGGGGCAGGAGCATCTCTCATACAAAGAGATCCTGAGAGACATGAGAATGTTTAAACAGAGGAAAAAAGGCTTGAGGGAATCTTATTGATGTATAAAAATACCCGATGAGAAGCAATAATCAAGACATAGAGTCTTCTCAGTGCAACATTGATTAAGGACAACAGTGAATGGACAAAAATTGTATTCAAACATGGGAATGGGTTGCTCAATTATTCTGTGGAGTCTCCCTCCTTAGAGATAGTAAAAAAAACTGAGCAGTGGTTTGGACTGGATTACCGTCTGTTGAGATCCATTTCTTAGAGTTCTTAGAAATACCTCTGCCCAAATTAAGGTGCAAATGAGACCGTATGGCAGTGACAATAGTAAAGGTTTTATTTGATGGTAAATATGAGAGAGAGAGAGAGAGAAAGAGAGAAAGAAAGGAAGGAAGAAGTAGAAGATAGGTGGGAGGGACAGAAAGAGTGACAGGGACAGAATAAGGGAAGTATCACCACTCCATGGATCCCGAGATGTTCCATTGATCCTCTCCAGCTGGTCTTATTGGCAGTGAAGGTCGCCCCAGAAGGCACAGAGTCCAATGAGTTTATATGCTCAGACTAGGTAGACTTGTCTGGCCATGTTCCCTGGAACTGGGGGATGCAGCCTCTCACAGCAGACTCTGGGTCTGTTGCATCCCATGCAGTCCTGTGGGGCCAAGCCTCTCACAGGAAAGTCCTGTGGATGTGCCCTGTGGGGTTGAGGGCTCCACAGCTGGGCCAGTTTGTGTAATCAGAGGATGGGTGTTTACTGCCTCTCACCAGAGGTTACACCATGCACCCAAAACCTCCTTCTCCTCCCTCGGCTGGGGGAGTCTGCGCAAACCCGGCTTCTGTGAGCTGTGCTCTCCACCCACCCCAAACTCAGCCAGGGATGATTGAAAAATGGGTTTCTCTTTATCTAATCAGCAGTTCAAAGTCACAGTCTTCAGGGAGGCTTCTTTGGTTGTAACTTCTTTATAATAAGTAAAAACTTTATATCAACTTTTTAGGGATGAACTATTTTCAGTCTCTGACACCTTCAGAGATGCTTTCCATCCTTACTCATTCTAAATGCCTACGATTTTGTGTTATGTCAAAAGTCACTTCAGAGAGCAGGGCTGGAAGGCACTCTGAACAGCAACATCTTTGCTTAAACGTATCTGTAGAGTTATGTTGCTCCAATAGATGCCTACAGTTAATTGTCATGTAACCCAGCACCTACAAAAGTAGAACCTAGAGTTTTGTGCTGTATATATAGTTCTGAAAATAATCTGGTCATGGTGTAGTTCCTCATGACCAGTCATACCTTTTAATTCTATGAAAGACATAAGATATCAGTCTGGTTGTGCTAGATTTAGTTGCATACTAATGCTATGCTGTAGTTGGAAAAAAATACACTCATATCTATACATATGTGTATGTGTATTTATTTACAACTGAAGAGTTTGGAGTTCAGAGTTGCTATATAAAGACCTATAAATCAGGTATATGGAATGAAGGTATGAAACCTTGTGGTTTTTTTGGAATTCATTGCATACTGCTTCCTTCTGTGAGTTCACTTCTTTATATTATGTGCTAGTCTTTGCTCTCTTGATTCAGTGACTCCATCACCTATTGATCTTCGCTGCTCTTGGTACAGACAAACTACCTTTTTGAACTGATGAATACTGCTGAACTCTACCCCTTCACTTCCTCCACCAAAAACCCATCTGGGACATTTCACAGTCTTTAAATGAAGGGGTTCATACCATAATCACTGAAAAATAACTGAAGGAAATTAAATTAAAGACATGGGGGTTTTTTTGTTGTTGTTTGGTATTTTACAGGGACTGATGGTGCTATAAACTGGGCATCAGGTAGTTTTGTGTGCAATGGGACTGAAAAAGACTGCTGTGGTGACATAGAAATTCTTTTTGCTATAAATTCCAGACATCTGATGTTTAATACTAAGACCTTGCAGGCTTTTTTTTTTTTTTTTTTTTTGGTCAGCTTAAAGACTAGCTCCTTCTTCCTTTCCATTACCTTCATTAATTTTATGAACAGTTGGACAGAAAAGAAAGCAAAGTTATGTTTGTGCTCTTCAGTTTACTTGAACTCAATATGAAGAGAGGGTGACTTCTGCAAATGATGAAGCCATATTGGAAGATACTTCCCCTCCAAGGTACTGAAGTTTCATTCAAATCATAACCTTTGGTAGTGCACAAACAGCTGTAGTTTAGCAACACTGTCATTTACAGAAGCTGTCAAAGTAAGCATTCCACTTCAAGCACAGAATAAATTACAGTCTTTAGTGGATGAGCTCAAAATGAAAGACAAGGTATTCTATCTGCTCATAAGTAAACCTTTCCTTTTCTCTCCTATCAGGTAGTTTTCAGGAGTCTGTTCACTTTGAGGACTTATCTCAATAGTGCTTTTTTACAGCTGTCATTCTCCTTCTGCTATTTGATCTCATGATAATGTGTCCATGTCATCATCTAGCTGTACAGAGTAGCTCTTTATTTGCTTTTTCTTAGTTCTGTTTCCTTTCATCATCTGTGCAAGTGCTATTCCACCATCTTTCTGTCATTTCACAACAGTGATGCTTCCCTCCATTCTTTTAGCCATGATAACTAACATTTTGACAATTATTTTGACCTGACCTACTTTACTGATAATGACCTTGTTGTGGTCTAATACCAAACCATTTATTCATGTTTTTTTTTTTTTAATATTTTTGCCAGATGTCTAAAAATAAATAGATTATTTCCTATAGAAAAAAAAAAATTGTTAGCATCCACTTCATCTGCTTAGGTCAGCAGGTCCCTGTCAATCAGTGTTGACTAAAGAGTTACTGACTTATTTTGCATCTTACTCTTTCCTGATAGTCACCAAAGACGTGAAGAGCAGTCAAGACCTCTGTTCTCACGCTGAACTCAATTTCATTTTGGTTATCTTGGGGAAGCTTCTCTGTGTAATTTAGATATGAATCTTCCTTAGGCAATTTAACTTGATCCTGCTGAAATTAATGGGAAAATTATCATGAAGTTGCTCATTTTCAAAGTGGTGTTGTATACAAATGCCTACTTATGAATGTCAAAAATGAAGATGTGTACAGGTGTACAGATATGCACAGTATGTCTAAACTTTCACAGTTGAATGTTAATATTTATATATGTAAAAAAATAGTGGCTCTTGTGCATTGAAATAGATACAGTATTTTTAAACCTAGTAAGAGTTCAAATGGTTTTCTTTAGTATTTGCAGATAAAAATTCTTATTTGGATTTTATTTACTGTTTTAGTGTTTTTAATTTTATACTATGAATATTAATATGACATATTTCAATAACCAGATAACATTGTTTCATCATGCTCTAAGACATGATGAAAAGAGAACAAGGCACATCAAACCTTCTGGTTAAAGATGAAACTAGAACACCAACCAAGGTATAAACATAATTTGTCCCTGGGGAAGGCAGAACTTTTTATTATATTCATTTCCATATATTTCCATTTCTAGATACGTTTGCATAGGCCATCTTTCTGCAAAAGTCTGATGCAGTCACAGAAATATAACAATTAATGCCTTCCACAAGAAATTTACTGTTTAGTACTTATGATATCTATTCAGAAAGTGGGATCCTTATCTTTACCTGCTTCCTCCACAGGCTCAACAATATTGAATTCCCGAATCATGCATCCTTGGCAAATGTCATAGCCTTCCTGCTATAGGTCCTCTGTCTTCCATGACAATATGAGCCACTGATATGGAAAAGAAAGAAAATATTTAAGGCCAAAGAATGATCAATGAAATAGAATACATGGAAGTCTCAAATATTTGTTCTATGTATTTAACAACTTCCACAAAAGCATTCAGTCAAAAGCAGTACTTATAGTTACACTACAGGAAAAAGAGTGACACATGTTCCTTCACAATTTTATTCTCACTCTTTTGTTAGCTTTTACTTCTGCCAACAAAAGGGCAACAAAAATCAGATCATAGAACCATAGAACTGTAAAATCATTAAGTCTGGAAAAGACCTTCAAGATCATAAAGTCTAACCTTTGGCTGACCACCCCCATGCCAACTAAACCATACCACCAAGTGCCATGGCCAGTCATTTCTTGAACACTTCTAGGGACAGTGACTCCTTTTCTCCAGTATTAACAACCCCAGGTCCCTCAGAGCTCCTCACATGTCTTGTGCTCCAACCCCTCACCAGCTCCACTGCCCTTCCCTGGACCCACTCGAGCCCCTCAATGTCTTTCTTGTAGTGAGGGGCCCACACCTGGACA
Source organism: Lanius collurio (assembly GCA_020086605.1). Lineage (NCBI taxonomy): Eukaryota > Metazoa > Chordata > Aves > Passeriformes > Laniidae > Lanius > Lanius collurio. The sequence goes on along the minus strand of JACBWW010000001.1, from coordinate 17,657,251 downwards.
CAGCACTCGAGGTGTGGCCTCACCAGTGCTGAGTACAGAGGGACAATCACTGCCCTGGTCCTTCTGGTCACACTGTTTCTGTTATAATATTGCACTTTTTGGTAAAAATTATACTAAGTGAAAGACTACTTTAAAATCTTTGTTGTCCAAGCTGACATCTTACTCACCTTTTCTTTTTATTTCCCATTTCTTCTTAGAGATCTGTTTCAACATGATTTGGTTCCACAAAACAATACTTTTGAAGGATCAGAACAAGCTGATCATGGTTTAAAAATATAATGAAAATATTTACAGCTTCAGTAACCAAAGGAAGAAGTTGAGTAATGAGTAGCAGATAAAATCTTTGACAGTTTCAGAGTTAATGTTTTTGTTTATACAATAAACATATCAAAAGTTAATAATTTTTCACTGTCTACACTACATATTAAAATTCTCTGATGATTCTTCTTAATCTTAAAGTTTGAAATGAGCAGAAAATTACATTAATCCATTTTCAGGAGAATTAAAGTAGCAAAAGATAGAGGTACGTCTTGGCAGAGTAAAAACAATAGCAAAATTTGTGTTCTTAATTTCTAGGACTTTAAATCAATTGAATGCTCATTAGGCAATGAGTTAGACCTTGTCCCTATTCAAGTCCATAAAATATTAAATAAACTGACTTATTAAGTAGAAAATAATTTTTTTCAGTATCCTGTATTTTGTTCAAAATTTTATTTCCATTCTGTTCAATGTGTTGAAGATCTACAAACCTCCATGCCAGTTAAGAGGAATAAATTTTCTGGCTAGTTAGTAACCATTCAAGCAAGATGAGTCATCTTCCATTTCTGTCTTCTTCCTAATTTTGATAGGTCTTCTAGAGTTTGACATTTTAGGTAAAGCTCTTATGAAGTGTTAATGAGCAAAACTGTGAGAGAACACAGACATGCTCATTCATCATTTGCAATTTATTTTACTTGTATATAACCATTATATCTAAAAAATTAACTTATGTATGGAGGGAATACTACCCTCTGTTTCTGCTGCTCTTCAGAAGATGTCTCTCTCTTTCTTTCTTTTTCTTTCTTTCCTTCTTTCTTTCTTTCTTTCTTTCTTTCTTTCTTTCTTTCTTTCTTTCT
>JACBWW010000001.1:17222111-17656131 GCA_020086605.1 Lanius collurio | reverse complement strand
TCTTTCTTTCTTTCTTTCTTTCTTTCTTTCTTTCTTTCTTTCTTTCTTTCTATCTATCTTTCTTTCTCTCTCTCTCTCTCTCTCTCTCTCTCTTTCTCACTTTCTTGCTTTCTGCTTTCTTTTGCTTTCTTCTTTCTTTTTCTTTCTCCTTCCTTTCTCCTTTCTTTTTCCCTTCTCCTTTCTTTCCCCTTTCCTTCCCCTTCCTTCCCCCTTCCCTTCCTTTCCTCTTCCACTCCCTTTTTTTCCTGGAAAAGCCATTGAGTCTTTAGTTGTGTCTAAGTGTTTTCTTTTAATTTCTCACTTTACATCTATTTCTGCTACATGAGCGATTTTGGAAGAAAGTGTTTTACAATGGCCAAACTGAATATACAATTGATAGCAATACGAAAATCAAAGCCTCAACTATAGTACTGAGACAGGACATCTATGTACAAGAGATGTTATGATCCAGTTATCAAAATTATTAGAGAGATTCCTCTGCCTGCATTAAGGTGCAAACAAGACCATATGCTATGGTTCTTATTTGACAGTAAGTGTAAGGGAAAGAGAGAGATAGAAAGGAATAGAAAAAGAAGGGAGAGAAGGGAAAGAGAGTGACAGAGAGACAGCTTGGTAGAAAATATCACTACTCGGTGGATCCCGACAGTGTCCCATTGATCCACTTTTTCTGGTCTTCTCAGTGATGAGAGCTCCACAAAACACAGAGTTCAGATATATGTGGGAACACCCAGGTACCTCCTCTGAGGGGTGGAGGGTAGAAGTTTTACACCATCTCCTACCATAGGCTGTGGATCTATCACATTCCTTTGCATCATGTGCAGTCCTCTGGTGCAAGGCCTCAGGAATGAGTCTGGGGGTGCTTTGAGGGTCTGTGATGGTTTATGATCCCTCCTCAGCTGCCTCTCACATGAATGTCCCATGGATGTCACCTTCCCAGGGTGGGGGGTTCAACAGCTGAGCCAGTTTGTGTAAGGGAGGGTGGGTGTTCCCTCTGACCAGAGGTTACACCACACACCCCAAAATTCTCCTCCTCCCACCCTGGCCTAGGGGGAGTGTGTGCAAACCTGGCCTCAGAAGATGAGTCTGTGGGCTGTGGCCTCCCCCACCCCAAACCCAGCCAGAGCTCATTTTCAGGACAGCTGCTGGGTTTGGCTTTCCTTGTGGATGAATTCTTCTCCTTAGACACAAGATAACTGGACAGTAGTACCACCCTTATCTCAAGTTCCTGTTAGGTGGCTTAACTCACAGTCCAGTTCCAGTCAGGAGGAATATTTAGGTGAGGCATAGGCTTTGTTAGTTGTAGCTTCTTTATACAATTTTGCCATAATGGCCCAAGTGGTTTTTAAACATTGTTTAAGCCGTTACCCATAGCATTTCAGTTTCTCACAAGGTGTTAATTCAAATGTATGTCCAAAACCTATTATTCTTGCATTATAAGAACAAACATACTCCTGAGTCTAAATGTGGGGTCATAGTGGTAATGATCTTCATATATTAGTGAGCAGGATCTCCCGGTCTTGGAAACATGAGTTTATATTTTAATTTCTGGGCTACAGTCACTTCCAAAGATTGATTTCTCTCTGATAATATCTTAAACAACTAGAAAAGGAGAAAGTGAAAATAAGAGATGATTACTTAACTTTGTACCCTGAACATAAATCCTTGAAGAATGCAGAGAACATCTACAAAGATATTCTATAACAAGGCATAACTTTTTTGTTGAAATATATCAGAAATGAAAGCAATAACCGCACTTAACTGCCAAGCTAAAGAAATCTAATCATTAGCTGAACTGCTTAGCAAATGGTTCATTTTAAATGGTTCAATTCACAAGTCATTTAAGGATGACTACCCAGTAGCAAATGCAGAAGGGACTGGGTAGTCAAATCAGGAGAAAAGTGATCAGTGATACTTAATGAAGGCAAACCGATACAATGAATCCTTAGCAAATGGACCTTAAATGAAACAGCACCTGCATGTTAAAATGTTATGAGAATGAATAGTATCCTCACTGTTTGCATATCAAGATTCAATGCTTATTTGGTTTTACATTCTAGTTCCAACTTTCTAGAGCAACAGAAAATTCACTCTAAAAAATTCAATGAACACTTTGAAAGTTACATACTTTCCATCCCAAAAGGGATATGAAAGTATTGTCTGGTTAAGTAATGGACTGTTTTGGTCTGTCATATCTTTAATTTTCTTTGTATTAGGTTGTATGTGTTGTTTTGGATTTGTGATGAAAACAGTATTGGTGATACAGGGAAGTTTTATATTTGCTGCTGAACAGTGTTTACACTGTGTATTGTGTTTGCTTGACCAGGTCTAGCAGAAGCTGGACTGTAGGGGTTGCTTTTTTGAGAAGATGCTATGAGTTTCTCCATGTCCAACAGAGCCAGTGTCAGCTGATTTCCAGATGGACTCACTGCAGGCCAAGCCAAGCCCATCCATGACAAGTGGTACAGCCTGGGAAAACATCATTAAAATCAGGGGAAAAAACCTGTACAATGGCAATTGAGGGAGCCAGAGAGAGGAGTGAGAACATGTGGCAGCAACAGCTCTGCAGACACCAAGGTCTGTGCAGAAATAGGGGGAGGAGGTAATCCAGGAGCCAGAGCACAGATTCCCCTGCAGCTCAGAGTGAAGACTGTGGTGAGGAAGCTGTGCCCCTGTCATCCTTTAGGAATGATACTCCTCAGTTGAGTGCCCCCACTAAGACTCTCCAAAACCATGGGATGGTCTCTTTCACTGTCTCCCACAACCTGTGGCCAGGCAGGATGGAGTTGAGAATTGGAGGCACAAAAGGCAAAAATCACAGTTTGAGATAAAAACAGTTTGTAGAAATAGTAAAGTGTTGTTGTCAGGGAATTCTCTCAACAAGTATTACACCGTGAGAGGTGTAGAAATGAAATATGGAATGATATTGGGTGGCTGTTCAGAGATGTTTATTTCTCCCAGCCACATGGCATCAGGGCCTGCTGGTGATCTCTCCCAAGTCACGGGACCCCCTGGCACTTTTTCCCAGCCCGGGAATCCCCATCAACCAATCCAGACACAGCACCCAGCACACATGAGCAGGGAGCAGGGCCAAACCCTGTTCATCCATGGTCCCCTCCCCCAGGACCTCCTGGCAGGGAGGTATCTCCACAGTAATGAGATAAGAAAATGAACACTAATGTTAAGTGAGAGCAATGACATTAATAACAAAAGTATACAAAAGAGAGTGTGATTCACATGCAAATATGCTTACCTCAGACCTCAGAACAATAAATAATATTGGCTCTCTCTCCCATATTTTTCTTGACTGAAAGGAATGCTTTTCTTCTCCAATATGAGAAAGAGTCCATTTCCCCCTTACCCCTGGCAATGCCATAAGTATCAAATAACATTAGAGTCCTGGCCATGCGCCCCTCCAGCTACTGCAAAAAAATTAACCCTGTCCTGGGCAAACTCAGGACACCCCTGCAGCCATGAAGATACACAGTGGAGTAGATATTCACCTTCAGCCAGTGGAGGAGCCCACGCTGGAGCAGGGAAAGAGTGGAAGGAATCCTCCCCCAGAGGAGGAAGGAGCAGCAGAGATGATGTGTGATGAACTGACTGCACCCTCATTCCCTGCTCCCTGAGCCATGCTGTGGGAACACACAGGGAAAATTGGGAGTAAAATTAAACCCAGGAAGAAGGGAGGAGTCAAGAGAAGGTGTTTTGACTATTTGGTTTTGTTTCCCATTATTCTACTGTAATGTGACTGATAATAAATGACACTACTTCTCCAAGACAAGTCTGTTTTGCCCATGACAGTAACTGGTAAGTGATCTCTCCCTGTCCTTATCTTGACCTACGAGCCTTTATTTATGTTTTCTCTTCCCTGCCCAGCTGAGAAGGAGGAATGATTGAGTTGCTTTGTTGGGCATCTGGCATCAGCCATGGCCAACCCACCCCTTGGTGTTCAGGATGTCTCTGTTTCTTGTATTGCCCATCCCAGGAATTAAGCTGGGGATCCACAAGAAGTTGGGAGGAGTCACAGCCGGGACAGATGACCCAAATTAACCAAACAGGTATAAGACTGTAAGAAGAACATGGATCTGTTGGAGTGAGGCCAGAGGGGGTCCATGAAGTTGATCACAGATTTGGACCACCTCTCCTACAAAGACAGGCTGAGAGAGTTGGGGTTTTTCAGCCTGTAGAAGAAAAGGCTCAGAGCAGACCTTACAGAAGCCTTCCAGCACCTAAGGGCGGCCCTATGAGGAAGATGGAGAGAGACTTTTGATGAGGGCATGGAGGGATGGGATGGCACGGAATGAGGGGGAATGGAGGTAAACTGAAAGAGGGTAGGTTCTTATTAAATATTAGGATGAATCTTTTCATCATGAGTGTGGTGAGACACTGGTTATGCAGAGAAGTTGTAAATGTCCCATCTCTGGAATTGCTCAAGGCTGGGTTGGATGGAGCTTTGAGCTGCTTGCTCTAGGGGCCGTGCCCATGGCAGGGGCTTGAACTAGATCATCTTTAAGGTCCTTTCCAATCCAAACCATTATATGATTCCATGACATTCCATGCCATATGATGTCATGCTCTGCAACTAGAGCTCTGGGCAAGGAGACATTCAGAGTTATGAATTATTTTCCCAAGTAACAGTTACCAGTGATGAAAACCTGCTTTCCAGCAACCAGCTAAACATTGCCTGTGGTTATGAAGTACTGAGTGATTTCTCTATTTTCCTTTGGCTGCATAAACAGCTTTCCATCATTTATTAAATATTTATTATTGCTTGTTGCATTATCTCAAGCTATGAGTTTTCTCACTTTGGCCCTTTGAAATCACTTCCCACTCCCACTTCAGGGAGGCAGCAAACAGCTGTGTGCACTTGAGTTGCCTACTAGGCTTTACTCACAAGTCCTTAAAATGGGCACCTATTATAACAGTACAAACTACACTTCTTTGCATAAAGCAACCAGGTCACCTGTGTTATTAATTGGTGTTTATGAAGGCATTGCAGAAAACCTATGAGCTTACAAGTCTTTACCAGAGCTGATTTGAGAGATCTGGGTGCAAGAGTAACCAATTCCCCAAAATTCTGTTATAGCTTTGGACAGTTATTTGAGTTCCACTTTGCCAATGGTAAAACCTGGTTTTCTGCTTAAAGTAACTTTTAGTACTTCCAATTAAGTGTTGAAGATACTTATTTTTCTTAAGCAGACTGCTACACTTAACTTTTGATCTTAAAGGTCAAAACTCTGCCATTTATGGGGATTTAAGGCAATGCAATCATAGTTTTTATTGAGACTAGGCCAGATTTGACATGTTTATTTTCTCACAAGCATGTGTGCACATTTTCAACGTGGTTTCAGTCCTATATTCTTGTAGACCTTGTACAAAACCATTTCTTTTACAGTTCAGAATGAAGCTTGGTGAAGAAAAATGAAGGGAAAGCGTAGGAGCAGGGAGGGGCAGGGAGGCAGAGAGAGAGAGAGAGAGAATAGAAGAAAACCCAAACCTACATGTACAAATGATCAAAAGGTGGATTTAGTATTTACTCTCTCTCTGTCCAAAAAGTACTGATGTAAGAATGTTTTATAACAAAACAAAGTTCTATGCTCCAAAATATATCCATTCTGTAAAGTGTTTTGAAGTCTGAAGAAAGACACTTAGGTAAATGGAACAGAGGGCATTCAATTCCGTTTAAGACTATTCACAGTAGAAAATGTTTTTAATTTTTTTTACCTTTTTATATATAGAGAGTGGAAAGTTAATTTAATTACTATATTTGAAGGGGGTATCTCTATTTTACTCTTTGGGGGGAAATTTTCACTAGCATTAAGCAATCAGAGAAAACTAAAACATCCTATTAAGGTGTGATTTTAGTGCACAAATAAGTCCCATGCAAAATGAATAGTTTAGGAAATGTCTAATTAGCTGAATACTTAAAATATGAACCAGTTAACAGTCCAGAACATGCTTAATTGTGTATTTCAGATTAAAGGCAATTACAATGCCAATTAGTTACGGATAATTTGACACTGGTTGCTACCATATGTAACACTTTGTATTAGATGTCACAGATACAATTATTTTGGTTCATCAGAACACCCTATTTTATATAATTATTTTTCAATGCATTGTAAATAACTGTTTCCTAAATGTTATTCTACACTTCTCTTATTTAAATTACAAATTTTTCTCCCAGAAAACAAGCAGGTGTTCTTCACTGGTTGATTGAAATTGTTTGGAAATTTCAATCCTGAGTGATTTTGTGACACTTTCAAAGTGGGAAATCGTAGAAAATGTCAATGAAGTGATTACAGATATTGTTAATGCTGGAGGGAAATCAAAATGAGGCATAAAGAGAGTTCCAAAGTGAAGATATACACCAAGAAAAGAAAGGGGAAAATGTATTTTAAAACATATGAAATATGTAGATTGAAGCTGTAAGAAAGTTATCTTTTGGGATGTGTAGGGTGTTTGTACTTAGCGCTGAACACAAGATATTGAAAAATATTGTCTATATTTTTTTACTTACTGAATTGAGATTCTTTATCATCTCTATTTATCATCAAAACTATCTTGCCATGATGCCTAAAATACCACCTTTGTAATTGAAAGACATCTTGTTTTTTAAAAGTTACTTTCACAGAATCATAGAATATTCTGAGTTGGAAGGCAGTGAACATGGAGTCTGACTCTTAGTCCTGCACTCGACAGCCCCAAGAGACACACCATGGGCCTGAGAGCATTGTCCAAACACTTCTTGAGCTCTGTCAGGCTTGGTGCTGTGACCACTTCCCTGGGGACCCTGTTCCAGTGCCCAACCACCCTCTGGGGGAAGAACCTTTTCCTGATAGCCAACCTAAACCTCCCCTGACATAGGTTCAGGCCATGGACATGCTTGGCCCTCCTGGCTCCAGGGCACTGCTGACTCATATTCAACTTAATACTGACCAGGACCCTCAGGTCCCTTTCCATGGCACTGCTTTCCAGCATCTCATACCCCAGTCTGTCTGTACATCCAGGGCTGTCCCATCCCAGGTGCAGAATCCAGCACTTTGTTTTGCTGAACTTCATATGGTCGGTGATCGCCCAATCCTCTAATTTGTCAAGCTCTCTCTGAAAGGCATAATCATCATGAAAGGATTAGAACTCAAATAAAGAAAAGGGAAAACATTAGGGTCTTTGGCTGAATGCAGCTCTGGTTTAAACAAATCCATTTGTACTGCACCAATACTTAAACCTACAGTACAGAGGCTCAGCTGCCCTTGCCACATCTGATCCTGACTCTCTCCTGTGGGCCCACAGCCCAGCACATCCCCAGGAAGGTGCCAGATGCTTGGGGCTGGGGCTGCCTCAGTGTCCTCCTGGCTGTCCTGCTTTGAGCTGGGGAGGTGGGACAGGCCTTGGCTGCCTGGCCACCCCACTAAGACCCTGATGCTCTCTGATCCCAGGAAGCTGCCAGCTCCAAACCCTTCTCCCTGGTCTCTCTAACTGTTGTCAATATGTAAGGAAGTGTGTGAGCTAAAGGCATGCAAGAACTAAGAATCTTAATTGCTGAGACTAGTTAGCAGCTCAAGTGTTTAAGAGGAATAGTTACATAAAAGGATACAAAACCATAAGATTAAAACCCCGGGGTGCCAGACGATGGTAACACAGAAATCGTGAGGATGTGCCTGACCTAAAGAGCCCTCATAGAGCTTGGCTTGTCTTCACTTGATTGAGCACTGCCTGAACATTAAAGGCTCATTGTGTCTCCCATCAGGGGTTGTGAGCCTATTAATATTACACTAATTCATTAGCCCAAGCTGTCAGTTGTGTGCATTTAGCCGATAAATAATTGATTTGTAAATTTAAATTGTGTATTACCAGTTTGTTGACTGTCCGTTTCCAAGGGGGATAAATAACCAAAAAAAGTGATTCAGAAATGTAGTATTAAAATATTTTCAAATCCTTAGGCATAGATTGAGACTGAGCACAATTGATGGCACTGTTTTAATTCATATCAGCATAGTTGTTTCCATTACAACCAATAATCAATGTGGATTTTTGAAAAAGTTCCTTTTCATCAATGGAGAATATTCCATCATGACTTATAATTATTTCCATTTTGTTTGCTTGTTTGTTTGCAAATTTCAGTTTCTCTTCCTCATCAATATATTTAAAATAAAAATATTTCATTTGTCACATAATTTTAAGATTAAAATATGACTGATTTTTGTGGTCTTTATATTAAGTCCATATAGAGTGAAGTTATTATGCCCCTTCTGTCTTAATGTTCATAATAAATTATGTAATAGTTTTGACTTTGCTCAGAAAAGTTCTTAATGTTAACAGAAGTTCCTATATTGTTTATAAAACTTACATCTCTCAGGTCTTATCCTGCTGCAAATTTTTCATCAGAACAAACAACTGAGTTGAATATTCCAGAAAAGTGAATTAATTCCCTTTAAGTCTGATTATATGATTTTTTTAATAGTAATGTGATCAATAAGTAACTTAGGCTCATATAGCAAGACTCCTTTCTGTCAATGCTCTAGAACTGAGGTAGTAAATTAATCAAGGATACAACAACATGGAACTGTGTAATCTGTAACAGAAATTTGCATAGTTATAGGAAATATCTTGCTTCTACTTAAGAGGACAATGAATATTACCTTCAAAATCAGTATGAAATTTTAAATATAAGAAAACTAATGAAGAGAAACAAAATTTCTGATGAGCAGTTTTATTTTTCTCCAAAGTTTAAAAATATCCGCACAAATGACACTGGCTTCTTTCAATCAGAATCAGATCTCTGTCTAATAAAGTGAGGAAAGTACTGACTTCTGAGAGTCAGTCAGATAACAAGGGGAATTGGAAAATTTTATACTAAAACTTATTTTAGGGGGGCAAATGGTTGAGTTAATCTAATTGCTTAGCTCATTTCTTTTTATGTTTTGTCACTCAATACATTACATTTCTCCTCTAAGAATGAATTAATTTATTTTAAAACTGTGATATTTGGAAATAAATTTTAAAAATCCCCAACCAAACCCACCCTTTTTCCTGGGGAAAAAAAAAACCCTCTAAGCTGTTTCTCTCTCTCATTTCTTCACTCTGAAAGAGTGCATGACATGATTTATGACCCTCCTATCTTTAAAAATCTGAACAATCAATGGTTAACAGTCATGGAAATAAAATGTGAATATGAAATTTGATGTCTTAGGGAAAGATAAAAGTATGGTTGAGTAACTGTGGACTAGGAAAAGATCTGCAAGACATCTTTCTATGGCAAACATAAAACTTTGCCAAACAAATGATATCTCAAATCTCAACATTTTTATTCTTACCAAAGTAAAAGTGAGTGTCATTTGAAGTCATTACCTGTTTTTATTTCAGAAATATATTCTTATGTTGGCTTCATCTGACTCCGGTTAGATTGAATTGGGATGTCTAGTGGGACAGCTGGTGACATTACTGATGTTAACAGCCCTGGCTCCTGAAAGGCTGATCTATCTATGGCACAGCAGCTTGATCCATGCCTGCTCCCAGTTCAGTGCGTGGCTCTGTGAGCACATCAGTATGTGGGTCTGGGAGCATGTGAGAGTGGAAGCTGTCAACTCAGGATTGTAAAAGCTCAGGACTTCTAACTTTGCCAGCCTTGCAAATCCTTAAGAGGATACCATACACAGAAATCTGAACTGCCATTTTTCTCAATTTAAAATAGAAAGGTTGGAATCTGGTCAAAGCTTGGTGCTGTTTGGTGGTTATACTTATGTATTAGAGATAGGGCCAAATACTGAGGGATCATCTACTGATCTATTGCTATTATTTGATATGATACTGCTATTTTATACTTCTATCTCTATTTGCATTAATCCATAATATTTTGCTTGAATAGCCATTGATATTTCTTAGTTTTCTAAATTATTTACAATATGTTCAGCTCTTAAGTGGCATCTCTCTGGTAACATATGTGTGCGGTTCTTATCGTGCAGCTATCTTTGATGAAAGCTGTTCTTAAACCTGATATGCAATCACGTTTCTTGACTTGATGAGACTTAATCACCAGTGCCTCTAACCTCCCTTAGAGATTTAGAAAGCAAAGATTTAATAGCTGGTATATCTTAGCATTACAGGAGTAGTAAATTGAAAGGACATCATCAATCTGCAGGAGATTAAGACCAAGACTGTTAAGTTTTGGAATTATATTGCCATTGTAAATGTCCAGAAGAAGGGGGGAACAGTAAAAATCTGGTTCTATTACATTTACAGTTTTGTCACTTTCCTAATATGTTTTTCACTTTTCTAAATATTTTCATTAATTCTATACTGTAATTTAAAACTTTTTTTACAGGATATATCAGTTTGCTTTTGCAACATAGTTATTTCTACAGAACTACTGAAATATTTGCTCTTAATGGAACAATACATGCAAAGCAATGTTAAACATGTATCTTAATTTTGTGCTTGTATAGAGTTTACCAAGCTCATATTTAAAAACTTTATAAAACCTTTATCACTGCTTTTTCTTGGCTACAATATTTTTCATTCTGAGTTTCACTTATATCTGAAGTGAGGTTGATTGGGTACAAGTACCAGCATTATTTTTCTACCTGTTCGCTTCCAGTTGTTAAATGGCTTCACACATGTCACAGCTTGTAAATGTTAACAAATTACACAGCAACTTAATTACTCAGACGAAAGCTTATCCAGTTTGTTCAACACTTTGTGACTAACAAAAATATTTACACTGACATAAAGGGCCTTATATCCCTTCTATAATCACTGGAATGAGATAGGAAACTCAAAGGCAAATTCTCATTCCTTTGTACTTTGCTCATCTGAAACAGGAGTTGCTAGCCACTGACTCTGTCACCAGCTTCTTTCTCTTTGATTGTTGCCTCTGTCAAAATATTGTCTTTGTAAGGGATCCAAATTGATATCCTTTTTCCTGTCCTTTAAGCAATCTTCAAAATGCTTTGTTACAACTTTTCTATAAATAACTTTCAGGATCTCACAAGCAAACAGCACAGGGAAAATGCCCTATAATCCCAGTAACTCTTCTATAACTGCAAAACTGAGAAGCAGGCATATACTTTAATCAGAACCTTTAGTTAAAGGAGATACAAAACTCTTTAAAGAAGTTAGATAAACTACCCAGATACAGATCATGGTGTACTGTATTTTGAATTCACTTGTCACGTAAAATGGCACATAGTTTTTCTAGTTCTATCTATCCAAATAGAAGATAACACTATAATGAACCTCTCAAAGAAGAGGGGAAACATTTGAAACTTGCTTCTCTTATGTCCTGAAAGACTCCAGTACTGAGCTACTGTAGAAGATACAGATTTCCTCCAGGTATAAATTCAAATAGCTGTTATATTTGTGGAGCTCCATCACCAGCTTCCGCCTGGAATGCGGCGCTGTTGAGCATAATTCTCGAGCTGCATCCATCCAGCCACTTCCTAATCCACCAAATGGTTCATGCTTCAAACCCACATCTGGCCAATTTAGTGACCTACTGCAATACAACATAAGAGTGTGAGGGGGACAAAAGGAACCACTACCTCCTTCTCCATAGTGCAATACCAGGAAACTGTCAGAAAAGATGATGTTTCACTTATCTAGCTACTACATGTTTGTTTTCTTTAGAAGGACTATCTTGTGTAGAGCTCTATCCTGGATCAGGATGTGCTCGTATATGCCCATGTGTAGGTTGCAGTGTTGTAGCAGTACTACTGCTTTGTTGCTATAATTCCCCACTTGATTTCAAGGAGACTGGAGGTCACAATGATCAAAAATGTACTGTAATAAATTCCACTTTCTTGTTTTAACAAATTTAAATGGGAAATACAATTTCTCTAGCAGAATATATGAGCTAGTGGTTTTGAAGTGAATATGTATTTTATTTTTTCCTTTGTCTTTTACCTACCTATAGAAATACAATCCAGAAGTTCTGTCAAAGAAAATTGTGCCTTATTTTGCCTCCTCCACGTTCCCTTAATTTTTATTGCTCTTCAGTATTCAATGACAGACAAATTCACTAATTCTTATCATTTTTAGGAAAGATAGCTTTTGCTAGTAAAAGGAATGGGGTGCTTTGCTTTTGTTCGCTTGACCTTGTTGGAAAAAAAACCCCTAAATCTGTATAAAGAAAAACCTATAAGCAGGAAAGAGAACTAAAAATGTGGTTTTCTAAGGAGCTCTGAAAGGTCTGACATCCAGCAGGGAATAAAAGAAGCATTCATTATAGTTCTCTGCCTTCCTTTGGGCTAGTTCTGCCCTGCCAGATTTGTAGTTCCTCTGCAGAAATTGTGTGTACTTTTCATTTGTCTTCAATGTTCCTGGCAGCAGTTTTGTCAGGACATTTACTGATTTGTATGCATTTGTAATCAGAAGCTTTGTCTTTTGGCTGTGTAGGGAGCCATAATATTCACTCACAGAATATGTTTTTCATTAGCCAAAGTGAATATGTTCTTGAAGGGATTGTATACTAATATCTCCAGGCGCTGCTACTGACGGGGTTCTTTGACTTCTGTCTCTTGAAAAGGTGTATTGTACATGAAAACTACAGTTGTAAGCATTCAAATATTTTAAGACTCCATGTCAAAAAAGAGTGTATCCACAAAAGAAATCCTTTCTTTATTATATGAAATATTTATTATAGAATGATATGAGGAAAATGGTATACTCTCAAGGAAATGTGGATTTTCTCAAGTATGAGGATATTTGGATGGACTTAAAAATGAAGAAAAATTTTCTGCAGGGACATATTCCCAAGAATTTTCTCTGAGTAACCATTTCTAATTGTTAGAAGTGTTCCAGCTCTTCAAATAAAAAAACATTAATACTTTTGAAGGATGCAGATATTTTTTTTCAGGTTTTAAAAAAAATACTTAAATTAAAGTCCTATGTTGAATAAACCAATAATTAGTATTTATATATTTCTTTTACAAGTAAAGTAACTAAATATGACATGACACAAATACAGTAATATTTTTTTTCAAAGACAATGTGATGCCTATGAACTTAAAATTAACGAAGTCAAAATAAAGCAAAAAGAAGTTTATCCACAGTTTGACACAAAAGATCCAAAAGTATTCAGTAAATGAAACAAAAATCTGATTTTTACTCTATTTTTTTAACACTGCCTCTTGTTAAGACATGTATTTTCATTTTCTAAGTCTGAATACTAATATTATATAATTGAATCAAAGACTTTTAACACCAGATGTTGAGACATGTATAATGCTACTTCTACTTTGTTCACACTTCTTTGAACTCTTCAGATGTTTTAGCTAGTAACAATGGTCAAGATCAAAAACTAACTAGGAACAATTGCAATACATTCTCTTCAAGTTATGTACACATTGAAAAAAATTCATTAAAAGAATAATTTTTAAAAAGACTCTTCTAATGCCATTTGTTTTCTAGTATTTATTTACAGAACAGGTATTGGCAATAGCACAGATATTTAACAAGAGCAATACAGACCAAGAAATAATGTCTTAATAGGGGGCTTATGTACTCTTTATGTTTTATCTTTTGGAAATGTTTTTTGTTGGGTTTCTTTGCAGAGAAATGGTGGAAGATTCAAATTCTCTGTCTCCATCTCCTGGCAGATAAGAACTAAACAAAAAATTATGGACTAGAATCCATGAAGCTGAGGTATAAAAATTATGAAGAATTAAATTTCTGTTTCTTGACTTATTTGCAGATTTTCCCCATTTCTGTAATCATTTCAAGCTACTATAACATAGAGAAACAGAAAGCATGGCAATATTATGCAGACAGATTCAAATCACATTGACAATAACTCATGGGAATTATTCAACACCAATCTTCCATTAGAATAAAAAAGGATTAAACCATTTAATGTACAACTTAACAATAAACGAGGATTTGAGGATCTGATAATTAAAAAAAAAAACCACATTATTTCATTTCCATTGGTTGATATGCCTAAAAACAGTCAGGTATTTGCTCCAACTAGTTTATCTGAAATAATGTACTTTTTCATGAGGTTTACTGTAGGAAAAATTGCATTTACTTTAAGTGATTTCCATGTGATTTCAAAGGTTTTGTTACTTACCCACCCCACAGTATTATAGCTATTATTACATATCGTACTCCAAATCACTGTTTATTTTTTTTTTTAAATAAAAAATAAACTCAACTGTAGAGATAATTTCAGCAGGTATGTGCATCTTTATTCACTAAATGCAAAGTTTTATACTGGTTAATATTTAATATACTGATATAACTAACTCTTACGTTGGTTTGGATAACAATAAATGTCCCCAGTGGTTTAATGTATTGTCAACAGGCAAATTATGAATTTTTAAAATACATTCTCTTTGTTGATCTCCATTTTTTTCCCAAGTACTCTCTACTAATTTTCATTATTGGTTCTATTTTAGAGCACAGTAAAAAAAGGTGAAAAAATAAAGAATATGTAATTTGCTACATTAAAGACAGAAACTTCATTATCATTATTAATATGCAGATTAACATTTATATTTTTATGTAAGGTTAGCAAAACAGGGGAATAGGAAAAAGATTTTATTATAGATTTTTTTCACTTACAAAAAATTCTTTTTGAAGAACAAAGAAAATGGAAATGAATTCCGTAACTGACCTTTACCAGTAAAAATGTGAAGTTTGTTGTCTTTGGAGAGTACTTAATAAAACAGAAAAATAGCAAAAATGTCACCTTTTTACTTAGTTCTCAAATATGTGTTTAATTAATCTCATTTGATATTCCTCCAGAGGGTACAAAAGTCAATCAACCAGGTTAGAACTAGTATTTTACTCACACAGAAGGAAAGAATTATACTAGCATAGGTTTTACTACTGCCTATCTCAGTTCCAGCTTACACACAGAAAGATAAATAAGATTTATAGAGACAGACTCCCCAGTTTAATGAGTACTTTGAAATACAAGGTACTGGAGGAAAGGTTGCCTTTAGAAACATATACCACTGATATTGATTTAAGAAACAGAGATATATTTTAAAAATTATAAATAGGAGTAGAAAAATATTGAAGTTTTCCAGAGAAAAAAGTTATAAGTTCATGTTTTCTTCATTTAGTCAGTATTGCAGCACTGAAGTTTAAGACTTATGATATCATCAAATAGAAAATAACTTTCCAAAGTCACACTTCTATTTATCATGGATAAACACATTCACAGAAACATATTGTACTAGACTGTCACTATCAGACCACTAATTACAAAATATTAGGGGTCAATTTTCCACATTAACATTAATGAAAACTCTACACAGTCATTGAACAAAGTGTTATTGTGTGATAATAAAACACTGAGGAGGACTGTAAATCATCACAATGAAAGCCTATTCACACCTACAGTAGGTGCATCATTACTCTCTAACACCTGAACACCTTCAGTGTGATTCTACAACAAATTTCCACTATATGGCATACAACGAATTATTATTAACTCATTAAGAGTATTAGAATGCTTTCTTACTACCTACCTTAGAAACATATTAAAAAAAAGTCCCCTTTATTCATGTAATCACACTGAATAAATGAAATGTCTGAAGAATATAAATAAGTGTATGCTTCTTGTAGCCTATCATTTTAGAGACTGATGAATTTTTGTTATATTATTCAGTGTTTTACTGGCACTGATTTTATCTTCCCATATGCCTCCACTAAAAAATAAAATATATCAATCAACAGTGCAAAGTTTGTGAATGCAATGTAAAGAAATATCAGAGTGGTTGGAGCTCAAGTGTGTTATTTCTCACTCAAGAGATCAGTGAGACCAGAATGAGTGTGAAGTACAGCTATTCCATGTAGTTTTCTATGAATATATATATGAACATAAATCTCTCCTATGAGTTGTGAAGAAGAAAATAAATTTGGATGCTTATTTAAGTATAAATTGATTGTTTAGTATGTGACTTTCAAAGTTTTCACCTTACAACTTGAAAATAGTTGTTTCTGAGCTCTTCTGCCTCAGCAAGGAACATGCTTTGCTTGCAGAGCTGCACCAGGAAATGTAAAATCCTTTTCTTCTTGTTGTCATCTCAGATTCAGAGAGCCCAGGGCAAAAGAACAATAAAGATCCTCTTTAGCTAATAGAAATATGTACTTAATGTGGCTAGTACATTTAATACATGTATGTTTCTGTTGAGTCAGCCTCTATTCTGTTTTTATGTACAATGTAATGGGAGATTTTTCATTTTATATTTCACCTACCTGCAGAAATACATATCACATAGTAAGCAAATTGGGCAGTCACCTCTCCAGCTTCATAGTTCCAGAGTATTCAGACTGGATTTACACAATTTATCAGAAACGGACTTTGTTTCACCCTGTGTTTCTCTTATACCTAGTTACAGCCTCATTCAGATGGTATAAGTGAATTTTAGATTTGTGCATCAAAGCCTCAATTTGTACTGAGTTTGTCACTGAACATGCACAGTGACATTCGTCACTTGTCACATGCTATGATGAATTTAACATTGGGACACAATTCCATCTGACAGGCAAGAAATTTCACTTTTCTACTCCCTTCATACTAAATTTCATACTCTAACTGAGCCTAGTCTTAATATGCTGGGATAACAGTGCCTACCTCAGAAAGCTACCTTCCCTTCTTGCCTAGGAGGATCATGGAACAGATCCTTCTGGAAGCTGTGCTAAGACCCATGGAGGGCAAGGAGGTGATTTGAGGCAGCCAGCACAACTTCACCAAGGGCAGTTCCTGCCTGATCAACCCAGTGGCATTCTGTGATGGAATGACTCCATCAGTGGACTGGGTCAGAATAGTGCCACAGACATCATTTATGTGGGCTTTGTAAGGCCTTTGACACCATCCCCCACAATATCCTTCTCTCCGCACTGGGAAGAGATGGATTCAATGAGTGGATGTTAGCTGGGTTAGGAATTGGTTGGATGGGCACATCAAGAGGGTGGTGGTCAATGGCTCAGAGTCCCAATGGACATCAGTAACAAGCAGTTTCCCTCCGGAGTTCGTATCTTCATTAATGACACAGACAAAGGGATTGAGTGTAACCTCAGCAATTTTACAAACTGAGTGTTTGCACTTGACACACCTGACGGATGAGATGCCATCCAGAGGGACCTGGACAAGCTCAAGAAGTGCCCCATGGAAATCTCATGAAGTTTAACAAGACCAAGCACAAGGTGCTGCACCTGGGTCAGGGAAACCCCAGGTATCAACTCAGGCTGGAGATGGACAGATCCAGAGTAGCCCTGCCGAGAAGGACTTCGGGGTGCTGGTGGGTGAGAGGCTGGACATGAGCTAGCATCATGTGGACCAGAAAACCTGTTGTGTCCTGGGTTGCATCAAAAGCATTGTGGGCAGCAGGGCAAGGGAGGGGATTCTGCCCCTCTGTTCCACTCTGGTGAGCACCCACTTACAGTGCTGCATCCAGCTCTGGGATACTTGGCAGAGAAAGGACTTTTTGAAGCATGTCCAGAGTTGGCCAACAAGATGATCAGAGGGATGGAGCACCTCTCCTTTGAGGGGAAGCTAAGAGAATTGTGATTGTTCAGCCTGGGGAAGAGATGGCTTTGTGGTGACCTAATTGCAGCTTTCCAGTACCTGAAGGGAGCCTACATGAAAAGTAAAGACTATTCATAAGGGCATGTAATGACAGGAGAAAGGAGAATGGCTTTGAACTGAATAAAAATAGATTTAGATTAGATATTAGGAAGAAATTATTTACTGTGAGGGTAGTGAGGCACTAGAACAATTTGCCTAGCAAAGCTGTGGATGCCCCATCCCTGGCAGTGCTCAAGGCCAGTTTGGATGTGGCTTTGAGCAACCTGGTCTATCAGAAGGTATCTCTGCCCACAGAAGTGGGACTAGAACTAGATGATCTTTAAGGTTCTTTTCAATCCAAGTCATTCTATGATTATGTGATGATTCTGTGATCATCACTATTAGCAAGTCCATTTTTAAATTTGTGTTTTACATGAGCTGGTTCCTTCATCAATTTGATGACTGGATGGTGGCATCAGTATTTATGTAGTTTCAAAGGGATTTAAATTCCTGCAGTCCTAGGTAGGAAGTGAGTAATGACTTCAATAGCATTAATGTTTCTTGAATTATGGGCATATATCTTTAAAGAGAAAAATAGCACCCCTGTGTATTTCAGGATCTGAACCTGAGTTATACCTAGAGAAGGCAGGCACCATTAATGGGTCCATGAGTGTCTTAGTATCGTGATTAAAGTAACATTATTACCAAGACTGAAGATAACATAGTGTTATTTTTCTTGAATACACATAATTGTCCACTCTGTAGATCCAAAGCTAGTGTTTTTAAAATAATTTCTATATAAAAAGAAAAAAAAAATACTTTCATTTTCCTATTTATGAATATTATAAATAACTATGGTGTAATTTTATATTAATTCTATTTTTGTCCTGATTATTTACCAAGGCATTGAGTTTGTAGGGATTCCTTCTGGTTTTGTTTAAAAGGTGTCACTGCAATTCTTACTTCTCTGCTTTCTTGATAGGCTGTGGCACCCATGATTATGACATGTCACTTTCAAAAGACGTGCAACACACTTTCTAGCCAGAGCTTACAAGCAGGATCTGCAAAGCTGTCAGAACTGCATAAAACATAAGAGCACAAGGGCACTTATCTCAATAACAGAATACAAGAGAAAATGTAGGTCACATGACTGTATGAAAAATGACTGTGATAGATTTTCCTTCATTTTGTTCCGATGGTAATAGGGATATGAAGGTTGTACAGCCAGGTGACTGCTTACTCATTGTATAATGTAGTTAATGAGCTGCCTTTCTGACAGTAGTATAATCTGTCTGGTTCATGGTATACTACAGCACATGCATTATTTCACTGAATGATTTACGGGATCTCTATTATGTTGTAATGCATTTTCTAGGGTAATAGATGAGATGGATTATCTTGTGTTTCCTAGCATATTGTAGTTTCCTACATCAAAAATGTAGTTTGCTTATAAGACATCACATTTCATGAGCCAATGAGAATGATTGTAATTACAGGTGTCGATTAATTAAACATTTCCTTGTTATACTCTTCTAAGTGTCTCCTTAAAACTTTTCTGTTACTTACAGTCTTTCTTGTTCTTAATATCTGTGCACAATTCTATAGTAAGCTATTTAAATATTAGCTCATAAGGATAAAATGCT
This sequence comes from Lanius collurio, assembly GCA_020086605.1. Taxonomy (NCBI): domain Eukaryota; kingdom Metazoa; phylum Chordata; class Aves; order Passeriformes; family Laniidae; genus Lanius; species Lanius collurio. The sequence continues at coordinate 17,636,973 of JACBWW010000001.1, read as the reverse complement.
TTTGAAAAAAAAGGAATAAATTGTTGGGCTTTTTTCATTCATTCATTCATTCATTCATTCATTCATTCATTCATTCATTCATTCATTCATTCATGAGCAATTACTAGTCTAGATCAATTTCCTAAGGAAAAAGGTCTTGTCCTTAAATTTTACACTGATTTGTCAATGTCTGGCAAGGAGATATGTCTCAAAATTATTACATTTCTTTAATTTTCGTGAATGTTCATAACCAGTGCTGATTGAGGGAAAGACACTGCAAGTAATCTTATTATGAGGACTAAGTCCCTCTTTCTCCCTGTTGAAAATATGACTTGTTAATTAGCATTATCTTAAATAACCAAATTGCATAATCTTTTGGTGAGGGAATGCAGTGGAAGAGAGAAAGAATCAGGGAATTTAAGGGAGAAGAAACCAAATCATGGAAGGGAAAAAGTCAATGTTAGGAAAAGAAGGTGTTTAGGTGGCAGGGGCTTTTAGGAACATGCAACAGATCTCAAGCTATCATTCTAGGAGGATGTGATAAGAAGCTGGGGCATACAGAGTCTTGAGATACAACTGATTTGCTCACATGCTGTATACATACACCTAAACCCATAGAATCATAGAATCAGAATGCCTTGAATTTGAAGGGCCCTTAAAGATCACCCAGTTCCAAACACCTGTTAGTGGCAGGAATGCCACCTGCTAGATCAGGTTGCTCAAATCCTCATCCAGCCTGGCCTTGAACTCTTCTAAAGATGGAATATCCACAGCTTTTCTGGGCAACCCTTTACCCTCATGACCCCCAGAGCAAAGTATTTCTTTCTAACATGTCATATAATTATTCTCATCTCTGAAGCTGTGGGTTTGGTTGTTTTAAACACAAAGTTACTAAGTGGAATTCAGAAACACTAAACAGAGATCTTAGAACAAGTCAGCTGTCAGTATTCTGCTGGTTGTGCTTCAGTCCTGCACTCCAGTCCGAACATAGTCTGAGTCTGGTCATTGGTGCAAACTCTTGGAGAAATCCCACCATGTGCTTTCATGCTACCAGCACCTTGCTTGTTTTTTGGTTTTTCCTTCTGTCCAGCATCCGATATTTCTGAGTTACACATACTCTTCCACTTTTGAGGGAGACAGCCTTCGAATTCATCTTGACACTTCCACTTTACATAATTCATTTTGTCCAGTTGTATTGTTTTGAGGAACCACTACACACAGTTCTTGCAATATAAACTACAATTTTGTTGAAATGTGGTCTTTCTTAGCTCTACTGCTTTTGGTTTTCCATTCCTTTGAAATGTGTGTTTCTGTTCACAGCAAGCTGATAGGTAATATTTTAAATAATTATGAGATTTTCATACTACTCTGTCAAAAGAAGGGTCCATTGGGGTTCACTACCAATTTAAACTAAGAAACCAGACCTTTTGCCATAGTGTTAATATAAAGTAGATTAAGTGGAGGGTATTAAAATCTTTGGTAAGTTGTATAAATTATGTGTGAAAAATGAGTTGAATATTTTTACACCCAACACGAGATCAACAATGCTAATTAGTAAAAGGTGTCTCTGACCATGCCTAGGTAAGGCAGAACCAGATGAATATTAAAGGTCCCCTCCAACCCAAACCATTCAATAATTCAATGATTCTGTGATTCTATCACTCATAAGTCAATATCCAAGCCATCATTTATCATAGAAATGGACTGGTGGCTAAACAAACATAAACAGTCACTTTGAGCACACAAAAGTACAACTGGGCAGTGTTTGGTTAACAGTTGGACTCAATGCTCATAGAGGCCTTTTGCAACCTTTAGAATTTTGTGATTCCATTAGTCTGTGAATGTATTTGGTAAACAGAATGGATGCAAATTAGGTGGCTGTACCTCAAGTTCTCTCATGTTTGCTTTCCATGATTTAGCAACAAGCAAAGGATGACTTCTGGAAATTCCTACGGAGAGACTTTAGAAACTGCCAAATATTTGGGTTTCTATTTTCAATCCAGTTCTGCTGCTTAGACTTAGGGTTTTTTATAAATTAGAAACTTCCAGAACTGTTTACTATATTGGGAAAATGCGCAGTATCCTCAAATGTCATGACTTGATGTGTAGGGACTATAAAAGTGAAAAAAGCAATACAATAAATAATGAATCCACTAATTTGTAGTGATATGCACTTCTGAAGGAAATGTAGTCTAATTTTATAGAATAATATAAATACTTCCAAATTTTAACTATTGCCTCTCTTTGATAAGACATAAATTTTTTATAAGATAATAGAATAATTTGATTTCCACAAAAATTTCAATTTATTTTGTCGTAGAGAGGCAGGTAAAAAGCAATACAGTAAACTCACTGTAGACATATATAAATTACTCATTCATCATTAGCAGAGAAAGTCCCAAAATTTCCTCACATTTTTCCTCCCTTGCAAATTGAAAATTATGATAATATCTACAGTTTATCCAAAATACCAAATACATCATAAAATGAGATTCCATTCAATTACGTCAGGTTTTATTGTGTATTTACAGACTGTGAAATCTTTTGAATCCTAGTCCCAAAATAAAAAGACACAAATATATCCATTCTCCATATATTTAGACAGCTAGTAAATCCAACCTTCCCCTTAGTTTCCTCAGTACAATAGACAGAAAATAAGTTTAATAGCATTTCCAGAGGTTAACACACTCAGCCTTTTGTGAACGAAGTTATAAAGTGAATGAGTTCCACAATAAAGAACACTCACAGGGAATTGCTCTTTCACTTTATTTCTCTTAGAAAAACCTTTCATTTGGGGAGAAGCAAGTGGGGACAATTTTGCTGCAAAGAAAGAGGAGTCCAAGTTAGACTTCAGAAGCCACTTACTATCTGATTTGGCCTAAGAAATTTTATTTTTAGATCTTAAACTTCTGGGAGCAGGTACTCACTTCTGTTATACATTTTGAAAATAAAAAGAGATGAGGTCTTATGCTTTAATGGAGATAGATGTGGGCTCAAACTCCCAGGAGAAGTAAAGTCTTCCATTCTCCCACAAGAAACTACCTCTCTCTTCAGCAGTACCTATTCTTTTTCTATTGGTATATCTCTGTGATTCTTTTCTTCTTATGCTGTCTTTTTTGTATTCAACTCTGAGGAACACCAGTTTTTCTGTACTTAGCTATATGATTTGTTCAGAGAAGTTTGATAATCATCAGTGATTTTTTGTGGTAGGTTTTTTGTTCGTTGTTGTTTAGGGGTATTTTTTAAAGTAAATATATTCTTTTAATTCTTTTCCTTGACACAACTTTTTCCAGGAAAAAAGTGAGATAAAAAGAGAGAAACTTACATTTTTGTAATGGTTTTCTCTATTTTTTATCCTCTGTCTACAGATGGAATGATTTTTCAGAAAGACTTCTTGTAATAAGCTATTTTGAAATATTTTTTTAAAATGCAATTCTTTTGTGAAACAACTGTAATTGACATGCTGAAATATCAACACTTTATTACAGAAGAAGGTGTTGTAGTTTTTTTCTATTCAGTAAGAAATCTGAGAAATTTTACCTTGATATAAATTTGATTGAATTTTCTTATCAAAATTTTATTCCTTTAGTAATTGGTAGGCTATTTCTCCATATGATGACGAATGTTTTATTATCACTGATAAATGAGTATATCTGGTATTACCATTAAGGAAAAGAACCCCACAATTTTATTAATTATCCAAATTAAAATCAAAATTTTTTGATTTTCAAATAGCAATTGAAAAGCATCAAGTTAAGGGTAAAGGGCAATATGTTAGCCTGATATTGGATTAAAAAAGGTATAATGAAAATAATATTTTAGTCATTAAAAGAGAGAAATAGTGATTCACTGTGTCTCATTACATGCCACCCACTTCTAGAAAATCCATGCCTAAAAACAGGATACTGTTTTCTTGTAAAAGATGTTTTTTGACTCAGCCTTGTGGACATAGTCCCAGTGAGAAGGTTTTTGCCTTTTAAAGGATGATTAACATGATTCAGATTCAAAATGAGTTTTCAGATTTTTAATAGGACTTCATTTTTAAAATTCTGGTTCCTGTATGCTACATAGTGGACATTTCATATATGAGTTTTCTCTGCTTTCTAGAAATAAGTTTTATTTCTTAGTGGAATCTATAGATTCTGCTTGACAACTAGAAAGCAGAATAGCAACCTAAAGGAAAAGGTTCTCATCTTAGGATGTGACTTTGGCAATATTGGGAGATTAATTTTTCTTCTTCTATGCTAGGTGTAGATGATTTGTTATATTTGTAATATATATAACACTTAGCCAGAGTGAGAAATCCACTAGGGAGCTTATGTCTTCTGTACCTTGAGTGGAGTGAGCCTTCCTGAACATTTCCTGAAAAGTACATTCCACACCAACTCATAGGACTTTAGGTTTAAAATCCACTGAAAATTAATCAGCATGCACTGGTCAATTGAAATATCATTAAAGAAACGGGCAGTAAAAGGCACCTTCTGCAGGAAATTTCATGTGCAGTGTCTTCCAAGGTCACAGCTAAAGGAAATCTGCAGCTGCTGCAGCCACGACTGAACTGTTCGTGTGTGTGCGCAGAAGAGGAGCAATAGGAAACCAGAGAAACTCAGAAACTGATTTGCTTAAAAACCTGGAGATTAGATAGAACCAGAGAGTGGTCTTTTTTCTCATATTTTTATATTCATTTTTCTCTTCTTCATCTTACTGTGAATCAAACATATTGGCATTCACTTCTTGCCTGGATTTCAGCCAATGCCATTATTCTGCATTGGTACTCACTCGTGTTCCGCTGTAATTTCTTCACACTTCTTTAATCCAGAAGAAGAACAGTGACACTAGCCAGATCAATAAAGGCATCGAATACATTGAACTTTGGACTCACACTGACAGCACTCTGTGGAAATTGCTGAAATATAAAACATCTCATTGTGTCCCAGATCTTTAAAAGTTTGAGATTCTGGTTCTCAATCACATTAACAGTCACTTTGAGATTAGTGAAACATTTTGTATCATTAAGGCTCTGTGGAGCACTAGACATTAGAGATGTACTTAGAGGGATCAATTTTCACACTCAGCAGCTTTTTTGATTTTACATCGTTATTAGGAAATGATACTGAGAATGACATTTCTTACTTTTTAAATGACAGAAAAGTAAGGGACTAGTAAATAAGGGTAAGATGCATCTTTAAGGAGCTGGAGGAAACGAGACATATTCTTTCAATATGCAAAACTATGGAATAATGAATCACAAGAGTGCAAAACAAACCAAAGTGCAAGTGATTGCTAAATGGAAAGATACAGCAGTATCTGACCTTGAGAAAATTTGTGTGCAGTGATGGAGAAATCCCTAAAGTCTTCATCTCAACTTGCCACTGCATCAAGTAAAACGTAAGAGACACTAAATTGCATTGATCAAGAAACACAAAATAAATAACAAAAAGAAGATGTAGTGATGTATGAAGCTCTGACTACATCCCAGAAAATATTTTCTTTGCTGGTCATCGGTACTACTTTCTATTTTAATTTAAGAGTTATATATTTTTAATTATGTTTTTAGAAGATTATAATGAAAAACAGATAAAGCTGATAGAAATATAAGTAAGTTTGGCAATGAATAAAACTGAAAGTACAATGTGCTAAAAAAGACACCAAGCTAAAATAATGCTTGGAAAAACTGAAACAATATGCTATTTCTTTTGGTCAGACAGTAACTTTATAAGCAATTCAAAGGAGATTTTCAGCAAAAATCACAAATCAAATGTTATAAGATGAGAGTGTATGAAGCACAATGATTCTTCTGTAGCTTGCCAATTCCAATTAAGCTTTATGGCTTAACTATTTTTTTTATAATGAAAATCTATTCTAAATATACCATCAAAGACCAACTCTTCTGGAAGTGGCTATCTACCAAAACAAATGACAACTGTGTCTATTATTCCTACATTACATATGTCTGAACTGAGAAATTGTCTTTACAGTTTGAGTTTAGTATTTAACTTTACAGAGAGGGAAATTCTGAAGGAGGGATTACTTAAATGTAGGATAAAATACAGTGAAGAAATTTTCTCTGAAGTGCTGCTGTATTGGGTTTGCTTGACGAGGTTTGGATACAGGGAGGGCTACCAGGGGTGGTTTCCCCATGTCTGATGGAGCCAATGCCAGCCAGCTCCAAGCTGAACTGACCGAGTCCATCAGTTATACGTCTGCTTGTTTTATATATCTGAAAATTCACTTGCTTTCAGAAATTCAGAGTGTATTTTTTTCTGGCTGAGGTATTTTGCCTTCAGCAAAACCCTATGTGAAAGTTTATTTTCTTTAATATGTTTTCCCAGTTGTGAAGAAAATTGTATATTATGGACATTGTGTACATGTATAACATTGAAGAGTTTGGTCTTGCAATTGGCATGAAAATAGCCATTTGAAGTAAGTAGGATAATTGTTTCTATCCCATATATTTTGTTTAAGTATCTCAATAGCACATGCAAAGCATGATCAGGATGGGCCTGTTTCTGGAAGAACAACATCATATTCCTTACTCTAAAGGGGTTATCAACAAAAAGATAAGGGTAACAAAAAGGAAAAATTTTATGAGTAAAACAGTGAGCTGATAGTACTCTTGATCAATTATGCAGAAGAACTAAAACTTCAAACTATCAGGGGACAACTTTTGCATATTTTCTCTTTTCATATTTCATATGAAATGACAATTTAATAAAAGTCATTGTTAAATGATCAACATCTATTTTTTTTCAACAAAAGTCTTTATTATATTCTTTGTTTACTCAAATACCACAAATTAGGAAAGCAAAAACCAAACAACAAAAAACCCCCCAAAGTATACAGAAAAACCAGTCAACCCTTCCCCCAGCCAAAAAAACTAAACTAAAAACTGAAAATGTAACACCTATAAGTTTTAAAGAAAAGTAGCTTTTAGGAATGAATAGCAGATTTATTAGAAATTAGCTGTCTCTTTTCTCTGAACAAATAACCCAAATCCAAACAATTTCAGAAAATGTTTTCCCTAAATTATCATATATGACTATCCTGCTTATTTTTCTCTGCTGAAAAATGCAACTGAGCATGCCACTCCAAAACTAAAAAAAGAAATTGTTCAGAGCAGAGTCGATATCTGCCTGATATATTCACACACACACACACGCACACACACTACACACACACAATGTTAATTGGAAAATAATGTTTTAATCAGAAGTGAAATAATATGGATCTATTTTTAGATCCATATAGATCTATTTTCTTGCTTTTGTGATATCAAGGTGAATATTTTTCTCTTTTGGCAGTTATTCCATGACATTTACTTTGGGTATATGAAAAAAATATTTTCTGTTCCATAAACATTACCTCCTTTATTGCCCAAGTAAAAAGGTAATCCATATCTTTGAAAGGAACATGTTTTACAGTCTAGTAATAATGCATATTGTTTGTATTCAGGACTTAGAGAATTCTTGTGCAGCACAAAAAATACCAGAAGAAAACTGAGGCCTTTTAGGGAACATCTTCCATTGTGTTCCAATGATTAGAGATGGAAGATGGTGTAGCGAGTAAATTTGGAAGAGCGTTCAAGTCAATAACCAGAAATTATGAACCATAATAAAAGTGGAATGCTTTTAATCTTTTAGGCTTTGATGAAACATTACCTTGGGCCTTTGTGCACCTGAGTAGCCCCATGTTGCCATCCTGCTTTGCTGTACTGTCTGCGTTCTTTTTCAGATTTCAGAGACCCGACTCCTGATCCACATCACAGTACAGCGACTTCAGGTCTGACTTATTTCAACACTGTGACTTCTTACTGTCATGCAGCTTCATCTACAGACAGCAGACTTCTGATTCTCATCAGTGCAACAGCTGATACATCTCACAGCTTTGCTACCACTGTGTGGTGGCTTTGCTTGCAGAGCTCAGTATCATACATTGTCCACCAGGGGTTTGTGTGTGAGTGTGTGTTGTGTTTTTTCAAGTTAAATAAGGTCTCAAATGTATGAAAGGTATTAGAGTAATTAATACAGGTTTTAAATGTTTCTTTACAAAATAAAATAAACTACCATCTTAGTAATATCCAAAAGGAACAAGTTAAAGGTGTTAGGAACAATCAAGTATATAAATATAAAATAAATGTGGGAAATACTCATAACAAGAGACTACATTACAATAACAAATACAGCATACACGGAACCACCATTCTCTGTCACTGAGGTCAAAAAGATATGGAAAGGTCCATGTGCATGCTACTAAATTCTCCTGACACGTGGATCAAAGCTGTATCCAAAATGCATATTAATAGTCTCTGTGGTATGACACCTTGACTGTGCCTTGTAACTTTTTGTGTGAGTGCTATCTGGTCAACACCAAAACCAGGTCATCCTAAAAATATAGGAAGTTAGGTGATTGGTTACAGTGATTTTGGAAATTCCATGGAATTGTTGTTTTATTGTGATAAACTGTGGCATAGCTATACATAGCGTAGTTAAACAAAAGTATTATTTAAGGTCAAAATGCTCTGATTCTTTTATTAACTATGTTTCCCTCATATGAATGAATAAACCAACCAAGAGTATAATTAAAGACAGTTTGTTTACCAGCATCAGAGAGAAAGATTAAATTAAAAATATAAAACAGCAAAGGAAAATTTTGCATGCTATTGCAGTATCTAGCATACAGTGTTTTTCAGATACTGTAATTACTACCTCTTTGCCAGATATACAGGAAATATAGAGTCCACTGTCTTTTCTGTAGAACATACACTACAGGAAATAAGGAACTGTCATAATAGTCCACCTATGACTGAATTAATAAGTTAATTTCACTAAGCTAGCCTACCTGTGTAAGTCCTTGCACCATGTCCTGCACATACATCTGTGTCATTTCTCCTGTATCATTTCTCCTGTATAAAAAGAATGGTTCTAAATCACCATTTTTATAGAGATAACATCTCCTAGGACATCTCATCTTACACAAATAGCTCCAGCTCATACGAAACACTGACCTATAGTGTCATCTTTTCGTTTGCAATTTAACAGCAATTTTAGAGTGTATCCCACTATTGCAAGAGCATTCCTTTGAAAATCCCTCTGACTCACGGTTATCCTGCTATCAAAATGCAACTACTGCTTGAGCTGGCGCAGACTAACAGCTCCTTTTGACCTAGAACTGATACTGTCACAACTATGGGGAAGGCTCCACAAAGCAGAAGAAATAAAGAATTTTCCTCTTTGTTATTGCTCTGAGGCTGACTTTGAGTGACTTGAAACAGACAGCAAAACAGCCTGCATAAAATTCAGTATGGTCTGAGTTTTTTGAAAATTTTCTCAGTATTGCTGCCAGAGGTCCTTGACAAAAGTGGAAGCAGGCATCCAAAATTTTTGTTTCTAGTTTTGTTTCTATTTTGTCAGTAGTTCATGGAAGTTATTAATATATTCCCAACCCAGAAAAGAAATTAAATTTTTTAATTTATTTGACATATGCTACTCTTTAGGTGGTTTCATTGTATATATTCTAAAGTGAACTTAAGTCCTGTTGTTTTGATTTTTTCTTCTTGCAGAGGCTCATCTGAGCTTTTATGTATCCTAGTACCTTGTCAACTCTTGTTTACTGAAGTAGTCGAGAAGAATAAGATTCTTCTTTTGCAGTATCAGGGTTTGTAGACATTTCTCTTCTTTACATGCCCTTTAAATGTCTCAAAAATAAAGGCAAGGTTAAGTCTGCATTTCCAGAATGTTATTCATTTTGCTTTTGTTCATGTCTTTTAAGCAGATAGAGATAAAACTGTGCATCACAAAATGGTTGAATTGACTACAGTCTCTCTAAGTGAAGCAGCATTACTGACCTAGCCCCCATGCTGGTGGGAGTGGGGGACACATTACACTTCAGACAACAAGGCATTGTCCTCATCAACAAAACAATGGATCTGTTACAAGTCAGTCCTCTGGGGAGAAAGTCCCCTGGGGACCATTTGAGGCCAGACTGGGTCATAGGCCCATGAATGGGGTGTGGGGCTGGGAGACCAGACCTGCTGTGGCATCGCTAGGGCAGGTGTGATGGTGTGGGAACTGAGATGGGTGAGGTGATCTGTTAACCCACTGCTTTCCTGATGCCATGTCCCCCTCCTGCTCCCCCCTCCCCTTAGCCCTGGCCACTCCCTCGGGCTCTCCCTATTGATTCCTGTACCCCAACTCTGCTCATGTACCGCCCCTGGGCCCCTGAGAAAAAACCCTGCGCCCAGATGACGAGAGATCTCTGCCTCTGGGGTCGCAGGGACAAGATGTGATTAAAAACCTGCCATCACTGGGTGTAGCACTGCTAGCTTGTTGCGGTGGATCCCCCTGGGCCCCCCCTCTCTCTCGGCCGGGTCCCTGCCATGTGACTGAGTCAGGTCTACTTTGGGCTCAAGCCGCGCGGGTTCTGATCTGGTTGGTTGTTTATCCCATCTCCGCCCCTGGTATCACCTTTCCCCCTGTCTCTGATAAAACCAGCAGGACACAAAGCCCTGCCCTCTCACCTCGCCAACTCTGCCCAGGTCGGGTGCTCTGTTCCCCTCCAGGACAGAGGGAATAAATGACTTAACATCAAGGAGGTATGAGCTGTATTTCTATTCTCAACTTCTGCTCTGGGGACAGCTGTCATTAACACTGGCTTAGGTGGGGCTGCTCAATCGAAGGAATATTAGGCTGGTTGTGGATGGTCTAAGATATTCCAAGACTTAGGAAGCAAGCTTGCCACAGAATTAAGCAGTGGACAGCTGATAACCCCCCACACTAGCTGCCGGAGCAAGAACCGCGGGGTTGTCTGAAATGGACTACGGGGGGGCAACAGCGGTCGCACTGCCCTAAGCACCCCCTCTGAGCTCTCAGGAAAGCTGCAGCCGGCTAAGCTAAATCTAGTGACTACAATAGATGAGATCCTAGGTCATGGACAAGGTGAGAGGAGGGTGCCTTCAGGATTCTGGTGGCCAGGATAATAGTCCATAGAAATAAGACTGAAAAGGACTTAAAAAGATATTAAATAACTAACTCTTTTCAGTGTCTAATGATAATAATTTGATTTTCCTTTTGGAATTGTATACTTTGAATATATTTATAATTCTTTTTGATATAAAAATCTCAGTTTCTGTTAAAATCTTAATAAATATCACCTAAGATTCATGCTTCAAGGTAAATGTTGCTATATGGAAGGACTCTTTTTTCAGAAAAAGAACAGAATACTTCTGAACATTGAATCTCAGATGAAACCTAAATCACTAGGAGTAATGTCACTTCATGTGATAAAAGTGCATCTTAAAGAAAATGTAAGTAGAAAAAGACAAAAACAAGAAAAAAGAAAACAAATAATAAGACTTAGAAAACAGGTAATTAATACAAAATCATGAGGGTCTCATTTGACTTATGAATGTAAATTTAATGTTGTCTGCCAAGAATAACACCAATTATATCAGAAGAACTGCACAAGTGTGAATTACAGGTCTCCACAAAACGAGTTTCTACTTTAGCAAGTAGGAAAATTAAACAGTTCAGATATGCTGAGCAAAAAATATCTGAATGTGGTAAGAAAGATGACTCCTAGCTACCAATTAAGGGAGAAATAGGCAGACAGAGTTGTAATGAAAATAAAACATTCTAAATGCATGAAGACATTAAATAACCTTTAGAAGCATGTGATGCATTCTAGCAAAATATATTTGCAGAACAGGAAGATTCAGATAAGAGCAATAAAAAGTCAACATTTGTGGATAACCTCCAAAGTATTTCAAAGTTAGACAGAACTTAAAACTCCTGTAGAAAACTTCAGAAATATTGGCTTTGATCCTGTAGCTGAAAGTCATGGAGATTTTTTTTCCCTTCCTTTTTCCTTTCTTTCCCTTTTCCTTTATCTTACTTTTCTTTATTTCCTATTTACCTTTCCTTATATATTCACTCCCTGATTTTAAAAGAAATTATCACCAAAACAATGCATTCCTCAATATATAGAATTGAACACCATTCTACTTGATCTAAAGGATCTTGGTTAATATGAGATATTCATCAATTGAATGAAGTATTTAACTATGCATTTTAAGCTCCAGCTTTAATTCTGCTACTAATTAGTGCTAATTTAATGACCTCACAGAAAACATTCTCATTAATGCAGGGTTGGCTACTCTTGATCTCCTTATCTTGCTTATTACTTTTTACGTAATGCTTATATGCATAGAACAAGATTTGTACTTAACTAATGGGTACCATTTACATACCAAGATATAGACATAGATTGAACTAGAAGACTTTAAGTGCAGTATAACTGGGAATAGTTTTATAATTGGTAAATTTCTTCCTAGTTAGGACTTCATCTCACTCTTTCCAATAAAAGCTGGGGTTTTCTGGTTTTTCATCTTTTTTTTTAATTATTTCTTTTTTTACACATACCAAAGTACTTAGATTAGACTCCTAAACTTTATTATTTTTTCTGCTCACTCTCTGGGAAAACCTTACAAGTCATGTATCCAAGTTTATATTCATCTCTTACTCTATTCACACATGTCCATGTCTCGGTCTCCTATAATTATAGCAGACATTAAACAAATACAAATGTAGGGTATATTTCTAAAGTGTCCTTCAAACAGAACTGTAATCATATTGCTCATTGTTCTAGCTGAACATAAGCAGTGGTGGATAGTTCTCTAGAAGTAAACAGCTGTCAGTATAGTAACTATGACAAAAAAAAGACTATCAATGTGTAAGTTGAAAGATCTTTTATTATCCTGACACTGTGAGCTAAATACTTCTGATAGGCCATCATTACTGACCCTTAGTGGTGATTTGAGCTTTTAGACAGAAATATTTGGGAAGGTTAGTCAGTCCCAGATAATATTTGGTACTGACTTTTTTCTACTGAGCCCACTGACCCTGTCTCCATCATCAGATGAGTAAATATGCATTTGTAGGAACAGAACTAGAATGGGGGAATCTACCCTTATCAGTGAATTCTTTTCAGAATTACAAAAGAAGATTGACACAAAATAAGTTTTCTCCATGCTAAGTCTGGTGCAGGTGTTCTGAAAGTCTTAGGTTTATTGGAAATGCCAGTGAGAACAAAACAGAGACATGTACAATTCTAATAGGAGGAAGCAAAGCTAACAAACTTTATTTTGGCACTGCCTGCCAAATTAGAGAAAGCATCATTCAAATGAGGTTTTTGAAAAGAATTTTTTTTCAACTATCCTGACAGCCTTGTATAAAAAGATAACTTGATTCAGAATAAATGTAAAGGAAGAGCAAACAAGGCTAGACTGTTAAAGTATAACTCTCTGGAAAAGAACATTCAGCGTTTTAGGGAGAGGTAGAAGCATGCTGGAAACACAGACAGCTCCTAGAGAAGGCAAAGCCAACAATGGCAAAGCCACAAAGAAGAAGCAGCAGTGTGAGGTAAGAAAAGGTCAAAAGTTCTGACATTCATGAGCATATCTGGAAGGAAGTTTCCTTTGATATTAAAACATATTGATTAAGGTTTGTCAGAATGTATGCAACAAAGCATTGAAGAACCAATGGTGTTTTATAAGAAGGACTTTTGAGGTCAGCCATTGCAATGCTATCTCTTTGTGCTGCATACCTGACTGGAGAAATGCAGAAATTGCTTTAAGCATGGACAGGCACTTCAGCTGACTAAAAAGAAAAATAGAGGAAATACATGAAAAGGACTCTTAGAATTTATAATATTAATAGTCTCAGGAAATATGTACTTAATAAAGTAATACAAAATTATTGCATGTTTGTAATAAGAAAATACTTAGATAAAATTAGAGATTGATACTTTATATTTATATTCTACTTTTTTTTTAGATAATGTCTCTCTAGGCATTCCTGAAACCAATAAATATCAGTCTGTATTTTAGCTTAAAATGTTTTTGAGAGAGCTCACTGCATATCAACTTTAATTTTATTCCTATATTATTGAAAATTATATCTTAATTAGAAAAAGATTTAAAAACCAGAGACACATACAGTTGCTGTAATTTTTGCTTTGCATGTTTCTACGGGCAGCCTGTCTATTCCCACTTTACCAGCACAGCAGCCTTGAGGATTAGAAGCAGACAGAGGATTATCATGCTCTCAGATACTGCTCTTTTAGAACAGCAGAGACATGGACTTGAGGATTCTTATTAAAAAAAAAAAAAGGTCCAGCCTTCAGTGGTATACTCTTTTTTTTTTTTTTAAGATTATAAGACCTTGACTCTTATAACACTTTTAAATCCATATCTATTTCTTAGATAGACTTGCCCAACATTCACAATGTTGAAATGCAGGCAAGTGAAGAGGCCATAGACTTAGGCTAAACTTCCTCAGGAAGCAGGTTTCATTTTATTTAAGCAGAGCCAGTTAAGTGAAGCATGAGCTGTACTGTTGCTGAGCCCATCCCTTTGGGATTCAGAAGATAACTACTTTAAGAGCAGTCTGTGCTTCTCCCTGCATATGAACAAAGCACAGTCAAAGGCTAACAAAAACTTTTCCTCAACACCCATCACATAGGAAGACTGCATGAAATGCATCTTGATTGAAAGCAAGTATATTTTTAGTGAAATTAATTGAGGAAAGAATGCCCTAATAAATTTTTGGCTTATAATTAAAATATTATGGTACGGTAAGTATATTATTTAAAATATATCTGTGGTTGTTATAACTGAAGATGCTCACTTAATGACTTATTATTTATGTGCTGATAATATGCCTAATCCATTTTTGCTTGATGTGTCAGAGGCTGGCCTAGCATATTTTTCCCTTGCTGTTCAATAAGGAGAAAAAAGAAATACTTCAAGAACAAAGAGTGCTACTGATGGTGATATTTAAATAACACCAAAGGTGAATAGAGTGAATCTGCAAATGTTACAACATTCTTTCTAGATGAAATAATGTTGGCTTTGTCATTTAAAAAGTAAAAAATAGTTTCTAAGACCTTTCCTTATATCAAAATTCAGAAGGTCAACCTTTGTTTTTTGCTTAAAAAAACTCCAAAGTGTTTATTTTGTTTGTGTGACAAAAATTCTGGTACTTTTTATGTAACTATTTCTAGGTGCTTTTTAGCAGCTATCCACATCTACAGCTATGCTTTGGTTTAATTAAAGAAGTTCTCCTTAGGCTTACATGGTCAAATAAATGATCACTGTGATTATAATCTGAGCGATCTATATTTAAAAATAATTTTCCGAATCTGTCTCTCTTTATCATAATCTATGCATAAACCTGCATCTGTTTTTCAGAGCACTAAATATCGATGACTTCATTTTCACAGTTCTGTATGTTATGATCTGTTACACTTGAATGTAACTTTGTAACTAAAACATATTTTAAAATTATCATCAGTATTCTGTAATGCTTATTGGCACATTGATTAACTGTACTATTTTAAAAACACCAGGAGTTTCATAGGCTTAGGCATATTTTAATCTTCCTGTTCTAGAGTCAAAGTTCAGATCTACAAAAAATTCAAATGAATGTAGAACAATGACAAAAAACTATCCATCATATTATACACTCAAAAGAAAAGTAAATTGAGATGAGGTGTGAATAGCTGTGTTGCATAATTGGACAACAGCTGAAGTTTGACAGAACTCGATCATTTCAACTCAGCATATTCTATGGTTTATTATTGTGAATTTTATGTCACGTATTTGTTCTAAGAAAAATGAATTCAAATAGTTATTTTATATTTAAATAGCTAAGAACTATGTATGAGTTTCTATTTAATCAATTATTATATCATGTATCATTATCAGGTATAAGTTTATAATTTTATTATACAGATAGTTTTTCATTTGTCTTCTGATGCTATCCCATATTTATGCTGGAGCTGAATTTGATCCATATTTATAAACCCTCTGAAGTACACAAGCTCCCATGAAGTCCACAAAAAGGTGCATTAACTTCTCAGAGATGATAGAAATCTTGGTGTGAAAAGGATGATTCACAAGCCCTTGACTACTTTTCATCTAAGTAATGTTCTTGGCAGAGTGAACACTTGTCTGATTTGGAGAAGCGAGGAATGACTTTGAAATTTAACCAGGGTCTAGAGTGCTCAATGAAGCATGTATTACTCCTTCCTGTTCTCTATAATGGAAGAATTGCTGCTTGAATGGTTTCTTCAGCTTAATCAACAAATCTATCTTCCATACTTTTCTAGTGGCAGAACAATTTACATTTATACCTAAACTTTCATTTTCCTCCAAAATTTAGATGCAGCTTTGAGTTTTCTTTGTTCCATCATTATATAATGAGTTAATATATATCGTTAGTGCTTACATGCACTTTCAGTTTGACTTGAAACTTGAGATATTTTTAAAAAGTAGCTATGGACATGAATTTACAGATAAAAAAAGTGCCCTTGCACTAAAAAATAGAAATATTTGTGGAACAACAATATATTTTAAAAATATGTTCTTGTGTCTTTGAAATAACTGTATCTTCTGGCAAAGAATGAAAAATCTCAGGAAAAAAGGATTTTTCTCTAGGTCTAAAAAGAAAAGCAATCTCTGACATTAGTTTGCAACAGCAGCTTAGACAGCTGGCCATTTTACAATAGCAGTGATAGTGTCTTAAATGACCATAAAGTCTCACAAGTAATATTGCAGACTTTCACTGCATTCATTCACTATTTGTAAAAGATGTGCTGAAGAAACCCATGTTAAATGTCTCATGGGGAAATCTTCAGCTAAGATTAAATGTAATAAGCTCTGAAATCCTTACTATAGGAAAATTGTTGACCTGTTCCTGCAGATCCAGAGAAGTGCCACAAAAGTTGTTAGAGATAGGGACCACCTCTCCTATGAAGACAGCCTGAGACTGTTGGGGTTGTTCAGCCTGGAGAAAAGAAGGCTCCAGGAAGACTTTACTTCAGCTTGTCAATAATTAAAGGGAAATTATAAGAAAAGTGAGGACAGGTTTTTTTTCAGTAGGACCTCTAGAAATAGGATAAGGGGTAATGTGTTTTAATTAAAAGAGAATAGATTCAGACTAGATATGAGAAAGAAATTTTTAATGATGAATGTGGTGAAGCATGGTAATGGCTTGCCCAGAGAGGTGGTGATTGCCCCACTCCTGGAAACATTCAAGATCAGCTTGGACAGGGCTCTGAGCACCCTCACCAAGTCCAAGATGTCCCTGCTCATTGCAGAGTGAGGTGGACTAGAGAACATTTGAAGGACCCTTCCAACCAAACTATTCTATGGTTCTATAATCCTGTGAAGATGACCAGGATCAAGCAGGTTTTGTTTGGGGTTTTGTTAGTTTTTCTTTATTTTTAAACCTGTTTTGAGAGATGCTAGTCTGTTTTACCTGCTTGAATTAATTAAAAAAAAAAAAAAAAAAAAAACAACAAAAAACTTGTAGACCTTCTACAGATTTTTTTAAAAATTAATATCTAATATATAAAATACACATTTAGCACCACGCTTAATTGTTTCTCAAACAGCATTGTCTAGACTGCCATTCCTAAACTATAAGAAGTTCTGATCATTTTGAGATATTTAATAAATTTTTAGTAATTCTACAACCAAATTCAAATGAAATTTGTTCTAAAATGCAAACTGAACAGTAGAATGATTCTTTCTTATTGCCTTTGATTGTTTGTAAAACTATGAGGTATTCACAAAAGGATGAGTAGCAATATCTTGATTCTTGCAATTGTTATTATGCATAGTAGATTACTACTTCAAGTTACAGTGAAGATATAATTGTATTCTTTCCATATGGTTAGGCTCATTAGAACAGAATTTTAAAACAAGAAAATTAAGACAAATCTGCTTACTATGGGAGATATTTCAAACATACTCTGCTGATATATTTTAACTGAAGAAAATTGCATTAATCTGCAGCCTTGGAGAAAACCTCTTGTCATGCAGGAAGAAAAGGTTAGTTACTCCCCAGGCAAATTATTTTTTGCCTTAAATCCTACCACATATTCTGTTGTTTATGATAATAAATGCTGGTCAGAGAACTGGGGACTGTCTCTAGGAAGATGCTCAAAGAGCATCAAAAGATTATCAAAGAACAAAAACAAACTTATTATTTTCTGTCCATGTATAGGCAACTCAGTATACCATTTGCAGAGAAAGACAACATGCAGTATCTTACTCATCACCAGATTTGACAGTATGAGGCTTACTTGTGTCCTGGTTTCAGTTAGGATAGAGTTAATTTCTTCTCAGCAGCTGTTACAGTCAAGACATTTTTAGCATATCATTATACATCTTCATAACATCTTCAGTATGAGATTCTTTCAATTTTTTTTTTTTTTAATAACATCTTCCACTAGTATGCACTAGGTCAATTTAATGTAGTTCTAACAGATCTAAATATAGGTTCATGGCCCACTTATAGTAAGAGAAACAGATTTATCAGAAATAACTGAAGAATTTATTCTTTATCTTAATGTCCTTTCTATTCTATTGAGAACAGAGACTTAGGTGAAGAAATTCACCATTTGTGCAATAGAGAAATCTGACAGAAATAACTATATATAAAAAGAGATCTATAATTTAGATGGAGAAAAAAACCCACATCTTTGTATAAGCAAATTCATTTTTCCTCTACACCTGCACTTGTTCCTTCTGCTCCTGCAAAGGACGTATCCTTTCCTGCTATTATGCATGAACTATCTGACTTTTCTACTGCTTTGTGACTGTGTGATTGAATCAGTCTTGAAACTAAATGTAAATGAGGCAAAATTAACTCCTGAGTGTTATAAAGAAATTCTTATGTACAAAATATTTACTATACACTTTTACACCTTCTTAGTTTATTTTTAAAGAAGAACTCTATCATCCACATTCTACTGAAAAGCAGCACTTGTATAGTCATAATCACAAAGAGAAATACATACAGTAATTCTGTACTGGCTCTGATATAATTACTCTTAGAAAATATGGGTACTATGGGGTAATCAACAGTGTACTCAAGAATGCTGAGATCTTCCAACTTCACAGACAGTATTTGTCAGTTTTTTTTCTGGTCTACCTTCCCTTATGAAATCACATTCTCTCATTCCTTTCTTATCCTGTAGCCTAGCACAGTAAAGTGACTTCTAAATTTAGTATTTAAATACTTGTATTGCATGCCTCCAACTCAAACTTCCAATTTCAGACTCAAGCCCTGAAACTCAGCTCCATTCATATTGCATGAGCTTAAAGGCCCAGACATGAGAGAAAATGCATACATTGAGGGTAAAGAAGTTCGAGGCATAGAACATTTCTGATCTGTATCTCTGTTTTGCATTTTCAAGATTTGCTTTATGGTCTAGGACTCAGCATGTAGTTTGGCATACACACTTTTGCTGGATGGTTATTGGACCGCCTGACACTATTTAAAAACCAATATCTAGGTAAGAAAACAATTATATGGGCTGCTTAGTAACTGTTTCTTTCCTATTTTAATATCTGGTTGGTTATTTTCTTCATACAGTTGTCAAAATAGATCCACAGGTGAGTCTTACATATTAATCTAAATCCAAATCCTATGTTAGGATTTATGTCATTTAGAGGTCTGTGACTTACCCTGAAGATACACAAGTATCAGAGCAATTAGATTTCCAACGCTTGAAGTTTCCAGCTTCCATTTTTTGGCCATATAAATGAAAATTAAATGCTTTGGTATCACATTAGGCAAGTATCTTCCTCATCCCTGAGCCTGTTTGGAATTCACAAAATATTCGTTTACACATTCATCTCAGCTGTGGTATTCAAGCAAATAATTGTGTTTAGATCATGATTTCATGATCTTTAGCCATTAGTTATAAGTTTCACTTCAGATGCAGTTTGCCTTTCTGAGCATTTTTTTTTTAATGCAACATTCAATAATACTATTATATGTAAAAATTGAAACAAACAAAAATTGAAACAAATAAAGGACTGTCTTAACTAATTCCAGGCATCTGGTAAGAATTTAAAATTCTCCTGTGTAAAAGTTCTTAAAGAGCTACTACCCATTCATGGATGACTCAACCAAGCTATTTTAGTAGAGAAGCATTGACTGGCTTCTTGTAAACATTTATGAAATTTCATATATTTCCCCAGGTTCTTAGTAAGTTTGTACTGAAATACAGGATTTCAAAACCACTTGAGTTTCCTTTCTCAAGTCAAGTACAGCAGCATGGAATTTTCTGTATCTTATTTTCAAAAGCTTATGAATCAACTTCTTGATTATACCTAAGTAATAAGTTACAAACACTTTTGCTTTATGTATTATTCCAAATTATTTAAACAGCTAACTTCCAATAGCATAATGAAAATTCAGTGTAAATGACTTCTTGAATAATCCAGTAAAAGGTTTTTTTGATACAAGACTAGATTTTCAAATCTGCTCCAATTTCATTTAAGAAATAAATTCTCACTGATTTTAAGGATATTAAGAAATGATAACTATTCTCTTATGCAGGATGATTGTCTTTAATTATCAAAAAATAAAATTATTCATTTAAAACAAGTTCTTCAGTTCATGTTTTCTTAATAATAATTCTCTGATCTTCTATTTTTCGAAGATGTCCAATCAAAAGCATCTTTAGTCTAAAATAAGAAAAAGTAAACCTCCTCACTCATATCTGAACAATCAGAGAAAATTATTTTAATAGAAAAAAAAGAAGTTTCATCATAGGAAATGAAAAATGAAAGTGAGTATATAAATGCATATTTAATGTTTTTTTGATTTGGCTATGCTGCCCAATATATCTGTTAAAATATTGCTAAAGCCTGCAAAATATTTTTAATTTATAATATTTTTCAAGCATTTTTTGTAAATTTAGAACCACAGCCTGGACTTGATGATTTCCTTGTCTAACAAGATCCAGTGTACTGTCACCTTTGAGTATCTTTCACTGTCAATTTTCAGGCTCTCTTGAGTTTCGCACCCTCCTCTCATCTCTGATGCAATTTAATCTCTTATCAGACACTCAAGCTGTCTCCTTTCCTCTCTCCTTCCCACTCCTCATTCCCTTGTTGCTCTTCAGCTTTAGATTAGTAACAAACACTTTGATGATATCACCTTCCTTCTGTATTCTCTGATAAAAAATGTTTCTTCTATGTACATTTCATTTTTTAAGTTATAGCAGCAATGTTTTAATTTCTGTAACGTGTTCTTGCTGTTTATGTTCATCCACTTGATTTGACTGGAATCTATTAAACACATCAAGTGTTTCAGGGTTATATTGTGAGATATGATATTATCTGCTGAGCTTTACTACTTTGTGGTACACACCTGCTTCAGACATGGAATAAACTGCTGTTTAAATTGCCTTCACGTATTTTTTTACACTACCATAATGCTCTGTCCTTTGAGCTTTTTCATTACTTTATTTTTTCCATTCAGGATGTTTATAAAAATCAGTCATTCTACTAATACCTTGTTATTATTGAGAATATGTTATATCAGCAGGATTGTATTAATTGGATGAGTTCCATCCCATTACACCTCTTCAGCCTTGTCTGCCTTGAAACCAGGCTAGCAGGCTTTGTTGATACATCACCTTCTTCATTGATAGGAACAGACCTGGGAGAAGGTCCACTTAAAAGGACTTATTGCACAGTTCCAGAAATACACTTCTTCGCTGATCAAATAGGCATCAATTGAGGGTGAATAAATCAACTTATGTTCCAGTTGGACATTTAGTCTTTTTATTTAGATCATCTACACCCTTGCTGATATTTGCAAAGTATTAAAAATATATGGGGATTCTTCAGTGCCAACTTAAGATCCAGCTAAGAGATAGAGTGAATCTATGCTTATTGAAATTCTAAGACAGACCTATGGACAATAACCCAGTCCAAGATGACTGTATTTTTTAATCAGACTGCCTTTCTTTGAGGTAAAACAGGCTTCACTTTCTCCCTGATAAAAGTACCGTGATAAAGTGTCCATTTACATTGTGGCTACTAATACTTCCAGTCCTTCCTTATCCATTGATATGTAGGATTCTTGTGTAAAAAAAAAAGAAAATTTTTATGCTGTGATGATCCAGTATTCTGGTTGTCTCATTGCAAGCTGGAGTTCATTCAGGATCTGATTCAATATCAGTGTCCCACAGGCTGGGAGAGGATGCTTGGGAAGACCTTTGTTTCATATAGTATAGCTGTAAATGTGCTTTCTTCACAGGTAGTGACCCTGACTAGAGGAAGGGAGAGAGGTTCAGAAAATGCTTTTATGCATTTTTAATACACACCCTACATAACTATGTACATTGCTTCTTAACTTCATTCATCAGTGAATATAGGTGCTTTATATTCCCAGTACATCATATTTAATTCCTCCTCTTTCCAACAAATATAGTTTCTATGACACAGATTCCAAGAAAGAATGATGTCCCAAGTCTGGGGGTTTGTAATGTTTTAGAAAAAGACCTTTCTTAAATCTACTTAAAAGAAACTGTAATTCTGACTTGTGGATCTCTCTCATGACCTTTTCTCTCCAGAAGTGCTTTCTTCATGCTACTTGCATTATCTACGTACTGTCATTTCTGAAGCTGGGTAAAATTCTATAGACATGAAGTGTCAAGGGCTTCAAAAATGTCTACTGTCAAAATGCCTAAACTAAATTATATTTCACAGAATCATGGTATGGTTTGGGTTAGAAGATACCTTAAGGAGTATGTAGTTCCAAGTCCCCTGCCATGGACAGGTACACCTTTCACTAAATCAGGTTGTTTAAAGTTTACTTTAACCTGTCCTTGAACACTTCCAGGGATGCTTCCTTATGCCTCATAATACATATCCACTTCCTTCCAGTTAAGTACTGGAAGCCTGCTCTCACATCTCCCTGGTCTTTTTAGGAGAGGTGCTCCATCCCTCTGACCATTTTTGTGACCTCCTCTGGACTACCTCCAACAGGTTCACATCTTTCTTTGGTTGGGGGCCTCAGAGCCAAATGTAATACTTGAAGTGGGGTCTCACCAGAGCAGCGTGGAGGGGCAGAATCACCCCTCTCACCCTGCTGGCCATGCTGCTTTGAATGCATCCCAGGATAAGATTGGTTTTGTAGTCTGTGAGCACACACTGCCAGGACACATTGTGTTTCTTGTCCACCAATACTCCCAAGTCCTTCTCCTCTGCATTCTCCACCCAGCCTGTTTTGTGCCTGGGATTGCTGAGATCCAGGTGCAGGACCTGGCACTTGGCCTTGTTGAAATTCATGAGGTTCATGCAGGTCCACCTCTCAAGCCTGTCAAGGTCCCTCTGGATGGCTTTCCTTCCTTCCAGTGTGTCGATTGCACCACACAACTCAGTGTCAACAGAAAACTTGCTGAGGGTGCACTTGATCCCACTGTCCCTGTTGCTGACAAAGATTTCTTACAAAAACATTAAAGAGATACTAGTTGCTTAAGCAGATCTGTGTACACACTGTCCTCTTCCCCTTTCACTGCTACACACCACAACAGTTCAGTAGAACTACAGTGATTTTGCTTTCCACAACATCTCAGCCTGGGAACAGGGGGGCTTGGGTCCCAATGCAGTGACTCATATAAAACCCTACTTTCTTTCCTCTTAAAGCATTCATTTGATGAGGTTGTTAATACTTTTATTTTTTTTTTTATTATGATGTGTGATTTATCATATGTTTGTGTGGAAAGGGAAATTCAGCAAGCAAGGCCACTATTCAAGCTAATTGCCCTTTGACCTTGACCCTTCCTTTCTGCTATGATGCAATACAGATATTTAATTTTTCTTTTGTGAAATATGCACATTTGTGTGACAACTAAGTTAATATTTTTTGTCTGTGTCTGTTAAGGTTTATTCAAAGAAAACGTATATTTTTGCAATAAATGTTAAATGTTACTTCAAGGTTATAATTCTTTGGTTTCTTCTTTGTCTTTCAGTGCTGCTTTGTGAACAGCATGGTGAATTACCATGGCTTATATCATCTTTTCCTCAGAGAAACCCCCACAAAAAAGAGAAACAAAAAACCCAAGCTGAATGAAGAAGAATCTCCATATGGATGACCTTGTACATTTTATAGATAATTGCCCCTCTGGGGCTGTATAGTTCAGAGGCATAAAAAGGACTGATTCTCAAACTGCTGGAATTCTAGACACCCTGAAGTTAAAAAAAAAAAAAAAAAAAAAGAAATAGAAGAAAGAAGAAAAAATAAAAAAGAAGAGAACTCTCATCTACTATGGGCATTCAGCTGTGAAATAATTACTCCACTGACCTCGTTTTACCACTGACATCTATGAGAGTAGAGATTTATCAAGGCTGAGTGCTTCTGAAAATCTCACCTTTAGTGTCAGTAAGAAAACCTGCCTATTCCAGATTCTCACTTTAAGGAACTACCACGAAGCCCTGTGATACCACCTCCAAGGTTGTAGGGGCAAGGAAGGGAGAACAGAAGAGAAGAGATATGGAGACATAAGCAATCTTTTCTTTCCTGCACTTCTACAGAAAAAGTTCTTCAGTAGAAATGTCCCATTTTGCTTGTAAAAGTAAATCAGGTCTTTAACTTTATGTCTGAATATTATTTATGATTATTAATTCTGTTTCAAACTGGTTTTAATATGTAAATTAAAGCATCACACTCTAACAAAGAACATGGTGATGGATTTTGCTGACAGTAGGACAATGACTACATGAATCTATCTTTTTATTACTATTTTAATAATATATTGAGCAAAACTTCTGAATACATAGTGGATCTGTCAGAGGCTTTATGTAGCAAAAGGTATCACCCTGAAGATAAAAGGCAAGACTGCCACCAGGCAAACAAAAGTGTGGCTCTATCTCGAACACATGAACAAGACTCTTGCTGCAAATAGTTACAAACTTACTACAAGTATCTGGAAAAAGGAGGTAACAAAAGTTCACCTTTCCATACCCAATGGAAAGTGGTAGTTGAGTAGAATACAGTAGTGTTTTAAAAATTCCAATCACTCTGCAAACACTTCTTGTTTTCTGTTGCAGTTTGCCCCCTAAGCTCCTGCCCAAGTCCTTACCACGTGACTCTGAGATATTCCTTTGTTTAAAGTGCAGGTACAGTTCAAAATAGCCCAGACTTTCCTACAAAGTGATCTGGTTGGCTCTTTACCCCAGTCCAACCCCTGGCATCCCTTTCCCTCGCCCCCTGACAAAAGGAACCTCATGCAGAGGCTCTTTCTCTTTGGCTTCCAGCTCCACTTCTAATCAGATGTGCCTCATCTCCTAGGATGGGGGAATAAATGATTCTAGGAGCATAGCTGGAGTCTGAGCTAAATTTCATCTCTTTGCCCCTGTTTCTGGTGAGTAGCTAACAGCTGGCACTACATTATGCGGAGCTGCCTCGCTGTGGGATTTCTAAGCTGTCTTTAGATGGTTTGAGATATTCCAAGGCTTATAGAAGCAAGTTTGCCCACAAAATTAAGCCGTGTACAAGCTACGGAATCACTAGAGTTTTCCTCATGAAGCATTTCAACTACATATAAAAGGCATTTTTATATGAGCAGGAGTTTCCTCCTGCATTATGGGGAAGCAATATCCTTATGAATTTGGGGTGGGTTAAGAGCAAGAGCAGATGTTGTGAAACTCCTAGCAAAGCAATAGAAGTGAAAGATTACATGAATTGGATCCATAAAGGCAGACTTCACTCGTGTTAAACATAAAACCAAGTTAAATTTGTGCTATCTACTGTTGTTTCTGCAAGTGAAATTTCTTTTGTAAAGATATCATTTATCAGAATATAATTTTTGATGGGTCTTACATGTGTTTGCACAACAAAAATTATGAGGATAATATGAGAAGAGAATTAAGAGACCTTTGTATGGATCTTAATTTTATTTTCCTTACAGCACAGTATTCCAGACAGTAGAATATTTTGGCCCACTGTTCCTTAACACGATGTCACAAGGCAGAAATATCAATTCAAAACAATATTATACCAAGATAATGACATTTAAACAGATATAATGTTTTAACTACAGATTTTCATGTCTTTCCAATGTCTAATCAGAAAAAATCTTTATTATAAATATTTTCATACTCCAGCTATTAATATTTTATATAAATATAGCCAAAATTTATTAAAGAGCAACTAGAATGGTATTTTCTCATATTAGTCTAACCTGATCCATAGAGTCCAACCCCACAAAATAAAGATGCTTGAACAAAACAGTTATATATTTCCTTGGATATACACTTTGATTTACAAATTGGGCCATATAAAAATAATCTGGAAGTTTAACACTCCTAGGGAGTTAAGAAGAATTTTACTTTACAAAGGCACATTTCTGATCTTCTGCAAGTCTGTCTCAAGGGTTAGCATATGTTCATTCCTTCTTCCCCTGGTCAAAATGAGCATTTAGTGATACCAAATATAGTACTTCAGAAACCCAAAATATGACATAAATGCAGAAAGGGACATTGATAAATGGACTCACTTTTATAACCTGCAGTGCAGAACATTACTGAGTGCTTTAGGATGGCCCATTCTCTATACTGGTTTCCCTTGCACACTTCTATAAGATAGTTGTGTTGCACACATATGAATTAATTGTCATTGTTTTTCTGGTTTCATTTACTCATCTAATGACTTGAAAGTCTCCAAAGATATTGCAATATTTGTTTTTAAAGACTGTCAGCTCATCTAAATGCCATTTTACAAGTCATACTTTTGAGTTTTCTGACAAAAATATATAGTAGTTTTTAGTCTATACATTAGGAGAACATTATTTGTTTCTTATGTCACAAATGCAGGGTCTATTCTTTAATTTACATAGCCTGTATATACTGTTTCAATTCTATTTCTTCAGCCATGTTATTTACTTCTGTACACATCATTTCAGTCTTATCTTCTGGAGAGGTCATTGGCAGTGGCAGTTTATCACTCCTGGCATGAATTTGTTTGCACGTGTCTAATGGATTGCTCGTCCTCTGCAAATTTCAGAGGGAAATCTCACCTTTAGTGTCAGTGAGGAGGGTCTTCCAAACACAGAGTTCTCAGACATGACAATTCTGGTTACAAAGTGTTGGTTTGGTTTGAAAGTAGTATTTTTCTTTAGTTTTGATTGGTATTTCAGCATACTTCAGTCTGAATACACTATCAGTGAACCAGTAAATTGTATTTTTGCAGCACCCAAAGCACTCACTACTGTGTGAGACAGGTAGGTCCACAATGGACATGTCTGATCCTTATTTTTTATGCAGAGCAAGCAAACAAGGTGTGTTCAAGTGAGAAAAAAAATAATTCTAACAATAGCACCAGAAACTGTTCCTGCTTCAGGTCTCTACACCCTATTTGGTATTTTGTGGGGAGTTTTATGTGTAGCTAGAGTGGCACTTTGCATGTGAATATAGACACACAAAATGACATTGACACTTCTTGTCTGTTCCCTATGCACATAGATATTTGTGTATGTGAATCAAAATGCATAAAAATGACATTATGTATTTCATGCACATTAGTTGTGCTGATAAAAAAAAATAGCTGAGTATAATTCTCAATCTAATGGGAACTGGAAGAAGTCCCCCAAGACAGATGCAATATGTCCATCAGGTAATTGATGCTATGTTGTGAAAGCAACAATTCCTGCATTTGCTGAACTCTAATTTACTGTCAGTGTTTTGTTTTTGTTAACATTTCTCTGGTATGCTTTTCACATCTACCCCAAAGAAAAGGGAGATGCTAATTTAAGGAATGACAAGCAGCCATTCAGTTGATCATTAATATTGTGAGCTCTGTGATGCTATGTCTTCCTAATTCCTGCTGAGTTCAAAACCCACGGGAACATCAGATCACTGCCTATCACAGTCACAGAAACAAGGTGCCAAGCTTGCTCCTTCATTCAACATTGGTTTCTCTTGTTCAGTGAACACTGTAATCAAAGCATTCCCATACATGGAAGGTACATCTACTCCTTGGTCAGCTGTTTCTGCAAAAGAAGCAGTTCCCCATTCTTGTGAAATTCCTGTTGGTTCTGTTGAGTACATTAGCTTACGCTAACTATGTTATCACTACAGACCTACTACACCAGACAGCTAAACATTCACACAGTTGAAAGTCTAATGCACTCCTGAGCTTATTTTACTGAGTAAGTTGGTTTTGCTCAACTCTTCTTATCTGGCAATGTTTACCTTTGTTTCTTTTCTTATCTCCTTAATATTATACCCTTTGTTGTTTTTGTTGAAGTTTATTAACAAAAAATTTCTCTAATCCTTAGCTCCATTTACCTTAAATATCAAAGACAGCAGAGTGAAATTTTCAAACAGTAATGATTGTTTTCTACATGAGGAACTTGAGCAGAGAGATAAAAGTAGCTCAAAAAAACTAGAACCCAAATTTAATTTTTTATTATTTTTTTTTAATTTTTTCCCTTTTTTGTTCGAAAAATGTGTTTAAAATTTAATCACTAACACTTTTAATGTTTTTATTCAACTTTCATTCAAATGCAAAGAAGGTTGGTAAAAAATATCTGCTACTGACATAAAAAAATCATAGGTTATTTCTTAATTTTTATGTTCAGTCTGAGGTTACTCTGTTAACATGTAGAATTAACTCAAATTTATTGGCTTAAACAAAGAAGAAAAAGACACATTGTAATCTGATAATTGCAATTTTTCACATGCATGAATGTATGACCTTGAAAAACACTTTTATGTAATTAATCATGTTAAATAAGGGTAAAAGAATGTAAGAAAATCCTGAAATCTTTTGAATAAAACAAAACAAAATCTGTCTGTGCTGAGGTCCTTCTGAAGGACTGAGCAGCCCTCTGGGGTATCGGCCATTCCTCCAAGCTTTGTGTTTTCAGTGAACTTGCTGAGGAGCCATCAGCCTCTTCATCCAAGTCACTGATTAATAAATTAAACATTACTGGGGCCAGTACTGAACACTGGAGGACACTGCTGGTGACAGACACATGCCACTGATTTTACCCTGTGGGATCTGACATTCAGTCAATCCACTCACCCAGTCCACACTTCCTGAGTTTGCCTACAAGGATGCTGTGAGAGACAGTGTCAAAAGCCTTGCTGAATTCAAAGTAGACAATATCCACGGCTCTCCCTTTATCCATCCAGGTACATTCTTCATCATAGAAAGCAGTCTGGTTGGTCAAGCATGATTTACCTTTAGTGAATCCATTCTGACTGCTCTTGATCACCTTCTTGTCATCCATGTGGATAGAGATGGCCTCTATAATGAGGCATTCCATCACCTCTCGAGGGATTGAGGTGAGGTTAACTGGCCAGTAACTTCCTAGGTCATCCTTGTTCTCCTTTCTGAAGATTGGAGTGAGATTTACTTTCTTCCAGTCCTCAGACATCTCTCTTAAACCCCAAGACCCTTCAATGGTGATCAGGAGTGGTCTAGCTTTGGTGTTGACAAGCACTCTAAGCACTCCTGGATGCATTCCAACAGTGCCCATGGAGTTGTGGATGCCAAATTTGCCTGCTCATAATTGCTGTCTGATCTCTTAGGCTGGTTATGCTGGACCACGAAGCTTGTTATGTGCCTAAGGAACATATAGTCTCTTTTACCACAATTTTAAGAACTAAGTGTCTAAAACTAGCTGTGTAACTAAAGTATGTAATTTTTTATCTGAGTCTCTTTTAAATAAACAGGGAACACCTCTGTAGAAATCCAACCTTTTGATGCTGGGCCATTTTGAATCCAGGAATTCAAATCAATTACACAAAGAGAGAATGAATTGAGGGTGGCCTTATGCTGACATGGTCATTGACGGTGCGGGGGGGCATAGAAATCTAAGGAGCAACCTCTTATCTTCTTTAGAGATATAGAGTTCTGCTGCACAAATAAACATCACAAAGGAGCTTAAAATGGAGGGTTAAAACAATCTTCACCCTTGCAGCCATCAAGTTGGGATGCACCTTAGATCTTCTTTAAGAAAAGTCTCTTTTTCTCTGGTATTATGAAACTTTTGTTTGCAAACTGCTTAGCACTACAGGAATGCCAGTATTACATTGTGAAAAAAAGTACCCAATATAAAAAAGACAGTCTAATTACTTATTGTTGGCTAGAAACCTGAGAGGAAAATAGCACTGCCTCTTCTTTTTTTTCTCCTCCAAGGTAGAGTCTGGGTCATATATACAGAGTCTGGGACATTCATCCAGTGAATGTCTTATCTTTTGTATCAATTAAGTTTATATAATAGGAAAGGGTTTAAGATTTCAACTTTTGATTATTAATGAAATATATGTATTTAGATGTTGATATTGATGAATGGACACCGATAAAATAAATATTTAGATGGATGTTGATGGGCAAACATTTGTTATATGTGATTGTAGTCAGTTATACATAAAATTAATTCTACCAACTCTTAAAGGCCTTTGAAAGGATGTATTAAAATCAGTTTCTTTAATCAGATTAGATTGGGAAGTTGGCCCAAAGTGAAGAAACGGTGCCCTTGTGGGTTATATTTCCATACCACTATTGGTTAGTACTATCTTCTATAAATAAGCTACAAGAAGAGGCCTGGAATTTCACTGAGCTGTGACATAATCCTGTATTTGAAATTTAGGACATAAATCTATTTCATTTTAAACTAGACCTGTGCAGCATTTATTATTTCTGTGAAGAAAAGTTTCTCTCTCTTTCCCATCTTTTTTTTGGTGTTTATTTTTACTGTTTGTTAGTGCCCCTATTCAAAGGAGCTACTTAATGCCTCAGTGCACTCTTCTTAACTGCAATAATGGAACAAACAGCCAAGTCTGAAGGTGATAGCTCTCAAGCTGCTTGCATCCATATAACCTTTAATAGACCAGAAGTGTTTTGCAATACTGCACTTAGTTACTCAGTGTGCCTTTGCTTTTGTAATGGGTTCATATTGAGTAGGGTCACTGGAAATATTCAAGTACACCAAATTGAATTAGACGTTTGGCAACAGACATTGAGTACAAAAGGAGTTTTGGCCTTTGGTCTACAAATACCTGGGACTCCATTTAGCCTTTGTGAGGTACTGTTGTGGTTTAACCCCAGTAGCCAGCTCAGCTCCACACAACTGCTCACTCAGTCTTCTGTAGATGGATGAGTAAGAGAACTGGAAAGGCACAAGTGAAAGAAATCATGGGTTGACTAAATGACAATTCAATGCATTAAGCAGAAGCGGTGTATACAGGCATAGCAAAACAAGGAATTCATTTATCACTTCCCATGGGTAGGTAGGTGTTCAGCCATTCCCAGGAAAGCAGGGCTCCAATAGGCAGAAGAGTCACATGGGAAGACAACCATCATTGCTCTGTACATCACCCCTTCCCTCTTCTTCCCTCATCTCTCTATCAATAACATGACACTATATGGGATGGGATATCCCTTGGGCCTGTTTGGGGTCAGTTGTCCCATCTATGGCACCTACCACTCTTGTGCAAGAAATTTCTTGCTTTCTGGCCAGATGGCGGGAGAAATGAAGACCTTGACACAGTGCAGGAACTGCTCAGCAATAGCTGAAATATCTCTGTGTTATCAACCCTGGTTTACTTACAAATACAAAATGTAGCACCAAAGAAGCTACTATGAAGAAAATTACCTCTATCCTAGACAAAAGTAGAGTAGAAGTTACATATTAAAATAGTAAAGATCAAAAATAAACCAATTACAAATTCAACATACAGGAGTCTGCTGCCTTACAGGACATGTTCTAGGTGTTTTCACATCAGAAAAGGTGGAAACCCATTAATCTAGATCACAGAGTTTTTGCCATCACTCATTCCATTTAATATCTGATTAAACTGCAAATGTTTATGTCTTCACCATATTTTGCAATTTATTACAATTAACTGATGTACTATCAATGCTACTTTCTATCTGTTTTCATTTAAATCCTCAGTACTGTTTTCCATGGGTTGAAGATTCGAATACCTAAAATCTAACAGTATCTTCTGAATTAAAAATTCTTTTCAATGGATAAAATGTGAACTTTCAATGGCTAAATACATGAACTGCAAGATTTGAAATAACTTCTACTTACAAATTCATGAAGTTCAGCAGAAGTGCTGACATGCATTTGAACTCTTTACTTTATTTAGCATAGTTAGGGTGCAGAAGACTTTTTAATATTAGCACCCTAATGTGGAGATCAAAGGCATTGAAAAGTTCTTGGATCAAAGACAAAATTTAACCTATGAAAGTTTACCACCTTGAAAACTTATTACATTCTTCTTGTTTTCAAGTGTCACAAAACTTTTCCAGTGTTATCACTGAAAAAACAGTTTACATGTGGTTGCCTCCCACCCCCCCATCAAACATGAGTTCTGGGTTTATTGCTATGCTTTTTCATTTCAGTTTTCTTCATCTGGTTTATTTGATTGTTCCTTATCCACTCCCCCACATCCTCAAAAAAAAAAAAAAAAAAAAAGAAGAAGAAAAAAAGAAGGACACTCACAGAAATTAAAAATAAAAAAGAGATCATTAAGACAAAATATCATGGTCACATCATTGTTTTGCAGTTTTCTGGACCTGCAGGCACCTTTTGTCCCTACACAGAAAAGGTATTTTCTAATTCCAAATTTGCTGTTAATTCTAGAATAGGTTAATAATGCTGTCAAAACTCTGTAGGTTAATCAAGATATCTCTCCTAGAGGGTGGAAGCTAATCTTGCTGCTTACTTCATGAGGAGAGCTTAATTGTATCCTTTCTAGGACCATCGGCTAGTTTCAAAATTCAGCAATTGAAGTTATTCTGTTCAGTTGCATTACCATTATACCACTCTTACTCCTCAGAGTTCTGTTCTCTTAGCAGAAAAATGGATGAAGAAACATGTTTTCAAGCAATATTTTTACACTGTTCCTCATCTCTGATAAAATGCATTTTAAAATTTACCAATATATAAGATTTGCAATCCTGTGACAGGTAAGAGTAAGCACAGGTAAAGTAGGAGGGATCTTACAAAAACCCTTGATGGTAAAAGAGGTTAAAGAGACAGATATATGTCCAAGAGAAATAACAGGTAGGGGGAAGAGAAGTGAGCATGATTTTTCCGCTTCAGTCAAGAACTTTCAGAAAAACATATTCTGCAGTGTTTATTTTATGAACTTGCTTTTCATTCATCTGAGTCACACCACCATTCCAATTGTTAGGTACAAATATACGTGAAAATATTTTTAGTTCCATGTTTACTTATGTGAGAAATTTTGCGACTTAACTGTTTAAAATTAAAAATACATACTACCTGTGTTATTGTTAACTGTAACAATTTTTCATAGTCATTAGGATTTTTGCTTCTGTGGTATAAAATTTCTCCTTCCCTTTATAAGATGCATACAAAAGTCTCACAAAATGCAGAATATTTGTATTAGAGCAATCATTTCTGTACATGATTTGTGTAAACTTAAAGCTAAGTGTATTCTAGATATTCAGAATTAAATATGTTTTAACACTAACCAACATAGACCACAGAGTACATAGAGTTTTGTATAAAGTCCTTTTTTTCCTTCAGCCTAGGAATTCAGTAAGAAGTAAAAAATGTGTCAAAAGACATGAGGGTGAGTAAAAATTATGAGGGTAAAACAAACATGAGGATAAGCCTATAATACTTTTCAGAGAGTGGGAGTTTCTCATGCTTTGGAAATTTCTTTCTTTTTCAAGGATTGGGTCTTTTATTTCTGTTTAACAGTCATGACAATTTCTAGTTTACTGCCAAAAAGTAGATGTGAAATAAATTGAATTTTACTCTCATTTCTTTCTCCATGTTCCTAAAACTGTATTCACACTGGATGTTCTTGAAGTATAAGAAAAAGAAGATGTCTGATTCCTACCCATTAAAAGCATATTTTGGCCTTTTCTTTTTACAAACTTTAGTCGTTAGTGTTTAAATACAGAACTTAGGCCATTCTGAAGTTGACATAAACTTTGGGGGTTTTTTTTCCCTCTTTATATCTCTGGTAGTCAGATTAAAACGTTCTCTACTGTGGTATTTCTAGACAAAAACACCTTTCCTCTCATAAGCGCATGGAAAAGATGAAACTAGCAACTGAATAACACTCCTGTGATCACCAAGCAAAAGTCACATTAAAAAAGCAAATAAAAGAAGCTTATATGTAAAGTAACAATAGAAAGATGAGAGGAGAAAAAAAATTTATGTAAATCTCCTTTTACAAACCACTTCCATGTGATTCTCAAAACTCACATTTTGAGAAGTACAACCCAGCAGGCAAAGCCATAAGCATACAACTTGGTGACTGTTTTCTATTTACTAGAACACTGTGGGTTTAAAGGTTCAGATGAAATTTCAAAATTGTGTTCAAGCTCACTGAGGAAAGGCTGAAAAAAAGAGGAAACAAGCAGAAAGAAAGAATGCAAATGAACCCAGACAAGATTAAGTAAAATGAAAATTGAATATAGAAAATCAGTGCTGAACAGCAGGAGAAAAAGAAAAAGAAGAAGAGGGGATCATAATAGAAACCTGTGTTCCTGTGGTCTAATTAAATGTGACATGACACTCCAGAATTAAAACACACTCCAGAATCAGTTCCTGAGGCTTTGTCTAGATTAGTAAACTAAAAAGTGTTAGGGCAAGCACTTGAATACTTCCATACTTCTTTACTCTTAACAGGACCTGGGTCCAGCATGATGTGGAATGATAGAGAGCTCCAAGTGTATCATCTGAGGAAGGGGAAGCTACAGAGAAACTGTGGGTTTTTTCATACTAGAACCCCCCCCCCCCTTCTTATTTTAGCCATATAATAATACTAATTATGAAAATTATACTTCTAGTTATATGTTGCTGTCCTAAGCTTGTAAAAGAAAAACTCAAGAACACAACCAAAATCTCACCATAATTATTTGTATACAACACTTTTTTCAGGTTGGTATAATCTGCCAGTGATGCCGATTGTTGCAGCAAATAAAGGTGGGCTGCAAATTCTTTCTGTTCAAAGATAAAATAACAAATATAATATTATGATATTTGAACTATCTATATCTATAAACATAGATTAATCTAAAAGGCATGAAGCCATAACATGTTAAAAAAATAAGATCATGTACAGCAGATTGGTCAGTGTTCATTGGGATATATTTAGAAATTTGAAAATTTAATAAATTCCCCTGCTGTAATTTCTGTAATTTCCTAATATTGTAGATAGGTAAGCATACTAATAGTTTTGAATTGTATAAAAGACACTGAACAGGAGCAGAATATATAAACTATGTAGAAATTAGAAAACACTTACTCAAATGAGCAGGTTTTGTAACTGCGTATTTAATCCTTGTCCATGCAGGGGTATGAATTTCCTGAATAAATATAGTTACTAAAAATATAAATTCACACAGGTACTTGAAAAATGAATTCATACTCTGCCAAAAGAGCAACAAATGAGATAAATGAGAGTGAGTGAGTGGAAGAATGGGCAATCTACGAATCAAAAATGTGCTATAAAATATTTAAGGACAGAAAATAGTACCATAGCTATGCTGAACAAAGCTGGTATATTTACAAAATTGTCACTGCAGATTGTTGCTGCATTTTATACTGAGTCAGTTACTCAGGCTAAATACTACACTATCAGTATTTCAAGTGTAAAGCCGTTTTATCATATTGCCATGAAATATTTGAAAATTATTGAAAGCAAGCTACCTAGTTCTGCATGCTGCAGCTCAGTACCATAAAACAAAAACAGAAGGATAAAAGAAAGCCAAGTCTGAAAATGCTTTTTTATGAATTCTACTAATCTCAGTATGAACATTGAATGCTCATAAATCCAACATATGTACATTTCTAAAACAGAAAAAAAACAACATAAATATTATGAAGCATATTTTTTATATATTTTAAAATAAATTTGGCTACTAATGGCTGGTGATTACAAGCTCAACCACATTGCTTTTTTAGAGGCAAAACTCCCCTAGGAAATTTGTAGGGGAGCTCTAAAAAATTTCTACAGGGCACAGAGATTTAACTGGTGGCTAGTAGGAAATCTATGTTGGAATCATAACTAAAAAATGTTTTAAGTATGTAGAAGATAAGCTAATAAACACTGGGGAAGAGTTCATGAATATGTGAGAATGAGGTGTACAGATGCTTATGGGCAGCAGGTCACATATTTGCTAGCAGACATCGAAAGAAGAGCTTGTAAGGAAGAGAAACAGCTACCTGTTTCTAGGTGTGCTGCCAGCAACATCGCTGATAAAATAACTAGAAATAATTAAAACCAGTGGGAATGGTGTCATATATTAGCCCAAATCCCAAAGAAATTGAGAGATGGCCTCTGAGCAACAGTGGTGCTTTAGGTGAAGTAGGAGAATTATATGATTTTAAGGCTTTTTTACCTATTCTGTGATAATTCAGAGCTTTAGAAAAAGACTCCAAAGCCCAAATATTCTTCTGTATCCTCA
The DNA here is from genome assembly GCA_020086605.1 of Lanius collurio. Classification (NCBI taxonomy): domain Eukaryota; kingdom Metazoa; phylum Chordata; class Aves; order Passeriformes; family Laniidae; genus Lanius; species Lanius collurio. Next base: position 17,600,719 of record JACBWW010000001.1, on the reverse strand, counting down.
TCAGTGAAATTACATTTTGGCCCAACTAGATAGACTCCACAGATCCCTTCCAACTCAGTCTCCCTGTAATCTGATGATTTCATGTTTTTTAATAACCTGACACCTGGAACAACCATGCTGTCCTACTTTTTTAGGTGTGAATTTCTTCAGCCAAATACTGAGCAAAGAAGAGTCCAGTTATTTAAATTGTCTTGTATAGAGTAATTGTCTTTAAAAATCAAGAAGTCAAAAGAGAAAATACAAATACTGGAAGAAAGAGAGATTATACACATGCAGCAGCAAAAGTGATGTGACAACTTATATTGTACTGAATACATGGACAATCCTGGGTTTATTATGTAAAGGTGCTGTGCAGCTGCCAGCAGGCATGATGTCATTTTGAAGGCAGTCACCAAGGTCGCTGAATTCTGAGAGTTTTATCAGCCAACTTTCACTACTTTCACATAGGAATGCAATTAATCTCCTCCTTTAAAAATAGTGAAATAGCACAGTCTACTTTCTGAGGTACCCGAAAAGACTGGAACAGAAACATGCCAGGGAAAATAAGCAGAGTTTGTTTGAAGAAGTGCAGAGAGTGGAGTTACCGATTTGTGGGACTGTATGTCTGCAAATAACAACCCAAAAGATAAGAGAGAGAGGTAGAAGTATAGAGAAAGACAAGCGAAAATAAGAATCACGAGTGACAGTGGTCCAAATGGAAGAAGACAAAGATTGATACATGTGATCTTGAGAAAGACTGGAAATGAGGTTGTGGAAGAAATGAAACCCCTTGGAGTGCACTCTTTCTGTGCTCAACTGATCCTGTGTTGCTGTGAGTGAAAAGTGAAATAGTGTTGCAGTTCCACCTCCTCCTTGCATTCAACTGAATTTTCCAATATGCTCTTACTAAAGCTGCATTCTTATTAGAGTCAAATATAGAATTGAATTAATACTTATTTTGATATGAAGACTTTTTCCTCATTTTTGATTTATATTTTGTGAAAGAAAAGTCTCCTTGCATTGGCAAGACCTTGTAAAAAAGGAATCTATCATAAATGAGAAACCTGCAACTTAACCTTTGCAGCACCTTGCCATGATCTCTACATTTTCTCTTTCAAGGGGGAATCATGCAGAGAATATATATTTTATTTCAGTGATATTCAAACTTTAGTTCATGCTTGTCTCTGAACACTGAACAGTTTCTAAGTGCTCTGACTAATGTAAATAACAAAAGCAGATTTTGAATCATAGAATCATGAAATTTGTACAGTCAAAAAAGGTCTCTAAGATTATCAAGTCCAACCATTGACCAAGCAACACTGTGCTCATCACTAAACCATATCTGGAAGTGGCACAATACCGAGCCTTTGGAACACTTCCAGGGCTGGTGATACCACCACATTTAATGCATTATGTTCTAGACTTCTGTACCTCGAAATAATTTAGTTCTATAAAATAAAGGTTTGAAAAGAAGTGCTCTAACTTTAGTATATGGTTTCACAAATATGGCTTTCATTGAACTTACTGGAAATCTTCAATAAATTTGCCATAAATTAATATGAGAAAACTCTTCACTAGGCATATTTTATTATGTATTTTATTACATTGTAGTCTTTTTAAATACCTACAGAGGTTCCTCTTAATAATCTGGAATTTTATTAGTTATCTGTGCTACAAATTTCAACAGATAGATTTATTGGAGAAAGAAAAATTGTGAATTAAATATTTTCTTCCATTGTTTACTAGTATTGTCTTTCATAGATCTTGAAAACTTGCTAAGGGTCTTTGATCTGAAACATTAAAATCTTATATTTCAGTAAAACATAAAGAAAAAGATTACAAAAACTTGAAAAGGAAGGAGTTTGAAGTAAAAAGTTACATAATATTTTATATAGGTGTACCCATGTACAGCATAGATATTTCTCTTATTGAATTCTTATGTTCTTTTTATTTTAAGCTTTCAATACTGAAGTATATTTACCATCTTCCCATGTGTTTCTGTGGAGCACCTACCTCACTGATTTGACCATGGTGATCAAAATGAACATCTAGGCACTTTTCCATTATAAATATTAAATACATTTATGCACACACAGTCACGTCTCAGTGATGGCAAAGAAGGAGACAACACAAAATCACTTTCGCCTTCTTCTGTTGCTAATCTGGTTAATATAAACCCTCCTTCTTCACCAATCCTGCGCACTACTGTGACACAGGAAGGTTTAAACTTTAAGGCAAATATTTACATTATCCTTTCAAGAGGAAGGGGACTGTATCAACCATGTCTCTAAATACAGAACTTTGAAGTATTCCCTGCAGACCTTGAACATGTAGTGCATACTCTCAGGCTTCATTACAAAATAAAGGATGGTTGGAACCTGAGTTTAACTAATTTAGGCACCTTACTTGGCAACTATACTGATGGTCATTTCCTCTAATTATTTCCATCTAAAAGTTAGATTGTATTCTCTCCTGGATTTCTCATAATTTCAGTGCAGAAAGAAAGATAATCTTGAGAAGGCTAATTATTTTCCATGTTTTACATGTCCATCACTATTGGATGAATCTGATTACATAGGACATAAAATTATTTTAAAAGATAAAATTTTTAAAATTTTCTAAAATTATTGTAAAATTGTTAAATTATTCTACTTTTAAAATTATTTTAAATGTAAGATTATTTTAATTTCTTTGTTTCTCTTACACAGAGCCTCAAGTAGCCTCTGACTCCTGTTCTTACAGTGACATCTAGAAAGAAGAAGAAATGTTAGACACTGTACAGTCATGTAGCAAGGGGTGGTACTGACAGAGCTTGCATTTCAAACAAGCAACACCAAAAAAAACGCAGAAAGGTACCTCTTTTAGCTGAGTATGGCAAGGCGCAAAATTCAGAGAAGGGCAACAAGAAAGATAAAAGTTACAGAACAGATTCGATATACAGGCTGACTACATGGAAAAGGTCATTTCAATCTGGGAAAGGCTTATCTGAGGGCAAATACTTGGCTTCTGAGTAGCAAGGATAGATGAATGAGGTATAATTGCTTTTGAAAGGAAACAGGGTAATTTTATGAAAGAAAATACTCTGAAGCAATAGTAAATAGAAAGACAATAAACATAACAGAATCAGCTGAGTTGTAACGGACCTTCAAAGATCATTGAGTCCAACTCCTGACCCTTCACAGGACAGCCCCAAGAGTCACACCATGTGCCTGAGTGTGGGGGGTTATCAGCTGTCCACTGCTTAATTCTGTGGCAAGCTTGCTTCTTAAGCCTCGGAATATCCTAGACCATTCACAAACAGCCCAATATTCCTTCGACTGAGCAGCCCCACCTAAGCCAGTGTTAATGGCAGCTGTCCCCAGAGCAGAAGTTGAGAATAGAAATACAGCTCAAACCACTTTTGATGTCAAATCATTTATTCCCTCTGTCCTGGAGGGGAACAGAGGACCTGACTTGGGCAGCAGTCGGCGAGGTAAGAGAGCTGGGCTTTCCCCCCTGCTGGTTTTATCACAGACAGGGGGAAAGGTGATACCAGGGGCGGAGACGGGACAAACAACCAACCAGATTAGAGCCCGGGCGGCTTGAACCTAAGATAGACTTGGCTCAGTCACATGGCAGGGATCTGGCCCAGAGGGGCGGGGGCCCAGGGGGGTCCACCGCAACACCTGAGAGTGTCGTTCTAATGTTTCTTGTGCTCCACCAGGCTTGGTGCTATGACAGCTTCCCTGGGGAGCCTGTTCCAGTGCCCAACCACCCTCTGGGTGAATCTTTTTCACCCAGATAAAATATCCAGCCTAAACCTCCCCTGACAAAACTTCCTGATTCCTGCAGGTCCTGTCACTGGTCACCACAGAGTTCAGTGTCTCTTCCCCTCACAAGGAAGTTGTAACTGCAATAAAGTCTCCCCTCAGTCTCCTCTTCTTCAGGCTGAACTGACTAAGTGACCTCAGCTGCTCTCTGATATTTTAATCTTTCTTATATGGCAGTACCCAAAACTGCACACAGGACTCAAGTGCAGAGCAGAGCAGGACAATCCCCTTCCTTGCCTGCCTGGTGATGCTGTGCCTGATGCCCCCAGCACACTTCTGGCCCTCCTGGCTGCCAGGGCACTGCTGACTCATGTTCAACTTGTCATTGACCAGGACTCCCAAGCCCCTTTCCACAGCACTGCTTTCCAGCATCTCACACCCCAGTACATCCAGGGTTTCCCCATTCCAGGTGCAGAATCTGGCACTTTCCCTTGTTGAACTTCATACAGCTGTTGGTTGCCCAGCCCTCTAAATTGTCAGGGTATCCTCACATACTTGGAAAACTCCAGAAACTTGCTTTTCAAAGGGTTTATGCTGGGAGACTCTTTGGTGTAAATATACTTGTTTCTTGCTAGCTGTCTCAGAAAGGCTACCCTCAGACAAAGATTTCTCTACTCAGGCATGCTCTGAGGATTCACATATTCTTCCTCTCCTTAACTTGCATATATCCAGAAGGAACACTGACAACCTGGAGGAAAAAAGGAGCACAAAGGGATCTGCAATTCCACACAACCTCAAATTACAAAGTTAACATCAACTGTTCATAATAATTAAATTATTTCCCAGCCTGAAAATCAAATATAAACCAACTTGGGCATGAATTGCAAGATCAGTTATCCTGATCTGAACATGTACCCTCAGTCAGTTCCCAGACAGCACTGAAGAGTAGATCTGCTGGTGAGTAGGAAGATTCTACAGAGGGATTTAGATGTGCTGGATTAGTGGGCTGAGGCCAGTGATATAAGATTCAACAAGGTGAAATGCCACGTCCTGCCCTTGGGTCACAACAACACCAGGCAATGCTACAGACAGGGGGAGGAGTGGATGGAAAGCTGTCCATTGGAAAAGGACTTGGAGGTCCTGGTCAACAGTAGCTAAACATGAGCCAGCAGTGAACACAGGGGGCCAAGAAGGTTGGTGACAACCTGGCCTCTGTCAGCCATAGCAAGGCCAGCAGGACTAAGGAAATTATTGTCCCTCTGTACTCAGTACAGGTGAGGCCACACCTCAAGTGCTGTGTTCAGTTCTGGGCCCCTCACTATAAGACCTTGAGGGGCTGGAGTGGGTCCAGGGAACAGCAACAGAGCAGGTGAAGGGTCCAGAGTGAGTCATATGAGGAACAGCTGAGGGAGCTAGGGTTGTTCAGCCTGGAGAAAAGAAGGCTCAGAGGAGACCTTCTCACTCTCTACAACTGCCTGTAAGGAGATTATTGCAGTGGGAGTTCTTCTCCCAGGCAAGCAGCAAGAGGACAAGAGGAAATGGCCTCAAGCTTTTCCAGGGGAGGTTTAGGCTGGGCATCAGGAAGAATTTCTTGAAAAGGACATTAAGCATTGGAACAGGCTGCCCAGCTGTGTGGTGGAGTCACAATTGCTGGAAATGTTCAAGAAACGACCCGGTGTTCCAAATTACCTGAGCTTAGTGCTATGGCTTGGTTGATATGGTTGTGTTTGGTCAAGGGTTGGATTCCATGATCTTGGAGGTCATTTCCAATCTTAATGATCCAATGATTCTATGAAAGAGAAGGAAGCTTGGAAACCAGAAAAGTACAGTGTGCCTGCTCAGTCTCCCACAGCCATGCTTTTTGAGAGTGAGATGTCTGTTTGCACTTATTTTCTAATTTTCTCCTTAGAATAACCCTTTTAGGACACTATCTCACCAGGTGCACCTGGAGAAGGAAACAGGATGCACATGGCATTAACTCCTGGGTAATCTCTGGTCCTGGAGCTGTAAGTGGATATTTCCCAGGAATCAGCATCCCTCAGCTTAGCTCATATTCGGGTAGCAAGCCCAAACAGAAAGAAACTTCTGTCACGTGTGTTTCATGTCAAGACTGTGCATAGGAAGTGAAATCTGTCACAATCCACGCTTATGCTGTCTGTAGGGTGCAGACTCTGGAGACTGTTATTCTTCCTTCTGGGTAAACTTTTCCCAGCTAGGAGATATATTGGCATCATTCCAAACTGCAGCCTTAGAACAAAGTAGTATGTACCGACTGAGGGGAATAGCTGACAAGGTAGAAAACCATACCACTTTCTCCTTTCAGGTATTGCTACATTTTAGATGTACAAGAATAATTATTCTTAAAAATATAGTACAATAGAACAATCATATTATCAGTGCTTTAAAGAAAAATGATTTTTAAATAAATGAAAGTAGAACTGGGTTGGAAAAAAATTAATATTAATCTCATGTAATGCTATTATGAAATATGGTATAATTATGTGTACATGACATAGAAATGTATACATTTGTAGAAAAATATACACATATGTGTACATATTTATAGAAAAATATAGGATATCAATATATGTTTGATTTAAATCAGGATGAAGTGTGTCAATCTGTCTAAAAAAGAAGTAAAAAAATCAGCCAAACAAAGTTAAAAATCCACAAATGTAAAATGCTGTAAAAGGCAATGGAGTGTAATGAGATTATTCAAAGTAAACATGTTTTGGCAATGTACTGCTTTCCCTAAATCAATCTTTAAAACAGGCAGTGATAATCAAATTAATACTGTTAACACTCCTTACCAATTTGTGGATTTAATATTATTAACTGAAGGCAAACCAATTAGTACACACTGCCTTTCATATATCACTAGATTAGACTGTTTCATGGTACCAAAATACAGAGGAAGCATATGGTACACACATAAAAGAATTTTGCTTGGCTTTGTGAAAAGTAATGAGATTAATAGTGACTTCTGTGTTGTTTAGTGATACCTTTAATTTGGGTTCTGAAAATAGAATCTTTGTGAATGGTTCCCTTGTTGGGTGCTTTTTTTTGTTGCTGGAAGAGTTTCCTTTCAAATGCACTTTGGGCTAATGAACGTTAGTTCATAACTTGTAGACACTAAGGGTCTGAAAGTGGCTTTAGGCAATTTCTCTTTTGTGTTTTTTTTTGTTTGTTCTATTTTTTTTAAAAGACTGAGCAATGCTACAGACTAATAGTTTATGGCAGTCAGCTAATGAGTTGAAACTTCCGTGAGATAGAAGGCATACAATGGAAATGTGTGAAAAATTGAAATGACAAGGTTGTTAAGGTAACTCTATCTTGGTTATGTATTTTTGAAGCTTATTATAATGCAGTGAAATGAAAACTTAATAAACATATCTAGTCATTATGAAGAAAAAAAAGACATCTTTTTGAACTGCAAGATGCACGGATTTGCTGTTGCAATTGTATTGTAATGGAAATGAAGCAAGTGACAAACAGTACCCAATTGCCCCATATGACTAGCCCACGCCAATATAAAACATTAAAAAGTAATTTTAAGAACTTTCCTTTTCACATTAACTTTGCAAAACCAGCTGACTCTGTGATTTTGTAAATGAGAATTTAAATGAAAATGTGCTGTCCATTGAGAGCATGTGAAGAATACTAACAGGGCTTTGCAATTACTGCCATTATGTGCTTTCCGAGCAGTGGTTTTCGATTTGAGTCCATAGGTTCATGCTTATATATACTTGCAAAACTCGACACCAAGGAAACTGGAGAGAAAGAGTGATTTATTATCCTGTCAGAACATGGTTTATTGAATTATCATTGTCTGTATGATTCACTAGTACTCATGTATGCTTCTCCTCTTGCTGAAGTCAAACTCTGTTTTGACTAATATAGTGTATTAGGGCAACACTGACCCTGATCTCTACTGTGCTCTTAGTCCTTCCCTAGTTTTCTCAAACTTCCTGTCCTTAGCATTTCAGAAGACGAAGTTGGGTCATCCAAGAAAACTTTCAAGGTTATAATGTTCATTGGTGGTCATTAATGAGAAGGTTGAGGTGGGGACACCAACAGTGATGAGTCTCATAGCAACAATGATGAGTCTCAGACATAGCAACATAAAATAAAGGTACAGAAAAGAGACTGCAGGAAAAGGAGATGTGTCTCCACATGCAACTATCAGACTATCAGTTAAACAACTAAAAGAAGTTGTTGTTCTTTTCAATAACTAAAAGAAGTCAAAGCATCTGACTATTTGTTGTTGAATTTTAATCTAGAACCACTGTTAAAAATATGGATACTAAATTGCTGTCAGGTGTTTCCTGAGGATGGCGGAAGTGAGAATGCCAGTTGCAGTAGCTGAAGAGAGATTGGAATACTGGTCTCCTGATTTTGGCATCTTATCTGGCAACTAAATCCAGCATATCATACTTGACAAGCATGACTGGTTTTCCCACATAGATTTCAGGTTGCAATACATTTTGAAATGGCCAAAATGCTCATGTGCTGGTAGAATTAATCTTCATTTTTGGTAGTGAGATAGGCTGCCAAATGATAATGATGTACAACACTGATAATTTTGATCATCTTTGTAGTGAATGAACCTGGTGCATGTAGTAATCAAATCCAAAATTCACAAGAAAATACGGAGACAATTAGATATATTTTAAAATTAGAAAATATCTAATCATGACACTACTGGTAGATTCTTGAGATATCCATATGGTGGGTCTGTTTCACTCTTTTTATGAACATTATTATTTTTCTGGGGAGAAAAAAACAAAAAATGTACTTAACTGATTGGTCCAGGTACAAGACAGAACACTTTATGTGAATCCTTAGTACTAATATCTAAAGAAAAGTGTTCACTAGAATCTGACCTTTTCTTGTCTTTCTGGCAAAGCTAGTTGCAACTGAAGACTGTTCTGAAGGTAAGATAGGGTACTTCAAAAACACTTCAAAAATGAATTATATCATTTTAGATTTACAAAGCAGCAATTATATTATTTAATCCATTAATGGAATTTTGAATTAAGACGCTCCATATATATCTATTCAGTCTCCTTAAGAGAAAAATAAAATTGACCCTTTTGAATAACAAATTGACAGTAGAGTCTAGTTACTGTCACTCACTCTATGGCTTCAGAACAAAGCAGTGAATTTTTTTTGGTTGATTTTTTTTCAAGTTATATGGTTTTAGTGAACATTGAATGCAATCGTTTATTGAAATACCCTACTTTTTATTCCATTATTCCACACAATATCTATACTACATCACATGCATTCAGTACAGAAAAGTTCTTTATCTTGTAATCATTGCTGAGAATAATTATGCCAATTTTTATAGAATATATATGATAAACTTTAAATTAATGAAAGGGAGAAAAATATTACTTCCAGAATTAATGTAATTCACATTTTCTTAAAAAACCCCTTATTTTCTGGTGATGTCAGACTGATTAATCAGATTTCTGGTTGAGACTTCTATTTTCAGCAACCAACAGGGTTACCTGAACAGTACATGCTGAATAACAGGGTAGTGAAGAGCAGGTAATTTCTCTGATAAACATCTTGAGTTAATTTGTGCTTCAGTCCTAAGAGAAGGTAGTAGGGCTAATAGGCACCTGAACTATCATTTTCAAGAAAATTTTGAACTCTGGATCAGTTAGGGAGGACTGAAACATGTATAACATCAGTTCAACAATAGCCATATGAAATATTATTCTTGTAAGACTATTTTCTCTACATTTGTTTTCAAAGGAGACAGAAAAAGGAGCTCAAATAAAACAGTGTAGTCCTATGACTTAGACAACAGAGTAGACATATGATTGGATCTGAGTCAAGGCTGATGCCTCCTCACAGGCAGAAAAAGGGATGACTATTTTGCCTGTATTGATATACAGATGTCCTCACATGTTACAAATTACATATATTCATTTCTTTAACCTTTGAATAAGATTTTCAAGTACCCAGATTAGGCAGGATGATGTAATAATGAAATGAACATTTTCAACGTTTATAAATCCCATTTCTTTCTCTGCATGTTCACATATTCTGGACAGTAGCAGTGTGGGTTTGAACCAAGTTCAGTTAAATTTTCTAAATAATTCACTTTTTATTTTTCTTTTGAAATGTTTGAAAAGTACATATGGCTGTGATTCACTCATGCTGCTGGTCAAATAACTTGTGTTTGTATTCATCCATAATTCATTCAAAAATTGCACAAAATATTTTAAATGAGTACTATGAATAATGTTAGCTCAAAATTTATATGACAGATGTGATAGATTGTTTATCAAAATATTTCCTCTCTTCTCCACTTCTGAAAGTCCAGTCCAATCATTTGTGAATATGTTTAGAATACAACTATGTAAATAAGTTTCAAAGTTTTCTTATTCCAGCTTTTATGGTAAATCCACTGCTGATAATTTTGTCTCTGTAGAGACTCACCCAAAGTTCAATGATATCTCAAACTGTTCTTCCATTACTTCATCAGTATTTGGATCAGTGACTTAGCCCAAGCATGGAAATAGCTTTCAACAGAGGCTGCTCTGAACCTCACCAGTGCATATCTTATCCCATTATCCACTGCTGATTTACATGCCTATTTGAAATCAAAGTGGAGCATGTCAATTGAAAGGCAGCATGCAACTAGATTAATTTAACTTTTGAATACATTTATAAAAAGAATGATGAATTAACCAGCAATTATATTATTTATTTTCAAAATACCAGTAACAAGATGACCTGGGAAGAATTTAAATTTTTTAAATTGAATATATAAATCTAAGTAGCTATATAGCTAAATACATCCAAGATGCACTGATGTATTTTAAAAAATGCGATGGGTGAACTTTCATAGTTGTAAGCATTTATGTTGATTTCTACAGAAGTCTGAGGTAGGGGTAAGTTGGGTCAGACTATGCTATTATATTTCTGCAAGGTCTTGCAGAATTTTTACAGCATCGTTTTTGTTATTATACAGTCAATACAAATTCAGTGTTCTATTTTCTGACTCCCTGGTTCTCATAGGTTTCACTTGTCAAAGTTATGCATTTTTGTTATGTTAATGAATGAAAAAGCTCATACAATTCGAAAATATCTTACTGAAAATCTCAAAAGGCAAAACCAAACTGAAAATAGTTGTACATCACAAATTTATATTTAAAAAGGTTTGCTGCAAAGAGAAAATATTCAATTTAAATTACACATGCAAATTTATTTCACTCCTTCTATTAGTGCTCAAAGATAATGAAAACCAGAGTTTTATTTAGTATACAAACACTGTTGATATTCACAGTAATATCAATTGCACAGTGATCAGGAAAATGAGGCTAATTACCTCCAAGTATTATTTTGAGGCAGACATTATGCCTTCTACCTGCACAGATGAAAAAATTAAAATACCAGTATCTAAAGTATTTCAGTACTGTTCCATAATGTTAGTAATTATGCTGCACAGTCTTTTCTTTAAAAATAGCAATTTAATAGCAGTTAAATAGCCTAGGCAAAATAACAAACAAGAGAGTTTTATATTTTTAATTAATATTCAGTTCTTGATTCTAGCACTTATGCTCTTTCAGACCATTTATTCTAGGACCTGAAATGAGGCAGTATAATCATTCTAGCATTTTAGTTCAAGGTAATGTTGAGGGAATCGGATTACCTTATTCTCTACTGACATATTTTATCTCCTTTTACAGTCAATGCAGATATTTTTTGATGACCTGGGTTTCTAATAAAGACCTGAATTAGAAGGATGTGTAGACATGAACATGTATTAGCATAATTTCACTCACTGACAGTTAAAAATATGGCATGTACTCATAAAGAATGTCAGTCCATTTTATGCCATTTTAAAACACCAAGGAAAGCAAATCTGAATACCTAAGATAGCAATTTTTCTCCAGGCATGTGAAGACACACCCACAATCAAAAAAGTTTATAGCAAACTTTAGTTGCTATGAAATGGAAATTCCCTGTCCAGAGTCAGTGTTTCTTTAGCTTACAATCTGTTAAAATAACAGAAAATATTCTGCTGTGATTCCCATCCATTTTCTTTCATGTGACTGTACAATACATTTATGTTAGTAATTTTCATTTTTGATAGAAATCAGAAATCTGTGTGATTTAATTTTCTTTTATCATCATATTTATTTTGCAAGTCTGACCACAAAGAGAATGCATGGAGTAGGAAATATAAAAGAGGAAGAAAAAGTAAGAGCAAACCCAAATAAATTTCCTCAGTGACAGGTTTAGCCATATTTCTGGTCTCAGATACACATATGATGTGGAATTAAATGGTGAAACATGAACATTTAATAACATATATATATATATATGTGTGTGTGTGCACATATACAGAGCTGTATATAAGTTATAGCTGCTATATAAACATTAAAAACTGCATAATACATTTTTCATATACTTAATTATTTTGGCACGATTAATTGTTTTGTTTGACTTAGGGATCATGTTAGACAATAAAATAGGAAATCTGATTATGTGGAATCAGAAGTCTCTTGTCTTCATTGAAGCTCAGTGTCAATCATTGTTGCATATTTCCCTCTGTTAGATATGCTCAAGTAACAGCCTGTTTTGTGTCTTTTCTTTCTAGCCAAATTGAAAACATCTTACCAAAATTCATCATACTCCTTCTATCAAATTTAGAATGACTGTGGAGGTCTCATGCCTGCTTCTACTTTACTGGAAAGAAAATAATTCTGTGTGGTTTTCACCAGCCTGGAGTCTCATGCCTGCTGCTCCTTTACTGTAAAGAAAACAAGCCTGTGGGGTTTTGACCAACCTGGGTCTGTCAGAAAAAAATCTTGTCTGTGTCGGACACTGAGCATCTCATGAAATGACTTTTGTTCCTATTTAAGTTGCATAGGAGGGACTGACATTATAAAAAGGATCCTTATTCGAAACACACAACTGCCCCAAAATCGCCCTGGTTTATCCCCTTTTCCTGGTGGTCCAGAACATACAGCAGGAATATCTCAACCTATAGCAGAGGTACCTGCATTCTTTACCAGTGTCAGACAGAGTCCATCTTGGGCTTCAGGCATAAGCAAACCTACAGAAGATTCCTTTGCAGTGTTTTATCTAAACTATTGCTATTCAAGCGACTGAGTAGTATGTTACTAACTTATATGCACAAGTACAATTTTGACTTGCTCAAATAAAGAAAGATAACTAAGACAATATCATCAAGCTGAAAGTAAGATTTTCAGTACTTTGGAAAAATGTTCTTTGAAATTTCTCTTTAATTTATTGCTTTGGAGTACATATTCTTCTATGCCAAATTGTAAGGGGATTGATTTCAATATTTTTTCAGCTGCAGTACTTTGTTACAGAACCAAAAGAGATATTTCTCTCTGAGTCATATGGTTGGGCATCTTTTGCCATACATGACGATCCTCTGTGATGGGATATTTGCAACTTAGATGTGCAAAGCAATTATCTGCTATTAAAGCACAAACAAAACATAGCTGAAAATTTAAGTTTTACGAGGCTAAAATTTTCAGCACTACCAATAAGAAATGCAAGAAATCTCTATAAGTGAGGTAGGTATCAGTCAGGAGGAGAAGATTCAAACTCTTTTTTCCCAGCTGAGTTGCCTCCTTGCACTTCATATTTCTGTTTTAGAATTTTGTCCCTTTCCAGGCTCATGCTTCTTCTCTTGAATTTCTGAGCTACTATAAGTTCTCATCCCAATAATTCCTTCAGTATTATTTATTTTTCCTGTTTTGCATGGTTGTGAGTACAAACTTTCTCACAGCTCTTTCTGCCACTTGGTAATTTCTTTAGCCACCTCATGCCCTTCAAGTTCTGTCACTATAGTTATATTAGCAACGTGAGGCTGCCTATGAGCTACACTGGTTTAATGAATCTGACTTGATACATATATACAATTTGAGAAAGACTTTTTAGCAGCCTTTTTCCAACCCCTGACTTCGGTATCATGGTGACCTGGTTTGGTCAAATTTAGAAATCTATCGTCGGAGAGAAGGCAGGTTACAAACCACCCATCTCCTACCAGGTTTAGGAAAAAAATGAACTTTTTCCTTGAAAGAAAGTGAAAGAGATAAAAGCTATTTATTTGACAAACACACAGGTGAAGGATAATAATGCTAAATAATAAAACCTCTTGTTGTGGAGAAAAACCTGGGAAAATATTAGAGTCTTCCTGTAGTCTCTGTCCTCCTCAGGGCTGGGATGGGGTGGGCCCCCTCGTCCAGGGGCCAGGATCTCAGTGGAGAACAGTCCCGATGGGTTCTGATGTTGGAACAGTCCAGCAGAGAAAGGGAAAAATACGAAACTCCAGGAAAAACAGAGTTCAACTCTCTGTCTCTCTCCAGAGGAAAGGGCCAAAAAAACTGTCTGAACAAGCAAGCAGGGTGCTTCTCCACTCCTCTCCCCACAGCCGCCACAGCAGAAAAAGAATGCCGAGAGCGAGAGTGTGTCATCCCTGTCTTTCCTTGAAACACAAAACTATTTTAAAAAGTTCTTCTCAGTTTTTTTTTTCCTGTCTCTCAGGCTCAGTTTCAAGGCACAAAAAGGCATAAAAATTAATTTCTGGGCATACAGTAGCAATAGGGAATACAACATCAAGTCACCCCAAGACACATGGTGAGGCAATTCACCCTTAAGTTTTGGGTACTTCAGGCTTTGTCAGTTTTGCATCCTGCTGGTAAGGTTTGGGTGTAAATGTCTCATGTGATTATGATCTCCTGAGAGGTTGTTTTGGTATGTATTTGTGTTGAATACTCCAAGTTCAACCAATATAAACACATGCCAACTGTTTGCTTGAGAATTAAACTCATTAGGTTGTCACCAGTTTCTTTCTTTTTTTTTTTTTTTTTTTGAAGTTGCACTAATATTGGTGGATCTAATTTGTAGAAAGAGTTGGATGCTGGAGGGCATGCTCACATCCAAAACAACTCTCAATGCTTGCTAGAAGCCAAAATTTCAGAATTGATTCTAGTTTGACCTGAGAGGATCTGATTTATATTGTGCTTTGAACATTGCTTGAAAATACAGTTTAGAATATGGACAGACCCTACTACTTTGTGTAGGCACTACCTAGAGAAGAGCAAGAACACATGTATTGGAGCATGCATGATTGATTCACATTTCAAAATTGAATTTTATGCGCATTTCCATGCATACCTTTTCCCCCCCTTGTTACATACTTTTCACTAGTACTAAAAAGTAAAATAGTTTTGTTTGAGATTTTAAAAAGGACTCTGTGTATTAATTGTATGAAGTTTTAGCACAACCAGATTTCACTCAGCCATTTTTCTTTGATAAGTGGTGTGTATATTTTTCAGGTTATAGTTGCTATTTACTCACGTTGAGCATTTTGTACAGGAGTTATAGCAGTCTTGTGCTAGACTATGCACACATTACATTGAAGAGATATACAAATAATCTCTGCTTTTTACTGAACAGTGAAACCAATCTGAGAAAATGGCATTAAGCATTTCTTTCAAAACCACCAACTGCTGTTGTTGAAAAAAGCTTTAGGCAATGCACTTATCAAACCATATAGTATTGTACACCTGTAAAGATTTTATAACATCTTGTGCAGTGATTTTTTTTCTCAGGGGTAATCTTACATTACCATCAAGGATGTAAGCAATAGAAATATTTAAAAGCAATTAAAAAAGAACAATTAAAAAGCTGAAAAATTCAGCATTTGTTTTTTGGGTTGGTTTACTATGACAGAAAGATAAAAAAGGTATAAAATAATGTGCTGCAAAACCTACAATATTATTTCTGAAGGACAAAAGGCCTCCTTCTACTCTGTGTTTATTACTCTGTAAAGATCTCATAGTAACATATATCTAAATATTGGATTAAAATCATTTATTTTAATGGTTAAAACTTAGATTTTTATAAGCAATGATTTTACAATTAACATATTAATAGAATGACATTCAATACTGTCTTCCTTATTTATTTAGTCACAAGATTGAAGATTAGATTTACTTTGCTCGTATTTATGACAAAATTAAATGAACAATTAAATGAACAGCTTTTTAGATTTCTTCTAATCATTATAACTGAAGACCTTTAAAATTTCTGGAGCAGACTCTATTATTTGGAAATGATCAAAGATTGAAAACATGGGGCTTAATTATTTCCAAAAAAGAAGAATGGAGGAGAAAAGAATACAAAAAAGAAATTGCATTAACTTAGATTTAAGTGTAAATGGGAAAGATATTAAAAACAGACGCAATCCAGTTTACAAAAGATATATGTGATAAACAACATAAGACACAGAAATCAAAAAACCAGCATAAAGATGCTCCTTTTAACTGTCTATAGTTAGGGTGGTTCTGAAACACTGAAGTTGGTAAAGGCAAGATCAGACCACAGTACAAAAGCTCAACAAATAATCAAGCATCAGCAGCTAAATGAGCCTTAGGAATACTTTGTCCTCTTTGAATGGTAGCTCCAGGGACATGAGTCAGCTGGGGAGAAACTAGAAAATAGCATGAGGAATTAGACCAAAATTGAAAAACATGAACTCAGACAGCAGTTCCCAAGTCATAGCTTCTTGGATCTCTCTTAAAGAAAATCAGAATTCAACTTTCCCTAGTGCATACACTGGAGCAGTAAGTTCTTACTTCGTCTCTCTAATCTGAGCATTTTTCAGTTCATTATGACTCACATAATACCATTACTATTACATGTATAATATTACGGCAATGTATCAATGATAATTGCTGCATTTTAACAATGCAGTTCATGAGGTGCAAACCACTGCTCAGCATACCCTCACTCACTATTTCCCAAATAACTGCAAGTAATATTACTCTGTCATTTTACTGAAGGTTATATTTGGTCAAGAATTTTTTTCTCCAAAGCATTGTTTACCTCTTGCATGCTCATCATGGAGTATTACAATGCCTAATACCACTGAAACTCACTGTATGGTGACCAACTACTGAAATAATGTGATCATTGTACTGTAACTCAGCTGTTAACTCTTATTGTAGGAAATAATTTTGTCTTGTTATTCCTGGTTTATTCAGTCCCTGTTATGTTGGAAAAATTGACAACACACTGTACTGTCTAGAGAATTCCACAAAGATTTGTTTAATTAATGAGTTTATTGTTCGGCTTCATGAGGTTCAGAGAGGCAGTAACCAGATACATTCAAACGCTACTTGTCACTCAACGAGAACACAGAATAACTAGATTTACACAATGGTATATCTATGTTTGTAATTCCAGAAAACATGACTTTTTTATCTAAGCAGTTCTTTGGCTTACAACAAGGTTTGTAACACCTCACAGATGCCAAATATTCTCTTGCCATCCAATCTCTGAGATTCCCTATTGTTTAGAGACCTAAAAATCTTATGATTGAAACATTATGTATTGCTATTTTATTGAAAATTTCGTTGATACAGTGACCTCTTGGGCTTGAAAATTTTTCGCTTTCATTTCTATATTAGCTGTGGGAAAATTCTGCAGTAAAGAACATTCAATCCACACTAGCAGAAACTTGCCTTCTCAACTAGATTTTATAAAATATCGGGAGAGATAAACTAATAGGTGAAGTATGAGGTGTATTTACCTGATAATATAATTTTATTTTTTAAACATTAAAATCTGGGGGAAAAAAAAAGAGATTATTTTGTTACATATCTTGTTGTGATGTTGGTACTTTTTTTCCTTGTCATATATGTAAGTATATGAGAGAGAGAGAATGTATGTGCATGCTGTGAATATTATTTTTAGCTTTAGAAGTCAAAAGATCAGGCTTCAGGTAATTCCAGGAATATAGATGTTTTTGCAACCTTATTTTACTCCACTCTTAACATTTTTAAGAAAAAGTTTCTCATTCCATAGGAATATAATATTTTTCCATGGAATCTATGTTGAATGTGTGTAAATAATAGTGCTTTGAATTTTTCCTAAACTTTATTTACGACACATTATAAGATATACTTTGGAAATGGAATCATTAATTTTCTCATGTTTTTATTTTTTTCTTATTGCTTGTCTGTATAAGATCTGAGTGCTTCGAAAATAGTAATGAACTTAATACTAAAGTATACTTTTAGAGATAGAACAATAAAATCACAGCAATAAAATCTTGTTGAAAGTCCCCATGGAATTTCTGTGCTTGGAATTTCCAAACTGATAAATGTAGGTACCTGATTCTTACAGGATCTCAGTTTATTTTGAGCACTTTATATATTCAGTGCACACCTTTCACTGATTTCAGATGCATCTCTTGAGTATGCACCACTTGCTTTGCTCAGAGTCCAAAGCATAAAGTCAGATACTCTAAAAAGGAAAAACATATAATTAGTGATCAGCTATGAAAAGTTTCCATTAAACAACTTTATTGATACCAGATATGATCTGATGAGAAAAGGCGGAAATTAACTTTCAACCCACAGGCAACCTCCTACCATACCAAAAGTTAGGTTGCCCTTTCTCCTTTGATAGTGTTTGCCTCATTAAAACTCACATTCCAATGGCTATAAGAAATTTAGTCTTACTGGAAAATGTACTTTTAAAACCCACACAGCCTCTCCTTTCTTCTGTTATAATATGGATTTTTTTCTCAATTACTTTTCTTTCTGTTTTCTTCTGTACCTTGTCCTAGTTGTTTTATTCCCAACTAGTCAGTCCCTATGACTATGGCTAAACAGAAATCCATCTTCTGGTTTTCAGGGTAACTGGCCTGGCATCACCGACAGGATGCTTTTGTCCATCCTGTTTGCTGGAACAAATCAAAAGTTTTTACTATTTCTCCAGGCCTGTCTAGGAGCATAATGAAAATGAAACAGGACAAACAAATGTGGAGCAGCACTCAAGTTTTCCTTAGCTCTGTTTAGTTTATCCGGACATGTTCCAATTGTAGTCAGACTTTTCATCCTCATCTCCTTTCCCTTGTGGCTTAGTATCATCTGTCCACTTTCTTATTCCCAAACTTTGACATATGGTTCTTTTTTTTAAGCTTGCCCTTTCAGTTCCAGTCCCTTTTTTCACAACTCTTTAGTATTTTTGTCTTTCTGATATTTTGTTTCTGATACCACTGCTAATCATAAATTATGACCAGCAGTTGGCACTACTTGATGAATTCAATTTCTAATACCAGGGAAATCTCACAGGAACTCCTCTATGATCAATGCCAGTTCTTCTGAAACATGTTGCAATCAGATCTCTCTTCTTTTCCTTCTCCATCTTCATCTACCTGTCCATCCCCTTGTTCCTTCAAACCCAGTTCTCTACTGCTTCTCAAGTAATCTCCATCTTCTTTCAAATAATCTTCATCTTCTTTCACATCATATTTAAGCACCTGGCTTTCATTTTCCAGCTTTTTTTGCAATAACTCGTCCCAATTATCTCATGCCAACTTTTCAGTTTTATTCTCAGGTCCCATATCCAGGTCTTCATTTATTCCCAAAATAAATCCTAACCAAATTTTACTTCCAAAACATGAGAAACGACATCAGAAATGGGAGGAAGAAAATACAAGGCCTCCTGTTCAATGAAAATCCACACTTAGATTGCTTTAAAGTGATTCTGGAAATGCATGTTGAGAATCTTAGTTTGCTTTCAAAGGATAATGAAAGTCAACAATAAATGGGTTTTTTCTTCTTCTCTCTCTTCATTCTAATATCAAAGTCTTTGAAGAAGCCATCTTTTAGGAAAAAAAAAAAAAACAAACTTTTCTTCATATTTCTGAATTAAACATGGTAAAATTTCTAACTTGGAATCTGCTACTATCTATAGCTGTCAGGAAAAATTAGTTCGCTGATAAAAGCTGGGAAACTGTTCTTCAGTCTTTCTGTAGCCTTCTTAACATGTCCCAAGAATCTAATAGCAGTTTAAACTGAGCACATGTCTTGGGGGGTCTTTATGATGTGTATCCTCTATCGTCTGCCCTATGCCAACATGAATCCTGTGCCTTTCTGTGCCTTTAAGCTGGGTCTGAGGGAAAGGGGGGGGAAGACAAGCAAATTCGTCATCGCAGTTTGTGTTCCAGGACTCACAGACCCCCCTGTGTTCTCACCACTGCAGAGCAGAGGAAGCACCTTCCTGCTTTTCCCCAGCTCTCAGCTCCTTTTCTCAGGAGAGAGATGGAGAGTTAAATTTTTTTGCTTTTTAGCTACCCTGTTAGCTGAGAGAAGGAAGTTTTCCTGGGACTGTTGCTTTTTCTTCTCTGTTCAGCTCTGGTCCAGAACACCATCACAGGGAAGCCCCACACCATGGCCCAGAGGGGCCCATGCCACACTCCAATTCCAGAGAGAGCAGAGCCACACCTGCAGAAAGGACTCTGAATCTAACAGGTCTTCTCCAAAGTGAGAGGTTTTATTATTTAACATAATTCAATCTTTTTGGCGCCTGTGTGCACCCTGCTTGTTAAATAAACAGGGGTTTTTTCACTTTCCTCCAAGAAATTCCTCTCTGAACCTGGTGTGGTAGGGGCTGCTGAAACCCGCTTTATTAGAGGATGTTCACTAGGACATTTCCTCCCAACTTGTCTGAAACCAAGACAGCACATGAATGTAACATACAGCAGAGAAACACCCTTTTATAAATCAAGGCTAAATAACATTAATGAAAAGATAATCTGGCTTTGTTGTAGAGTGGTTATAAGTGAAGAAGCAATTTTGTAATTGATTTTTTAACCATAATTAAATAAGCTTTGATATCTCTTCTAGGTTTTTGACCCATTAAGTAGAGTTATTCTCTAAGCAGAACACAGTTCACAGGCTGCTTTATAAGTCCTTTTCCCTTCTTATCTGGAGGCCCATGAAATGAAGACAGACATGGGTTAATTGCAAATCTAGCGCTTTGTTTATATTTTACTTATGCTGCCTTTTTCTGTTTTTTTTCCTCAAGAGTCTAACATCAGAAAACATTTTTATTCTTTTTAATGGCATGGAAAACAATTCCACAGTTGTTGGAATGGAGGTTTGTTAGAGTAGTAGCAGAGTCCTTACAAAATGTTACTTTGGTGCTGCATGTGCAAGAGCAGTAAAAGAAGACATCAAGGGTGGATCAGACCCATGAATCTACCTGGAGGAAGGACATTTGTGTCTTCAACACAGTGCTTCAGTTGGAAACATTTTTCACTTATCTTCCCATTTCTCTGCTGTACAAATGGGAATGGGGATGGCCAGCTGCCTTTTGTTTTGCCTCTCCACTTCTAGCAGACAGTAAAATGGATTTTTAAACATTTCTCTATTTAATTTCTAGGAAAAAAATAATCAGTATGATATCTTAAGTCTTCCTTTTTAATTTTTTTTTCCCGATTTTATACATAAGTACAATAATATGTAGGACAACTTTCTGCTCTTATGGTTAATCTAGGTATTAACTTAATCTTGCTTTAAATGGTGGAAGACGGAAGTTGATGTTCCAGAAACTGATTGGCAGAAAACCTTTATGTGGTGCTGTGTTTTTTGCTCTTCTGATTTAGACCAGTGACACCCTATAATCTTTGTGCTCCATGGTCTAGTGCATTACTGAGTTTATTTTATCATTGAGCATGCTCTTTTTATGATCTTCTGGCACATTTTATCTGTGTTTTTTACTTAAGAAAAAAAATCTCTAAATTATCTCAGTTGTGCTAAGACTTCCCAGTAATCCTATAAAAATGGCCATACAAACATGCAAATCCTTGGCCTATCAAAAAATACAAAATAAAATAATTAAACAAATACTTTAACACAGATTTCATTTTGAGACACTACCAGCTCATAGTAATTCCATTTTCACTGGAATGTTCCAAAACAGGGGAGCTGCTATTGCATAACCTGCAATACCCAATGTGCAGTTTGCTAGCCCAAAACTTAGAAAATTAATGAAAATAGCTGTAATCTTATAATTTCCAAGTAAAGTGCAAAATTCTGTGCCAATGACCATATTCCTTGGCAGCCTCCCATAAAACTAGTGTAGAGTTGTAACTACCACAGTCTGGAAGTAATTAATCACACTAGGCAAAAAATTCCCACCCTGTCTGCACACCCCCAAGGAACAGGGAGAGGTGATGGTGGGTGCAGAACCCAAACAGCACTCTCCCCTTTTTGCCCCCAGGCCCTCTCAGGAGCCTTCAAACTATTAAAGGACCATCTTTGCAAACCCAGAGAAGAACAGAGGCACAAAGGTGGTGGGGAATGCAAATTAAGGACTTGGAAGGAGGCACATCCTATCCAGGTCCTCACCAGCCTTGTGCCAGGACAGTCTCAGCTCCGAGGTGCTTGCAATGCAACATACAAGATCAGTCAAGGGGAGGAAAGCTCTGTATGACTTTCGGGACTGAGGAGGTGGTAACTGCCTAGGAATACATTATGGAAAACACAGAAGGCACATTTTGGAATTGCGCAAGACTCATAGTAGGAACCAAAATGGGAAAAGGGAAGCTTAAAGGATATTTGGGGGAAAAATAAGTATAGCAAAATAGAGGTATAAAAAGGATGTGTCACTTGTAGACAGAGGCGGTCAGTGTTCTCTGGCCGTGCCCTGTGTCTGATCAGTTCAATCTGCACTGTCTTCTTCCGAAACTCCAGTCCTAACTTTTGTTGGATGAGGGGCTTTCTATTTGGTGTGCACCTGTGTGTGTGTTGATTGAAGTGTCAGCCCTGGAGTGGGAGCAGGGTCAAAGCACATGTGTGCATGGGGGAGCAACTGGACTAAATGTGGGTGTGTGAGTGAGGGTGAATGCTTGGGAAGATCCAGATGGATGGGCTGGTGAGTAGGTGACATGGCCAGGGAGCCAGGAGGGGGACTGCATGAGGAGCTGCCTTTTAGAGGGCTGGAGAGTCCCAGATATCTTCTGGAGAGATCACAGGGTCTGGGGAACAACTGTCTGCTGCTGGTATGTGCATGTGTATTTCTCTGTGTGTAAGAGTCTCTAGGGGTGAGGCATTTGGGGAGAGTGAGGATTCAGGACCACACCACAGCTGGCCTGTGTGTCCAAGGACAGATACTAGGGGATCTATAGTGTGTGGTGGGGGAGGATTGAGGCAGAATGGGGGAGGGTGGGGGAGTGAGCAATGGGGTCTCTGACAGTGAACATGCAGCCGGTGGGGCTCACATGACAGATGCCAATAACTGGAGAGATGGGGATACAGGGGCAGCCGCTGGGTACAGTGAGTGTCTGAGCTGAGCTTCTGCAGGCACTCACACTGTATAACCCCATACGTTTCCCACTACCAGACCTTCATCATAATCAGCCAGAGAAAAGAGGAGGCACTGGTGTTCTTTGTGCTGGTGTAAGACTTGATCGTGTCTGTGTTGTTCTGTGTGGACAGCTCTGTGGATATACACCTGCTAAATACATATGTTTGTGTATGGACCTACTGATAATACATGCTCAGCCTGACTGCTGGTTAGACCTGGGGCACACAGCTGCAGCAGCATCAGCTCTACCAGACTAGAGATTGAGTCCCCTCTTAACTACTTATACTAAATTAAGAATCAAATTGTGCATGTTTGGCATCAAAAAAGTATCTAGATATCTCCTCTAATTTGGGGAATATCTGGGAAATAAAACCAAAAAATAAATGTATCACTTAAATATAAGCCAGTGCATTACATTAAAATAAGTTCTTTGTGTTCTCTGAGAACACATTAACTTAAGGCTGCTGCTCAAGGAATTTCCCCATTGTACACTTTTATTCTTTACCTACTGTTATCCCAGCTGAGTTGGTCCAGGGAGGTAAACCAGTAGTAAACAGCTAGGTCTCTAAGGGGCTCTGCCTTCTGCTGCTTTAGCTCTGCTGTTACATCTGACTGTCATAAGCCTTGTGCAAGGAGCCTGTGGAGGAAGCAAATTAGGTAGCTTGCAGCAAAAACCAACATCATCTCAGCTTTGCTGCAATGCAATGGTAGACAGAATTCTTTCTACTTCTTTTCTTTTCAAGTTTTCTTCTTGAGAGAGAGATTTTCTTCTGTCTCAGTTTAGTTCTTATTGTGTTCTGGAACTACAGAAATTTTCTTCTATGAGCACTTAGATCAACATCATTGGTCATGTACCTTTACCAGCTATCCCATCTAACATTTTTGCAGCAAGAACTGGGACTTCTTTTTGTGACCAAGGTGACTGGAGAATAGTGGTAAGAGCACTAGAAGCCTTTGATAAGAACATGCATTGTATACAAGTATAGATGAACATAATAACCTGTAAGAGATATGATAATTTTATGATGGGGATTAAGACACTCCCTACAACTGTAACTTTTAGACTTCTTTTCTATATTATTATCAGTTAGTAACCTCTTGTACTATGTGTTCATTTTAAGTTAGAAAATAAAGAAACAACTTTAAAAACTATGGGTAGATCCAAAATTTTCAGCAATCATTTCTGTTATATATATACAAAACATCTCATTTTTCAAATCCAGCCTTCTAATTCATTAGTAAAAAAGTAAATTATTTCTATAAGAGTGAGTGAAATAGGATAAAAGATGATAGTATTAAATTTGAAAAATAAGGAAACAATTTTAAGTATTTAATGTATGCCTTTATTTTAAAATAAAAAAAACCCTATATATGCCACAGATTCTTTTTTTATTCTCTTCTTTGTGCGTATTTTTCAGTTGGGTTTTATTTGGTCTGGAAATTGTTGCACTAATCAATCATTATGGCAGAAGTAAGTTGAATAAGATCTGAGAAATACCATAGCATGGATCTTAGGACATCATTTTGTCTTCAGTATACTCCAAGGCAGTATTAGCAATCCTTAGGACAGATATTTTTGTTTAATCTTTTCTTAGAGAACTTTATGATAGACCTCCCTAGGCAATCTATTTCCATGCTTTATAGTCCTCACCACTGCAAATACCTCCTCATCTGATGCTTTTTTCTGCAATTTTACCTTCTTTTTTTTTTTTTTGCAACATAGTTCATTAAATATTATCTGCCCTCAGTCCTTTCTCCCTCAAGCTAACCATTTCTCTAACTTTCTTCTCTCCAAAGTCTCACTTTTTTAGAGTTTCAATGAAAGTCAGGGATTGAGAGATTCTGGACATAGGATGAACCTTTATCTCATTTATAGCTTCCATGAAATGCAATACTTGCACCTGATTACGAACCTCCATAAGAGGGCATAATAATGCCAGAAGAAAGTGCAACAACTTGTAAACAATGCTGGTTTTATTGATTTTGGTATGAGTGCCATTTGTTTCTATGGTACTATACATAAATATGGTACATAGACATCACACCCTAAGTTTAGCTTGTGATCCGCTATAACCTCCTTTACTCAGACTTGACTGCGCAGTTGACATCAATTGGAGCAGTTAATTCCTCCTGCTTTTAGAGAGGAAACTTGCAGCTGTTCTTATCAGATCGTTTTCTATTTTAAGTTTATTTCTTCAATTTCTTAAAACTCTTTTGCACTCTGATTGTATTTTTCCATGATTTTGCAGCCCCTCCCAGTCTAATTTCATCTGTCATGCTCTCTATTTCATCACAGAGGTGATTTGTGAAAGTATCATCATACCTTAATGAGGCATATAAGCTACTAGTGAAAGAATTTTAGCAGTGATTGTAGCTGTAATGTCTTTATTAGAAATTCAATTGGTAGTGATGCATAGGTATGTCATGTTTGTTGGATTCACCTCAGAACAGTGAAGCACAAGGTACAGACATCCTGCATTCTTATTCATGCACAGAAATATAAATAGTAAGCATAAAGAGTGTGAAATTGAGATTTTGGTAAAAGGAAAAATGCAAGAAACACCCCAAATCAAACCAAACACATATTTTAGACACCAATACAATTAGTGCTTAGACTAACTTAAAAGTTTTGATTTTGATCTAGCTGCACAACATTTGTAACGATGACAGAATAAACATCAAAGGAGCTTTATAAATTCGCCCTTAGTCTCACTGTCATTTTGTAAACTTTCAGCAGCTTTTTGGACTGCATCAAACCCCACCAAAGCCATGATTGGATCTATAAGACATACTTTTTCTTTTTTTTTTCCTTCTTTTTTTTTACTGCCTTTGGTACTTAGTCATGTCTGGTATGCTTCTGTTTGTTTATGTCTCTTCTTGCTGAGATGTCTTGTATCACCTGTCACATTTGTTGTCTCTCTTGACCATGCCTAGCAGACTCTCAGGCAAGAGTTTTCCTTCAGGAGAAGCATTTACCTAGCCATGAGAGCAGAGGTCAGGACAAGGCAACTAGCAGCAATCTCTTAGCAGCCAGCACAGCCCTGTATTCTTTAACCTTCTGGGCACTGAAGAGTTTTTTGGGAAACTGAGAATTAGAAAATATTAGTTTTTTAGACAGTATTTAGTGCAAGCTTAAAGAGTAAAGGCATTCAACATACCAACAGGAAGCTGGCAGATATGATCAAGAAAATATGGGATACTTGTGGTTTTCTTGAGTGTGATTAGATGCCAGGAAGGAAACTGTGGCACTAGAGGCCTCTGTTTAGGTACTTGAATTTAACCGAGGTCGTGTGAGTATGGCAGTTTCTAGTCTTAGTCTGTTGTGTGAGGAGCTTACCAGCAGTCACTTACAGTAATCAGTTCCCTGATTGCAGTGATTTAATTCTTGTTGAAGAAAAATGTTAATAAATATTTATATTATCCAAAATATACACTATAATTCAAAATCCTAATAATTACTGACATTAATTAAAAAATATACCAATTTACATCAACAGTAAATCTGAAATATAACTCTCTTCTTTTCCTTGTATATATAATCTAACTACATGTTGAAATGTTCTTTATATAAAAATCTGATATATTTTATGTCTTAGATTGCATTCATTTTAGGTTGCATTTATCAGAGAAAACCCTCTATCTATGAAGCTCGTTGTCTTCTATAAGAAATCTCTTTTCTTGGGTCTTTCAGGAAGGCCAACTGCTTTTATCTCTCTTCTGTCCATCTTTATTTCACCACTTCTTGAAACTTAAACATTTCTAATTTAATTAGGAGATATTAATAGACACTCCAATTCAACAGTCTAATTTCTTTGGAGATAAAATATCAGATCACAGATCATCTTTTGTTAGATATGTTGATTCATACTTTGGTGTCTCAAAAAGGAGTAACACTCCCTTGTATTTTTTAACTTTCACTGTTCAATGTGAAGTATATTTAATATAAATTCTGATGTTGTTCAAATATTTGATATAGGCATTTAAAGGGGTAAGTATGTGTAGCTCATTACTAGCCTTTCACTGAGACCATACATGATGGTAATTAGCATTTCTGTTATGATAAAATCTTGAGAGTAGTTTTGGCTGCTTTTAATGATTTCACCTGCTTTTAATATATATATATATATATTTTTTTTTTTTTTCCAGCAGAACATAATAAACTTTTTCTTGACTGAAATTTTTCACTTATGTCCAATGTAATGTTCCTTACAAAGTTTCTGGTATGTTATTTAGAAACCTAAGAGAATTGTTTTTATATTTTCTATCCATACCAGTCTGATAGCAAATCTCTATGCTTTATGTTGGTTACAGGTCACCATCTTCTGAAACGTTTTCATGAATTCACAAATCACATGAATTGCAGTTTCATAGTAAAAAAGTAATTCTGGATACTTGGAGATTTTGTGGATGTCCAAGTAAGAACTATAAAAAAAAAATTGATTCATTTCTCTTACTTTTTTCAGCGGTTTAGCTTAGATGTTTCCAATCTATCAGCCAAATACATTTATAACAGTAGAATTTTATTTACTTGCATTATAAGTAATTTTTGTCCCTGATGAAGGTTTCTGAGGATGTCATTCTCCTAATGTTGGATACTACAATATTTGATTTTGAAACAGGTTAACTTGAAAGCTGTTGCTAGTGAAATTGGATGTTGTTTCTTTGAGATTCTATTTGATATTGGGTTTTATTCTGCAGGAGGGCTTGAAGCCATAGGTGAGTTAGTATTTCTGCCAAAGGAGACTTTCTCTCAAAGGAGGTTGCATGCATACCTGACTGTGGAAGCCAGTACACTAACTATGGTCTTTGGTAAAATTTGAATTAAAGTGTCACTAGGTGATGGACAGTTGTGTTTAGTGGGTAGACTTTTATGAAACCCCTTCATATTTTTCCAATCTCACTCTTTTCCAAATCCTTTTTACAATTTGTTGAAAACTAAAATCCTGGTCTAAAAGTAAACAGCTCCATTAAGGTCATGAGATTAGGAGTAAGTTAAATCTAGGCATTTTTTTGAAAGCCAGGTACAAAATTAACCACAAGCAAATACCGTCACTCACACTATGCACTGTTCCTCATTCTGATTATGCAAGGTTACTGTTAATTTTAATTGCCTTGTAAAAACTGTGTAACAGATTCCTAAAATGTCCATTTAGTTGAAGTGTTTCTTCATTTGTTTGTTTGTTCTTAAAAGAAACCAAAACCTTTATGAAGAGCTGCCTTTTTGAAGCCAACACATTCTTCCTACCATGAAGATATAAAACGCTAATTAGGTCCTAAGATGTTCTGAATGATTCGATTAGATTTCTTCTATATCTTATTCTGGTTACACCTTGGAATTTCTTGACTTTTCCCTTTTTTTTATTATTATTTTTTTTAACTATAAAATGGCAATACTGACATCCAGTGTCTAGTTAAATTAATTGCAATTGAGTAGTCCCCAAGGGTACTCCAGGTGCAAATCCTCTATACCTCACACATTTCCTAGGTGTGTTTAAAGATGACAGTGCATCTTACAAAGTAATAGAAACAACCTTTTAGAAGATAATTTGTGCAACTGAAAGACAAGGGAATGAATAAAAATGTGATAAATATCATCACAATGATGAGTAAGTTACTTCATATGAAGCTATGAGGTTTTATCACTACCAAAAGGAATTCCAGTTCAAGTTTTACAGGTAGAAAGTAATTTATTTTTTCTACCCCATATTTTCTTTAATTGGCAAAATCTCTTCAGCTTAGTTAGTTTAAGCTTTCAGTTACACTTTTTGAAATATTCACTTTTTTTCCCCTCAAATAATGTTAATGCATTTTAAAGCAACTGCAGGATTTAAGAAATGGTAAAGAAGGCCTTTGAGAACATAAGAAAAATAACAAAACATAGTGGTTTTGGCCATCCTGGGAACTGTGTGCAAATCTACTTTGAAACCAAAATATTATTTCAATTAGAAGCAAAAATATTGGGACTCATGAAAGCAAAAGAAGACCTTGCTGTATGTCTATTAATCAAAGGAGTTCAGCTTATTTTCAATTTCTTAGAAGAGTGTTTTACTTAATAATTCATTAAAAAGTTTGGTTTACATCTCTCTAGTATTCTTTGCTACATCTGTCTCACTTTTTACAAAATAATTTCCTTTTTATTGAAGAAATAATCAGTCATGGGACTGATTCTCTAGCTTGGTGGGTATGTAATATTTCCAATATCTGGCACAACTATATTTTGGACTTTGTTTTAGCTAATCAGGCTTTCAAAGTTGAAGAGTGTCAAAAGACAAAGCAAAAAAAAATAGAACAAAATATAACCTAGTCTTTCTTTCAGGACTAAATAGATTAAATTAATTCAGTAAAAAGATTGAACTCAAATCTCTTATTCTGGCTCATTGGAGGAAAAGAGGGAGTACACACCACAGCCCTGCAATGAATGTGAACAGTTTTTTTATCTTAAAAATGAATGAAAATGAAATATTTCTTTTTGGATTAAATAGGAATTCTCAGTACAGATCTTAAGGAACAAAATCGACCTTGATTTTTTCAGAAAATTTCCTGTGATTCTTGTTGTTTATTGGAGGGTTCATGATTGAGTGCATTGAAATGGCTGTACAATAGTGATTGAAGAGAATTTTTTACTCATTGAAATTATTCTATATAATGCCAAATCTTTTTTTTTAGGGAATGTTTATGTGATTTCAGCTGCTAAGCCATTTGCCTTTATTAGTTGGGGTTTTTTTATATTGTAGTACATACAATGTTTCGTTTGTTAATCCAATTCCAGAAAGGTTTGAGACTTCTCTAAGTTAGAACAAAGTAATAGCACTCAGGAAGCACTTCTTGATATATGAAATGAGGTCCCGAATACTTTTAAAGTTTTGGAGAGAAACTTGGTAAGAGAAGAACATTATTAATTAGATAAAAGTATTACAATTTAAAAACAATGCATTTATACATGAAAGAAGGGCTAGACTTGATAGGAACTTTTCCATGGTTTAATCCCTGAGCAAGCAATCACAGTCAGCAACAAAGCACTCCCCAACTGCTCATTCACTTCCACACCAGCAGGATCACAGAGGCAATTGGAAGAGTAAAAGTGAGAAAACCCATGGGTTGAGATAAAGTCAATTTAATAGGTAGGGCAAAAGCCATGCACACAAGTGGAGTAAAACAAGGAATTAATTCACTGCTTCCCATGTCAGGCAGGTATTCAACCATCTCCAGGAGAGCAGGGCCCTGTCACACATAATGGTGACTTGGGAAACCAAACACCACCACTCCAAATATTCCCCCCTTCTTCTGTCTTCCCCCAGTTTTACATATTGGGTATGATGTCACATGGCATGGGATATCCATTGGGTCAGTTTGGGTCAGTTGTTTTAGCTGTGTCTCTTCCCAAATTCGCATGCACTCCCAGCCCCTTGGCCAGTGTGGCAGAATAAGGAACAGAAAATGCTCAGATGCTGTGCAAGCTCTGATCAGCAATGACAGAAACATTGCTATATCATCAATACTGTTTTCAAGACATCCAAAGCACAGCCCATATGATCTAGTCTGAAGAAAATGAACCCTATACCATCCAGAACTAGCGCAAGCCTTTTGCTTGCTTATTAACTTACAGTTCCTAAAATCTGTTTATGCTTGCTTATGTTATATCTTAAGTATTTTAAGAGATGTTTCCAGTAAATTAATAAAGAATACTTGTAGATTATTCCTGTTAATATCTTGCTTGTTGACACAATCAAAATTTTCTAAAGGGAAAAAAAGGTAAAATTATTACCCAAAATTTATATTCAAGACTTGAGATCAAGTTTTCTTTCACCAAAATTATTAAGAGGAGGACTAGACATTGCTAGTATCAGTTCATACATGTAAATACAAAGATTAGATCCTCAAATGCTTTCCATCAACTGTGGATTAACTACAGGGGAACCTCTGTGTTTAGAGACACATAAAGCCTTATGCTGGGTTTGTCAAAAATAGTTGCTTAAGAAGTCAAGAACTTGCTAAAAATGTCATCAAGTTGCCAGAAATAGTCTTTTTGAAAAAACACGGTTAGAGAAGTCACCTGTGATCACAGTGGCTTATCTGATATTCTGTTTAGAATGAACAAGGGCTGTTATTTGTCTACCGTACTGCTGGGGTATCAAAGGGACTGCCAGTGTGAGGAGGAAATTGCTCAGAAGGCTAAACTGTTCTTTAATAGTATAGATATTATTTCCCAAAATCTCCCTGTGTGGATATTGTGTGGATTCCTCTACATGAACGACTCTGAAAATGCAGAGAATTGCTCCACAACTAGGACACACTGAGTGCCTTTATAAAAAGTTAATTTCTTACAGTACAATGTAAATGGATAGTCCCTAACGCTCTGGGCATGGATTTCCTCAAATAAGCTAGTTAATATACTACACTTTATTTCTGACATCTAGGAAAAGTGAAGAAACAGTTTTAGAATTGCCCGATATTTTTCATTCCATTTTAAAAATCAACTTTGACATTCTGTAGTCTAAGTTTCAGAGACAGATACTTCAAGATAAGATTTGAAAAATATGTTCGTGTCTTTGGTTGCACGTGAGAAACACAGCAGGCTAGATATTAAAGTAAGACATCATTATCTCTAATTATTAATTCACAGTATAAATGAGCATTGAATAGCGAATGTAATTCCAGTTCAAAAGACATACAGTAGAAACTGAAAACAAAGAGACCTCACAGGTGATCAAAGGTATAGTTTAGTTTTCATGAGAATATAATCAAGACCACTAATCTAGAAAAGAGACAAGTACAGAGCAGCAAGGGATACAATAGAAGTTTTTAATATCCTCATATTAAGGTCAACAGAAAACAGCTGGCTCTATTAAGTAAAAGAACAGAATGTATCAAATAAAATCACCAAACTGCATATTCAAAACAAAGAGAAAAAGAAACTTCTTCACACAATGCATAGTGAAAAATAACATCTGGTAGTGTTACCTAGATTTTGCAGACTCCTTTGGACACTGATACATGATACTGAAGGTGTTTTGTTTAGAATCATGTAACAGTTTATGTTGGAAGGGACCTTTGAAGATGATCTCCTTCCAGCCCTTCTGCCATAGGTAGGGACATCTTTCACTAGTTAAGGTTGCACAAAGCCCCATCCAATCTGACCTTCAACACTTCTGTCATAGCTTAACCCCAGTCAGCAACTAAGTATCATGGAGGCCTCCACTGTGCTGGAATGAGAAGGAGAATCAGAAAGAAAATTTTAAACTCATGGGTCCAGACAACAACAGTTTAATAATTGACATAAAACAGGATAGTAATAGTATAAATGATAAAAATACAAATTTTACTACTACTACTATTACTGCTACTGAAGGGGGGGAGCAGAGAGAGAGAAAGAGAGAGAGAGAGAATGAGAAAGAAAACCCAAGAGAAACAAGTGATATACCATATAATTGTTCCCCACATACTGACTGATGCCCAGCTGATCCTCAAGCAGTGATCAGGTCCTTCTGGCCAACTCCTCCCAGTTTATATAAGGAGTATGATGTTCAGTGGAATCGAATATCAGCTGTCCTGGCTATGCTTCCTCAGAGCTTCTTGTACCCCTGCTTTCTGGCAGAGCATGGGATACTGAAAAGTCCTTGATTTGGAATAAACACTACTAAAAACAACTAAAACATGACTGTGGTAGCAACGCCAGAATCATACTAAATCCAAAATCCAGCACTTTAGCAGCTACTGAGAAGATAATTTACCCTAGCCAAAACCAGGACAACTTCCACTCTGAATTATATTATGCATCTATGATCTAACTTTAGCCTTCTAAAATTCAGGTGTGCTTTCTGTACTGCTTATTTGATACTAGATCAACAGAGACAGACACCATCTTCTACAAAACACTTCCTCTTATCTATTTAAGGCCTCATTTTTAGGATCAAATGGATGCCCTAATGGAGATATTTTTTTCCATGGCTAAATTTGAGAAGGATGAGTAACTTTCCTGGACCCTTTTGAAAAGTAGTCAAGTTTCCTATGATATTTGACACAATGATACAATTGAGGAGTGAAAAAAGGAAAAAATGTAACAAGAATCAGAAAACAAAGCAGTTGAGAAAATGCAGTTCTCTCCAAGGCCATCTGCTTTTGTTTAGCTTAGTTTTTATAGGAAAAAAGAATTCTATTAGGGCATATGGGTGAATATTATTTCTTTGAGGTGGAGTGAAAGACATCGCCACTGGTAGCAGTACAATTTTTTTACCCACAATTTTAGCATCTTATCTTTACCACCACTTATCACAGAAAATCTATTATGGGGAATTTTATCCATTTATTCTTCCTGAGTTAGGCCTCATTTCTGACTGGCATTTTGGGCAGTGCTGCCCTCCATTGCCCTTGTGCAGAGCTAATAAAAGACATTGCAGCTCTGTAATTTCACAACCTTCATCCTTGGCAGGCAATGAAGGAGAAGGCTCTGCTATGGCCTTCTGCATTTTACTCTCAATAATCTTGAATATACTTTTCAAGATATGAAGTAGGGATTCTAATTATTTAAAACTCTTTAGAGAAAAAAAGGATTTTGAAAGAAATCAAATTCTCTGCTAACCAGCATTCCAACAAACTACATAAGTCAGCATTCCAACAAACTACAATCACTGGGAAAATAGCTACTAACTCTCTACCGCTATGATGAAGAAATGCAATTTCAAGTAAGATAGAACTATTTCTAAAAGTGAACTAAAATAAGAATCACTTAAGCGTCCTTAAGACCTTATGATGCTGCTGTACAGTCCTGTCCTGCCATTCCTTACACAATGTGTGCTCTCACCATAAGCAACCCAGACTGGTAAAAAAAAAAAAAAAACACAAATTTTTGCACAGATTTAAAGTAATACATAGGAAAAGAAACCACTGTTGAAATATCTTGGCTTGAAATGCAATAATAAGGGCAAGAAGGAAGGAAGAGACTCTTCAAAAGGGTAACAATTCTAGACTCCTTAAATAGGAGCTAGACCTCTAGCCTAAAAGATTGCCTGCAAGGTATAATGTCCTTCCAAGGCTGAGATTCAGTTACTAAAAAAAGGCAGAGCAGCCCTTACTTTTAACAGTTTCATGTTTCAAAGTCCTTAGTGAGATAGAAATATTTTTCTGTTGTTCTCAGATTGTGAAACAATGAATATGCACTGCAAATACAAATATATTAATTGGTAACGGGGAAGATTTTCATAATGGTTTACTCAGAGTTTTGGCCAGAGTAATATCTAAGAAAATAAGACTAAAATAAGAAACTCATTTGTTTTTATCTAGTACAAAAATTTTTCAGCTCAACCTGGTAGAAAATTTGTCCTTCCCTTCCCTGCCCTACATTGTCCTGTCCTTACCTCCTCTTCTTCCCTCTTCCCTATGCTCATCATTCCTTAAAACCTCTTCCCACTTTCTTCTCACCACCTTTCTGCCTGACATATCCTTTGAAACTAACCATTATTAACAGAAGGCACCCATTAAAAGGGGATACTATTTGCAGGGTATAATTGTTTCCATTCAAGGTAAAAAAGCTAATATTTTTTTTAGTCAGCAAATAAAGAGAAATTTTAATGTCTTTAGAAGAGATTATTTTAAAAATTAAAAATATTAATTTTTTTTAGTTTTTTTCTATAGATGCAATAGAAAATAATGAGAATGTTGCAATAAATGTGCAATTGAATACTTCAAAATATTTATTTTGTTTGCTATATAGTATTTTGGTTTACAAGGAGTGTAAATAGATAATGACAAAATTAAATTCTATATAAAATTAATTGGCTTGAAAGTATATAATGGGACATTACTGAACAAATCAAAATCCAACTTACCTGTTCTGACAATTATTCTGTGAAAGATGCTGTAAAAATAAGCATTTCATAGCATTTTGTGAAGAAAACATTTCTATAAAAAGTTTCATCCAGGATTGTGCCTTTCTGTATCAGCTAAAGGAACTGATAATAACATTTTTTTTTTCTACTGTGCTATAGCTACTCCTATTTAATCTTAATTTAATTTATAGTCACAGTCAAAATTTGATAGAATTTACAAGGTTTTTTGAGGGACTAAAGAGCAATATTTTGCATGAAGCTAGCATTTTTACTAACTTTCTGGGAACATTTGTATGATTTAAGTTATGGCTTTGTTTAGGTGAATTGCAGAATTCCATCTAAAAATATTTTTATTTCTTGAATCTAGCAAAAGTGGAAAAAATTCAGTCAAGGTGTAACATACTCTTACTTGCTCCATAGCCACAAGAACTTATGCATCAGCACAAATCAGAGTATAATCACAGGCAGCAGCTGAAAGGGCACCATTGAAAATAGGTTATGTTTCCATATAAAAGCTATTAAAGTTTATTGTTGTGATTAACTGCAACTAACTTGTCTTCTGTACAGCAGCCTTCAAAATCTCTGAAACTATCTTACATCAGTTTTCCTTTACACTACTGTCCTTTCTTTACTTTTGAGAAGTCTTTTTGAGGTTATTATAAATCTCCTTTTTTCAAATTGTCTTTATCCAAATTATAAATTTTCAGTTACAGATACTACATTTTGTAGACAGTAAGATTAAACATGTATATGGAATTTTATAAAAAAAGTTGCATTTTTCTATCACGTCCTTCAATTTTTTTTTTTTTTCTTTTTTTTGCTTCCGTTTTCACTTGAGAGCAGAACAAAAGCTATTATATTTCATTGACTTGTCTTAGGTAATATGAATTTCCTCGGATTTCTCTTTCCCTGGGAAATTACGGGAGTAGAAAAAAAACTAAAAAAAGATAGCTAGAACATATATTTTCTTTCAGAATATCTGGTGTCACCTATTTTAAAATAGACTTAATGAGCTGATACAATTAGCATTCTTTCTTGTCTTCCTCAGGATAATGTAATTACATAACTACCTCACAAAGTTAATGGGTGACCTGTAACATTACTGAAAGTAGTCAGGTCCTTTAGGTAAATATATTGGAGACTGTAGATCAAAAACATAAGTACTAAAGTCAACACTCACTTGAATGGACTGTGCATTTCTGAAGATTATTTGCTACATAGAAAAAAAAAAAAAAAAAAAAAAAGAAAAAAGAAGGTACTGTGGGTCTTTCACTGAGTAATAACATTATTTGGGCTGGCAAGCATGCAACCATGCAGTTAAAATTAAAGGGCATTGAGACAGATTTTATAGTCTTTGTTTCAGAAATGTTTTTCTTGAACTGATTCTCTGACAATATTTAGCCACTCAGGAATGAAGGGGAGTATCACCATTTTTCTGTTTTATTTGGCAAATGCATACTACATGCTCAATGGTCAGTCCTTGAAATTTCAGCCTACAGATGTCAGTCAAGACATCTGTAAATCAAAGGCAAGAAAAGAATCAGTTCTCCAAGGCATAGTTTCCTTTGTACTATGGGTTGGTTAAAGTTGAAATGTGAGCTCCCTTGTCTTTGGCTTCAGTTGAAGTTTGAGCCCTAGATCAGTCCCTTCTGCCTTGTCAGTTCCTACTCACTGCTGTGTGCCACCTCTGCCCTGGGAAGATTTGTTTCATGTTGCTGTCCAGGTTATCTATTTTGCAGATTATATAAGTACATAACTTTCAGACTTTTATGACAACCTGACTATATATTTACATTATTCACTGAGTTCTCAAGTTCTGTCTTGAATGCATATCAAAAGTGTTTATTTCATTGATATGTTTTCCACATAGCATTTGGGGTGGTACAGACTGACTACTTACTTTATTTCTGTAACATTTTTCTGTGACATTTATGTCCCATATTCTCAGCTGCTTTAACCTTGTGTTTATAACTTATGTTTTTATGACCCACACTATTCCTTCATTGGAGTAAATACGTTGCAAAATCTCATCTTCCACATTCCTACATGACCTTTTAGAGAATAAGATGGAATTAATAATGATCAAGTGCACAGTATTTTATTTAGATTGCAGTGGTCAATTGAATGAACATATGCTGGGGAATAGTGGGCTAGGGAGCTCTTGTTCTGATATTGACCTTAAGCAAACAGATCGCAAGCTGAACAGGAGCTACCAATGTCATGCCCTGTGCAAAAGGCAAGTGTCATTGTGACATATTTAAATACCAGTTTAATTCATATGAAATGTGAATAATCCATCAATGATTTTCAACATTATTGAGGTTTTAGCTAGCATATGGTGGTCAGTTTGGGTTATTGTGGTTAAGTAAGATGTGTACCAGTGGGATGCTGGAGACAGCTGTGAGAATGATCAGGCATAAAAAGGAATGACCTAAGAGAAAACCCCTGGAAATTTTTTGTCAATAAATTGAACTTCATTTTTTTTTCCCAGAGATGGCATAATAATAATCTTCACATAATGAACAGGGCCAAACAGTTAGATCATGGTATGAAAGACTGAGGTATAATAATTACTAACCTTTATAAAGCTGAGTTTTCAGAAGCCCTGAATTACCAGGAAAGACTGAAATCTGAACATCTTTAAGGTCAGGTTAGACAGTTGTCTCTATCAACTGACCCTGCCTTGGTATGAAATAGATAGACAGAACAACTTTGCAGGGTCATTCTTTTCTGCTATGACTTTATTAGTATGAATAGCTTTTGAAGATTTAACTTGAATTGTGAATTGATGGGATATTTTTTTCCCATGCTAAAAGCAGAGCAAACACTTTTACCGTGAAAAAGAGAAACACTTGTGTTTGAAAGGTTAAACATTTGGGACCTTAAAATTTTCTGATTAGTTCACAATCAAATGAGTGTATATGTGTCTCTATTATCATACAGATGACTTCTTTTAATGGTGTTTCCTTTGTTAAATAGCTCTCATTCTCAGGCAATGGGTAGCCATCATTATATACAAAAATGTGTGTTATCAATATGTCTACTACATAATTTGCAAAGTCTTGCATCAATCAGTATATGTAAATATCAACATAAAAATGCCTCACCAAATTAGATTTTTATCTTTCCTAATGTTACCAGTATATTTAGAAGATATTACATTAAATGTTGGGTGATTAAACAAAAGACAGGCTGTGTATAGTATTAAGGCAGTTAGAACTTTGTAAAAGACAACTGGTTTTCATCTGTTCCCCCACACACCTTTGGTTCCATAAAGGGATATTTTCCTCTCCATTTCCTGTCTTGATCACTTTCTGTTCAGTCTCTAGTGCTGCTAAGAAAGGTTTAAAAAATTATATGGAAATTAGATATATTTTTCTTGGAAACTGAATGGATTGCTAAATCATTTCAAAATGGTATTTTCTGGCCTGAGAATCAGTCTAACAAACTGAATTCTAAAAGCTAAACCAGAAGGCCATAAAAATTAAATGGAAGGATTTATACAATTTTAATATGCACGCTGCCATCACACATACACACACTTGCACACATATACACAAAGTTCTGTTCTATCAAAATTTGTGTATATGCATATTTCTATGTATACCTTAAGTTCAGCTATTGTATCTCAAGATCTATAATTTCCTAAAACTTTCATTAACAGGAAACCATTGAGCTGTTTGGTACTTTCCTTTCAATTTTTTTTTCTGCTGGAGCTGCTCCACTGACAGAATTTCTTTCATGCACTTTAATATAAGCATACATTTTAATGCAGCTGTTAAAATCTGAATAATTATTGCTGTTATTGTGAAGGCAATATCCCCTTGCATACAAATCTGTTCTCTTACATATGCTTTACTTAAATGAATGAAAATGAAAGTCATTTAAATGAAATATATATACATATATAATATAAACTTATTTGTATTATGCTATCATTTATTCCTGTTTAAGCTTGAACCCTCAGAATCTGTTTATGCCAGAAATACTATATTAAAGATAAACATATCAGCACAATAGGGGCATTTGACTGATGTATCACATGATTTCATCACTAGAAAATGATTTTGTTGATAACATATTAGAGCAACACCACAATGACGATGCATTATTTACCATAGATAGGTTGCAGTTCTTTCCAAATTATAATAAAGCACATTTTTCTATGTGTGTGGCTTAAAAAGAGCTATTCGATAAAAAAAAATTAAATAAAAAATAAAAGAACTACATGAAGATGAATTCTATATGCTTCAAAGATCTCAATCTGTGGTCTGAGAAAATGCTTGTACTCTTTGTCACAAGTACAGACTATTCTGTTTAAACAAAATTACTTCAGGATTTTCAGGTGTTCCTGTCCTAACTGTAGTGAAATGTGAGTCATGAAGATTGAAAAAGTCTAACATTTCTGATAACTCAGATCAATATTTCTACATAGTGAATACATTTGGAGTAGTTGTGGTGCAAGGGTTCCCCAAAGCATAATGGCATCTTGGGTCAACTCTGACCTACATGGAGAGCTTTGAAATAGCAATTACTTCTTAAATATTTTGCAAGAACAACTAGCACAAAAAAGGGGGGTAGAGGGAAGTTGGGGGTTGGTTTGGTGGGGTTTTTTTTCATTGTAATTTGTCTATTCCAGACACTCTCCAAAAGAAAGTGAACTACAGTTTTCAAATTCATTTTGTTTGTGTGTCAAGCTGGTGTCACAAGGGTGCCTGCGGGGGCTCTGTGAGGGGAGGCTGGGCTGCCCCAGTCGGACACAGCTGGTTCCAGCCGGACACAGCTGGTTCCAACTGGACACAGCTGGTTCCAACTGGACACAGCTGGTTCCAGGTGGATCCAGCCACTCACTGCAGGGCACAGCTGAGCCCACAGCTGGGGTGGGAGCACCTCGGGGGAAACATCTGTAAGGGCAAAAAATGCTGCCTGGCAGAGGAGAGTGAGGAAAAAAGAAAGTGAGAAAAACATCATTGCTGGCACAGAGGCATGAGGTGAAAGAGGGGAGAAGGTGTTGCAGGTATGGGAGCACAGGTTCCCCTGCAGGTTATGAAGGAGCCCATGCAGGGATGCAGGTGTTATTGAAAAGGGTATTCGTGCTTGCAGTCTCATGAAATTAATGAAGAAAAACAAGTTTTATCATTTTTGGTTAGAACTGTTGGTAGCTTTGTGTATTTTTGAAGGACAACATTTGAAAATGTTGTGTGATTGCAGTTTGTCATGATGCAGTAGTCAACTAGGCAGCATTTTCTTTGGAAGTAGACAGAAGCCATCCTGGGAGAGTATTATGTTCTGCTGGAATAATGTTAGGATCCCAATCCTGACATAATTAAGGTTGTGATCCGTTGGAATAATATTAGGGTCGAGTTGTTAAAAGATGACTGCCTGAATTAAAAGACCTTATGCTAAAGTCAATAGTAGGGATTGTATTTAACAGTAGATGTGAGAGGGAGGGGTAGAAATAAGAATGGAGTGGGGAGAAGGAGAGAGAGAGACAGATTACAGTCACCACCTCATCTCCCCTGTCCCTTCTTCTTCTGGTCTTCTCAGTGGTGGGATCCCCAGAGTGTTTTTCTGGAGATATCACTTCTATACAGACCAAGTCGCAGAATCACAGAATCACAAAATCCAAAATCAACTGGGTTGGAAAAGTCTTTTGAGATCATCAATCCAACCTATGACTTAACTCCACCTTTTCAACCGAACTATGGCATTGAATGCCACATCCAGTCTTGTCTTAAACACCTCCAGGGATGGTTACTTCAGAGACATACATGCCATTCCCACAACTTAGGATGGTATGTCTGTAAGCACTTGCTTCCTTTCCCACAGTTTGGCATGATGGGAATTTTTGTCCAAATAGATTACCAAGATCTACCTCACCAGGCTGGCATCTTCCTGTTGTTGCATCCATGCTTTTCCCACAGTCTGCACAGCAGAATCTTGTCTGGTGTGCTAATTTCAAATGTTCCACCTTCTTGTAGGCCTGAAATCAATGCCTTCCTGTTTGCCATCTGTGCCTGTTTTGGTGGCTTATCTTGCGAGATCTTCCTCCTATGACAGTGCTTTGAAATGAGTTGACTGCCTTGTTTAAGTCCTGACAGAAGGATACTGTAGAGACCAGTCTGGAAGGAAAGACTGTATAAAGAAAAAGGAGAGTATGTAAACATTCAGCCACTGGGAGCTGTGAAGGAGAATGGATAAAAGCTTGATGCACTCTAGCAATGTCTAAATTACTAGGACAACGGCTTTCTTTGGCTCCAGAGGGAAATCTTACAATGGTTTTGTTGGCTGTAGGAAATTTCATAACAGGAGTATCGCTTTTGTTAACAGGGACTTTGAGTGATTCAGTACATCATCTGCAGTTCCTCTTTTCCACATTTCTACATAGTGCCATATATGAACCTGGACAGATCTTAAAAGTCATTTATCCTTAGACAAAGATTTCTGTAAGCCAAAACAACTGAAAACTGAGATGGAACTAAACTTGAGAGGAAATTTGATCTTATATAAGGGAATCAGGAAGCAGGCCTTATTTTGCCCTGATGTCTCTAGAGTCTGGATATTTTTACTTTGCAATCTGATTCCTACTGATATTGTGGAGGTAATCTACACAGGCAGTTTCCATGCCTATGTGCTTGTCTTCATTATGATGCTCTGAAGTCTGTAAATATTAAGAAAGCCTGTTTTAGGGGAAATTAAGTCATAAGTCAGAATTTATTTGCACATCTGAAACTTCAGAACAGAGGTAATTGCTTCCAATGTGACTATTACTAATATAAAAAATACTTACATTAAGGGGTTTCAGTTTGGATTTTGTATTTAGCATGATTTGATTTTACTTGACAGTGATTTTTTGAAAGATTTTCCCTTTTTTTTTTTTATCTTTGGCCTATTACTTTGTCTAAACTGGCCTTTGCCAACACATGCCTGTGTCAGCTCTCGTTATCCCTCATTGAATCAATTTTAATTTACATCTGCTCTATCATGTCCATAATTTGTCTTTCACAAAGTCATGGCTCGTAGCTTCATGAATCATGCCAAAATTTCTAACTTTCAAAGTTTCTGCAGATAGCTTGGGTGCTGATGGAGTGGATTTTAGTGTTGAGATTCATACTTGTGTTGTAGTGTTTTTGAATTCTGGACAGGTATGTTTGCTTTTCATTATGCAGACACTCATTCACTGACTTACTTGGAGAATGTCATGCATATTTACGGAAAGGAATTTCTCATCTAAAACTTGAATACATTATTTATAATTACTGTTATTATTGATTATGTCAATGTTATATTGTTGCTGTGGCTGTGAATGTAGTTGTTATTTTCCCCTAAAACTGGAATAATAATTTCAGAATCAGAATTGCTGTTTTCTACACTTCCAGTGGGTGACCTTGGACACAATGCTTAGAACTCATGGGTCAGTTTTTTTCTGAGTTTAGGCACAGTGTCTAAAAATCCACCTGGGCTAAGAACTGAGACCTGACCACTCAATACAGAACATATATCCATCTACCACAATGAAAATGGCTAGAAAAATATCTGTTTTGAATATGCAGAGCATAATAATTCTGTTTCCTAATTTCCCCTGTACTTGACTTTGCATGCTTCCAGTACTTTTTGTACCTGTCTCAGGAAGTAATTAAATTTTT
Organism: Lanius collurio; assembly: GCA_020086605.1. Classification (NCBI taxonomy): domain Eukaryota; kingdom Metazoa; phylum Chordata; class Aves; order Passeriformes; family Laniidae; genus Lanius; species Lanius collurio. The sequence goes on along the minus strand of JACBWW010000001.1, from coordinate 17,558,356 downwards.
AAAATGAAAATTGTTTATGCATATCACCTCTAGATACATGCAAACCCAAAGACATGAGTTCTTTCTTTCTAGCTGTGTATTTCAACAGGAAAAGGCCTTTGCTCTGTAACTTCAATGAAAGAGTACTATGGATTAACCTCCCTTCTCCCACAAGTATTTAGGAACATTTCATCAAGGGAAATACCTGTTATTAAAAAAATCCCCAATTTACATGTTCAAATCAGACTGCTCTTCAAGGTTCTTATTCACCCATCTGAAGATAAAGGGAAAAATTCTATACAATGGAATCTTGTCTATTAAATTAAGATTTGTAGGTGAACAGACAATGGAAGTGTGGAAGTTTATCAATTTGACTGTAGAATGTATTTCTAAATTACATTTATAAAGTCAACTTGAACACAATTATAAACATACCCGTAAGAAATGCAGCTGAAGCCAAAGGAAGATTGATAAAATGTGCAGACATTCCTTAAGTTTCTATTCCCTTTTAAGAACTATTTAATGGTTAAACTGTTATTTAAACTTTAATCTAAATTTTTATTTCAGACACATGATCTGAAATAAACCCTATGTTCATTAAATGTGCTTATCTGAAAACATGTTGTACTGTTCATATTAGAAATGGGGAAAGAATAATAAAACTGGGAAAGCTAATAGCAGGCTCTCACAATTATTTGTACAATTATCTTGTCTGTAATGCAGACTAATACTAGAGTAGATCCCATGAGATTTTATCATTTATATTACTTAATTTATGAAATAGTAGTTATGTCACAAGCCCCAAATTTTGTTCTCTTCACCTTGCTCATTCATATTGCATGAATTTATTCTTTATCACATCTGAAATCCATTACCATGTAACTCATAGCAAGTATTCATAAATCAATTTTTTTTTATTTTCTCTCTCAGAAAGATATTAAATGTATACAAGAACTCAAATCTTAGGTTGAATTTCAGCATTTTTCACATTTTGAAAATTAGGATACAAGGTACATTTTGTATTTGCTACGGAGACACAGTTTACATTACTATCTCAATAAATTATAACATTTTTCATTTTGTACAACAGAAAATGGAATGCAGACTTGTCCTTAAGGATAATTTTAATGTAATGTAAAACACAGCATGGCTATGTATTATTATGAAATTCTTCAATGAGCTTTGTTTATGGGAAGTGACCATTCTGAACTACAGCAGTACACTGAAAGTTAGAAGATCTGCCAGATTTTATCAGAAAAGAAAGGCTTTAATCTTTTTGAGGTGATAATTTAAAGATTTGCTGATCTTAGATTATCTTAATCTGTCTTGCCTAAATAAAGTTAGATAAGGTGACATATTGGGTGGCAAGACTTACCAGGGGGAGTTTCAACATGGCATTTGGAAAATAATCATAACTAAACAATTCATTTTACATAGATTGCCGATACAATTTCAGATAATATATTACCCATTCTGATGACATGAACAATTTCTTTGCCGCAATTATTTTGTAACATCTTTGAATTTTTAATTTTTTTTTTAAGAAAATGCATTTAATCCTTCTGGGCCAGAAAGAGACTAAATCTAAAACAGGAGTTTTCATCAATGGGATAATGAATAAGAAAGTGGATGTGTCAGTAAAATTAACAGCTGCTATTGCACTCAGAGAACTACAAACACTTATCAGCACAGAAATTAGTCAAAAAGACAGGGACAGATTGATGTATGAATAACTACTTTTGATTCAGCTGAGCACTACACAGTTAAAAATGTTTAAGGTTTTTCGCAAAAAGAGTGATGAGTGTGATAAATGTTAAAGGATTTGTAGAAATTTAAAACACTTCAAGGAGATGTTTTTAGGGGCTGATTAAAACTTCCAGGAAAGAGATTTCCAAGAACAGTTTGAAAGGATAGCCTTTCACACAATGGAAAATAAACTGAAGATGTACTAGAGTTAAACAAAAACTTCTTCTATCTTAATTCAGTTTTAACTAGAGTAAAATAGATTTATTCTGTCATACTGCCAGAGACTGAAAAGGAAAGAAAAGGCCATATATTACTCTCCATTTCCACCACTGCACATGGTAGTATCTCTGCAGAAGTTATTTAGATGTCATTGGTCTTATTTCAAAATAACTAAATGGGTTTAGCTGATTGTTATGAACCAGTTTAACACAGAAGACCAAAGGAAACTAAGCCTCTGTGAATAAAACAGATCAGACCCAGAAAGGTTCAAAAAATACCCAAAAAAACATGAGCAAAACCAAACAAGGTTAGATGTTGGTGCCAAAAAAAAAAAAAATTATTTAATATAAAAGAGGCAAAGAGAAAGAAAGAAGAAAGAAAGAAAGGAATGGAAAAAGAGGTGTGTGCAGAGGTGGGGGAACAAGTAGAGAGTGGCGAGGGTTAGGTAGAAACATATACCCCTTCAGAGGGTCCCAATGATGTCTCATTGCTCCCCTCTATCTTCTTGGTGGTGAGGGTCCCCTGCTGCTGAAAAGTATAGAATCTAACAGATTAATATATATTTGGGCTAGGTGGGAATGCCCAGGTGCCTTCCCTGGGATGGGCAAGTTTGACACTGCCCATCACGTGCAGTGCTGTGGGGCAGGGTCTGGGAAGCCCTTCGCGGAGGGCCTTTGGTAGGCCATGACACCCCCTCTGCTGTCCTTCACGTGGATGCGGCTTTTCCCGGGATCAAGGCCCACACAGCCAAACTGGTCTGAACAGCAGAGGATGGGTGTTAACTGTGTCTGACCAGGGGCTTTTTCACTAGACACCCAAAACCTCTCCTCCTCCCCTCATGCTTTGGTGTGAGGGTCGGTGCAAGCCTCGAAGCTGATGGGACTGTGGTCTTCACCCTGAAGGTGCTAAGCTTGGTCCCTCTGTGAATGTATTCTTCTCCACCTGAGTTACTTTATCTTATCTCCATCAAGGAGCAATTCAGGGTCCCATTCAGGGTTTTGATGGTTTTCTCTGCAGGTTTTGCACAGTTTTTCTATAATAGGCAAAAGCCCTTCTTGAAGATTTTTAAGCCAGAAACTATAACATTTCAGTCTTTGACTTTTATGATAAAGAATGACATCTGTGGGCTAATGCACAGGACCTACATTCTTTAGTTGGGTGAACATCCAGTAGTGGAATGCCATCAAAACAGCTTTTCTGAAGAGTAATTTCTTCATTGGAACTACTTGTTGACAAGCACCGAGTTTAATTGTTACATCCATCATTTTATTGATTATTGAACATTTGCTATAGCTGTCCAGTGTTTACTTTAGGAATATTTTATACATACTGTACAAAGTAATATATGCTGTGTTAATCCTTTTTATGTGTATTACCGCATGACTAGAGCCAGTTTAAAATTCATGCAGGATTAAAATCATGATCAGGCATATGCTTTGTCAGTTTGGACAAAAGACACAAGTAACACTTGCATATAAGTAAAAACCTAATTTCACAAACACAGGTTGTGAACTTAATCCAGTTCAATTCCAGATTCAAATTTATATGAACTTAAAAATAAATCACAAAGTTGGCAATTTCTTCAAATAGGAAATTAAAAATCATAAATAAGTAAATTGGAAAAATAACTTGAGACATCTTTTTAATGGCCTTACAAGTAACCACCCCCAAAATAACTCCAGTGTACAGTTTTTCAGATAATCAAGGGGCAGAACTGATAAGTGAAATAAGAGGATAAAAAATACTAGTTTGTAGAAATCTGAAAGCAACATGATATATTGACAACTTCAGATGAGCATAGGCTGGCAAAATGCAGTACTGCTATAATTAACATCTAGGATAATGAAGGCAATTTTTAACACCTTGTAGGCTTCTGTTGATCATAGAACTTAGCATGATGATACTAAGCAGAAAATACAAATAAAACTTGTTAACAATTGTAAATGTTGATCAAACTATAAATTAAAGTAATGTATGATAACACCTAAAGTGTTTACATCCAAGGAGGTTGGTATGGTAATATTTATCAAAGTTAATTAGCTTTGTCAGAAAATAAGCAATATCCCACAAGCTGCTAGAACTAGTTAATAAAATGTCAGCCTTAGTGGGATTTATCTTCATAAAAACTCTTTACTGTTCATATATTAATATTACCCAAACAATCAGTTAAGACTGAGACAGCTCAAGTATAATTAGGTAGAAGTGCTGGATAAATCTGTTAGTTCTAAGTCATATTGAGAAACAAGAAATTACAGGTATCACACACACTACCAGCAGATATTTTCTGAACTGAACCCCCAAAACAAGTTCGTCTATAAATATTTAAATATAAACATAAGGTAATGTCAAATATGCATTTTTCTTCATAAAAGACAAGGCTTTTCGTATGAAAGTAGCAAACAGAAACTGGGGACGAATAGCATCATTCAGTAGATTATTCAGTAAATCAAGATATAACATTTGAAAGCATCTGACAATCTTGTATATGAAATACCATAAAATCATTATATTCAAATCTCTGTATATTTTATTTTCTGATGCAGATAAGGATAATATTACATTGTTGCACAGAGATAATCACAGCGAGTAGGATGTAGATATCTTGTTAGTTAATGCTCTGTTGAAACAAACTCAGGAATTTGATCATAGAATCATAAAATGGTTTGGGTTGGGAGGGACCTTAAAGATCATCTAGTTCCAACCCTTCTGCCATGGGCAGGGACATGTTTCACTATATCAGGAACTACTTCCTAAACCCTAACCTAAACCTGCTCTGTTTCAATTTAAAGCCATTCCTCCTTGTCCTGTCACTACATGCTCTTCTAACTATTATTTCTCTGACTTACTGCGGGCTTTCTTCAGGTACTGGAAGGTTACAGTTAGGTCACCCAATGCCTTCTCCTTTCCAGGCTGAATAATCCCAATTCTCTCTGCCTTTCCTGGGTGCTCCGTCCCTCTAACCGTTTTGATAGCCAGCTCTAGACTCACTCCAACGGGTCAATATTCTTCCTGTGCTGGGGCTCCCAGAGCTGGATTCACTACTGAAGGTAGGGGGTCTACCAGAGTGGAGTGGAATCCTCTCCCTTGTCCTGCTGCTCACACTGCTTTAGATGCAGCCCAGGACACATTTTCCTTTCTGGGCTATGAGTGCACATTTCCAGCCTCTCATCCACAAGCATCCCCAAGTCCTTCTCAGCAGAGCTGCTCTTGATCTAGTCATCCCTCAGCCTGGATTGATATAGGACCAACCCAGGTGCAGCACTTTGCACTTCGTCTTGTTAGACCTCATGTGATTCCCATGGGCCACTTCTCAAGCATGGCCAGGTCCCTCTGGATGGCATTTCACCCTTTAGGTGTGTCAAGTGCAACACTCAGCCCTGTACAAAGCCTCTTACCTATTGTGAAGAGGCAGCTGGAGGGATGAGGTGTGTGAAGGATTTCACTTTCTACCATGACCATGGACTACACTCCATTCACTCCTTTCTTTACAACTGATGCTTTCTTCTTGCTGAGGAATGGATGGAGGGTCCCCCTTATCTTGAATTGTTTCTGCTGGCTGCTGCTGTTCAGGGAGGCCAGAGCTTGGTTCCAATAGCCTGTCTGCTTTTCTCAGTTTGCCTGACCTTGCTCCCAAGAGGGTGATGACACAAATTGAACTCTAGAGCCTGTAGGGTATCTGCACCGTGCCACACCACACCCTGGGCTTCTCCTGCTCCCTGGGTGCAGCTTTTGTGAGGACATGGTGGGTGTAATCTCTGCTGACTGACCACCCTGAGGCAGAGCTGTCTCTGAGTCATGGCTCCATCACAAAAGAGCTATTAAATGAGAGAAATATTTGCTTCTTTTAATTATGGATATAGAACAAGTGGCAATATTCTCCTGAAACTCTGAAAGTTTACAGAGCAGAATAGTTATGCAGGAGATATCAGTGGCAAGAAGTGATCTAAGACCAAAAGGTATCATTTGCAATGGTGACTCATACGTACATGATGAAATAGTTTTATAGGCTGTACATCTGAACTGAATATTGTCAATAGACAGTGAACTTCAGGGGTGACTAATTTCAAAAGGATACTGAAATCTTAAAGGTAGAGGCCACAGAAAATCTCAGAAATGACAGGAGTTTGAAAAAACATAAACAGTTGTATATGTAAGAAGTGAGCAGGGCTATGACCCACTAATAATTTTTTGCTCATGCATATGCATTTTTAAGTATATTAATAGTTTCTTCATTTCTTTAGAAACTACTTGCTGATATAGCTTCAATTAACACTTTATTAGTCCATAACCTCATTAAAAACCTTATCTGCCCTTTAATGGGAATGGGTAAAGTTCAGCTTTTAACTATGGAATAATTTTTATACTGTCATGCTAATACAGTAACATTAACTACCATAGTCCTGATACAAACATTAAAGAAGCCCAGTGGGAGCCTAATCTTTAACACAAACGAACTGTGAGTCTAGAAGTAAAGGCAGAATTGTTCTCCATATGACTTGAGATACAATAAGGAGTAAAAAAAGACACTCCATTATATTACACATTTACATAAGGTGTAGTAAAATATACTAACATGTCTCCAAGCAATAAGTGAAGAACACAGAGAAATTGATATTCTAATTTTGTCTCATAAAAAAAGATGTGAGGAAATTAAAAAGTCACCCAGAGGGAACTTAGACTGAAATTATCAAAGAAGCAGTGGAAAGTAGTTGATGAAACAAATGAGAGAGAAAACAAAGGTGAAAATTAGGACAGAGAAAATTAGATGGATTTTGGTTCTTGCCACTGGACCTTTGGCTGTCAACTGAAAGGAAAATATCTGTTTTGGCTATGTCTGTAATACATTTTTATCATAGCCTCTCACATGTTCACCTAAGGTAGTTTCCTTGAAAGGTTTAACTCAGAAACATGAGGTGAAGAACAAGCTGCAGTGTATACAGTGCCAAAAAAGAGTTGAACATGACTATGACAATAATATAGGAAGAGAAAAACAGTACACTCACTTCCATTTTAAAGATAGGAGTTTAGAGTTGAGTACTTTTAAAGTAGAGTACTTGTTTTGGTTTTTTTTCTTTTCCTGGAAGCTGTACAATTTTTGTGACTGTATAACAACAATTATAATGAAGATGATGATGATACTACTACTACTAATAATAATAATAATAAATAAAACCAAAAAAAGACCAACCTTCTCTGTTGAAGAATACTGAGACAAATTGAAAGCAAGTATTTTAATATTGGAAGTAATTTTTTTCTCAGAAACAGTAAGTTCCAATAGACTTCAATAGTGAAGTATGAATCCACAAAATATGTCAAAAGGAGAAAAAGGTTTCAGACTTTTATTATATTATTTCAGTAGATTGCTCTGCAACTGATTGAAGATCAGCAGAAATTTTTTTATAAATTCCTGATCAAAACCAAAGTATTCTGACGTAGGATAAGAGGAGAAAAGTGTATGTACTTTGCAACTGAAGATCAGCAGAAATTTTTTTATAAATTCCTGATTAAAACCGAAGTATTCTAAGACAGGATAAGAGGAGAAAAGTGGTACCTCAGCATTCCCCTGATGAAATTTCTTCACCTTCATTTACATTTTCCCTGTACTACAAAAGTTCAATTTCAATTACTGAAGCCAAAATTCAGGTGTAGACCAGTAACTACTGATGCTATCTGAAGGAGCATTTGCATACAGGCAATTGACTAATTATACATGTCAAAGGAACGTTGCAACCCATTAAAGGAAGTATTCAACAAATACTGAGACTTCATTTAATCCTCTTGCTATATAAATTTCATTATCAAAAAGATGGCTTCATCTGATCCTTGAAGCACAGAAGAAAATAAATAAAATGTCACACTGAAAGTTAAAATTGACATCTTATTTTTCCAACCTAAATCTTTTATGTAGAGTCCTTCTACATATAGTGTAAGACATTTGAGATAGCCAACTTATATTATTGATAATGGGAGTAATAGCAATATTTTACATATACACTTTGGTTTTCATCCATGTTTGCAAACTTGGGTAAGGAAAATTAAGGTCTTTCACCCTATTTTACTTCTAAATCACAGAATAAACTTACAGAAACATCAACTGTCCAGGTCATATTACAAGGGAGGGATTATCTGGAAGAGAGTTTTCTACTCTCTACTGTTTAAAATGTTACCTTGTTATGGCTTGCATAGGCTCTCTGACACTGGAGGACTACTTTGTGTTACCTTTAACCTTGTTGTTTGCTAGCAGTTTCAATCACATAGAATGATGTTATGCTGATAAAAGTATATCTCTGAGGACAAACTAAGAGTTTGATTCATGATGGAAGAAATGGCTACCATAATTACTGCTTGTGATTTAGGATTAATGAGGGATAAAACACATTCAAAATAATGCTCATTGCCATATCTTACTTATATTTCACTCTTAACAAAATGATTTGCCAGAATTGATAAAATCTGACTAAGGATAATATGGTAAAGAAGACACTAAACTATCTTCTCATTGCAGAGCAAAGCAGAATTTTACCCACGTTGAGCAAGGAAATAATTTCAGAGCGAAAATTGTCCAGTGCTATTGTGCAGTGTCAATACCACACTGAGGTACTAGGTCTTCAATCCCAGACCAATATGAGAAGGAAGATAGTTAACTTGCACTCCTAGATCTACAGTTCTGCCATCATCACTAACACATAAAGCATTGGCATTTTGTAATATGAAATCCCTCCCACAGTCAAAGATTAAAATATTGCAACAGACAAATAATACACTATAAATCCCAGATGGCAATGACCAGAAAAAACTACTGTAAAACTAGATTTTTTTTTTTTAAACCACCCAACCATTTGCAATGCTCCCACCCTACTTCACAACTGAACAATATAAAGGCTTGGCACTCTTGCATGAATTTACCGTATATAATAAAAGTCTGCAGTATATTCAATACACAATTATGATGAGCTGTGCCTTTTTCATATGTACAATACATCAGTTGCATTAACAAATTGCACCCAACTGAACCATAAACTCTATTACTTCTTTCAAAAAATCTCAATAACTCAGAATCCTAGATTATTGCAATGACTCCTTAGATGGCCAAGTTGATAAAAAGAATATTGTGCCTCTCACAGCTTTTACTAGGGCTTTTTTACTGCCTACAAAGTCAAAGAGAAAAATGTCTAAGTTCAATAAAAGTTCAAACTGTTAGCAATTTTAATCACACAGCATTTTCAAAATTTATAAAATCAGTAATAGCCCAGTTTTACAAACTTTAATATATAAAGAAACTGCTATTTCCAAGCAAAGTTGAAAGCCTAAATGATGTGATCAATACTGAAATATTAGTACAGAGTAGGACCTATTTTTATATTTCATGTAATCTCTTGTATAAAAATACATGTTCCTATTAGAGTTTACAAATATTTTCAATTACTATGTCTGTCCTGAAATATTTAGCCCCACAAAAATGCATGAAATATATTACTGATTATCTATGATTTACTGATTTTTTTTAACAAAGAATATCCTAGGTTTTTTTTTTTAAATAAAACTACACCTTGGAATTTTATTACTGCTTTCTAAAAAATAAACAAAGCTATTAATTTTTTAGGGGCAACATAGTTATAGAAAAATCTGCCAGATCAGCTTTTAATCACATCTTTTGTAGTAATAAGGAAGTAAATATTTTGTGTATTTTCCCTTCAACTGTCTAAAATTTCCAGAATTAAAAATAAATTGGTTTTGGCTGAAATTACTTTGCAATTTAATCCTCCCTTTTCCCTTACAAGATCATAAAAATAAAACAAATACTAATTTCTACATATATTAATTTATTTCTGCAGAAGTTTCAGAAAGAAAGCATAATATGCCATATAGTAAAACTACCTCAGAGCAGATCCAGCTAAAGCAAGTTACTCAGGGCTGTATCCCAAGTTCTGACCATCTCCAAGGATGTAGATTTCTGCAGCATTTCCAGGAAACTCTGACCAACTTCATGCTTAAAATGTTTTTTTAATGTCTAATCGAAATTTCCAGTGTTGTGACTTGTGCCTGTTGCTTTTTATCTTGTTACTCTGTGCTTTCAAGAATCAGTCACCACCTTCTTTATGCCATTATATAATATATTTAATAAGGTATCTCCTTAGCTTACTTTTTCCTAAGGCTCAACAAACTGAATTTCTTCAGTGTCTCTTCACATGGCACATGAAGCAGAACCCTAATCATCTCGATCATACACAGCTGGATTAATTCAAGTTCATCCAGAACTTTCTGGCAATAAGGAGGCCAAAATAGGTACAGCTCTTCAAGTACATTCTCAAAAATACTCAATCGAGAGAACGAATCACTTTCCACAACTGTCTAGCTACTTCTAAGAGAGTACGTGGTGAGCTTTCTTCTTTGCCTGTCTGAATCACCTTTAATTTGGAACTACCATTACTTTCTGTAGTGCTCCTTGCTATCCAGACAACATGTAATCTCTCCTGTTGCACCGAATTACTTCATTACAGATGAGAAACCACATTTCCTATTATTGACACTCACAAGGTTTATTCTCCTATATCTTCTGCTAGGTTGTTAATTGCTCCCCTAGTATGGTATTGGCTCTTAAATTGCTGAGTGCTGCAATCTGTTATGTCAACAAAGTTACAGAGCTGTACTGCTCTCAGTAGCAATCCTTGAGTAATACCACTAGAAACCAGCCAAAAGCTGGAATCATTAATCACACCCCTTTACAGCTTCTGGCCCAGCCAGTTTTCCATCCACCTCACTGACCACTTATCCAGTCCATATGAAGCCAAGTTAACTACAAGCCTTGTTGTCAAAGAGCACAACATCCACTGCTCTCCTTCTACCCACAGAGTTCATCTGTCTCGTCACAACACACAGTTGGGCTGGGCAGGCATATTTTGCCTTTGGTAAACCCATTCTCTCTGCTCTCAGTCAACTTGTACAAGTCCTCATGTCCTTTATGTTCCCAGTAATGGTTCCCAGGTGGCTGATTAAAACTACAAACCCAGATCCTCCTTCTTGATCTTGCTGAGGGTGTGTGTGACATTTGATTTTCTTCCATCACAGTATAATAAGAATTTTATACTTTATTTACATTTTAACTATATTTAATCAGGTTTAGGAATATGTACTATTAAACAAATGATAATTTGGGGGTTGGTTTTCTTTAAATGTAGGGATTCTGAGTTAAATAATGTGGGTTTTTTCCTCACATCTTTAACTTCACATAATTATCACAGTTTGTCTTACTTTCTGTGAAAGCAAAGACCAATATGATTGTTCAGGGAAATAGACAACAAAATTTTAACACTAGAGCAAATTGCAACATCATGAGCAAGTCAGCTAATGCTGGCAAATAAAAGCTATTAATTACTCCATTTGTCCCTGAAATGCTTCTATTATACTTTTCTTGGAATAATGCTAGTCATTGAAATGCTGTTGTGATTCAGGAAAGCTGCAGCTTCTTTGCTTGTTTTTGTTTATATTATATATTCATGGGAAAAGGGAATGTGTTAATTACACTGAATAAGAAGATAGAGCAGAATTTGATTTAGATTTAAGATATTTATGCTAATTCCATTGTTTTTCTCAAAAAAAAAAAATCTTGAATGCCTCTTTTATTAGAAAGTCTTTGTTTTCTTAAAACAAATACTTTGATTTTGTATAACAGGGTTAAGTTTTTCCAACTGTTTGATTTTAATTACAATTATTATCTACCAGACAGTATTCACAAAGTCTTAAATACTTTTTTTTAACAATCTTTAACAATTCTTTTATTGATCTAGTACAAGTTATTGCTATTGTAAATAAAGTATTTTGGTTACTCAAAGTTAGACACATTCTTCATGGTATAACTTCAAGGAAAAGTCCTTTACAGAGACAACACAAAGACAATTTCTTCTTACTTCTTACCCTTCAAACTCTGTTTCTTTGGCATTTCCATTTTCCTTTTCCCAGTTGTGATACTAAAAAACCAACCACAGTTAATAATCATAATTATTTTACCAGTACTTATTCCTGGAATCTTGTAAAGCACAGCCAAGATCTCACTTATTTAAAATAATGACAGCTATATTCTTGGATTTCTTCAAGGAATTCTTTCGACTAAAATTGGTAATTTTTCTGTAGCAGTATTTGGAATTTAACAGTACAAAACCTGTATTAAGTTCCCCAAAGACAAGAATGCAAAATTGTCTCTGAGATATTTAGCTTGCATTGGGCTGTATCTGTGAAAATGCTTTGGGGACACTTCAGCCATTTTTTCTTCTCTAAAATTAAAAGAAAGCATATTGATAGGATTATTTGTTTTAGCTTGATTCATAAACATGTTTCATTTTGTTCTGTATAAATAGAATTAAAATTAATTTATGCAGGTATAGCCCAGGAATTTGAATCACATTATTCTAGAATTTATAGTTAATTTCTGAAAATCAAGAACATCAAACACAGTCCTGAAGGTGTATTTTCAGAAGTGTTTTAAATAGTCAGTCTGCTTCAAGAACAGTCTGATGACAGTGGAAAGGGCCTTTACTCTTTGTCTAAAACTTCTAAAACAGAATTATGCCTTGTTCCACTCATTTTGATAGTGCTATGAATATCATCAAAAAACATTATAAAGAACATATTGTTTCCTAAAAATGGAAATTCATGCTTAAAAGGAATACAATTCATGCTTAAAAGGAATACAACTGGAAGTACATAGAAATTTAAGGCCAGAACCAAATTCACTTGACTGTGATTCAGCTCCCATGAGGGTGGTAAGATGTGAACCCTATATACATATTATAAAGCATTAATTGCTTTGAACTTCGGTGATCCTTGTGGGTCCTGTCAAACTCAGGAGATTCTATGACAATTTCTGTATGATTCTTTTGCAAAGAGCAATCATGCATTCAAGTTGAACAGTTGGGGTTGCTTGATTGCTGGTACTTTAAAAGACTAAGCTGTCTGCTTTTATCTTGGCTATTGTACATTTTGTTTTACACTCTGAAACATAATCTTATTACAATAATAAAAGTTTTAATACTGAAGCACACCTACACTCCGTAGCATTACATGTATTGGTCACTATGTTGCAGATTTGCTTTTCATGTGCCAAAAAAGAACTGGAGTCTTATAAACAGGACAAATATTGCTTCTAATGGTCACATTTGTCAATGTAGCAACAAGGTTATTGCATTCCTAAAGTGCCAGTTATAACTTATATATTTATCCGTTGATAAGTTTACCAATTAGTGCTTTGACATATTTTATACTGTAATATGCTGTTATATATGTATCATCATATACTATTTGTATACTTTAATATACTCTAGTGAATATTCCTAATGTGCTTTACATGCTTTTATTATAACTCTAAGTGTTGCATAATGTATAGCAAGAATATTGTAGTCTAAAAGTCCGGTGATCTTTAGGGGTTGCTCTAAATAAGGAATAATCATTTATTGAATATTAATGCTGTTTTCTATTATTTTTGTTTGGGGGAAGATGGCAGTTTAGAAGCATGAGAGTATTTTTTGTAGTAGAAATCATTATGTATACTTTGTGATAGTAAATGACATTCAGAATTATGTATTTTCCTTAAATATACATATTTTGCTTATAGCCATTGCTGATTCAGATATCAGCAGTTGCAAGATATTTAAATTAAAAAAAGAAGCACTTGGCTTGACTTTTTTCAATTGGAAATCATAGTTATCAGTGACATGACATATTGCAGTCATCTTCGTTGTGCATGTATCACCAAATACCAAAATAGCAAAGTTTTAGTTGTCTTAATTTTCCTTCATGTTGGTGTTACAGTATCATATTTCCCCTTTATAGAGTAGTATTTATAGAAGTTTCATAAAAAAGATAACTGATTAATCTGTTACACTAATAGTTTATATGTTCTTCTATTACAGAGCTGCAAAGTGAGCTACTCATAGGAATGTTTTATACAAGAAAGCACATATATTTTTTTAAAAAACTTCTTCTGTGGCAATGTCAGTGGAACTTGGAAAACTGTTAGTCTCTGACACACCTAGAACACTGCAAATGTAAAGTATAGGTTAGGATCGGTACTCTGAATATATTCCAATTGTGGGAGGAGCACAGTTCAATTCATGTAGAAGGGACTTCATTACTTAAGTCAAACTTTGCTGGTAAAAGGAACCAGCAAACCTTTATGCTATGCACCATGCCTCTTTTATGTGGTCACTTTCTACCTTGAATTATTTGCCTGTGGGTAACATAGCTCACAGGTTTAACTCCTTCAGATCAGTACACGGCAAAACAGTAGTACATTAATTTCCATTCACTTTCCATTTCTTTATTTAGCTATATGCCTAAGAGAGAAGATAGATAGACACATGAATCTGTGCAAATAGTTGGTTCAGACAGTGCAGTTTTCACAATTTAAAATGATCTAAAAGATTTAGTGTACAATGCTGAAATTTCACAGACAACAGATCAATTTAGTTGGATGAGACATATTTTCTGACCAAGACATTTGGCTTAACACTAATAGCAGCATTTCTTTGTCTATCTTAAGCAGTTAAACTCTCCACTAAACTTCACATGATTGTGCCTAGGATTGATGCTCAGATGGCAAGTGTCCACTTCTGCATAAAATAATCTCTGTCCACTTTATGTGTTTTATGACTTTCATTTTCTTCTTCAATGTTAGACAGATTTATTAAAAAATAACATATTCTGGACAGAGTTCACCTTGTCTAGCTCTTTAAAAAGTGTGGTAAAGATGATCCTGCAGATTTTAAAGTGTATGTTTTTAGAAGTGTTAAATATTATGTAGGGCTACTAAGAAATGAAATATCTTCTTTCATTGTGTTATTTGAATACACCATTAGATTCTTTTTAAAAGTTAAAAAGTTTTTATTTAACAATTCCAACTTTGACATATTTATCACTATTTTGAGGACCTCCTTTAGGTAGCAGAAAGAGCTACGAGACAGTTTCGTTTAGGGATTCCTTTGTTATAAATACTTTCACCAGTTTATTCTTTCTTATATCAGGAAAATCCTGTGTCATCATTGCACATGGTCCCAGTGAAATGCACTGTTACCTACTTTCATCTTCATAACTTCACTATGCTAAAACTAGAGGTTAACAGAATTTTCCTGTACAGTGTTGCTACATTCAAACCCAGGATCTTTTCTCAGCTATTTAAAGTGTTTCTAAATATTCTGATAGTGAAACCAACAATACCAGTCTATGGTGGCATCTTTATAGAAGTTCCCATTTGCCTCCCCATCTAGATAACAAGAGTAGAAGATATCAGTTTACAGGTAGTTATGCAATTGCCACCAAAAAAAATCTGGTTTTCTTTCTATCTGTTTTGAAGCAACTACTGATTTTCAGTGCTGTGGTAAGATTACCTCATACTTGGGAAAATAATTGTACACTTTGGCCATTTGGCATAATTAATATAAATCAAGCTAACTTGTTCTTCACTGCCCACAAGCAATATTCAGGTGTTATTATAAAGCTTGCTCTATTTCCTAGAATAAGTTTTTCTTTTCTCATGCATGCCCTAAACTGACCTAAGAATCACAAGTCTAAGAATTTTTAAAAATTCCTATTGCTGTCTATCAGTTTTGTCCACTAAGGCATTGTAGAGATCAGTGAGGTCTCTGTGAGCCTTCTCTTCTCCAGAGTAAACAACCTCAGTTCCCTCATATGCTCCTCATAAGATATGCTTTCTAGAACCTTAATCAGCTTCATTGTTCTTGTTCTTGTTTATTGTTTTATTCTGTTTTAATTATTAAACTGCTCATCTCAGCCCTGGAGTTTTTTCACTTTGACCTTTCTGTTTCTCCTCTTTTCACTGGGGAAGAGTGAGCAGGTGGCTGTGTAGTGCTTAAATTGCCAGTTGGGGTTAAGCTACGATACAAGAGAAAGAGAAAAAACATAAGAACCACTGCATAATGACCCTTTAGGAGACCTTGCCTTGAAATAATAATCAAATTTCTGTTCCATGTTTGCATTTCCTTTGTGATCCGTGCTCAGAAAGGAAAACACAGAAGTTTCTGACACAGGAATAGATGTACAGAAGAGCCACTAAAATGGATTTAAAAGTATTGTTTTATTGAAGATTGGTAACACAGTATTAGATTAAGCAACAGAAGGTCAGTTTCATTTCTGCAATCATCTCACATACATGGAGCTCCTTCCCTTTACTGCTATGTGTCAGTACCCATCTGGACCCAAGCTACAAGCAAATTCCATCTGGTTGAGATTTAGCAATGACATTGTCAAGCATGAAATACTGGACACTTGCAGATATCCGCAGAAAATGTCTGCTACTCAGCTAGAATGCTTTAATTTTTGATGTCTACTTCTATGTTATTCAGCTATATGCAATATAAAGCCTTCAAACGGGAGGCCAATTAACATTTTCAGCCTCTGGGCAGGTGCCTCAACTTTTGCAACTGAGCTAAAATTGTAGGATATGATTTGGACACTGGACCCTTAAACTTTTACCTACATTGGCCAGAGTAGAGTTTGATTTGTTTTAAGAGGCTGTCACAGGAGGATTGTTAGAAATGACCTTATAACTGCAGTTATCTATTCCTTCCCTGTTGCATAATATTTGAATATTTTAGGTCCTATTCAGGCAAAAATTCTTGGGGTAAGTTGTCATAACTTACTGGTACTGAGAGGGGATTTACAGTTTATTTAGCCCACACATGTGCAATGAATTCAGCTGGGATGGAGTCAAATCTTCTAAATAGCAGCTTGTATGTTGCTGCGTTTTAGATTTTTAACCACAACAATGCTGGTAACACACCAATGTTTTACCTCTTGTTGAACAGCCTTTGCACAGTATCAAGGCCATCTATCTGTCACTCTGCCCTCCCCACGGTGATTAGACTGGGGGTATGCAAAAGATTGGGAGGAAACAGAACCATGCAGATGGCCCAAATAACCAAAATAGATATTCCATACCAAATAATGTCATGCTTAGTAGTAAAATTCAGGAGAGCTTGTTTAGGGAGTTTAGCTATCTTTCACATGAGAAGTGGCTGGGTATCAGCCTATGTGTGCGTGGTGGTGATTGATTGTGTTTGCATCACTTGTCTTGTTTTGTCTTCTCTCTCTCTTTCTTCTTATACTTTTGCTTTTTAAACTATTTTTATCACTATCCATGAGTTTTCTGACTCTTGCTCTTACTTTTCTCCTCCTTTGCTCTTACTTTTCTCCTCCCTTGTCACACTGGAGGGTGGGGGAGGATGAGCAAGCAGCTGTGGTACAGAGCTACCTACTGGGGTGAACCCACAAAAATGTGAAACAGAATATATTCAGAAAAGTATCAGAAGATGCCATAGGATCTTAATCAACGCTAAATCCTTTGGATCTGTTTTTTTTTTGATCATCTAGCAGAACATATGTTAATTTCAAGACTTTGAGATAGTCACAGAACATAAATTATCAGCACTGCTGCAGATGAAGAGCTTACAGGTGATGGCATTAGAAGTTTAGTAATGAAGGTAGGAATTTTTGATTTGAAAACATGAAACATTAGCCTTAACTTGTGTGCTGAATAAACATACATTTGCTTTATGTTGAAACACCTGAAAATAAAATACTTTTTTAATATCTACATGTCAGTGCTCAGTTAAGCTAAAATTATTTTCCATTCAAATAGAGAATGAATATATACATTAATTTAGATAAAAATATTTAAAGTAATAGAAATCAAGTCATTCTTTTCAGTAATTGTGAATACTTCATCTAATCGAATTCACTTTTCATGTACAAAAAATCTAAAAAAAACCAAAGGAAATGTTCTATAAAACTTTTTTTTTTTTGCAAAATACTTTTGATTAACATTGCAGCCATGTCATGTAAAATGTACTAATTATAGTACTACTGTATATGGCAGAGATTAACCACAACTTACTTAATAACTTCCTATGAAAAGAATGGTTTATTCAAACTAGGAAAGCTTGTTTCACTAAGAGTGCTCAAATAACTGACAGAAAATTAATTGTGTTATTAGCCAAAGAAGCTGCACTTTATTAGCTAATATTTGCTACAAAGTATTTTGTGCAATTGTCATATTTTATTGCATAACTTTTTGTACCCTGTAGTAACTAAAACTGTGAATGTATTAAGATCTGATGTCAGTGTACTAGTCAAGACAATACAGTTAGAGTGGAGCACCTGACCATGCTTAGACAGGCTCTCCACCTGTATATTCTTGGCCTTGTGCTGCTTTCTAGCAATATATCAATACATGTTAAGAGAGTATGCTGAATTTGTAAATTAAATCAATTGAATGGTGTATATTTTTTCCAGAAAGATCTGTTCATAAGAATCGAAATAAGAATAAATTTTAGTTGCATCTATTCAAACCTGTAGTTGTCAATGCCTACAGAAGTTTTACAACATCTACTTATATGTGCATCTTCTCTCTATTGTTCAACACGGAAAACCAAACAATGAGAACAACACCATCAGAGATGAAGCTATGAGTTTAAAACTAGTCAATAAAACTTTTCCAGTTTAAAGGAGTTCATGCCTTTCATAGATGGATGCAACTGCCATCTGGCAAATAGAATAAATGTTCTGTGAAGTTCATTTTTATCAGTGTGTAGGGAAAATATATTTAGAACCTTTTAACGTGCTATAAAGATAAATTAAGGATAATGAATTACTGTGCTGTACTTCAAAAACATAGGAAGCAGTAGTGTACTAGTCAGGCAAGAAAGTCTTTACCAAGTCAGCCAGGGTTATAAGGACAGCTTTAAACTAGACTGACCAAAAGAAGGGGATAGAGTTTTGAGTAAAGAAAGAACCAGGGAATGCAGGTGTGTTAGGAAAAACCCTGGAAACACCTGTGAAATGTCTCAAAGGAATTAGGTCATGTTTCTCTAAAATGGTGGCACAGTCAATAACCCAACTGAAATCAGTACACCAATGAATTAGAATAAGTCAAAAAACAGGAGATGATGGAAGCCAGTGTGCATCTAGAAAGCTAGGATCTAATCACTAGTACTGAAAGCTGGTGAGATGAATCACACAGCCAGAGCACTGCAAAGAGTCATTAAGGAATTTATACAAACAGGCAAAGAAAGAGAATCTGGGGGACGGGTTACTTTGTGTATATAAAAACTGGATTGATTGCACAGACTTACCTTTGAAAAACATTGATGAGCAGGTTGAGAGATTGTGGATGAAAATTAGAGGCCAAACCAACAAAGCCTTGTGGTTGGTGTGTACCACTGGCTGCCTGATGGAGAAATGTTGACAAATCCGTCTTACTTCAACTATGGGAAGCACCATGTTCACTGATCCTGCTGGGGCATTCACATCTGCTGGAAAAGCAGCACAGCAAGTAGTAAGCAATCTTGGAGGTTCTTTGAGTGCATCACGGATAACTTTTTAATTCTTGTGAAAGTCTGACAAGAGGAGAATAGTTACAAGACCTGTTGCTAGCCAACACAGATGAACTAATAAGAGATGTCAAGACTGATGGCAGCCTGGGCTGCAGTGACCGTGCCCTGGTGATCACATTCTTAATGCACATATGAAGAGGAAGAGTAGAGTCAAGAGACTGAGTTTTAGAACTTTCAGTTATTTAACAGATTTGTGGATGGAACCCCTGGGAAACTGGCCTCAGGGACAAAGAAGATGAACAAAACTGACTGTTCTTTAAGGAAATCTTAGAGTACAAAATCTCGTGATTATCATGTGTAAGAGATCAGACAAGGAAGGCAGAACACTAATGCAGTTGGCTGATGTAGCTGCTAACTCTCTCTCCATCATGTTTGAAAAGTCACAGCAGCCAGGCAAAGATCCCAATGGCTGAAGAAAGAGAATATCTCATCCATTTTTGCAGAGTAAAAGGAGAACCTTGTGTACTTCTGACCAGACAGCCTTTCTGTATACAAAAGGCAGCCTGTAGTGACAGAACAAGATGGAATATCTTTAAACTGAAAGAGGCTATCATTAAAATGGACATAAGAGTTTTTTAATGATGTGGGTGGTGAGACACTGAAACAACTTGCCCAGAGAAGATCCATATGCCTGAAAATGTTCAAGGCCAGACTGGATGGGAGTTGAAGTCCGGACTAGTGGAAAGTGCCCCTGACCATGACAGGAACTAGATGATCTTTATGACCCCTTCCAACTCAAACCATCCTCTGATTCTAGATTCTGTGATTCTGTTATCTATGATTCCAGCATTCTGTACTTTTGAGGGTACAACATGCACAACTGCATTCACTATTGAAGAAAAGAGTAAGGAAGTTAGCAATGAAAATGGCTAGCTCTTACTGTGCATATGTTTAAGTTGGCATATTGATTTTACAGCTTTAAAAAGCCAGAAAAAAATGCCTATTTCCATCTTAATTATTTTGAGTCATTATACTCACTGCTTGAGGAAATTTTTCATACTACTTCTAAGCAATAAATAAATATTGGTTGTATGACTTTTATTTTAGAGTACTAAAAGAAAATAGCAATCTATAGTTTATGTAAATAAATATTTTATGTTACTTATTCATGATAAAAATTTCATAGCAATTGCCAAAGTAGTTTTTTGGCAATCAGATGCTTTCAAAACCAAGTTATGTAACTAAATTTTTAACTTCCACTAGAAAATGTATCTATGGGATTTCAATTAAAATAGAATATTTTAAATTTTTCATAGTTTTATAATTAAATCTAGTATACAGAAAGCAAAATCAATGCTCTAGTAAAATGCTTTTTTAGAGATCTTTCATTACTAGTGGCAAAATGTGGAAGACTGGAAGACTAACCCCATATTTTTACTCCTTTATTGGTAGTTTTCAAGTAACTTTCAATATATCCCTGCAACCAAGAATTGTGCTACCAGATTATCCAATAGGTTTATAAAAGACACATTACTGTTTCTGATCCCAAAGAAATCAGTATGTAAGTATTTGGTTATTTCAAATGGCTTCTGTAAATTTTGGCTGCCATCAACCTCTCTGCATATACACATACTCTTGCTCCTTCTTTAGATTTCACTCCAAACACAAAAAATTAATTTTTTATATTATCAAGTATTTTACACATTCTACATTTGAAATCAAAGGTTCATTTCATGTAGAGTTTTTTGCCTTTACTTCATCTGAGAAATATCGTCTCATACTGAATTATCATAAATATTTTTAGAACATAAATTTATTACTTCTACAAAGTTTAATTTAAAATGTATTATGATTGACTTCCTTCTGCATATTTAGCATTGAAATGATCAGTTACAAAGAGGTCATGGCTATTCTGTCTCATCCATCAAGGTCTTCAAGAGATAGATCATTTCTCTATTGTGACAGTCTGAGAATATCTAGCAGGTCATTTTGTGACATTATAAGCACCATACACTCATTTTATGATTTTCTAAATTGCCTATGTAAAAGAAAAACACAATAACATACCTGATGTTTGAATGCAATTAGTATGTAAACTGATAATGTCTAGTTACGTGAAAATGTTGAATTAGGTATCTGAATAGTTGCCTATTGAAATTAGAAGTACACAAAGGAAAAAAAGCAGCAAGACACTGCAATGGACTGTCCTGGTTTTGTCAATTAAAAATTAAAAATAAGTAACTAGCAACAATAAGAAGATTAAGAAAAACACAGGGTTACAAAGCATATCAATGCATTAATCGCCTAGGGGTAGGTCTTCAATATTCATTCATATTCTATATCCAAAAAGACTGCAGAAGCAAATTCAATCCTTAGTTAATTCAGCTGAATCAACGCAGTGCTTTTAGGGGTAAATATTTTCAGTGCTTAGACAGTAACTCTGTACATAGTTGGAGATCAAATGAATCCATGTTTAGGCAAGACCTAGGTACAGAAAATGCATCCTTTTTACTTAATTTCTAATTCAAATTCATATTGTACTATTGTATTGTTAAGTTAAATGAATATAGAAAGATTAATAACTGATGAGGAAAGAAAAAATTTCCAGGTAAAATGTGGTTGGCTTAAATTTTTAATGTCATAATTCTAAAATTCAGCTCTTGCTATCTATCTCATACATTGTCATTTTCCAATATGTTTTTATAGTCAGCATTAGCCATATATTGGAGTGATCATCTAAGATTTTCAGTGAAATAATACTGCTTCTTTTTCCAATCCCAGCCATACTCTATTAAGTGGATGTAGAGTCATACACTGGGATTTACAGTGAACAAATCTACTAAAGACAAACCCTATTTCCTGCCTCAAGCAGATAGCACTATCTGGGCTTCAACATATTATTCTAAACTACTAAGCAGTGGCTTATTCTATTATTGCTTTTGAAACATGCAGAATGATCATTGTAGAAAGCAGAAGAAAATGGCTCCTACTGTATATTCAATTTTATGTCAGAAAAAGTTAAAGAAACACAAGTGAAGAGGTGAAAAACACTAACTGAATGAGGCTTTCTAGTGCAGTAATTGGTATGAAAGACAACTAGAAGTTAAGAGCTGGCAAATCAAATACAAACTGCATTAAGATGACAAGAAAGATTGAAGTTGAGGAGATGAAAGAAGAAAGTAGACAAACTAATGGAGGATAAGGTTGAGTAATACCCAGTTTCTGAAGCTGATTCTTCTGATGACATCAGTAGAAGTTTTGTTACAAATCCTGACAGGAGGGGGATAGAGCTTTCTTTGTACTAACTATAACCTTGACAATTTTATGCATGGCTCATAACATCTGCTTCAGTGAACAGCAGCTGGCTAATAACTTGCCAGAATACCAACTGAATTAGAAAGATGTGAATCACTGAACTCTACCAATTACATGCTCAAAAGATTCTGTGAACTTCAAAGCTCTGTAGCACCGGTTTCCTATAGAAATGAAATGCCAGTAGTGCATTCAGCAGTCTACACCATTATTCTCTAGTAAAAATGATAAATACGTAACTGTGCGCATTGTGTTTGTGATTAGTTTTTGGTGGGTCAGTTTGGGAAAACTCTTGGAATATATTTAATTCTTGTGTTTGTTAGACTGACAATACAACTTTTAATTTTTTGTAAAGTTCTCTAGTGCTTTGGTGGATGTCTACCGGTAATTCACAAAACTAAATAGATTCGCAAATAAATGTGATCTTTTTTGGACTCTTTTACAACTCAGGCCTTTGAAGTAGGTGCTAGAAAGCCTTTGTGAAATATTAAGCAACAACTTTTTCAATGGGTTTTGTTTCCAATAGAGAATCTTGAGAAACCTGAATACTCAGACTGTTTCTGGACACCTTTCATAGGAGTTTTTGGATTTAGCAGCGTAAAAAATTGAATTCTTAGGGCTGTAATTTATGACTAAATGGTTGAATTAAGTATCATGTATATGAGATACAGAAACCCTACTTAGACATTTCTAATGCAGACACCAAAGTGTCTAAAAGACCTAGGTACTTGGTATGAGGAGTGTGATTCAGACACAACATTTATATACTTAGACTACTTGTATGACGTATGAGAAGGATGAAGTTATGAAGAGTGATTCAGAAAGATTACATGCTAAACATACAACAAAAGTAATCTATCATCAGAATATTTTAATGCTTTCAAGCCACAAGAGCTGTAGGAGGATCTGATGGAACAAAATTTTGCAATTGGCCTAAAGACCAATGGACTAGCAAGCCAATACTGAATTCTAATCCTAGATTTAAAAAGCTGAAAGACATATTTATTCTTCTCAGGTGACTGTTTTAGTCACTTGACCACAAATTATTTCAACAAGGTACCAGTCTTGAGCAGAGATGGAGGATTACCCTTCAGGCAAGATTCAATTTTTAATGATCTAAATAAAGGAAAAGAAATGTAGACTGACTTTGATTAAGCAGTCAGTGCACCAAACTCCAGGATGAGCATGTGAAGACTCCTATGCAAAAGATTGGATCAGATAGGACACACCTTGAGTTAAGAAGGGAATTGAACTCAAACTCTTTCGCATTTCTGTTTAAGTCAAGTCACTCTTATGGAATGTAGGAATACTGGCCACTCACCTTTGCCGTTTATGCTTTTGAGCTAAACTGCAAAAAATCTTCTGTACTAGTTTACAGTTCTAAATCAATTCATCCTCTTGGAAAAACGTTGATTTCTCTCCAAATATGATCATCCTTGTACAGATACTGATTTACAGGAGAAAATAAGGAAATTATAACCTGCTCATTTCCAGTCACAAACAGATACTGTTGTACAACGCTTTATCTAGCAAGGTAAGGGTTACTTCTATTCCCCAGGAATTCGGAGATGGAGGGGGAGGGGTTGGGAGATACTGCCATTAAGTAGTCAGCTAGAAAATTTCTAGCTTTTACTATCACAGAGTGATGCCTATGCAAAAGCACAACTCAGAATAAAAAAAAGTCTGGACCTTATCTGCCCAACTCTATCTGATGCGGGAATAAGAAAGCAGAACAGGTTATATGGAAGATTTGCCCAAATTATCACGACGGCATCTGCCAAACTATAATTGGGCACTATAACACTCAGGACAGTGAAGTCCAGAGGCACTTTTATATCCTTGTAAATTATTTGGGGTAGGAATCCAAAAGAGGATACTACTCCAGGTAATGCCCAAATAGTTTCAGATACAGAGGAGGTCAGAGAGATTGGTCTGAGGTTGCTTTGGATGAATGAGGCTGTTGACTTTTTACAATGACAATTTACAATCAAAGTTAAAAAGCAATAAATGGATAAAGAGTGGAAACACACTCATGGGTGTCCAACAGCCTGCAGAATATTGTTTATGCTGTGGAACATAAGTCTTAGTCTAGAAATCACTATCCAGCCACCATATCCATGAATGCTAGATTTTATGTCACTGAGTGGTACTGCCTGGTCTCTCACCCACCCCGTCCTAAATTCACCATGACAATCACAGTTGCATGATCTGTCTCATCATGTTCTGAGAGCACCAGAATGTCATTTGTTTCTGGAAAAATGATTTTTTTTTTTCCAAAGTACTTACATGCTGTGAGAATGATCATGTGAATATTCGCTCTTCAGGTAAGGATCAGTAATGCTCTGTGAAAAAGAATCGTTCATACAAAATCATGCATACAAAAGCATGCAGAAGATTTTTTTCACTTATAATTTTATGTACATCTTTTAAGCCTTGTAAATTGAATACTATTTTTATCTTTTTTTCCTTTTTTTTTTTACCCCAGAAGATTGTTGCACATATAGGAATAGTTTTTTGGGAGTATTTCAAATTTATTAAACTTAAAATACAGTAATTTGAAAGTTATTATATTTTAAAAATTAAAAAAAGTCCTAAGTCTGTTAAGGGCCAATCACTACCACTAGCAATTTAACAGAAAATGTTCCTGAAAGGTGAGAATGGCCTTTCTTGATTGAACAACTCATGGTTATTCCTTTGCCAGTGGGATGAGGAATGCTTTATGTGATGCAGCTGTTGAACATCAGAGAACAGTAAATTACTCTAACTACTCTATTTTCCAGAGAGTCCCAGGGCTTTCTTTTAATATGTTTTCTTTTTTAAAAAATAAAGAATTATTGTACAAATTGGCTGTAGTTGGAAATCTCCTGTTAACAGCCTTAGAAAGTGGAAGCTTCTGACACAGAAAAGCTGGTATTAATACAAGCGTATTCACTCTAACTGGGTCTAAGCCAAGTCAAGGAAGGAGAAAAAGTTATTTAAATTCTGTCTTTGTTCAATTCTTGGCTGTTTTTTTAATGCTGTTAATTTGAAAACTGATAAGTCTGGATAGAAAATGTTCTACTGCTACAAGTAATTTTCACAGAAACAGCCCTTGTAACGACAGGACTTTTAATTGTTGTTAGTGGGCCAGGCTGGAATTATTATCATTGAGACAAAATTTCCTTTAAATATTAACAGGATTTTAAATAATTTGGTCTCTGAAACAAGGACCCCAAATCCATCCATAAAGAAACAGTTGGAAGCAGTATAATGAGACAATATAAATAAATAAAGAATTTGAGCAGAACCAGTGTCCAATAACATGATTCAGTCTTTTCTTTTTGTCCTTTCCTTTTCCCCTCTGCATTTAGTCTTGTGTGCTTCTACTATTCAGATAGCACTTCACTTGGTACAAATTTGAATGAACCCTTTAAAAATTCCTTTCTGCATAATTCCAGAAACACAATACTTGAACAAACTATTTACTGCCTTAAGAAGGCACAGGAATTAGGAAGAATAATTCCTACATGCTCTGAGGACCCTCTTTTCAGATTGTCCATGATTCTCTCTAATAGGATCAGGTATCTTTCAAATAAAGCCATGTTCACGTGTTTTTAAGAACAGTGGAGATGACACTCCAAATAGAGGACCTTACCTAGAGGTTACAGAATCCTCTCAGAAATGTGTAGACATGGACTAAATTCTCTCCTCAGACTCAGGAGGGTTAAAAGCTATTTTTAAAATAACAATTCCATGTAGAATTTCCTTAAATTTTTTGGATTCCTATCAGTAATGACAAAAAAAAATAATTTTGTAATAGTTTTAAGACTAAATATTTATGTATTTCATAATAATAATAGTATTTCTTTTTCTCATAACTTATTCCCACCTCTTTTTTATCATGTTCCTTTAGATGGAAAGGAATAATTTCCAAAAATCTTGAAATGGTAGATTCTTCACTTTAAAAGTGGGAATTTCAAAGGAGACTAAATTAACAGCTTCAGTAACTTTCAATGAAATTTTTACTTTATCCCTTATGTACTTTTAAGAACCCTGTCTCTCATAATAATTTAAACACTTGCTTTAAAGTGGTAGGCTTTTAGAAGCAGTGAATAAGGCCATTTTTTAATCAAAGTGTTGGAATTCCAGCACTCAAATCTGGAGATTTAAAAGTTTAAGACTGAGAAGTTTAAGAAACCTGTGAATTCAGAAAAAAGCCTACCATGAATAAATAAAAATTTCAAAGTTGTTCTTGAAAACATTCCCCAGTGTGGTGTGCAATGAGCAGACAAGGGTGTGTCATACACTTCTTATGGGGGAAAATATGAAAGAACAAGTATCATGGACTTATTCTGAAAGCACTGTGCCAGTCTTTTGCCTAAAAGTAAATTCTGTTGATAGGAAGTGAATAATGGGGGTGGAGTAGAAGTGAGAATGTCCCATTAAGTAATTTTATCTTGATTTTCTCAGGAACTGAAACTTAGGTGAGCATGTTATCTTTTCTATTTGTGCATATTCAATCTTTTCTTTTTCCAGGTAATTTACCAAGTTCTTCTACATTTGTGGGGAAAATTGTCAGGCCTCTTTGATTCAGGAAAATCTGCAGCCTAATGAAGGAGACTGACTGCCTCATTGTTCCTATTTAAGTAAAATATACTTCATGCAAGAAGGAGGAAGAAATCTCACAAATGTTCTCACACTAGAATAATTTAAAACCAAAATCATACCCTACTATACACAGTAGTCAGTTACCGTGACTGAAAAGTAGAATCACCTATGAATTTCAAATTGGGATTTTATGATCACATATAATTAACTGGGAAAATCACTCAATTTAATCCATTAAAGAGAAGGCTTTATTTAATAAAGATGGCTACCGACATCTCAGCCTGAGATACACCAGATTGTTTAGTGAACAAGACCTTCAAACTAGCACATGAAGATACTTAACAGTAGCACAGTCAAACCACACTGATAGAGACTCTGCTAGAGAAGGTCCTGCCGAGGACATGTTGAGGTGGGCACAGGTGCATCCCCCCTGCCCCCCTGATAGAAGATGAGAGAGAACTGAAAGGGTAAATATGAGAAAACTTATGGGTTGAGATAAAACCAGTTTAAAAGGTGAGGCAATTAAAAGAAAACAAATGAAACATTTTAAAAGGTATGGCTGCCCACTCAAGCAAAACAAAACAAGGAATTCTTTTACCACTTCCCATGGGCAGGCAGCTGTTCAGCCATCTCTAGGAAAGATGTCACTCTATCACTCATAACAGTGGCTAGAAAAGGCCAACACCATCACTCCAAACATCCTTTGCTTCCTTTTCCTTCCCCCAGCTTTATATGGTGACCATGATGCCATACAATGGCCCTTTGATCAACTGGGGTCAGCTTTTCCAGCTGTGTCCCTCCAAACTCCTCCTTGTGTTCCCTCCCACCAACCTTCTGACTGTTCACATGCACCTCAGTCTATCCTCTTCTTCCTTTGTTTTTTAACATTTTGTTTGCCCCAGCCATCTTTTACTGCCTTGGGTGCTCCAGCCCAACTATAACTCTTGCACATTTCTTCCACATCTTTGAGTTTAACTTGGTTTGCTTGATTTAGTCAGGCTGCTCCATGAACTGCAGCCACCTGGTTTGCATAGGCATACCTGGTATGCTCCTACCCTCAGGAATGAAATCAACCTAAAAACCTACCCTGGGACTTACCCACCAAGGACAAAACTAGTACAAAAATAGAACTTCTGTTGTAGATTCCACATCAGTCATGAGTGGATGTCTATGAGAAGCTGATGCAAAGATGATATTCCTTATTTCCCTTCATAAGACAGCATTAAAAGGCAGTTAAGAATGCACTCAACTTTTTCCTAATTTCATTTTATGTTTAAGCAATTTCTGCATTTCTTTCAAGGACAATATCTGATTGCTTTTTTACTCATTTACAATTTGAGCAATGATTAGCAGGAAGTAAGATGGCCTAATTAGAAGAATTTTGAATGAGAATGTGGCCTAGACTTTGGCAAAGTTTTTGCAAACAATCTGGAGCATTCATTTACTAATAACATATTTTCTTAGGAATAATTTTTCTAAAAGAAATATTATCAGCATTTCAGCTATAAATTCATATTTTAAAGGACATTTGATGATTTACTATCATGCCATGCAATACACCCATAATAAGAAAATATTACTTTTATGATCCAGTTCTATTGGGAAATAACCAGATTTTTTAAATACATCTATCCAATTTTATTATGTTAAATAGAGCACAAAAATACCTACAGAAACTGAGAGCTGAAATAGGTTCTCAAAAAAGCAAAGTATGCATAGTTATCACCTGGCCTGGTAATGAAAAATACAACCAGTGTATGCCACAGAGTGCATGATAAGTGTGGGACAATTTCTACCTTCTTTGATCCACTAAATGACTTATGCATGCCAAAGAATTGGGAAATGCATTCAGGCTGAAGGATTGTTTTTTAAGGCTACAGAAACTCATGGAGCTCTGCAAAGCAAAGCTGTTTCCCTGTGGTTGTATTCACAGTGCTGGGCAGGACAGCATAGACTGAAAAAATAATAAATACACAGCTGCCCGCAGTTGTAGATGCTGAGGATGAAGTTAAGCCTTCAGAAAACCCAGACTTCAGTGGGTTTAGACTTCCACTGCTGCTACAGGTCTATATACTCAAGTGTAGCCAAGGATTTGCCAGTTTTTCGGTATGTTGTCATAATTATACCAAAATTGCCACTGTATAAATAACCTTTTCCTTCAGCTTTCTGGAGCAGTTTATGTTAGAACTTCGTAACCACCCCTAACATCCAGGAAGAGGAGTAATTCTATTAAAAAGTCATGCTTAATTTTGTCATTATGTAAACCCAATGTAATGCATTTTTAAACATATTTAATGAATAAAACATGCCCTCTGTTTAAAAGAGGAATACTCTGTAGCAAAGCTTTCTGGAAAGCATTAGTTAGAAAATTTAACAATGTTTCTTCTCACCTTCATTGAAGTATTGATATATTTAAATGATAACACCTTGTAAATAAGTTATTCCAGGATGAGACTGTCAAGAAATATAGGATATATTCAGTTCTTTCAATAAACTGAATAAATACTTGATATATTCTATTGTTTAATTCAATCTCTTTATCAGAAAGACTGCTTAACAAAGTAATCAGTATATTGCAGATTTTAAAAATGATTCTTTCAGAGGAGCATATCTTCCCAGTGATCAATCAGAAAGCTAGACCAGGATGAGAAAGCATTTCTCCTATTCCCCAGTGTCATAGCCTACCAATCATTAGTTTAGTACATCACAAAAAAAAAAAAAAAAATCCTTGTGGTGCTCAGATATACTTTTTTCCCTAGCAAAAAAGTATCCTAGCAAAAAAGTAACATACAAAAGCAAAATTTCATTTCAAGTGGGCTTCTTGGAGTGAAACACACATAACTCTTTATCTGAAGAAAGACAACCTCTTTTAGGCACTTTGCAGCACCTTTAGCCTTAGATCACCTTAGTATATGTTTATTGTGACAGAAAAACAAGCCAGGCTTAGACATAAAGGAAAAGAGACAACAGAGATTGAGTGTTTCACCCAGGTTACATGCAAAACAGATTAATCCTATTGTAGTAGCCTGAAGTTATTTAAAACTTTTTATGGTGTCATCTAATCTGGTTCAGAACAATTTCAGGTGTCAGCAACAAGCTAGATATACTTTTCAGGCATTTGTGTCACGTATTTTTCCAAAGTTTTAGGTTCATATATTTTGCTTTATTAGAACTGAAATTATCTTAGTGATTGTTTTTAAAATCTGATATAGTAAGAGAGAAATTTCTCATCAAATGTATCAAAAATCCATCTGTGGAAGGGAAGAATTGCTTACTAGCCTATTAAATGCAGAAGATAATTCCTAATGAGAGAGTATTATTTATGTATCCCTGAATTTAGCTAAGACTGTGAATATCTCTCCACATGCTGAAAAGTTCCAGTAAGTGACTATAAACTTTACAACAGTCTAATTTCCTAGCAAGATTTTAGGAACTGCATGGAATAAAACATGATAAATATGCTTTAGACATGCTGGTCTAAAACTACCAAGATGTAGGCTTTTTTCTTATTAAAAAAAATACTGTATTTGTACTTTTTTGACATTGCAGAGTTGACGGGGGTTTGTACAGCCAGGTTTTGGTAGTGGAGGCAGCCACAGGGGTGGCTTCTGTGAGAAGCTGCCAGAAGCTTCCCCCATGTCCAGCAAAACCAGTGACAGACAGCTCCAGGATGGATGTGCCCCTAGCCAAGGCTGGGCCAATTAGAAATGGTGACAACACCTCTGTGATAGCACGATGAAGGAGAAGGAGGAAAAGAAAAAGTTATTGTACTTATGTAATTGTGGCCAGAGAGAAGCAGGGTGAGAACAGGTCAGAGGAACAACTCTGCAGGCACCAAGGTCAGTGCAGAAGGAGGGGGAAGAGGTGCTCCAGGTGCTGGAGCTGAGATTCCCCTGCAGACTATGGTGAAGACCACGGTGAGGCAGCTGTGCCCCTGCAGCCTGTAGAGGTCAGTGAAGATGCACAGATCCACTTGCAGCTTGTGGAGGAGACCCACACTGGAGCAGGTGGATGCCTGAGAGGAGACACTGACCTCATGGGAAGCCTGTAGAGAGAGGAGAAGCCTGTCCTTGAACCCTGTGGAAGTGTGACCCACACTGCAGTTCTTTGTGAAGGTGGACTCACATTGGAGAATTTCATGGAGATTGATCTCCTGTAGGAGGGACCACAGACTGGAGCAGGGAAGGACTCCTCTCCCTGAGCAGTGGCAGAAACAACCTGTGATGAACTGACCACAACCCCCATTCCCATCTCCCTGCGCTGCTGGGGGAGGAGGTAGAGCTGAGAAGGAGGGAGGGGTGGGAGGAAGGTTTTCTTAAGGTCCTATTTTACTTGTCATTGTCCTGCTCTGATTTTGTAAGTAATAAATTCAATTAATATCCCTAATTATAGCCTGTTTTACTTGTGACATTTTTTGGTGAGTGATCTCTCCCAGTCCTTATCTCAACTCATGAATCATTCACTATATTTTCTCTCCCCCGTCCAGCTGTGGAGGAGAGTGATAGGGAGGCTTTGGTGGGGGTCTGGCATCTAGCCAGAGTCAACCCACTACGAGGGGGGTTTTTTTGCCTTCAGTGACAGGGTTCAATTTTAACTACAAATTACCTCACAAAGTTGTTTCTTCTATTAATATGACTTTCTCACAACTATATTTTAGCTTGCCACTTTTTTGTGTAATTTGCCTACTTCAGACCCTCAGTTAATAAAAATTTCATTAATGTTTGAATGAAATCAACTGATATCTTCAACTCATGTTTCACTTGTCAAGTAAAATTCCAGAAGGTTTAATGGGTCAGAAAGAATATAATTTCCTAATTTGGAAACTATTGCAAAATCAGCTCCAAAACTTAGAAAATAAACTTTTTATAACGGTGGGTCTGATTTAGCTTTACAGAGTCAGTTATGAACAATGTCTGCCTTTGAGGTAATGCACATATAATTAATTTATAGTATCTATGATGGAAAGGCTTCATCAGTCCTCAGGCCAGCTCCCTCAATACTTTCTTCTAACCTTGCTGTTAAAGACACCTAAATATAGGGTCAGAGAATTTCAGCTATACAAAAATAATATCAGAATCTGTTTCTGACTGACCCTTATTACACCTGGATTCTTGTTAGTGAAGTAAGAATTTCTTTAAACTTCTAGTTTGAAATAGAAATGGTCTATTGATGTTAACTTGGTTAAAACATTACAGATTAAATAGTAACAGTATCTCACAAAGTTTCAATGAGATATTAGAATAAGATATATCACTATTTATAAATAAATCACCAAAAGTATATCATGTCTGGAGGCAATAGTCTTTCTACCCTATTAGGAATTCTAATCTACTAAGCCATATACTGAATAATTAATTATTTAGCCTTGCTCTTACTTGAAAGAATCCATCCACTCTGATGTTGCTTTCACACCCATCTTCTTCTATCATTCTACCTTCTCAACATTTCTATAATAAGAACTATTTTTCATAAGAAGTAGATTTTCACACAAATATGATCTATTTTTACATTTGAAGCCAGCACAATATTATATACAACAAGTAATCATCAGAGCTCAGTTCTGCATTCTTTCTAGTAATCATATGTCTCCAGAGACACCAAAAAACTTGTCAACTATGCTACTAAATTGGGTCACGTAATGTTAAAAACATCAAAGCTGATCTTGCATCCCCCAAAAATAATTCCTAAGAAACTCATTTTATGATTCTGTATAATTATAGCTTAAAAACATACTCAGAAATCTGTCATTTTTTCCTCTGGGATGCCTTCATGCCTTTGCAATGTTCTCTTGATCTTGAAGTTGCTCCAATTTATATGAAGACAAAAAAGATTAAACAGATTTACTATAAAATTATATAAGCACCGTTTTTTATTTTTTACTGTTTCAGGGCAACTTATGAATTCAGAATTTAGAAGGGCTTTTGTTAACATATTAAAGTAATCTGACTCACAGGAATGATCAAGATATATATTTCAGCATTTCTTCCACATATATAATTCAATTTTCTCTGACTTGCATGATTTTTCATAACTTCTCATTGTATCAATTTCTTTCAATATTGTGTAACTGATCTGAAATTACAAAATAGCCACTTCAAGCACAACTGCATTACTGTCTCACAAAATAGAATTTTTCTGCTTTTATTTTCAATTTTCCTCCCCCCCCTTCAAATTAAACCAACCATCCCAGCCTCTCCCTGCCTCCTTCCCCCCAATGTCATAGAAGCATAGAATGGCTTGGGTTGAAAGGGGCCTTAAAGATCACTTAGTTCCAACCTCCCTGCCATGGGCAAGGACACTTTTCACTAGACCAGGTTGTTCAAAGCCCCATCCAGACTGGCCTTGAACCTTTCCAGCGATGGGATATCCACAACTTTTCTGGGCAATCTGTTCCAGTGCCTCACCATTGTCACAACAAAGAATTTCTTCCTAAAACCTAAACCAAATCTACTCTCTGTCAGTTTAAAGCCATTCATTCCCCTTTGTTCTGTCTCTACATGCCTACATATAAAAGGATGTCCCCATCCTTCTTGCAGGCTCCCTTCAAGTAGTGAAAGACCACAGTTATGTCATCCTGAAGCATTCTCTTCTCCAGGCTGGACAAACCTAATTCTCTTAGTCTTTATAGAAGAGGTGCTCAATCCCTCTAATAACCTAGGTGTCCGTCCTCTGGACTCATCCAAAAGGTCAGTGTCCTTCCTGTGCTGGGGACACCAGAGTGCCCCTCATGGGGTCACACAAGAGTGGAGCAGAGGTGCAGAAACCTCTTCCTCAACCGGATGGCTCCATTGCTTTTGATGCAGTCCAGGATGCAGGCATAACTTTCTTGGTGCACTTGGTGACTTAAAGTTGTTATGCTGGCGGGGGGTTTTCCCGGCCCGTGCTGGATGGGGTCAGAGGCTCAGACCCAAAAAGCCGTAGCAGACCCGGAGAGGTGATCCCATGAGGAACCGTCTCCCAGGGGGTCGTGGCTTCTCTCAGCCCTCGGCCGGGGGTGCCTGCAGAGGTGCCTGGCTCAGCAGCCATCAGCTCTTAGTGATTCAGCAGTGATTTCAGCTCGGCTCTGCAAGGCAGAACCCCCCTTGGCCAGGCCCGGATAGAGAGAGGAGAGGACTCGGCTGGTGGTTCTGCAGAAGCAGCTTTATTCTTCCATCTTCCATGAAGGGGTGACCAGAGACGAATCCTCCGCCGACTCGGGGCAGAGGGGTCTCTTTTATGGGGGTACAGAGGTGGGTGTGAAAGGGTGAGAAACCAATGGGTATTCGGGTATTTTACATAGAGTTTCCTAGAGGATCTTGGATCTATCTTTTCTTGCTGTAACTAAAAAGGCTCTTTGTTTCCCCAAGAGGGGCCTGGAGGGAGATAGTGCTACCTCGTTATCTCCAGGCCTCCCTGCCAGGGCAGGGGCCTGTCAGACCCCACGCCTGGAGATGTTGCAGTTCCCTCTATCTAAACAAGGGCTTCCTGCCAAGACAGGGGCTTGTCAGACCCTACAGTGACTTCCAGCTCCTCCTTGTTGTTGGCCATGCTACATACATTCCTGTGAAGGCACTGTGAAGCCAGGCTTCTGACTGTGTTGCCTTTATACAGGAACACCCCTTAACTCCTTTATTTCCCTCGTGTTTCCATGTTGGCTTCTGTTACCCTAGGAGTCCTTGGCTCATCTCTGTAAACTGCAAATGTGTTTTAGTGTGGCCAGCACCTTTCAGAATCAGTAGCAAGGAGCCCTCACCAACACCCCTAACCTTCCATATCCCCCCCACGATTTCCCAGCAACAAGCTCCCTAGGGGCAGCTTTTGTCCAGGTGGGAGTGGGGGTGGACCCTGCTGGGTCCACCCATGCAAGTCAGAGCTGCCTTTGAGTCACAGCTTGGCAGGTGAGGTTGGGGTGGCTTTCTCTTCTCTTTTCTGGGTAGAAAAGCTCACCTCCCTCCCACAATGCAATCCTCAGCTCCAGAGCATTTAGTCTTTGAAATACATACCTTATTACATACATATAAATGATGTATTTCTTCAAAAGGTAGAAAGGCATTTAGGGCATTTTAATTTTGGGTTTTTTTTTTTTTTCAGGAAAGTATAGCAATAAAGAAATTAAGGAACATGCCTGGGTTACAGTATTAGTTCTATAAATAGATTTAGATGGATTTTCACACTCTCTCAGGAAGTAAATTCACAAATGGCCTGATCTAATTCTCATTCAAATCAATAGCAGCCTTTAGTGGGCTTTGAGACTAGTCTATTTAATCTTTCTGTATCTGTTACACTGCTGTAAATGGAGGATATCTCCTTTAATCACAGAATTGAAGTGAGGATGAATGTTTAATAATTTATAAAGAGTCAAACAGTGCTCAGAGGTAGGCCATAAAAGCAGGCAGACAGCTCCTTTCTATATCTATTACTGAAAATACTGCACAAGGTCCAGCTCATCTAAGTTTTGTGCTCTGTCTGGGGAAAAGGGAATATTGCTCAGATGACCCTGAAAACTCCTATCCATTTTCTTTGATGGGGCAGGAAACTCAGGTGTGTTACATGCACTGCTTCAAAACAATGACTAAAGGGAAGTTATTCAGTGACATGGATCTCACACTTTATGTCTACCCATCCTTTCTAGTTATCTGTATGTACTACAGACTTGAGTCATGCTCCCAAACACACCCTCTCTTCAGCTTGTGCTGTTGCTCTATTGCCACACATAGTCACTGGATGGGAAGTAGAAAAGGCTTATAGTGATAAGCACTGCCAGCAACTATCTAATTTTCTCTGCAAATACTGAGTGGTTCCATTCATTATTCAGTGTGGTTCATGGCTTTTGATACCCTTTAATATGGCTGGGTATTATCTGGATGAGTATGAGCAGGTATAGACCAAAACCAGCCCAGGCACTGTGCCAGTAGTGAAATGGTATTGTGGACCAAAGGACAGTGCTCAAGGATGTTGCTCCTATGCAAGTTTACCAACACAGCTGTGCCCAGACTGCTCTCAAAGCAATGGAATGAGCAATTTCTGGTCTAAAACTGGGTGTTAGAACTGCTTGGCCATGAGAAGAAATTAATGTATAGTTCACAATTCTCACAAAACTGTTTCAGGGATCTTGATATATTCATGTCACAGGACAGATTCGGTACATCTCAGTGCTGACTTAGACTCTTAAAGCTGCTAACACCACTCTTGATCTTATATAGGGTTCTACACTGGACTTTTATATTGAATCATGGAAAAAAGAAAAAACATGCTTTCTCATCTTCTAGGGTAAAAGTAGATAAAGATAGTACAATAAAAAATTAAATGTTTAGATAAGCAATCTACCAAGACAGTTAAAATAAAACCGCTGTTCAAAAATACAATTTTAATTATATTCAGATTTGCAGCTAACAGAGTAATTCAATGTAGTATATCTCGTTATAAAATAATAAGCTAAATTGATATTATATTTGCATTTTGATAGAAGATGCAATTCGATACTAAATTAGATTTCTTTCATGATATCCAGGTATCCTACAGTGCTCAGGGTCTGTTTAACATTTAAAACAGCTATGTATCTGTAGCTCTGTATCTGCAAATATTTTTGTCTTGGTTATTTCATTATTAGCTTTACTGATTCTTTTTCAAGTACACTCATGAACCTAGTAGCCAGACTGAAAAATCTACAAATACCCCAATGCACTGAAAGTACTAGAACCTGATAAATATTTTATATGTTTTGTTTTGTTTTTAATTCAAATAAAACAAGGATATGTTGATAACAGTGTACTTTAAAAATGACTAATTAAGCTGGCATAATTAGAACATAAGAACATAGGTACTAAGTTTGCAAAAATTATTTAAATGCTGTATGATTCAATGACTGAGATTGTCATAATTAATAGCTGTTGCTTTCACAAAACAAAAAATTGCAGTTTTAGGAAGAAAATAAAATTAAAAACTGTTCAGACTAGAAGTTCAAGCTTTGAACAAAAGACATTTATCTTGGAGATTTTGGTTAAAAATAAAACAAAATATTTCAGCATCAATATTATTAAACATAAATTGGCAAATTATTGGTTTACAATCAAATATTCTCTCTATAAGAGGTGTTCTTTTTACATTTATGTGGGCTTGAAAATGTACCATTTTGGAAAAATAAAGTGCTTTATTAGGTACATTTTTACAGCTTGAACTGCGTGATTGAAAATGTGTGTTAGAAAGGTTAATTAATTGCTTGATTGCGCCAATAGTTCAGTATATATGTTTATTCATACATTTCATTAATATATTGTCTTATTTCTTGAGTTCTAGAGCAGCTGCAGCCTATGCTGGCATCTGAAAATTAGGACTTTTCCCACCATCAATAAGGAAGGGTCATTTCATTTAAAAATAGCCATCATTTAATTAATATTATGTTGTTTCATTTAAATAAGCAGCAAAGGCATCATTGGGGCTTTTTAGGGAATAAATCCAATCCCAATAATTGTGAAGTTAATTTAAGTGTGAAATGGAGGTATCTGCATGCCAGAAAATGTTCTCTAATAGTCTATGAGCAACAAATTCAAATAGTATAATTTTGCATAAATATATTGAGTAGTGGATTTACACAATCAAAGATCCTAGCTCCATGTTAACACCTGCTGTTCTTCATAGTAACATTTTTATAGAATACTGAACTATGGGAATAAAGCTATCACTGGAACTTCCATCCAATTGTTGCAATCTTAATTTTTATTATAAATGACCAAATCTTTCTCAGACAGAAAGAAAAAGGCAAAGAATTCAATAACATATCCTAAGCCAAACCCCTATAAACCTTTTCTGAAGCCTTAGGGGTTACAGAACTCTTTCATGTAGAGCTGAAGGGAAGGAATGCCATCCAGAGGGACCTTGACACACTTGACAGGTGAGCAAATGCAAACCTCATGAAGTTCAACAAAGCAAAGTGCAAGGTTCTACACCTGGGATGTGGCAATCCCAGACACACCTACAGGCTGGGCAGAGAAGGGATTGAGAGCAGCCCTATGGAGAAAGACTTGGGGGTGCTGGTTGAGGAAAAATTTGAGATGAGCCAGCAGTGCGTGCTGGCCGCAGAAGGCCAGTTGTATCCTGGGCTGCGTCCAAAGGAGCGTGGCCAGCAGGTTGCAGGAGGTGATTCGCCCGCTCTACTCTGCTCTTGTGAGACCCCTCCTGGAGTACTGCATCCAGCTCTGGGGGCCCCAGCATAAGAAGGACATGAAACTGTGGCAGCAAGTCCAGAGGCAGGTCATGAAGTTGATAAGAGGACTGGAGCACACCCCTTACGAAGACAGGCTGACAAAGTTGGGGCTGTTCAGCTTGGAGAAGGGAATGTTGTGTGGAGACCTCACAACAACCCTCTGGTGTCTGAAGCAGCCTACAAGGAAGCTGTAGAGGGACTCTGCCAGAAACTCTAGTAAAAGGACAAGGAGTAATGGGTACAAATTGATCTTTAAAGTCCATTTCAACCCCCTAACATTCTATGATTCAATGATAAATCTCATCCTTGAAGAGAGCCTTTCCTACAAAAAGATTGCATAGAACAGCCACTTTATTTTCAGACACTGAGTTTATAGAATAAGCAGGAAACTCTTCTAACAGCCCAAGGATGCATCTTGCATTGAGATTTGTGCCAAAATACTTTGGTCTCAGTAATCCATTTTCATCTTCTAATAAGAGGGCTGATATGGTTTAATGTCCTTCTTTTGGATTTGGTTTCCCTTTACAAGTGGAGCTGATCTGGAGGACAGGTGTATCAATCTTCTTACAGCTTTCATACAGGACATTTTTCTCAGGTCCAGGATAGCATTATGTAAAGATAAAACTGGTAACTCAAAGGCAAAGACATTTCCTGTGACTGCAGGAAGACAGCTTTAGGCCTATCTTCCAGTTCTTGAACTTTTTCTATATGAATGGCGTGAATTTTTTGCTCGATTTGTTTTGCTTAGTTCTGAAAGTCTTTCCATGATAGAAAAGAGGTCTTTTGGAGCTCCTGTATAAGAATATGAATAAGCCAAATAGTTCTCAGTACACTCAACCAGGGATACTAAATATGGCTTCAGGGAACATCTTAGATAACTGCATGCTTTTCACGACCAAGGTTTTCATTACTGGTTATGGGAGTTCTGGATTTATTCAAATTTTCTACTTTACAGAACACATCAGAAATAATGCAAGGAATCCAGATAAAACTAAACTGTTTAATAATAACTAAACTATTCTGTCTGGATAACTGCTTTGCTTACCCTAAATTAGAGCCCGGCTGTGACAAATACATCAAATGTGGACAGTTACAAAATTAAGAGGATAGTTCAGAAAAAAGACAAGCCAACAGGATAACATAGACATATTTTAAGTCTTCTCTGGATAAGCTGTTCTTCATCCTTACTAATCAAAGAGGTAGACTGACAGATTAAGTTATGTCATCCAATATCACATACATAGTACTTCTCTCCACTTGGTAATTTTGGTATGCATTGCTAGTTAAAAATATGCTGTGGAGAAACTTCCATGTTTTTGCTTAACTATGATGTGCTCTGTACCACTTTTATCTGATAAAATCAGACAGCAGTTTAATAACCAATTTATATCTGAGTTTCTATGAATTATTTTATGTCTGGTAAAACGGTGGTAAATTACTATTAATAAGTAACCTTAAGCTCCAATTTAAGTATTGTTTCTTAAATTGTAAAATAATGTCATTTGTCATCAAAACTAAACAAAATATATATTATGTCACTCTCCATTTGATCCATTCATAATTTGCAAACTCATGAATTTGCATGTACACTTCTGTAGTCCTGTAAATTGGTTTTTGAAACTGGTTTTTGAAATAACCTGCTTTTTTTCTGCCTCGCATTACTGTGCTGACTGACAATTAGTTGCATCATGAGATGTCAAAGGAAACTCATGACATCTGACAATACTGGTTTTGTACTGCTTCCTGCGTTTTTCTCAGATCTCATAATATAGATGCATCTCGCTGACATAATTAGTAGCTGTCTTCATTGATACAGAAATTCTAGGACATGTGGTAAGGTTAAATTACTCTCACTTAATAACCACTTTTAGGTTGTTTCTTTTTTCACATACACGTACTAACTGGTCCCTTAATGCATCATTTAAGATCTCTGAACTGGCAATGCTCTGTTAATTTTCTTAATTCAGCCAGTTAAAAAAAAAAAAAAAATTATAAATGAGGAAGCAGTCTGAAGTCACCAGCAGCTGAGGGAATAAGTGATGTTGTGTAGTTTCCACAATCTATGTAAATGTTTTCTCCACTAGTTTAAGAGGATTGCTTAGCTTATGCAACAGCTTAAAAAGGTTAGCCACCATTACACCCACTGATACCACAAAGTAGGGGTTTTGTGCAAGTGAGGGTATTAGGTCGTTCATATTATTTGAAGCTTGAGATACAGGTGGGACAGTTCTCCATTGAGCTATCAAGCAATTCCATTTCCCCCAAGTTAGACATTAACCTCTTTTCTGTTTTAAACAAGCAATTTGCTCACAGTCACAGGAACTATATGCTTCTTTCTTCCTTATGTTTTTTGCTAGACTTTAGTCCTTTTTCTTTTACAATTTTTATGGGAGGTCATGTTGTCCTCTGTGTTATGTTCTTTGCAACTATCTTAATAATTATATTATGAGGAAAAGAAATAATAGTTTTATGGTGTAAATGTCATATGTTAGTTTTGACTATTCAGCTAAAAGTATTTTGGATCTAAGAAATGATGAAGTAATCACAAGTTTTAAAATAATTTAAGGACTTATTATCAACTTATTTTACATTCAATATATAAAGAACTTTTCATTTGCATAATTTTCAACAATCCCTGAATGCAGTTTTATAGATCACAGACATTAAAATCTGAGGGTTTGCAGCTTACATCTTTCTATTTCCCCTGTTCATACATTGTCTGCTTTACAGTGCAACATTCAGCCATGTGTAGCAAAAAACCCAAAATCTTTCTTCTTAACAGGAGGAAGATCCATGTTATTTGTCAATATATTGTAAATGTCTATATTTTTATTAGCTAAGCAATCACTAGTTAGTAATCAAAACAAGCAAAAAAAAAATTTAAAATAATTCAAGTTTGCACTTTTGAGCTAAATCCAGGGCATACACACTTTTATCAATGGGATTACTTTCAAGCCCCATCTCCAAAACAGTAGAACTGTTCCAAACGTGAAATCCTAAAAAAAAAAAGTGAAATCCTAAAAAATAGGACTTTTCAATCTGGAAAAGAAACAATAAACAGATGACATGTGTCTACCAAATCAAGAGTAGCATGGAAAAGAGGAGTCAAAGATTGTTGCTGATTTTCTTCTGCATGCTACAACACATGGATTCAGCTCAATATTAGAACCTAGACCGTTTATTTCTGATGTTGTGTAAAAGGAGAACATATACCTTTTCTGTCTATAGGAAGAGATGCCACTCACAGGCCATTAACGCTTGTCGTGATTTGACACGGAAGTGGCTTTTTTTTTTGCAAAAAAGTCCTTCTAGTTCTGATCAGAACCAATCAATTGTCTGGCTTGATTATTGACAGGTTTTAAGCCACTTAGGAGTTTGACACGCCTCTGCGAATCACATTTTAAGATAGACAGAGCCCGGGAAAGCTCTCTGGACTTCCGGCCTTCAAACAACCAACTTGGGCCTCCGGGCCCTGCGGCCCTCAGGGCCGGGCCCTGCTCGGCCTGGCCCGACCCGGGAGGCAGCCGCCCCCTCCTTGGCCCTGTTCCATCTGGGCCCCCCAGCCCTGCCCCATGCA
Source organism: Lanius collurio (assembly GCA_020086605.1). NCBI lineage: Eukaryota > Metazoa > Chordata > Aves > Passeriformes > Laniidae > Lanius > Lanius collurio. Next base: position 17,516,412 of record JACBWW010000001.1, on the reverse strand, counting down.
GGTAGAGCTGGGCTGGCAGCGGCCCCCCCTTCACCACCACGGCAGAGCTCAGCTCCAACTCCCCCAGCAGAGATCATGGGACCGAGAGAGACAAGAGAAGTTCCAGCCGGGCCGGGTGAGATTAACTCTGTTAGTGCTGTTAAGATTTCTTCAGAACAGATGGGCCTGAAAATGCTGATCCTCTCCCAGAGAGAAAGCAGAAAGAACATGAAGAGACACCCTAAGGTGTAAGTCAGCAAAGATGGAAGGGCTGAAACCCTGAGGGAAAAGAAAGAGGAGATGCTTCAAACCTGGAAGCTGAAATTCTGTTGCAGAAACCCTTTGGGGATGAACTGAACTATTGGAGTCCCTGCTGTAATTTCATAGAGCATTGGAGGGGGGTAGAGCAATTGGGAGCTAAGGTGCCTCTGCATTTTCTCTCTTTATTCCTTTGGCTCCAGAGTGTTTGGACTCAGTTTTACCTTCACTTGGAGGGGTGTGCAGTACACCTGAAGTTGATTCTGCCCAGTGGGTGGGGGGCATGGTCCCCCCGTCTGATATGAACTGACACTTGTAATTTTTGGCTGCCTAGTGGGTGGGGGGCATGGTCCCACCCTTTGGTGTGGACTGATCCACTGATTGAACCGACCATAGAAAGGAACCAGGAGGGGTCAGTGCGAAGATGACCCCAGTTCCTAGAGAGGAAGATTGCTCCTAGAGATGAGTAAAGAAGACCTTGCTTCTGAACAGCTCAGCCTTAAATTGACACCCCATGTTAGCTCAAATTGAAAGCCTCAAAAAGCAACTGTGGGAAAAGTGGTGATTTGAGGTTAGAGACTTTTTCACTGCAAGCAGAAACCTCCCGGGCGGCTGTTTTGCTGTGATATTGAACCCATAAGAGAGTTGTCTCTAGTGGGAATGTCTCCATAAGGTCAGCAAGAAAGACTCAGAGACTCCTATCTCTTTATGTGAACTGAAAAGATTATAAGGTGGTAAACTGACTGAAATCTCAAGGGTTGTTTCTACATTATCAGCGTGGAAAAAGTGAGGGAAGGAAAAGTGTTCTAAGGGTTTAGTCTGATTCTAACTTTTGTTTCCTTCTTTTAGATCTGCTAATAAACTTCTTAGAGTCTTTTAAGTCTGTGCCTGCTTTGTTTTCTCCTAATTCTTATGTCACAGAGGTAAAATAAGTTAAGTAAGAGATGATTTGAACTAAACCACTACACTAAATTGGTGTTTCCACCCAATTAGAGCTGAACTTTCTACAATGTCCTTCATTCACTTTTTGAAATGTAGTGAAGTTACCACTGAAAAACTTTGCAGTTGTCTGAAGTTCCAGGTGTACATATGGTCTAGTGGAAGATGTTCTTTCCCACAGCAGTGGAGTTTGTAAATAGATGAACTTTAAGGTCCCAACACAACCCATTCTGTTATTCTATGATTTTATGGCTGCAAATGCCAGAATTTTAAATAAGAATTCTTAACAGTAGTTCAGTGCAGATTATTTTTATTTTAAATTCCACATTTCCTCTTCTACACCTTTAGGCTGCTGAACTGCTAAAGTATAAAGTAATAGAGTCCACTCTCTCTTTTAGGTAAACAGATTCTTCTCTGCACCCCTGTTAATTATATCTCCATAATATTTAAACTTTGTATAGCTCAAAAACAAACAAAAAAAAGGCCACTAAGTTGCATAAGGACCTGCTTGTGAAACAACGGACATACAGAAGCTGTAAATAAACTCAAGTGAAAAAGTGTGGAGTGATCAGAGACAGGAAAATTACTTGGACAATTTAACTCAAAAATAGGGTAATCTACAGGGAAAAGGTAAATGGGCTTGAGATTGTTTTTTTCAAATTATTTTTAGTATCTCAGGTCATCTCTTTAAAGACACAACAGTTTGTGGACTTTGTGTTTGCTGTTGCACTAGTAATAGCCTGTACAACAGAATTATGCAGGTAATATTTTGCCTTAAGTGGCACTGTAGATCAGTGAACACTCATTTAATACTTCAAGGAAGGATAGACACTAGAATCATAAGTCATGTCAAGAGACAAGAGGTATAATATAAGTCTTTTCCATTAGACAAATTTGTGAAGTAAATCTTCACTTTTTAAATACTTCTTAATATAATTGCTTTATTCATCCTGGAGAAAACTGAGGAGACCTCTTTGATGTCTTCAACATCCTCATGAGGAGAAGCAGAGGGGCAGATGATGATCTTTTCACCCTTGTGACCAGTGATAGGACTCAAGCAAATGGCCTAAAGCTGAGTCAGGGGAGGTTTAGGTTGGATATCAGGAAAAGGTTTTTCACCCAGAGGGTGGTTGAGCATTGGAACAGGGTCCCCAGGGATGTGGTTCCAGTGCCAAGTCTGTCTTAGTTCAAGAAGCATTTGCGCAGCACTCTGGGGCATGTGATGTGACTTTTGGGATGTCTCATGTAGGACCAGGAGTTGGACTTGATGATCCTGATGGGTTCTTTCTAACTCAGCATATTCTATAATTCTATTGTAATTTCTACCATTACTCTTAGCAGTGAAAGAAAATTAGAGAAACTTAAACTGAATTATATTTTCAGCTTTATATATATATATATATAATTGACATCTCTATTCCTGTTTCAGTCATCAAGACAGGAAAAGCCAGAGGGAATGTCTTTATCCCAGTTTCTGACACTATTTTCAGTATCACTATTTTTGGAAGCATGGTCAAATAGAAATATATGGATCTTTGAAGTACTGAAAACACAACCTTCTTCCTACACCTGTGTTTGGATTTCCTCCAGAATAATAGAAAAGATACTGCAAACTGTTGCTATTACAAAGCTTTGATTCTGGGAATCTGTTTTCATGAAACCCCCTGTTTTGGCTCTGTCAGTATTTAAAAAAACAACTAATTGATCAAATAAACAAACAAACAAACAGATAAATAAAATTCTAGTCAAAGTTATATCAAAGATTCTCAATTATAAAAAACCATCAGAGATGCCTTTTTTATATTGGTGCTTGCCTCTTCAATATATTGCAAGTTCAGGAAACCAAAATCCTTCTGCTGTAGGAGTTTATTTAATCACTGCTGGAACTCTAGATGTCAAGTCTAGATGTCAGCTTACAGTAGTATTCTAGTTTGAATACTCTGCAAAAAGTCAATGCCGTGTGGCAAAAACGGGACACCTATTCATGGACACTGCTGAGATCAATTTATGAAGTAAACCAAGCAAGGCTTTGTCAGGAATAGCTCAGCATTCACTCACACACACAGAGGTACACACATGCACGTACTGTAACAGGGCACTGAGGAAGACATTTTTACAAGTAGGTTGTGTATTCAATCTGAATATAGGCAGGATAAAATCCTAGGCCTTGGTTGTAGAGACCTATATATTAATACCTGATTGACTGTTCTGTAACCTGAGCAAGTACTCTGATGTCAGCATGCACTGCCTTTAATTATGTCCTGTACCAGCTCATTCTTAAGGAGACGTGTAAGAACACAGTGTCCAGAGTGAACCTCCATGTACCACACGGAAAGTTAGATATTGCACAGGTAAAAGATTGATAGCTTTGCTCACTTGAAAAAATATTTTAAAAATGTGAGTAACAGTGAAGCTGACCACTTCAGATCACAGATGGGAACTATGAGCAGCGTGCCACAGTCCACAAAAAGGTTCTCATCCAGCAGTGCAACAGACAGGATTCCCAGCATTGGGTGTGACATAAGATTCTGTGATCTTTTCTACAATTTCTATCCTTTACACAATAAAATAGATAAACTTGAGTTTTTTCTAATTGAGTTCCCAAAAGAAATGGTACTGAATGGGAGTTAGCCAAGAGAGCCTTGGCACCATTTCAGTGGGTTGGCTTGGAGGAGCCTGAGGAAACACAGTGATCACCCCAGCCATGCTCAGTGTGAAACTGCCCATCAGCTCAGGCCTGGCATGGACTCTTTGTTTGTGTGCATTTTCCCCCATACGGTGTCCTTGAGGAGGGGGGGCTATTGCACAGGTCATCAATCAAGTCAGACAAAGATGATATCATACTACACCTTTCCAGCAGTCCTGGGTAGTGTTGTTCTGACACTGCTTGGCCCAGTGTCCCTGCCACGGCTCATCCCACTCAGTTCTTTGTTATGTTATCCTGTATGCTGCATCTTATGCTATTTGGTCAGTTCTGCTGTGGTCAAGGCAAGGTTGCAGTGTTCTTGTGATAATTACCTGGAGGCCTTTTCGGATTAATTTTTAAGTCTTCTTTGCAGAGCCTGGTAGAAAAACGTAGTTGGAAGTAACTTGCTTTCATTATAATCAGGACACCTTTTTAATAAATGATCATTCACTTGGCAATGAGAACAAGTCAATGCAATGTCTGGTACTGTCAGTCAGGTTTGATTGCAGCACCAATTTGATCAAATTGCAGTTGATGAGTATCTCCAGTTTAAGACACTTTGCATGCCTGTTTCCAGTTTTAGAGAACTATTTGGATGAGTGAAGGAATATTAACACTAAAAGTAAACAAGAAGATGATTAGATGGGCAACAGATTTCATCCTCCTGCTATAGATACACTGATAGATCTTTTTAAGAACTTGTAGTAGAGAGCAGATTGACAACTTTGTTGGTTTTATGTTGGATTACTTAAGTAATATTTCTGACAACAAGAAATGAAAAAGCAAATTAAATGATTCATCCATTTGCAAGAACTTGTTAAATATACTTGCAAAGCTTATCTTCCCAAATCAAAAGAAAAAAATAGTGTTGCCTATCAATCACATGAATTTTGTCTAAAAATTGAAACAAATCTGCAACTTAAAAACTGATGGCTGAACAAACAAGCACCATTACAAAATCAGCAATTATATTTGTATATTTGTAAATTTTTGCAGTCGTGTGGGCTGCAGAGATTATTCATTCTCCGAGCCCAAATCTACTTCTTAAAAAAAAAAAATACACAAAACAAACAAAACACACACACACTCCTCAACAAACCCTGAAGTTTGTCTAGCATACAACTTCAGCCCAAATTCTACACTTATATAGGGAACAAATTAAAGAGAAGATATGCCTTCAGGTATTGAATCAATTTTCTAGCCCATGGATGCTTAATGTCACTCAATGTCGCTTGGCCTTTCCGCTTCCCCCACCTCTCATTACAATAGCCCCGATGACTGTTTGACACCAATCGGTGCAAGAAATGCTTTTGGAGGGGTGGCAGTGTGAAAGGTACAGCAGGGGACCTCTCTGATGCTGAGGTCTGATAGCTGAGATTGTCCTGTCTCTTCCTTCTGGGGGGGCATCAATATAGGTATCTGCTCATAGCCATCAATTCACACTAAACTTTCAGTTATTCATTTCCCTCTGAGATTTGTATGTCTTGGAGAAACTTGAGAATTTTGACAATGAACCACAAGTTTTTAGACATAGATGTGGTTACAGATGAACTACTTGACTTTGAGTGGAGTATTTTCACGATTTTATTTTTCATTTTCATTGAAATGCTAACATAATGTTACAACATTAAATCTCAGTCATCAATTTCTATCAGAAAAGAACTTGAGACAGAAATTAAATTCTTAAACTAACAGTTTGAAATTATAGCAATTGAATTGAATAATTTCTTCCCTCCCTAAGAACATTCAAAATAATTTCACAACTAAATGTTGAAAGTTTCTTTGTAGTGTTTCATTGGAAACCATTACTAATGATGGAACAGTATGGATGCTTTTTTTCATCATTGAATAAAATTTCATTTAAAAACCTCCAAACCAAGTTTCTTTCATTTTAAAAACTTTTGGCAATAACTCATGTGAAAGACTATTTCTTATTTATAATAAAACCCCTACAAGATTCTGTGCTACAGTTAGTAATATTATTTCAGGTCCATTAGTGCTAAGTTTCGTTTTTCAAGGTCTCTCAGGGCAGCTAAAATAATAGCAAAAAATTGATGATATATGCTACTAATGAAGTCTGTTTCATAACCTCAGAGCTATGTTCTTGCACCATTTTGACAAAAAGTAATTACTTTCTTTATTTTACCCAAAGGCTAAAGTTCTAACATGAGAAAAAAGAGAGGGGGAAATATACACATTGAATTAAATGTGCAGAATAGGTAAAAATAGAATGACATAATGCTTAATAGTAAGCCTATAACTGCTAACTGAAACTATTCATATACCCACCAAAAAGAAGTTAAGAGTAGAACTGTTTGCTAGTTTTCCAGTAGACACTATTTTTAAGGCAGAGGAAAATGTGTACACACACACACATACATATACGCTCATTTTTATTTTAATCAGAATGAATTATTCATGTCACTAATAATGTCTGTAGTTTTAGAGCAAAGTAAGCTTGAGTTCTGCTTAGTAACGTATATATTGTTTTCATAAGAGGTATTACAGTCTGACATGGAGTTTCCCATGCTGAATTTTATTAATATCATTTTGAGAGAGTTTTTTTTAACTTTAATGACAGGAAGATGCTTTCTTCTCTTTTGTTTTTCCTCCTTACCTAAAAAGCAATTCCAAGGTTTTGCAGTTTTTAAGTTGGGTGGCTACAAGAACAGACCACAATAATCAGTGATCTCTAAGCCAAAACGTATTTGCAAAGAATAGATATGTGATTGTTGATGCTTATTTTCGGATATCTGCTCTGTGGCATGCAAAAACTAGCACCTCTGGTCCAGTTTAGAGCAGCAGCACAGACCAGAGAAGCAAGACTCTCAGGGACAACATGCCAAGCCCTGGCTGATGGTTGGGCTCCTGTGCCAAACAGGAGTCTCCACCTTGGGTTTACCTTTCCCCATAATGCCAGACACACCTATATGTGTGTTCCTGTGCTCCTGCATTCAACTGCCTTATGATTCTTTTATTTATATCAGCTCACTGGCTTAAATCACCACTGACATCTCCCAAAGACCATCATCAGATTTTTGTAACCTCCTGCCTCAAATGTGTTAGAAAATCTGAAATCTGTTAATTGTTTTCTTTCCCAGCCCATTCCAGGTTAATCTACTTATTTAGAGATGAGCAGATCTAGTTGAAGGCTCATTATTTGGGTTGTTCTTTCAGGTAGGTTTCATTGTATAAAATTCATATTAAAAGTTGCTGTATTCTGCCCAGTTTGTGGAGACTGCAGAGCATATTAGATGAGAGGCATGTTATGAAACCACCATCAGACAATCCTTTACTTACCCAATGAGGTCATGTTTTTGTTCAGGGTGACAAAATACTCCAAAGAAGCTGTGAGTTCAACTGGTTTAATTAAGCAAATATTAAAACCTTTTTATAAAATTAATTCCAAGCTGGGTCAGCGTGCTGAGCTTTAAATCAATTTTAAATCATCTAGAGCCATCCTGGATAAATAGGGTCTGAATCTAGCTGTGTTGCTTCCACAGCATTCCCAGAGCTCAGATTACATTTTGAAACATGGTTCATGAGGATATTTAGCATCTTTGATAATAAAAAGATTTAGACACCTTGTAAGGGAAACAAGTCCCTCAATAATTTGGGTAGAATACTAGCCATTGATAGGTCAGTTCCTTTACAGTGTTTAAAATATGTTTTCATCATTGCATACTATCTAGTAGAATATTCCAAAATAAAAGCAGAAAGAAATCAGAAGCCATTTTAATGTGCTCTTTTCAACCTCTGTCCAATTAACATATTACTTTTGGTCATGGTTTACTGCCATCAGGTACCCCACCACTTATGCAGCCTTATTACACTACATACTGATTTAACAAAAAAGCCTTACCATAAACCTGGTCAACAAGCTCAGTAACTTTCTATTTCTGATCTTTGTGTTGAAGAACCAAGTCTTTCAGTCTCAGACTAGAGAAGAAAAATAAATAAAAACTCCTACAGTGAAACACAGCTTTACCTCTATTCAGCAGGGTTTTTTTTTTACACTGCTATTTTAATCTCTTCTTGTGTCTTTTGTGAAGAAGGCTACAAAATATGAGAAAAGTAGACATCCTGAAGGAGATTCTAGGAAAATAAAAATAGTTGAGGAAAATATCTACATTCAATGATGAGAGAAAGCAAAGAAGCAGACTTCTCTGAAGTTTAGTTATGGAGTCATTTTGGTATAAGTGAAATAGCCCTATTACAAAGACTGAAAATAAATAAAGAGGCACACTTTGTTGATGCCTGGTAACCTGGAAATCTGTCAAAGCCATAAATATATTCCTCTTGTTCTTTTTTTTTTCCTATGAGTGCATCACACTTAAGTGAATATTTCAAACTGAAGTGGACATATATGTAAGAAGTAAATATTTACTTCAACTCTATTTCCTGAAAGGTTAGCTTTAAAGAAATGGGATTTCACAAGTTGAATTAAAGACAAGTCTCCTTGCATCGTAATCATGTGAAAGGAGAAATATCTTACAAAATTCCAGAGTCAGAAAATGGATACAGAACTCATGGTGATTAATAGTGAACTGTTTTGCAGTCACAGTGTTTCAGACAACATTACTACTAATTAATATGTAAAAAAATATTAATAAAAGTACTATGTTATAAAAAATGTGCTAGAGAAAAGCAACATAGCATTACATATAAATAGTTTTTCTGATTGTTGTATAATCTAGTGATTGGAAGTAATATTGATTTTTTAAAATTAGATTTCTATGAAGATTATAGATTTTACACATACTCACAATCTTGGTAATTCTGGAGTTACATCAAGGGCAAAAAAAATAAGTCTGATACCTAAATATAATGGTCATCATTCCATAATTAAGCCTTTAATGGAAAATAGGTGAATTAAGGTGATAAAGATGTAGGAATTAAACAAAACAGATTTTAAACACCTGGAATCTGGATAAAATATTTTCAGATTTCTCAAAAGGCTGGACTGCATTTTTTAAATGACATCTGAACTCTAGTTCCTTATCAAAGAAATTTTAGGAAAAGCTGAAAGAAAGCAAACGTGTTTAAAACCGGATGCTAATTAAGCATAGTTATTAATTATTTTGACTTAGAAGCTCAGAAATTATCTGAGAAATGGGTCTAATTAGATCTTTAGTATATTAAGAAGAAACCATAAATAAGTGTATTAAATCAGAAAAGCATAGTAAAATATATTGCACTTGGGAAGGAGTGTATGTCAGTATGAATGAAGATCAGGCAATATCCATGTAAAGGTCAGATATTTTTGAAATATTTAGGGAAGTAGCTACAGGGTAGGCTAAGGGTGAAGTCTTTAAATTGGATGAACAACAAAAAAATGTCCAGTATGAATTTTCCAGACTATTAGTATCCATAGGATTTTCTGCTATTTGACATTTTAAACTTCATCAAGTTTTCCTTGCTTTACAGAAACAGTGGTTTTCTCCAAAATGAGCAAGCAATAAGTAGACAAAAAGACAAATAATTCTTCTGTACCAACTCTTTATGTGGACATTGGCGACAGTTGCAAGCTTAGCATTTCATCAATTCTGGAGAAAGTAAGCACACTTACTTTCAGGGCAGCCTTTAAATTTCCTTGACCTTAAGTGATGTGGCATTAAATCAAGTTACACTAAGGAAACAGCACTGACCATTCTGACAACTGATTTCTCACTTGTGATGGATGAAAACATCTATATACTAATTCTTTTAGATTTATAGCTGTGGTTAGGAGCAGTAACCATGGTCTTCTTGAATCTCAACAGTCTTGTATGAAGAGAAGGGATTGCCTAAGTGAGCTGCTTATATTTTTCTTTTGCTGCCCTTTGAGGATCACAAAACAATTGTTTATCATTTCCAGAGACCTTTTGTCTGAATAAAGGACATAGAAGATTATGATAAGTGAGTTTTACAAAAAAGTAAGAAAAATTACTGGAAAAAATTACTGAGAAAATTTAATGCTAGCATGCCAATGTAAGTGGTAAAATTTTTTTTTTAATTAATTGATTTTCAGTAGATTTGGTGAAATAAAGAGAGATGAATGAACAAATTAAACTTTCCTAAACATCAAGAGTGTTTCCAATGGAATCACAAAAGTTTCTTTACTCCTCTAGACACTTTTATTTTAGATAAACATATCATATTTTCTTTTTGAAAATAATAGAGTAAGTCATTGAAATATAGTACTTATTCTTTTGATTTTCACTATACTACTTGGGAGTTATGTAATTTTCTTCATTTTCCCAAGATGAAAGAAAGCTACTTTAAATTACGTGATGTTGATACTAATCCATCAAACATTGGTTTATGCAAAATGTTCCCCATCACCTAGTAAATACCAAAGGACTTGCAGGTGAAGTTCACCTGAATATTTACAAGTTATTAAAGTTCTAATACTTGATGTTCACAGTGGTTATCTCTCTGTCCCTGTATTTATCTTTCAAAATAAATAATAAAAAGAAGAATTTTCGTGGTCAGTTCTATGACTTGGTGAAGTAAGCCACTGAGATTAGTTGGTTAGAGCATGGTGCTACTGCCAAGGTTGTAGATTTGATCGCCGTTTGGGCGATGATCCTTGTGGGTCCCTTCCAGCTCAGAATATTCTGTGATTCTGTCAATGTTAGTCACTACAAATTTCCAGGAGAATGCTTAGGATTCACTTCTTTCTGTAAAATTTGAGACTGGGTTACTTATCCTTCATATTAATTCTCCCACGATTCTCTTCAAGTCAGAGCAGACAATATAGGGACAAACCTATAAAGTCTCAGAAAGATTACTGGAAATATCCAGACTCATTTAGATTAATCTGATTTTTAAAAAGTTAGAGGAGCAGATATTTAGCATGTGAGCTGTATTTAAGTACACCGGAATGTAGAATCATAGATTATCATGTTCTGGCTACTAGATGAATGCTTTATGCTTTAAAAAATTTGTATTAAATTTCCAGGTTTTGTTAATTGCCCTTAGCAAACATTAAGAAATATGGTTTTACCTTCCCAGAGTTCTTTTCAAAAGAACTTGTTCCTTAAATTTAGAACAGCTGACTTGGTCTTCACGGACTATTCAGATCTGTTTTAAGTTTCCAAACCTTCAGTTTAATTGGAATTGTTGCTATTGTGCAAAGCACATCTAATGTACTGGTATTTATGGCTATCCTGCATTATTTCTTTATTATTTGAGCAATAAACCAGCATACTATTGCTTTGCCCATTGTAATTATCCACAACCCAGGAGATGTTTTTTTACCTTCAGGAAAGAAATGAGATGAAATAATATTGATTAGTAAGAAAGTAAAAATAGAATTAGTTCTTCAGCACAATTCCTTCCATAAAGAACTGTTTCAAAGGAAGGTTTTAGCACCTGAACAAGAATATCTTATGTCCCTGGGATCAGCACTAACTGCTGTTAGCTACATTGCGTTCATAAAATTGTATTATGCATTTGATCTTCCTCCCACAAAATTGGAGTCCCAGTGTTTTACAGCATATCAAGAATTTTTATTACATTCACAGTTTTAATACAATTTTTGCAATTAAATATAGATGTAGTAAAGTTAGATATAGAGATATTTTATCTAGTTTTGCTGTCATGTGCTATTAGTAAAAGTCAATTCCTGGTAGTTATTTAAGGAAATGTCTGTAGATTTTATGAGTATGTATTTATGCGGGTTTGAGCAGATCAGGTTTTATATGTCCAGAAAAATTCAATTTTCTAGATATTTTCCAAACATTTTTGCCTTGATTCCTCAGCACTGACTGCTTCTTGCTGTCTTTGAACTGCTGTCCTCTACTTCATCCTCTATTCCATCGCCATCAAATGGGATTTTATGAAAGAAGGAGGTTAAAAGTCTCATCAGTTTATGTTTTTGCTAGAATGCTAATACTTGCAACACCCTTGATCTGTTGTCACTGAGCACTGTGCTCGGTAGCAATTTAGATAAACATTACAGAATTATAAATTTTTATGTATTTCATTCACTCCTCAAGTTAACAATGAGGTACAGTAATGCCATTTCTGGCTTGTGTTTATAACTCAATAAATTGCTTACACTGCTTATATAATGTCAGTGCTGGAGTTTTTCTATGCCTTCATATGGATAGTTTTATTTTTCTTCTGATACTTTTTTACAGCAGTTATTTTCATTTTAAAATTATGAGGTAGTTCCAGTTCCTATTGCTGCAAAATTCAGAGAAGGTATAATAAAAGAGGTTTGTATATGGGTTTTCCTACCTTCTCTGGGTACTTTCTTCAATGTTGGTAAGGCTTGAACTTGTTTTAGTCCCCTGATTATTTATTTTGCCTTCCCAGTGATTTGTATCTTTCCTCAAGGTACCTGACTGGAAAAGTTTCTGGCAGAGAAATTCAGTCACAAACTTGAAATAACTTGAACTAAAGATCACATTTGTAAATAGGATGACCACTATGACGCTGGAAGACTGGGCTAATTCAGGGAAGAATAACTTTTCCATTTCTTGCTAATAAACAGGTAACAAGCACTTACATGTAACCTTATCTTTAACCTACTTAAAAAACTACAGGCTTTACAAAACATTTGTGAGTCATGTTCAAAACATTTTTGGGGCATATATACCTGTTACAACTATCATAAAATAGGGCTGCTGCAGTTCTGGAGGAAGACAGAGTTTACAAACATTTGTAATGCTCTTGTTAGAGTACAGAATTTTGTGTTAATTTTATCCATTAAATGTTGACTTTTTTTATCACAGTGTCTGGTTATATCTGGAATTAAAAATCAGATGATCAAAGAAGAAAAAAAACAAATAAACTGAAGCAGCTACTTTGGGCAACAACCAGCCTTGTAGTCATGTAAAAAATGTCAAGATGTTCTTATGCTATTTACTAAAGTGGCTCACCAACATCTCCCAGCTGGGAGAAAGATCTAAGTGTTTGGCTATTACAACCTCAGGATCAGAGATAATCCTTTGTAGTTTGGGGGTTGTGAAAACCCTTCACTTGACCTCATCTGCAGGTTACCCCAAAATTTAATCTCTCAATGTTTTAGAGTAATGGGTCTTTCTGTTGGTGTTACCCCATCTAAGGAACTGTGCAACCCACAGTCTCCTCAAGGAATTGCTTTCCTTCTGCAAAGGCCAGTGGCCAAACTGTGATGTGCAAACCAATGTATATACTTCTTTCAGACTACACCACAAGAAAAGACAACACTTGCTGTTTGCTGCTGAAAGAAATTGCTAAAAATGTGTCATTGAATGCAGGGAAAAAAGGGAAGCATCACTGTTTGAAGGACTGAAGAGAAGCAATAGACAGGACAATACTGATACAATTGTTTTGATTCAAGGGCATGATTTTTTTCACCCAGTTAGTAATGCAGGCATTAGTAAAGGGACCTCATATACTGTCCTGCTGTAACCACGGCCAACTGACCTAACAATATTGATCTGAACCTGGGCAAAGATAACCTTAAGGAGATTGTCAACCCAAGTCTATGCAGGGAGAATCTTGGAGAAACTCTTGGGGATTGTGAAGAGTTCAGAGTCAGTGTAATGTACAGAGTATTTAGATACTGGCATCCAGACAGTCACAAAAACCTCATTTCGATCCAAGTTTTAAAATGTAAGCAAATGTCCCTTACAATTAAAATCATTATTTACAAGGAAAATTAATTATTCATTAGAAGTCACTGATAAGCAGTATTATGTAGTTTAGCAGAAGTGATTTAACTATAAAATCAATTGAAGCAGGCATAAGGTAGTTGAAAGATTTTGAGATTCTCTTTTCATTTATCCTCTCCCCTTTTCCTTTAGTTTTCTCTGGTGATTTTCAACTGATAAAAATAATGCCAGTGAGATATAAATGTAAAGCAAACTAATTTGTGAGCATTCAGTTTCATCCAGAACTGATTTTTTGTAATGTTAAATCTTGCTTGCTTTCATCTGGCAAATACATGCTAAATCTTGTATTTGGATGGTGTGTGTGGCTTATCTTCCTTATCTTCTAAAATGGCTGGGTTGTAAGGCCCTTATCCAAACAAATGCAAAGTTTGCAGACATAAAAATCGTGGTTTGAGCCATGAACATGACATTATCTCTTTTAGACTTGCCAGTAATACAAACTTCTAATTCAAATCTGTTTGCAGTTTTCATTTCAGAGAATCTTTTGAGAACTTTAGGGAGATGAACAAAACCACATTTGATGAGGATTAGAAGCTGCCCTGAAGGTTAAGATAAACTTTAAAGAGGTTCTATTTTTGCTATAGTTCCTGCTTCTTTGTAGTTTTTGTTAGTGCACTTTTCTGTTGCCATTTCTAAACTTTAACCCTAGAAACTTTTATTTATAAAAAATGAGCATGTTGAAGTGTCTTCCAAGCACTGTTGAATGTTGTTGAAACAACAGAAACATTGTCCCTTTTCAGGTCTCTTTAGCAAATATGAAGAGAAGGCCAAGCAGGGGACAAAACAGATCCGACCCTCAAAAGACATTGTTCACAGAACTCTGCTTCCTGAACTAAAATGTCCATTACAGGTTAATCACTTCTGTAACAGAAGAGAGCCCTTTGAAAGTATCACTAGCTGATTAAGTAGTTTTGTCCAGTTATTTTCAGCTACAAAGGAAACTGAGAAAGCTCAGAGCACATAGTTATTCAATAAATATTTCAGTAGCAATACTGAACTCATTCCTTTCCACCATTTCCCTTTCACCATTTTCTTTGTTCCTTAGTATAGCAATTTCTTCCTCATAATCTATTTGAATTTTTATTGATTAAATAAAGTAATAGATTATTAAATAGAGTAATGTATGTAAAGAGTGATTTATGACATATTTTTCAGCTATGAGGGGGGAACCTTGACTATTATTCCCAGATTAAACAGAGATGCATTATTCCTGTAACACAGATTTTCCTGAGCAGTTCTTTGATATGAGACAAAAAAATAAACAGAGATTTTAGTGAAAGAAATCTGAATTTTTGTTTGCCTTCTGGTACTGCATTTGTTTTACCTTTTCTCTTGGTTTTGAAAAATATCATCACTTAAAGTTTTCCCCTGCTCAAAATCTTTTCTCAATTCTCTCTTAAGGCAGTTGATGTAATCCTGTTGAGCTTTGGCAAGGAAACACACATTTCTGTCTGGAATGGTAAAAAAGGAAGCTCCTTAGCCTACAAGAAACAAAATGTAATGACTATTACATTACTGGAAAGTTGTCACTGTAACAATATTTCCAGTTATTACTCATTCATATTATTAATTTTTTCATTATTATCTCAAAAAAAAAAAAAATATGTTTTTAAAATATCTAGAAAAGAAAGCCTAAGAATACCGAAGATGTGACTGACCCAAAAACAGCTGTCAAAAAAAGTAAGATGTAGAAATATAAACTAATCACAAATGGTTTTTCTGCAAATAATAGAAAGTGAATATCTCTCTATTCTGCGGCTTTGGTACTTAATATAAAACATGATGAAGGTCCAAAGGAAAGAGGCCACTCCAGAGGTGATAAAGAAAGCCTTGAAGACTATCCTAGACTAGCTGTCTAACTGGGAATAACTGTGGTTTAGTCAGATAGACCTCAGACTTAGGTTACAGATCTACTGAGAATCAAGATTATTAACTGCTTAGTACAGAATAGAGAAGAGTATCATGATTCTTTTATATTCCTGATATAACAACACTAATGGGAATTTTGAGTCAACACAAAATGCAGTCTTACAGCAGACTTTGGTGTTTCAGAAGACATGATTTCATTTCAAGTCAATGAGCTGTCTGAAAAAGACTATTATAATGCTTTTAAATATAAAAAATATTGTGCAATTTTATTAATTTTTTCAGATTTTCTATTCAGAGAATGACAACTTGATAACCCCTTCTTTTTTCACCCTCTATCTTCTAAGGCTAGACTAATCATGATGTTAAGTTTTCAATATTTCTAAGTAAAATAATGTCCATTATGAAACATCTCATCTCCCCATTCTACAAATTAATCACATTGGCCTTTAATTCAAATTCTTAAACATTAATAAAACTGTAGTGTGTTCATGACTCAAGACTTCTTCTAAAAATTCCATTGTATAAAATTAATGTATTTATGTAGGTATTTATATGTGCCACTTAATATTTGATGACAGAAATATGTAAAGAACTTAGACTGGCTGTGCCTCACTAACATTTTTGAATACTTGGAGCATTGCAACCAGTGGATTGAAGATCATTTTAAATTTATTTGACTTTTCAACCAAATTCCAAACTTTTAAAAAAGGCTATTAAAAATAATAACTTCAGAATTATTTTGTAAATAGGAACTAGGCATTTCAAAACAAGGGACAGAAAATAGGTAGCCAGCTTTCTATATTTTCAAATGCCAGAGAGAGGGACAGAGAGAGTAAAAATTATCTAGTAAGGGACTATTCATATTATAATTAAACAGTAAGTTCTAATACTTGGTTTTACAGATAAAATGTATTCTCTACATTTTTCAGTCATGGAGGGATCTTAGTTTTCTGCTATAACACAAAATTTTGCTTTGTTGTGTAGCAGAATTTAAAATATAAAATTTTCACTACACACATTTCTAAAAGATTACTCACTACTGTTCTGTGACTTTCTGTTAACTTTTAGAATTTTTTTGGAGGAATTCAACAGTGGGAACAAAGTCTGACATTCTATTCCAAATGACACTCTGTCTATTGCACTAAGCATTGTTAGGATGATATAAACATTATCCAGGAAGATTGAAGAAGAAAGAAATTATGAAGAAAGCAAATTATGGAGTAAAACTACAGAGGTTACAATGTTTTCAAGGACTGATAGCAATAGCACTCAGTTTTTGTTTGTTGTTGGGATTATTCCTGTAAAATATCTTTCTTCATAAGCAAAAAGAAGATAGGTAAGAAAAGAGACCTTACCTATGTTGTCCCTAAAGTCAGTGTCATTCAAGTAGCAAATTATTTTCTCTTACTGCCTGTGTCTTCATCTTAGGAGCTCAACAGACTGTGAACTGCACTGTCTCTAGAGCTGTGTCGAGCTTTTCTCTCAGCAACCCAGAGAAGAATCGATTTTATCTTTGTGTTTGGGGTTTCAATCCCATCTTTTACCTTTTTTAAAAAAAAAAGTAAATCACTTTCCTGGGGGTACCCAAAAGAATGTAGATGTTTTTTCCATGTTTTATGCTGTCCTTGCTCATAGTTCCCTTAATACAACTACCCTGCCCTTCCCTCTTCTAGCATCACTGGTGGTCAGAATCACTTCAGACATTATTCAGACTTCAGGGATTTCTTACAGATTTTTCAGTAAAGAACTATTTGACAGCACATATAAATGGTACTGATACTTCTGTAAAGAGTGACTTATTTTGGCTTTCATCCTCCCAGCAATGTTTGAGTCTTTGTAGAAATGCGTGTTATTTCTATCTCCTCTATGCTGTGCAGAGCTGGGAATATTTCTGCTCTGCATGTCTCATCTCTTTTTAAATGCATTCCCCAACAGTACAAGAGGGGATATTTGTAGGATGTATTTATGAAAGCAACACTTAGAGTTTAAAAAACTATTTACTTTCATACATATTTCCACTCTTAGAGTCTACATGATTTTTAAAATCAGGACAAATAGAAAACAGACAGCTTTCAAATAAAACATGCAAGAAAATGCAGTAACAGATAAAGGACTGAGAATGCTGTATTAGAAAGCTATAATATTCCATTATTAGAGGTCAAGTGGTTGAATAAAAACAGATCCTTTTCCAGTGGCTGCTCCCTAAGTTCCTTTGAATATTATTGTACAAATTCTCAACAGCTAAGAAATGTCAGAGCTCTCCTCAAGTCAAAAGTTTTACCTTCTCTAAAGACCTCTCCTTACCTGTTGTGTACAAACCCCACTGTGCCTTGTGAGATTATTTTCATTTACTTTAATCGATTTTGAGCATTCATGCTCATTGCATATATATCTCCTACAGACTTCCCCAGAGATGATCATCATTTCTTAAAGATGAGATTCTGCCACCTGTTATCACAGAGGATATAAGCTTTGGGACTCTTTAGATAAGAGCTATCCATGCTTTTAACTAAGTGTACCCACTACTACATGAAGTTTATCTGAAGTTTATCTTCTAGTATGGGAAAAAAGTACTTAGCCTGTTGCCAAGAGTACTGGGGAAGTAAAAGAGAAATAAACCCAAAATCCCCAAAAGCTAAAAACCTTACAGCCCTAAAGCCCTAAAAGCCCTTCAGGCATTTTCACATCTAAATTGTTACTGCCCTTTAAGAAAGGGGTCAGAAGTTCCTGGAGCTTTCCATTGTCTGATGATTTATACGAATCAGAACTGAAGCTGTTATCTCTCCCCAGTTAAGGTTAATAGACAGTTGTACAAACAGGTTTCAACAACTCTGCAAAATGTTTTGAAGTGGGCCAATTTTAGACTTTTCCAGAAACACCATTTTCCTAAGTATTACCAGTATATTTCTGGATAATAACAGGTTTTTAAGGTGAGTTTTCTGTGAAGAAAAAAAAAAAAAAAAAGCTTAAGCTCTGGGTAACCAGAAAACAAGTTAAAAGTTAGGTGATTTGGTCATGGTGACATCAGAATGAAATAATTTCCTATAAATATGCTTGGAAATGTGAAATATCTAAATGGAAGAACAAGTTCTGAGCTAAAGCATATGCTATATCCCCAAAAAGTTCTGTGGGCAGAGACAATTAAAGTAATTTGTTTGTACCTTTTGTCACAAATACTCTGTTAATCTCAGTAAGACCTTAGACATGGTATTTGAAGATTGTGTTTTCATTACAATCTTTTCTTTCTGCATTTCCCAATTAGTGCATCATTTTAGTGACTAAAATAAATTAGAAAGATATTTGTATATTTTTCTTCAATATCAGATAGGGTACTGCTTCTAATATATGTAATTTCTTTTCACTTTGAAATGCAGATGCCAAATCAAGTTTTATGTGACTTGACACCTACCTTCTGCATGGCTGTTATACAGAGCAGTACAAAGACTTTCTAAGAAATAAAATCCCTCAGACAGATTTAACTGAAAATTATCAAGTTGTTTGTTCTTTAAAAAATCAGATGTTTATTAAGTGAGAATAAATTAAAATATTTGCATCAATTTAAATACCTATGTTCCACTTAATGACAGATCTGAATTACTAATGATTCACCAAGGGGAAATTTATTATTAGTGATAAGAGGATCACTTTTCAATAATCTTTTAAATTATTCAGAGAAATAATACTCTGAACATTTTAATATATAACATGGACTTGAAAATCATTTATCTCAACTATTTTTTTCAAGTGTATAGAAAATATGCTGAGCAACATGCAGAGAAGCATTATTAGATACACATATAAAACACAAAGCTAGATTAATAAACTTATGATGTTACACAAGAGGAGTTTTGCTTTTCAGAAATTTAATCTTCAACTTCTAATGGAAATAAACACACATTTTTCCCATTTTGGAATTCCCTCATTATAATGAATATTAAGTGCAGAGACTAAATGTCATAAAACTTTTTATCATTACACTTCAAATAGGACTTATTTTCCCTCATTAAACCTGGTTCCAAACCAGATGAAAGAGTATGATAGCTATAAAAAGTTAAAAAGTCTTAACATGCCTCTCAGGTGAAAAATATTAGTTGGGGAATGTCATGAATAAATATAGACTTATATTTATAGAAGTAAGCAAACATTATATTTTCATTCTATTAAAAAGTATTTAGATGTCATGCTTCACATTAAATTGAGAGCTTATAGTGAATCTGAAACTGAGTTTAAAATAAAAAGACAAATTTTAGTCAAAACTAAGTGCAAATCTAGCATTTCTGTACATTGATGTTAAAAGGGCATTATTTCTCCCTTTTCTCCCTTGAAATTTTGATACTTAAAATCTCAGAAAAAATAATTTAAGTTTTATGAGAATGTTGTGATATACGTAGTAGAGTAAGAAAAAGCAGAACATATCTTTGTGCTTCAACTAGAACTGAATAGAAAGAAAAGCATCTGGATAGAAGTAAATGTATAGTCTTTTATTGTGTCATGACCAGAGGCATGATATCACTAGAGCAAATTAATCATAGATAGGTGTGTGTCTATATGCATTTGATCAGAATTAATTCTGGTTTTCCTATTTTCTTACTTTCTAGATGACATAAAAGATCTTCTGCAGTGAAAATTACATTTGCATTGCTACACACCAGGAGTTACAAGAAGGTTTTATTAACAAGGGTGTGCCCATTGTAGGTCAGACAGAGAGAAATCAAAGGATTGAACAGTTTGCATAAATGATTCTGAGCAAAAGAAACAGAACCCAGATTACCTGTGGACTAACCTAAGCCATTATCTGAATATGCAAGTGTTCCTTTTAAGCCTATATTCCTGTGAAATTAGACTTCTGTGATGGTAAATGTCTGTAAATCCACTATCAGCCTTTTCCTCTGCCTCTTCTCCTCCCCAGTTCCTTTAGATGTCGTTGCAGTCATAAGACCAAGTGGGTCAAAAGCAGGAGATGCATGATGCTCCTACTGGGCTTTGGTTCCACATCCCATCATCTCAGCCATCAGTCTATTGAAATATCACCCAATATCACTTCTGCTCCTCCATCCTCTCACTAGGAAGGAAAGACTTGGTAACAATTTTAGAGATACCAAGGACTAGTATAATGAATTACCTAAACAGATTTTCCCCAAATGTTGTCTTCTCTGGCCCTCCACTAGAAGTTTGATCAAAGAACAGGCAGAAACTCCTTTTATCTGGAAAAGATGTGAAATAGAGCTGTGCACAGATTTGGATTCCTCTGGGGCTCTGTGCAAGGAGTCTGAAAACCAGCCATTCTGCATAAGTAGAAACTAAAAATAATAGAGAGTTAGCACACTTTTACTAACAGTTAATTTGCAGCATATTATAAGGATCACTTTCTTTAATTGGAAGCTTAATGAAAGTTTCGTAATAACTTGCTGCTGCCAAATAATATCCAGATTGCTGTTCAAGTAAGTGCAACTCTGGAAAATTAAGAGATGGCTTTAAAGCATTCTTTAGATTCTTCATGTGTTTGTGTTCATAAATTCTTGGTTATTGATGACCACAAATACTTCTTGCCATCCAATTGAATTACATTCTTTTGTTTTTATACATCTTCAACCTACTTTCCCTGAGTTTTTATTGCTGAGTGCAACATCATGTGATATTGCACATCCCTTTTGTCAGTTTGGGTCAGCTGCCTTGACTATGTTCACTTCCAGTCTCTTGGCTACCTCCACTTTACTGACTTAGGGAGCCAATGCGTGGGAGGGAAGAGAGAGTCTTAATACTGTGCAAGCACTGCTCAGCAGTAGCCACAATATTGATGTGTGTTACCAACCCTGATTTAGCCACACATTGAACACAAAGCTTTATACAGGCTAACCTGAAGAAATTTAACTCAAAGCTTTATCCCATCCAAATCCAGTACACAGAAATACAATAAGCAATAGATATTGAAAACACTGAAGCTGTCTTATGAAATAGATGAGATTAGTTACAATTGACTTTCTAACTAAAGACACTGATTCTAATTTTTATCTCATGGCCTATTGTATCTTGTTTTCCTAATATTCATAGAAATTTCAAATCTTCACACATTTTGTCCCTTGCCTGAAATTAATGAACAGGCAAGATAGTTGCTAGATAGGGACAGATAAGAATAAAGTCAAGCATACAGCCCCATCAGGCAAGTCTCGCTTTCACTGATTCCAGGCAGCCCTCCTTTCTCTTCTACCTTTTTCAGGGTTATAATATATAATCAATTAGAAGGACTGTGAAAAAA
Organism: Lanius collurio; assembly: GCA_020086605.1. Lineage (NCBI taxonomy): Eukaryota > Metazoa > Chordata > Aves > Passeriformes > Laniidae > Lanius > Lanius collurio. Next base: position 17,494,778 of record JACBWW010000001.1, on the reverse strand, counting down.
AAGAACTAAATTACTATGAAATTAAGTTTTGTGATAGTACACAATCAATAACATGAGCAATACACATTAGAGTGTTACAGACATTCCAATGCTCCACTTTTCTGCTTTTATTAGAACACCAGTATTGTCCACCTCCACAGTCTCTTACACCATGCTACATGAGTTAGTTAATACATTCTTTCTACTCTTCTGAAACAAAGGGCATCTTACTGTTCAATGCTTAGGAATGCAGAACAATTGCTGTGGAGAGAATCTCCTGGGTTCCTCAAACCTGTCTTCTGATATTTCAAGCACAAAATAATAAAAGAAGAAGCTCTTTGTTCAAATTGTCTAGAAAGAAACCATATGGATACATTAAATCATATAAAACATTTTCTGTCTGTTTCTTTCTACTGACTAAAAGACAGTCAAGATTTCAAGATTGAGTTACTCAGGCATAAAGATTCTTAAAATTCAGCAAAATTAATACACCTTAGATGCTGGGTGTGGAAGGGCCCACAAAACAATTACACCATAAAGGAACATCACCACCACCCCAAAGCATCAACACCTTAAATAAATACAGAATATATAGTAGAAGACCATGAAATCCTCCATCTCCAAAGAGCTACAGAAAGGGGAAAGATCAAGGCTAAACTATATCAATTCAGGTATTTATTAATATAATTCATAATAATTTTACTTAAACTATTATTTAAACTAAATCTTTCCCAACAATCAAGAATAAACAATGGAATCCTTACCAGCCATTGGCTATCCAATCTCAAAAAAAACCCCAAAACATTGTGACTCCAGGCTGAACAATCAGTTTAATCCACAGTGTAAACAGGCAGCTGATTCAGGCAGTGGATTCTACCTAATGCGATAAAACACATATGGCTTGCATAAAACCCCTCAAAAATAACAAAAAAAATTCCCAACATCTTTCCATTATTTTTCCAAACTTCACAGAGGCAGTAAACCACAATTTCACAATGTATTCCTATCTATGGGAATTTTTTTGCAATGTATCTCTAGGCTTAGCAAACTGCACTTAAAGCAATTTTGATTCTGCGCCTCAACAAGAGATTCAGGTGGTTATTTCAGAAGTTCACTTGCCAAATGATCTGAAACCTTTTATAATATCCAGTCTAAACTTATTCATAGCCATTTATCATGTACTAATATTATTCTTAAAATTAAAGGATTTTTCTTTCCTTGATATATCCTCTCTCAACGTAGTTATAGAAAGTCATTATATCCCTTCTTAACCTTCCACAGCTAGGCTAGGCAAACAGAGCTCTTCTTAATCTTTTCCGTGTAAGGTAAATATTCCATTCCTTTATTCATATCTCTTGTCTAAATCTGATCCAATTTAAATTAATCACTCCTGAGAGAAATGATTAGAGATATACACAATATTCCAGATAAGGCCTTGTGTAGTGTTATTTACATTCTGCTTTCACTGAGAAGAATGTGTCATTCAATGCATTCTACAACAGCAGTAGCCTTGTTTCAAGGCTACATGATTCTTGCAGTTCATACTCAACTCCAACAAATATCACCAGATATTTTACCCATTTCCTCACATCAGATTGACAATGTCCCTTTTGTAGCAAATTTTCATTATTAATTCTTGAAAATATATATTCTAGAACTTTATAGTATTACATTTGTGTGATTCCTTTTCTTAGAATGAACAGATCCTCTTGATGCTGACTCAGAACCCTGTAGATTTTTTCTCAACTGTATGAATAGTTTTCATTTCATTGTCATAAACAAATACAGTATGTCTGTTCAGTTCCAACACTGATGCTTGAGAGGTGTCAGTGCTGATTTTCCTTCAGCCTGTCTTGCTATTTGAGTGTAGCTGGGGATAGTGTCCCTCCTACAAACTTCTTTCACACTCTGTGTTAATCACTGCAATCACAATGTTTAATGCTATTTTTCCTTCAAGAAATCTTATCAAATGTTTATCTTAAGTCTGAGTAGAGTAGCTTTACTTTATTATCCTCTGTAGGAAATCAGTTATCTAAAAAGATATTAAGTTATTCTGATATAATCTGTATGAGATAAAATCATGTTGTACTGTAAGTTCAATTTACCTCTATGACTCTAATTATTTCTTGTTCAGAATCAGCTCTAATGCTTTGCATGGCATTATAATCAAATGATCTGCTTGGATCATGAGCTTTCCCCACTCCCTTTTATCTTTGTACTAAATTTGTTCTCCAGAATTACTACCACCAGATTTACAGTTTGCTTTTAAATGGCTTCTACCAGATTTGCAAAACCATATGCTAATTCATTCAGTTGACTTGAATATGTTATCAAATCCTAAACCTTTCAAACTTAAAAGTAATAATTTTGCTTCAAATTTCCATTCTAGAATTTGTATCATGGTCTTCACATTTGAAGCAGATAATATATCTTGTCATAACAATGTTGCTCAAATTAAGGAAAAAAACAACAAAACTAACAAAAACCATACTCCAAACAACACAAACCCAAAATAAAATCCGTTAATGATAGAAGTAATTAAAAATTGTGGCCATTTCTAGATCTTCTTTGCTGGTTTCTAATTCCAAGTATAGAGAAGCCTCCTTATCTAGTTACTCCTCTTTGGCTATTAAATGAATAATGTATAAAGATAAGTATGTTGAAAACCCAATTTGTGTTTCAGTTTCTAATACTAGGGTAAGGCCTTTAAAATATTTACTTTTAATGTCTTCAAACTCTGAAATATTGTCATTCTCCTAATGAATCCCTTTTCTCTATTCTTTTTGTCTCTGTTCTTCTTAATGAATCTCTTTTACACTTCTTTTTAATCTCTTATTAATCTTTTTAATCTTCTTATTAAATCCCTCTTCACATGATTATTCATGTTGAAAAGCTCTTTTATACAAGTATTTAGTTTTCCTCTTTTAATATATGCTCTAATTGTCTTGGAACAACTTACTTAAAAGTAAAGTAAGAGTTCTTCCAGGTCCATTGGAACTCTTCACTCTGAGGATAGAGACACTGGAACAGGTTTCCCAGTGAAATTGTGGATGTCCATTCCTTGGCAGTGTTCAAGGCCAGGTTGGATGGGGATCTGTGCAACCCAGTCTAGTGAAAGGCATCCCTCTCCACAGCAGAGGGGCTGGAACTGATGATCTCTAAGGTCCCTTCTAACCCAAACCATTCTCTGAATTCAAATCTCAAATCTCCCCAAACTAATTAGCGTAATTAATTTATTCCCCAAGCATGCAAAAGCTTGACTTTTTAAAATCCCAAAGGATTATTTATAGATTTATTTTTGTCTATCTTGAAGACTGGCTTCAACTGAGCTCCCTCCACTTCCCACAGGAGAGCCACCACTATCCTGGTGGCATTCTGTGAACTCACTCCAAGTTTATTCAAATCCTTATTCTTCCACTAATGGAAGTCCAAAACCAACAGTCCAGGTGTGTTCTAACAAATGAAACCATTCAATGTGATTAATTAATTTAACTTTGCTACGTGTTATTTCTTCATACCAAATAAAGCACCCTTTTCCTTCTTGAGGGTATAGTTGAGACTTCATTCAGTGAGGAACACAAAGTTATAATTTTTTTATAACTATATTTTTCATTGTTTCGAATTGTGGTTCTTCCAATTTGAGGCGGAAAAAATTAAAACAACTTTGTAATAACTATGGAAATAAAATCAAACTCTTCATTGAAAAATCAGGCATGGGTAAAAAGCCCCACACCAATAACAGTAAAGATGACAGCAAACAGGAAAATATAAATTTTTCTGGAGCATCTCATATGAACTTATACTAATGATTCCAAAATTTCAGCATGTATTTGACAGAAAAAGTGAGTTTGATCTCTGTCATGAATATTTGTTTCAAAATCTTGTATAAAATTTTTGGTGAGCTTATGCAAGATACTGAAGAAATATTTTTGTCTTTGTAATCTAAAAATGGAAGTTGAGGTGAATTTTAATTATTTTGAGGAAGAATTAGTGCAGTATTTGGAAACCAGATATTATGCATAGGACTTGAATCAGATGTAAAATAAAATAAATGTAATATAAAATAAGATAAAAAATTAACTTCTCAAAAATTCAAGAAAAGAACAGATTAATCTTTCTTCAGTGTACACAATTCAGACTTAATTGTTTGGAAACCTAAGCAGCAAATTTTATGTGAATGCAAGTGTACTTTAGTGGGGTGGTATCTCTCTATTGATTTGGCACTTGTCTGCAGATTAGGGCTCTTTATTCCTTCACATTGATATTTTTTAGAAATAGGTAGGATGTCAAAAATTAACAATAAACTATAGAGTTGGATTTAATATCTAGGCCTAGAGGTTATTATTATTTTTTTTGAATTGTAGAATCTAATTCATTTGCATAACCACCTAGAATACATAGAAAAAAAAAAAACAAAAAACAAATATGTACTACTTCCTCAGTTAAAAAAATAACCTGTTAATAGTGCAAAATTTGTATCAAACAGAAGGCTCACACTGCAAAAATTTAGAAAAGCATAAAACGAGTGATTCAGCGGTAGAGATATAATAAATTAAATATCCACTTTAACATTTTTTAGGGAAGTCCATTACCTCAATTTCCACAGATGTCTGTGTTGCCATCCTTGAAATAATGTCTTGAACCTTATTATACTGTTCTTTCCCATTTATGTTCCAGTTTACATTGCGAAGTAAAAATCTCCTAGAATAACAAATGGATGCCCATCTCGTTTTTCCCTTTCACACTACCATAAACCTCCATTTACTGCTAAGATTCTTTATGCAATAATACTTTTTTCATATAAAGGAAACATGGTTATCATTGATGGTTTTCCTGGATTAATAAGCTTGCTCTTGATTTTTATACCCATTGCCTTCTCTGGTCTTTCCAGTTCCTTTGTGTTTTGTGTCGCAATGTGTCGTGTAAAACCTTTGTTAAAGGGCATTCCCTTTTTGTGATAGTCTACATTTTCAGTGGAAAATTTCCATAAGTTCCATCAAACAGCTCAGATCTGAAATTTTACCTTGATCATTTCATGCCATACAGAACAAGCACATATTATTTCCATAATATACGCATACAATTTTACCCAGAATTGCTAGCATATAAGCTGGCTACACAAGCAGAGAGTTTTCTGAACAGGCCAGTCAGAGGACACTGGTTGTATTTTCAGTTGTTCATAGTTGCACAATTATTTTATAATCTCAAATTCTGGATAAACTTTAAAAAGAATGACTGAAAAAAACTCCAAGGGTCTAAACTGTGCAGTTGCCTGTGACACCAGTACTTGCTTATTTTGTTTTTTCTACCAGTTTGTTAGGACGGAACATAATTCTTATATTAGCCACAAAACCATGTTTGCAAGTCCTATATTGGTCTGCTTTGTTTTCTAGCTAAGGTCACCATTAAAAACCGCTGTAATTTTCTTAGAGATGCAAAACATGAATTCATCAAAGTATTTTAAATGCTCAGTATTCAGAAAAGACTTTTGTTTTGCATGATCACTTTTCTCATTTTACCTTAGCTGCTACGAGTTTTTTGAAAGAAAGTGTCTTGTTTGAAAGTCTTTCAGATGGTAATAAAGATGGTAATAACTTCTTTTTTTGTGAAAATTTTAAAATGTTATAGTAGAGAAGGTCTGGAAAGGTCATCTGGCTCCTGCCCTGAGGCAGAATTAGTTATACCCAATGGTTAGCTGAGAATGTCAAAAGTAGATTTTACTGCTGGCCTTGTTGAAGTCAGATCTTCACTTGAGATTGAACAAGCCAAATTACACAAAAGGCTAGGAAGAAAACAGCACACACAACAGGCAGTCTCAGCTGCTCCTTTAAGACCCCGCAAACTTGTAGAGCATCAAGTGGTTTAAGAGATTGCTTTCAGCTCTTATTTCCCTGTGGCTCACAGCAGCACTGTGACAAAGATAGTCTTCGTTCACTAAACTGGCTTTCTTTATCAAAAGACAAAAGCAAAAAAGACAGAGATAGAGAAGAAGAAAACAATAAGGTAGAAAAATAAAGCAGGTAAAAATGTTTGTAATATTATGCAAACAATTTTTATACTATCGATTATGTCCAAGACTTGCCAAAGACAGTGAAGACAGAAATATAGTATGAATAGTGCTTTCATTCAGAATGTTTGATGCCAAAGATCAAATAATATGGCTGAGTGAATGGAGATTGAAAGGACAGGTTTGTTGCCAGATTTGCCCTTGAAGAAACTTTTAATACTTCATAAAAGAGGAATAGATGAAAAATCTCAACTGCTCAGTATTTTATTGAAAGTGCATTCTGCGGAAATTTTTAATATATTACTTTAAGTGCATTGATTTCGAATTCTCTCATTTAGCCCTTTTTTATTTGATCAGATTTTTTATTATTCTTATTGACATTAACTCAGTCTTTTTCTTTGATGCTTACAGTTTCTTTCAATATGTAAAATCAGGGTTTTGCCACTGTGAGTTTTGTAAAATTCATATTTAAAATACCTATATGAAAGGGATGGTCACATCTTTTGACCAGATGGTTGTATGGAGTGTGTTTGATGACCCTCAGGATGGAGTTTTCCCTCTTGGCTGCCAGGGCACACCACTGGCTCATACTCAGCCTGGTGTCATACAGCACCCCCAGATTCCTTTCTGCAGGGCTGTTCTCCACCCACTCCCCACCCTGTGTGTACTTGTGCCTTCATTATTACATGCTAGGAGCAGCATCCAGCATTTGGACTTCTTAAATTTCATCCTGTCAATCACAGCCCAATGTCCCAATCTATTGAGATCTCTCAGCAAGGCATCTTGTCCCATGAGAGAGTCAACAGCACTCCCAGTTTGGAATCATCAGCAGATTTACTGACAGTGCATTCAACTCCTGGATCTAGATAATTAATAAATATATTAAATAGAACTGGTCCCAGAGCTGATCCCTGAGGAACATCTTCGGTGTCTAGTCAAGAGTCACATGTAACTCCATTCTCTATAACACTTTGAGCTCCACTATTTGGTCATTTCTTCACCCAGTACACTATGTACCTACACATCTCATGGCTAGTCAACATGTCCTGAAGGATAGAGTAAGAAACAGTATCAAAACCTTACCAAAATTCACAAGAATAACATACATTTCCTTCCCTTTACCCATTAGGCAGATAACTTTATTGTAGGACAGCAAATTACTTATACAGGATTTCCCTTTTTTGAACACATGTTGACTGTGCCTGACATTTGCATTGTTCTTTAAATGCCTTTCAATAGCACTTCTCAAAGCCAAGACCAATTACAAGGAAAATTTGCTAAAAGGAAAAATGCAGATAGAAAAACATTTGAATATAAATGGGTAGCACTTGAAGAAGAAAGACAGAATTGCAGAATTCAGGAGTACAGTTCTCTAAACATTCATTTAAGATCATTGTGAGGTAAAAGCAACGACTAAAAGTTCAAATCAAATGTTCTAAAGGGAAATAAGTATCATTCATTTTGTAAATAAAAAATGTTGACAATCCTAAGAAGCCCATTAGCTCCTTAACTACAATAGGTATACAATATTTTACTGCTAGGAGTAGCATGGTTTTTCTATCCTTTTCCACGTCCTCTTAAAACAGGAAGAACATAGACATAGAAAAACCAGTGCATGCACTGTTATGATTTCAGAGCTATGGAAAACTCTTGGAAGTGATGGAAGTGATGTCTTAGCCTGTTTAGGACAACCCTAGAAAAAAGTTTTTGTCCCTTTTACCCATTTTTAATGACAACACAATTACATCTTCCTTTCTCAAGTTACAGATCTGAGATTCTACCCACCTGGAGTCCCACAATGTGACACAGATCAGGGGGGTTTCCTACACTTCTCTATCATGTGCAAGAATTTATCACTGGTGTATGATCAGAAGTATAAGTCAATATCCTGATTTTGCATAAAAAACCCAAAAAAAATCCTCCCATTAGTTGCAATCATTCACTAAGTCAGTGAAAAAAAGATTCACTAATGAAAATTTTTAAATTAGTTGTCTCAAAAAATGTTAATGATACAATCCCTAATAGAACTCTGACCCACTGCTGTTAGCAGAAGACAGAAAGCTGTGCTAATACTCAGAAAATGTAAAGAAAGATGACTAGCAAGATGTTTGACTAGTTTGACTTAAATCCTGAGAGAAATACAGGAAAATTCTTAGGGGATTACATTACTAAAAAAATTGAAAGAAGAGTGCAATTTGAATGGTATTTTTTATGGCTCTTGTAAAATACAACTGATTTTATTATATAAGAAGGTTAAAAATTGGTAACTGAAAATATATAATACACTAAAACTTTTGGAATATATTCTGTACTATATTTACATTTTGTTTTGATTAAGAATTAATGTAAATATAAATTAATAAATCTGCTTTTGGACAGAAATCTGTTAGTGGACACAATACCCTACAAGTTCTGATAAGGCCTTACTAATACTGACAATGTACCTGATAATGTTCAGTAGTTGTATCAATTATCTAGACATCAGACTACTATCTGATGATGTTTACAGATAACGTAAATTGTATTGGAAAGCTAAATAATGGCAAAGGACAGGCAAAAGACATCCTGCACCAGAGAGATCAGGAAAATATTCTGACTGCCCAGTGGCTCAACAATACACCATGGGTTTACAATCAACCTTTCAAATTCTCAGTGAATTAACACATTCTAAATAAAGAAAGAGGTGGACAGAATTAAACAAAATTGCTATGCTTTACACAGGCATCTTTCCCGAACTCATGTTTAGAACAAATTGTCTTTGAAAATACAGACAAATGAAAATTATATTTCCAAGGAGAAATGAGTGATGATCCATGGGAAAATATTAGCAATGATCCCACAGTTTAAGTAATCTTTGTAGTTAAAAGTCATCTAGCACAGTGGCTGGATCAGGGAAAGAGATATGTAGCAAGACTATTGAGGTGATTTCTCTCTTCACAAGTTCCGATGAAACTGATCCTGGAACAAACACAAAAAACCCGTGCCTGCATTTCGGGTCTTCATTTACTACAGTTGAAATATCAGATAATGTTTAGAAAACACTGCAGCCATAGCACTACTGTAAGACTATAAGGTATGAAATAAAAAGCCTCTTGAAAGTATACTTGTGATGCTTATGTTTATATGATCAACATAAATAGTTCAAGCTTCCATGCTGCCTGGTTGCATGACTGCTGATCCTAGTGGGCTGCTATCACTGATACTAATAATATAAACTAAAAAAGGAACTTATACAAACTAAAATATCAGCCAATAATATAAAATTGTTCATTCCTAAAAGAATATAGAAAGCCTGTTAAGATACCTTCAAGTAGTTTTCTGCTGCATGAGTTATTTTCCAAGAGAAAGGAGATGTCGCAGATGGTCATAGGCAATCCAATATTAGCATCTTTGCAACATGATGTTACACATGAAGAGACAAGAGTCCAGCTGGAAGGCATTAGAGCACATGCAACAGTATAGTCAAGTCAAAATATCACTTCAAACTAGTTGTATCTATATTACTAAGTATCGTGTTAATAAAGTAGACAGGTATGCAGTAAAATGGAAAAGATAAAACATTGTGATATTATTAGGGATAAAACTGCAATGCACAGCATTATTTTGTATGATAAAACACAGAATCACCATTTAATATAATTTACTATGTGATGCTGAACAACAGAAAATATATTCAGATAATGGATTAATAAAAAAATTTAGCATCTTCTACCTAGCATGCTATCAGATTATTAAGAAATGAATAAAATAATTCTTATTCTTGAAGCCATACCTATTGATTACATAAAAAATGTCTCCGTCATTGCATGTTTTTGGAAATAACAATGATGTTGTGGCAACAGAAGAAAGAAAATATTTGTCTACATTAATTACAGTTAATAACATTGGATCATAGGAGAATGGGGGTCAGCCATTCTGCAACGTCAGGCAGAATTTATCAAGTAACTTCTCCTATTTCGATATTATTTGTCCTTTACATGAAATCAAACAGCTTCATACTTTTTAACGATTATCTTTATCTTTGTTTTGTAGGTGAGCAAGGGCTCTCTCTGTGAAATGCCAGCTGCCTTGATATGTAAATGAGTCTATGGCCCTAGGGTCTTGATAGTTTAAAATGATGGGGCTAAGGTGCTTTCCTACAGTGTTGCATTCGGGTGCTCAGTTGTACCAGGTAGGTGAAACGTTTTGTCATCTTCTGTACATGCAGAGCAGACACAAAGGAAATACCTCAAAGAACTGTACTATGTAAAGTCTTTTAAGCCTTTTTTTCAGGAACCAGTTCCCACTTCTTCAGTGCTGGCTGTCAACTACCAGCTGGAACACAAAGTGCCTGGTATACCAGAGCGGGGACTATGGAACTTTTTTCCTTTGCTAACCTGAGTATTCACCTAGTAGGGAGTCTGTGGAGCACTAGTATGTGCAGCAGCCAAAAGTGTAGCCATAATACTTGAGTAGACTCAGCTGTTAGCTGAGAATGGAATCTGTGTTTGTTATGGAATACAGCCGTGATTAAAATTCATACTTTGTACGCATTCATTCAGACCAGGTCAGAAGCTCGGTCTTTATTCCTAGGAATAGTTCAGGTATGCACAGAGTGCTTCTATCAGTCTAAGCAGATGAAAGAGCTAAGGGAAGTATAAGGCCAAGAACATTATCTGCCCAGCCCACAATGTTTTTATCCCGGGGTAGGTTCTTAAGCCTGTTGGAGACATGCTGAGCTACAACCAGGCTGAAAGCACATCATGAGCAGACACATGTAGACCATGAAATGTGATACACGTCCCTATTCTCACTGTCTCTTGTGTCATGTAGCACCATCAAGATCTTCCTAACCATTATCAAACATGTCTTGCCTCACAAAGGAAAAAAAAGTTATGAGCTATAGCAAACAAAAATCCCACCAACTGTTAGTCTTCTTGCCCAAATATGAGCTGTTCCTCTCACCCAAGACATAATTGCTTGAGTTGCAGGACCAATCTGATTGTGAAGTACATATTGTTTACAGAAGGCAGAAATGAAGAGTGAATATTAATAATTAATGAATAAAAATGAATAATGAGAAGGAAAAAGAGAAAAAGGAAAACAAAAAGGAATGAGAGAATTAAAATAACAGGGTTTTCCCAACAATAAGGTAATTCCAATTTGTCTTTCAGAATTTGATGGTGACATAAGGTGCCAACTCAGACATTATTGTTCTGGAGTAAAAGGAATTAACACAGAGCTGATGGACACACTCTTCAGCCAGACTGAAGCACAGAGCAAACAAAAGGCAGATTAACTGTACTTTTTATTAAATCTCATGGAGGACAGGAGTAAATACCATTTTCATCATCATGTGCATTGAGTAAGGGGAATACAAATTTACAATGAGATGAACATGGTTCCAGTAATTATTCCCTATTTTATCCTGGAGAGTTGGTTGGGGTTTTTTTTCCCCCAAAATGTCCAATAGGCAGAATTTATGGTTTAAATAGTGAATTCTACAATGGAAATAAAGTCTTTTAAGACCTTGCATGTTGTGCTGATTTCCATTACAATTTGTAGTGCAATTTAGGCTGTAGCTTTAGTATTTAAAGGAGTTAATATAGCTTAACGGATTCATAGTCCTGACAGAATTAAAACTTAAAAATATATTGAAATTAGCTCTTGCAAATTACACTTTTTGGAGGGCTCCTTATCTGCATTTTGACTGTTATGTAATCTGTGCCTTTTGGCATAGAAATTGAAAGACCTTTTCTTGTTTGGATAAAGCATTTTCTATGCAAAAAATGATTTGTTGATTTAAATAAGGGGACGGGGGAAGACAAAGATACTGAATGTTAAATAATTTGAAAAAAAAGATAGATTAATGAATCAAAAGATAAAAATGCTCATTGATTTCAAAGAAGGAGAAAAATCCCAGGCAATCATTTTTTCACACATAAAATAACATTTACACTGCAAAGAACTGCAGACTTGATGCTGGTCACAGTGGATTAAATCTGTAGTGTATGCAGTACAGGGCATACTGGATTTCAAAAGTGTCTATTTCTAAGCAAAAATCCATGTGTAGAAAGATAGATTGTAAACTGAACAGGTTAATACTTTCAGACAGAACAATAAACATGTGATTATGGTTATTGTCAAGCAAGGCCAGATCACCTATATTATTTACTTTTTCAAATGGGATTTTTTTCAAACATTGTAATACTGAAATGTGTGATGTAAAATGCAAGTCCAGAAGTTTCAAAGGCCATGATATGTACATGTACAGATCTAGGTTTGTTGGAGAGAAAAGATGTCAAATTTACATTACATTAGTTTGATTTTACTTACATAAAATTGCAAGTCTTGTACATTTACAGTTGAAATACTGAATTAGGTCTTTGTATTTAAAATGATCAAACAGTATCAGCATTATTTTTAAGAAAGTGCTAATCTATCATGCAAGGCTAAAAAAAGCTCTCTAGAGACAGCAGTGAGAGACAGATAATCTAATATGTCAAATGAAGAATCTCTGTGATAGTTTTTTGTGGATATTTCCTAGTTTCCATGTTAATACTGTCCCTGCCCAGTTCCATGGGGTCCCCACCCAGCAGGAAAGACAGAGAGAAAGACATTCACAAGTTTAAGATAAACATAACAGCTTCTTTTCTGTTTGGAGAGTAATTCACAACCTGTATAAAACCAGCTAATGTGATCTCAATTCAGAAAAGTATTCTCAATACTTTTATATAACCTCGAGCTTTGTGGTATCCAAGACAGGAACATTCACAAGTATCTGACAACTAAATGAACCATGTATTTTTTTAGATACTTCTACTGCTTATGTGGAAAAAAAATTAAAATGTTTTTTTGGAAAAGCATATAATTTATTTTTGAAATGGCATTTCTAGGAAGTTCTAAATTAATTTGAAGAAAATGGGAAAAAAGTGAGCAAAAAATTGAATAAAGAGGAGAAAAAACAAGGCAAATGATAGGTAATCTTGTTTATAAGAATTAACCTAGATATTTTGTAAGGGAGGCAAAAACACAAATACATGGTTCATGGCCAAAATACATAAAACACCCTGCATGTAGTGAAAACAGAGAAGATAACAACAAAGCATAAAGATGCTTAAAGATCCTGCTTAAACGGGATTAGGAAGAATCCCTTCTATACTGCTTCTCTCAGTTAAGGATGTTGGGCTGATAAAATTTCTTACTTAAATGCTAGCAGTTCCACCATGACCTTTGCAGTGTTCCCTATCACCTTTCTTACACAGCACTGTTTTTGTTTGCCATTCACTGCACTTTGCTGCTACAATTTAGCCATTACATGTAAAGTACTGTCTTTTACTCTCTTATTGAGTTGAACAAATTACAGTTTTAAAGAGCTATACGTGGGACTGGCAAGTGAGTGGTAGGTATGTGTATTTATATGTGTTTTTCTACTCTAACCTTCTCAGATGACAGTGATGGATGCTGGGGTGCTGAAACACAATAAAACTGAATGAAACACTGAAGGCTTGCAATCTCTAAAGCCAGATTTTATCAGAGTAAGAAAAGAGTGTTTCAGAGCATGACCTCCAAATACTGAAAATGGAAATATTTTCAATTAGATTTACAAATAAATATTTACAAATAAATCTAGTATGATTCCTCTCTCTGTTGCAGAGAGAGTCCCTAGAATGATTTAACCTGCTCAGGTCAGACTCCCTGAAGCCTGCTGTTACCTTCTGCTCCCTTTGCTCCATGCTCCTGGGACCCTGACTGAATACATCATCTCGGCAAACAACGATGAGCCTTGCCCCCTCTGGCAGAAGAACCCATCTGATGCACAATCCAGCTGCCACAGATATATAAACAAGATAACAATCTGCTCTGATACCCAACTATATTATCTTAAAAAAATATGCAATCCATTGTCTTTTCAATAAGGTGTGAACATGTGAACTATACCAATTTTCACAGCTGACTAAAGTGATCCTTCTCCGTGCTGCTTATAGAACTTGACATATTCCTACTAAATTAGAGAAAGCTAGCAGCCACGTGGAAGGCCGTTTGATTGTCTAGAAAGACAATTACACCACAAACTGTAAGGCACCTGATATTAGACTCATCATTAAAATGCTTGGAGTCAGCATTATGATGCAGTTTCTGCAGTTCTTGAATTCCCAGGCTAGCTAATTCTGGTAACAGAGCTTTTTGCATGGTACTTTTGGTATTATTTATCAGGCCCCTATAATCAGCAGTTTCAAAATGCATATATTTTCTCTTTTTTTTCTTTTTTAGGTCTTTTCTCACATATTTCCAAAAAACAAATACATGTTTCATATGTAAGTTGGTTTTAAATGAAATCTATTTTCAGCACTTCACAAAGCAGTATAAGAAGATGAAAATCTACAGAATTTAACTCAAGGATCATGCTAAACCTACAGTTAAAACAATAACTTCTATTTCCCAGGGCATTTGCGAGTGCCGCAGGTATGCTTAATCCTGTAATTTCAAGAGTCTAAGGCCATTACTTCCACTTAAAGTAGAAACAACCATAAAAAATATACAAAAAGAGCATTTATAACATTTTGAAACTTTTCAGGGGTCTTAAATATAACTATATATACATATATAGACATACATGAATTTCCAGAATATTATTTTTGATAATACTGTAGCCCTATCAATGTCATTGATATTTACAAATACAATGTAATACAAAATCTGAGGCATTATGGCATTATCTTCTGCTGTATAGTCTTTGCAAGGCTATTACAGTTTTGAAGACTCATGATTTGTGAAAGAATATTTAGCACAAATAGGACTGGGCGTGTACGCAACTGACCTGAGAACTGCTGTGAAGAACCAATCTTTATAAATGTCCTTAGACCTTAAAATTTTGATGGCTTTGCCCCAAAAAAATTCCTTTGTCACTTTAGTTCTTTTTTTCCAGATCACTTTAGTTCTTTTTTTCCAGAAGAGATACATTGGACTACTGCTTTCAAATTTCAGTGTCAACCCAAGTTCTCCTTTATCTGCCATAGCTGCCACATTTGCCAGTCCAAAATATTTTCTAGGATAAAGAAAGCTTGTTTCTTTAAACATAATTTCTTTGGAAACTTTAAACTTTGGTAAGTGCTACAAATAGACAGACCCTCAGACAGAGAGAAAAAAACACGTCCTCTTCACTTTCATATTTGTCAGACTATTAAGTCACAAAATCAGGGAACTATAGAATAGTTTGGGTTGGAAGGTACCTTAAAGATCATCTAGTTCCAACCCCCTTGCTGTGGACAGGGACACCTTCCACTATACAAGGCTCTTCCAAGCCACATCCAGTCGGGTCTTGAACATCTCCAGGCATGGGGGCAACCTGTTCTAGTGCTTTACCACCCCCACAGTAACATGTAATCTACACCTCTTTCACTTTGAAGCCATTCCCCCTTCTCCTGTCACTACATACCCCTGTAAAAAGTTACTCTCCATCTTTCTTGTAGGCACCTTTCAGTTACTGGAAGGCTGCAACTAGGTCACCCTAAACCCTTCTTTCCAGGCTGAACAATCCCAGTTCTCTCAGCCTTTCCTCATAGGAGAGGTGCTCCATCCATCTTATCAATTTAGTGGCCTCCTCTGGACTCACTCCAACATGTCCATGTCCTTCTTGTTCTGGGGACCCCAGAGCTGGATGCTGTGCTCAAGGTGGGATCTCACCAGAGTGGGGTAGAGGGGCAGAATCCCCTCCCTTGCCCTGCTGGCCATAATGCTTTGGATGCAGCTCAGGATAAAATTGGCTTTCTGGGCTGTAAGCAGATATTGCCAAGGCATGTTCAGCCTCTCATCCACCAGCATCTTCTTGTCAGGGCTTGTTGGAGACTGAAATGTAATAGTTTATGGCTTAAACATCTTCATGTCAGGAAGGATTTTTGCCTATTATAACAGAACTGTATAACAAAAGCTGCATGGAAGACCACCACGTCCTGACTGAGACACTGCACAATGATGAAGATAAAATGACTCAGGTCTGGACTAGGGAAGAAGAATACATTCGAAAGATTAAGCCTAACACCTTCAGGGTGGAGACCACAGCCCCATGGTTATCAGTTGCCAGGCTCAAACACACCAAAGAGGGGAGGAGGGGAGGTCTTGGGTGTGTCATAGAAAAGCTTCTGGTCAGAGGCAGTTAACACCTTTCCTTCTCTGTGCAGACCAGCCCAGCTGCAGGGGCCACCTCACCCCGGGAAAAGCCACATCCATGTGAAGGACAGCAAGAGGGGGTGTCATGGCCCATCAAACATCCCCCTCAAAGGGGTCCCCAGACCGTGCACCAAAGCACTGTGGCATGATACAACAGATTACAGTGTTGCAAGGGGCAATGTCAAAATTACCCACCCCAGGGGAGGCACCTGCATGTTCCCAAACATATATTAATACATTGGATTCTAAAACTTTCAGTGGCACAGGGTGACAGGGGGCCCTCACTGCCAAGAATACCAGATGGAGGTAACGAGACATTGTTGGGGTCCTCAGAAGGGTGATATGCTTCTTTACCCCTGTCACTCTCCCTGTTCCCCCTCCTCCCCCACCTCTTTTGTTCGTTTTCTTTCTTTCTTTCTTTCTTTCTTTCTTTCTTTCTTTCTTTCTTTCTTTCTTTCTTTCTTTCTTTCTTTCTTTTTCTTTCTTCCTTTTTTTCTCTTTGCACTTTTGCTATTAAATAAAATATATCAATTTTTTATGGGCACCAACATCTAACCTCCTTTGGTTTTAATCAAGTTTTGGAGTATATTTTGAACCTTTCTGGGTTCAATCCATTTTATTCACACATACTTAGTTTTCTTTGCTCTTCTGTGTTAAGACTGGATCGTAACAGGGCTGCTCTTGATCTGTTCATCCCTGTACCAGTTTGAAAGCAAACCAGTGAGAGATTGCAAGTCAGAACTACAATTTAATAGGAAAATTAAATTTTCCTATTCCTGCTGCTCACGGAGGTCCACAGTGAAGCAGAGATCCACCTGCAATCCAGGGACAACTCCACATTGGAGCAGGTGAGTACTTGAAAGAAGGTATGACCCCGTGGGAAGATGGCACTGGAGCAGACTCATGGCAAGACCTGCGGACATGCCTTAGGGACATGGTTTAGTGATAGACTTTGTAGTTCTGGATTACAGTTGGACTCAATGATCTTAAAGGTGTTTTCTGATCTAAATTATTCTATTATTCTCTGCAGGAGAAGCAGAACCATACCATCTGTTCCACTTGTCTAAATATAGTAGCTCAAGGGAACTGTATATCTTCTCATTTATCAAATTTTACAAGTACCTGTAGAATAGCAGAATATTTTGTCTGGATGAAATCCCTGTCTCCAGCTCTCAATTTATTTTTTTTCCTCAAATAGCATTGACTAGGGTAAATAGCTGATCTCAGCAAGTCACACTCAAGCCACTGAGAGTTTATGGGCTTATTAGTGAAAGTAGAATTAATAAACTAACAAATTCCTAGTGTGTACAATCAAGACAAGAACAGTACTATCTATCCCCATGGCATATTTATTTTTCAGCTGGAAAATATACTCAGCAACTCCCCAACCTGCAAGAAATACTTACAATTTTCTTTTTAGACAGGAAGCATTAGTCCCTCATTTTGTCTCATCATGTCTCTCAGACTGCAAATGGCATGATGATAATGAAAGACATTATTTGCACTGCAATGATTTGACTCAAGTAATGGAAGCACAGATCTTCTGAAGAAAGCTGACAGCAGTGAATCTTAGATGTTACTGGGAAAACAAACAGGCAATTACCAGCATTTGGCAGCTGAACTTCCCAGCTGAACAGGAAATATGAAAGAGGAATGCCTAAATCAGAAGCTACAAATTATTTCTTAAGAAACCCCAAACACCACTAGAAAAACAACAAAACCCCTCTGTGTGTATTAAACATTTACATTTATAGTGTAGGAGGAAATATATAGAAACCAAAATGAGAAAACCAAACTTGATACATTTGCAAACACAGTGGGCCCTGGGAACTCACAATGAGGGTGTCCCCAGAACAGGAACAGAACATGGACCTGCTGGAATGAGTACAGAGGAGACCACCAAGTTGATCAGAGGGATGGTGCACCTCTCCTGTGATGGAAGGCTGAGGGAATTGGGGTTGTTCAGCCTGGAAAGGAGAAGGCTTTGGGGTGATCTAATTGCAGCTTTCCAGTACCTGAGGGTACAGGACTGATGGGCCAAGATTTTTACCAGGGCATGTAGTGACAGAACAAGAGGGAATAGCTTCAAACTGAAAGAGAGCAGGTTTAGATTGGATATTAGGGAAAAGTAAGGGTGGTGACGCACTGGAATGTGTTGCCTGAGGAAGCTGCAGATGTCCCATCCATGGGGGTGTTCGAGGCAAGGTTGGATGGGGCTCTGAGCAACCTGGTCTAGTGGAAGGTGTCCTTGTCCATGGCAGGGGAGTTGGAAACAGATGGTCTTCAAGGTCTCTTCCAACCCAAACCATTCTATGATTCTATACCACCATGAGCTATAGGCAAATCTCTGCTCCCATGCCTGGAGCACCTCCTCCCTCCTTCTTCACTGATCTTGGTGCACAGCTGTTCCTTTCACCTATTCTCATTCCTCACTTCTCTGCCCACAATTATTTCTCAGCAACAGCTTTTTTTTTTTTTTTTTCTTTCTAAAATAGGTTATCACAGAGTTGTTACTACTACCTCTTCTGGGCTCAGCCTTGGCCACTGGCAAGTCCGTCTTGGACCCAGCTGGCATTGGCTCTGTTGGACATGAGGTAAGCTTAGAGCATCTCCTCAGAGAAGCCACCCCTGTACCCACCCTCTCCCCCCATTACCCGAATCTTGCCATGCAAACCCAATACAACTGATTCCCAGGAGTTATCCTCACATTTTAAGCAATTCAGGAGGTTGGCACAAGGTATATTTCTGATGTGTCAGGCAGTACATTTCCAGAGCAGTCCTTGGCACTGGACTTAAATTAGGGTATAGTGCTGGCATATAGCACACTGCATACACTCAGAGCATTCTTACTGACACATCCTTATCTCAGTTTTCTTTCTTTAGGTTCAAGAACTAACAGCTATTGAGAAAATGCAAGTATCTTGAGGAAGATGGATCAGTGGGATCCCTGACTGTGGAACCTCGAATCTCATAAAAACTTGGCTATGTACAGATTCATATCAAGAAAAAGAGTTGGCCATTCAGAATAAATGTTCATGTCCTATCAACTTTCTTTTGGGGATTTTAATGAGAGTATTATGTTATCCCTGTTTAATTGGACCTTTCCAAATACACAGTCCTCTATAATGGAATCCAGGTATATGTTTTGATAATGTTAAGTGAAAAATACAAGAAACTTTTATCCCAAAAAAGGGTAATGATTTTTCAGATATTAAATGACTGTTCATAGTGATGATTTTGTATTGCTTTTGTTAAAAAAACCCACATAAAATACAAGTTTTAATGTAGAGAAAATACTGAAATGTATACAGAAAATTAAACTAAGTCCCTGTTGCCTCCCTTGCTATCACTTTTCTTAGCAGCCACAATCATAATCATTCTCCCATCTTTAGAGCTGAAAAATTCACTGCAGTGTCATTTCCAATTTCTACATTTTTTTTTTCTGTTCCTTATTATGGATAAGTTTATACAGCAGAGTCCAGAGTAGTCTGGGCCCTGACAGCAGTATATCTGTGAAAATCCAGACTAACAAATAGAACACATGGCAGAAAATGTATTTGTTGTTCTACATAGATATAATCCAAACTTCACACTTTTGTCTGAGATAGGAGCCATCTGAAAACCCAAAGCAAAATATGTGAGAAAAAGTCTAGCAGCAATGAAGCTTACACACTGATGAATTTTTATTGATTTTAGTATATAGGTATGATTTTTAAGTTGGTCTAGAAGTGAAGACAAATTCCTCCCCAAAGAATTTCAAATTTCTTTATAGGAATTTTTTTACTCCCTTAAGTTTCAATTTTGTACCAAGCTGCAAAATGGGCAATTGTAAGATATGGCGTATGGTAGATTGCAATTGTCTAAATTTTGCTTTGTTCTGATTCTAATGTGTATGTGTGCATTAGTTAAGCATGAATCTCACAGTTTGTGAGATTTTAAATAGTAGACCTGAACTTTGAACTGTACAGTTCAAATACTTCTAGGTACTCTGCATGACAAGTTGTAACTTTGTGTTTGTACAGTGAAAATTCAAATAAGTTTTAATACTTAAGAAGGGTTACAAAACACTAAACTAATATATTAAATGGCAAGTATTTTCAGTATCAATCTTATGTAAATAAAACACCTAAAAATATTTTTTCTAGTACCTAGCAAAAATATTATCTGTATTTCATGTGTGTTCAGCTCAGTGGATAAAAATAATCCATATTCCCTTTATAAATTTAAGCTTATTTGAGTTGTCAGGTGAGAAAGAATGGGGGAAAAGAAGTAATGGAATGATACATACTGAATGTGGGCATTTTGTTTAGAAAACTTATATAACAAAAAGGGAATAGTTGAAAATGGGAAAAGAACTCATGGGTAGCAGCTGATAAAGCAGAAGGAATAGAATCTGGTGTACCACAAATACACCTAATCTCATCCATGATTTGTATACTACCCTGGCTGCAAAAGTTTGCAATACTGATGATTTTTTCCACAAGAACCAGCCATGAAATATCCTACTTTGATTGAAAGAAAATTGAAGAAATGCTTATTTTTCTTTTATTAAAAAAATAGTGTATTTTTTCCCTTTAGGTCATGCCCCAGTTTTCAGCTTAATGCTGTGACTCCACAAGAATTATAAAAGCACAGGGAAAAAACTGAGACATATGTGCCTTGCATCTTATTTACTAATTTTTTGGTACTGAGGGTTTTCATACTTTACATTTCAAAGCACTGTCCAGAGCAGAACAAATTATTTGTAAAATAATTAATTAAACAGATTATTTAGTAAATTCAACCTTACTCTCTCCATGTAGAAAACACATACATGGACTTCATTTGCCCAAATTGTGCTTTATTTAAAATAAATGTAAAGATTTTTCAAATGTTTTTATTTCCTAGTTCTGAGATTTGTCCTGCATTCATCTGAAAATGTATGAGAGTGTATATGTCAGATTTCTATGGTTGCATTTGCATTACTGCCTAATTTTTCTCCCCCTCTCTAATCCAATAACATAATCAAATTATACATCTGAATAAAGTAGGGAGCAGAGATAAGAGACTAAAAAGAGCTATGTAACAACCAGAACAACATTATTACTAATAATGTGACATTTAAGTTATATGTGGAACAGGAGGGAGGTCACTGATGTCACTGAAATGCCACTGTCAATTTTGTTTAAAAGGTCATTGGGATTGGGAGAGGCTTCCAATAAGTGAAAGAGAGAAAATACCACTCATATCTTCAAGAAGGACATAAAGAAGCATCTGGGGAACTGCTTGCTACTCAGCTACACCTCAATCCTTGAGTAGATGATGGAGCAATTATTCTTTGAAACTATTTCTAGACACAAAATGGACAAGAAAGTGAATAGGAGTAATTAGCATGGAAGGGAAATCATGCTTAACCTACATTACAGTGTTCTACAATTAGGTGTCTAGCTTGGTAGGTGATGGAAGAGCAGTGGATGTGTTTACCTCAGCCTTAACAAGGTTTTGGACATGATGTCCCTTAACATCTTCATAGACAAACTGACAGAGTATTCACCAAAGTAATCACCAAAGATTAGGTGAGCACACACTGAGGTGAATCAAAAACTGATTGAACTACCAGACCCAGAAGAGGATGAAAAAGAATAACTCTTGAAATTCACATTGTAAACTTCTTGGGAGATAAAAAGTCTCTGCAGTCTTTCTTTCTCCATTTTGCTCATTTTCCCATGCAGTGATCTGGAGAAAGGAGACCCCTATTATTCTGTTTTCTTCTCTGTCTTCTCCAGGAGTTGCTATGGTTACAAACTATTTGAGCAGGCTGGCATTTCTATGCACACAATCTCTGTGCTTTGCAAAAAGGGAACTGAGGTCTCCCATATATTCTATTCCTCCCCATCTTCCCTACCTCCTAGCCCCTGCTTCTTTCAGAACTGTACCCTTTGAAAACTCTTAGGGAGGTTTGCCTAATTAGGGATGTGAAACATTTTCCAGTACCAGGCTAACAATGATGACATTTCTCTCATGTCTAGAGACAGGATTTTGTAACTGCAAATACATGCACATAATTACATGTGCATGTATGAATACCAGTCCTTTGGAGTTCAAAAGACCTACTCACATAATGAAAGTTACGTGTGAATTTTTATTTTATTTGTCACTTACATTATATTCTCCTCTGCAGTAAAGATCATTCAAAGATGATTTTAGGAAAGTATCTAGAGCAATGTTTCATGTAGAAATTCTAGGCTTCATTTTAGTAACCATACTAATTATTCTAGGATATATGCAAAGTTGTTTACCCATTTGAAAAATGTATTTGTTCATATGAAAGAAAAGCACTAGCATTATGTTTATAAATATATATTGTTTTGAATATTTTTTGCCTCAACAAACAAAATCCACTTTTAATGTAATCAAACACTTGAAACTACAACAGTCAAAACTGGAAACTCTTTGTGAAACATATAACTAGTTTCAGTATCCCTATAGGCCTAAAAACCTATTTGCACACCACTGGTTAAAGTTACAAAATCTAGTGCAATTTATTTGCAGTCAGTGCAAAATTTAAAATAGTTTCTTTGCCTCAATGGTTTTCAATGCTTTTTAAATAATTATGATTTGAATTTCATAGTTCATGCCATTTGGACACTGCTGAGCTGAGCGATCTTTATAAAAAGTCATTGCAATATCATGTCCCCATGGTTGACTTTGGCATTAATTTAGAATTTTTGTTGCTGAAGATTTTCTTTTTCCCAGTGGCATTTGCCATCTTTTCAGTGCAGCAGCTTCTCAGCTTCTGTCATTGATAATCTGTTACTAGTTCTGATCAGTTCTGGGAGATGGGTTACTTTGACACACCTTCTGTGACTTACTCAGTTGAATTTGTCATTGCCCACTTTTAGAGGGACCTTATTTGAACAGTTCTTTTATCTTTCAAGCTGGTATCAAAATAACCTTCTTCCATGTCAAAAAAAGTAATCTGTAGACTACACTGGCTATTGCACCCTCAGTGGACACTGCTATCCCATGGAAAGCAAACAAAAACTACATATTGATTACCTTTACTTATCTAAAATTGTCCTTTCCTCCTATGTCATTCTGGGCTTTGGATCTTACACTCATCATGCAATAAAGTAAGGCTTATTTTTCTCCCCAAACTGCTCTGAAAACTCTCTTAGTGATTCTGTCTGTTAACAGGACAAATTCAGAAACGTATAATTTAAACTCAGATCCATAACAGGCAATATCAGCCTAGGTTATCAGATCATCACATGAGTGCTAAAGCAGGCTGTTGCTGAAGAAATGAGGGATTTTCAAAACAAGAAGTTTAATAGAACTCTCCAGATAAAACTTTCTATTGAATAAATTTTACTGGTGTTTCTCAAGGTGGAGATGGTCCCAATTTCTTGATTTTTTGTCATGTTTTGTTTTCAGAAAATCTTTTGTGTATTGTTCTGTAACAATAAGCACAGAACAGACAAGAATTTCAGTCAGAACTAGATAACTGTGAGTTAGTGAAAAACATGAATGCATCTATATGCACTGTTAGCAAGAGAGGTTTTTTCTGATTGTTTTATTTTTTTCTGTCAGGACTGTGGTATCTCTGTGCATGTGTTTGCATCTTCTGCACATTTATGAACAGAAGGAATCCATGGATGTTCAAGGTCAGATTTAGAGGCAGCACTTTAAGACTGAACTGCAAAATCTTATAGATACAATCAGATTCTTATTTTATAAGCCACCTTTCTTTTACCTTTCTTAAAAATATGAGTTCAAGGATCTGATAACTGTCTAACAACTGTTGACTGAAAATTCAATTCCAGCAACAAGGCTGCTGATCTGCGGAATGTTGGGACCTAATGAGACAACAGAATTTAAACTAGTTGTTTTAGATCCTTGTATTGGTTTGGAAAATAAAAGATGTCATTTTGCATGGAAAAGAAGTCTTTATAGCTCTTTGCAGAACAAGAAAGACTGCTAAATATTTGAAAAATGCTCTCAGCTACAAGAGGAAGTTATAGCTATAGATAGCTAGACACATATATGTATATCTTAAAGTTTTTTATAGACATGTGTCTTAGATTAAGAAAATTATATGAGGCAGAGACTCCAAAAAGTGTTACCTCTCCTTTAGTCTTAGCCACTCCCCTTTCACCAATAAGGAGAGAAAAATGTGAGAAGATATAAGTGAAAAAATAACATTTTTGTAAAAAGAAAAGCAGCAACAACCAAGATAACAGCAATAAACTCTACATACAAAGGCGATGAGTCGTATGTTCCCCCGGGTACAAAGAAAACAAGAGGGTGCAGAAGCCCCTCCTCCCAAGATGGCAGACACCATAGCAGACCACATGGCCCAGAAGACAAAATAAGATGGAGAAGCCATGTTCTCCATCAGGGAGGAAAAAAAAGAGAACTTTTGCCTCACAGTGCTTCAGCTTCTTGGGTTGCAACTCAGAGCCTTGCCCCAGGCAACCGTCTTGGGAGCCCAGAGGGTAACAAAAGAGAGCTCTGTGTGTTCATTTCCTGTTTATAAGGGGACCCCACACTCCATCCTTTCTGTGAACGTGGGGTAAAACACACAAATCCTGTTTCCTGGCTTGCCAAGTTAAGGTGACGGTAAAGCAGAGTGTGCAGATTGATGGAGTAAATGGAATACATAGGTTTGGGTCTGTTTTTATTTTGTGGGGAGGGGGCACCTAGGACACCATGAACTCCAGATTTTCATATCAATTTCTGAGATGTTCTAGGACATCTCAAATAAAGTTTCTCATTGTTAAGCAGCTTATAACTGTCCTAAAGCAGAACAAAAGAATGGTTGGAAAGGTATTTTGGGACAAACTGACCTCTGAATCAACTGCTGAATGCCATTAGATTAAGAACTTGCGTTCTTAGAATGACTGATTACAATTCAAGTCAACAATTCAGGAGGGCTAGGGCCTAGTTTGGATGAGTCTGGAAATCTGGCAAGAATAAACATATTTCATGGAACCTATGAAAAGTATCAAATCATAGACCCACAGAATAAAATCATCAAGGTAGAAAAAGATCTCCCAGGTCTTTGAGTCACACCTTTCAGTGAACACCACCATGCCAACTACAATACACCACTAAGTGCCACATACAGTCGTTTCTTGAAGACTTCCAGGGATGGTAACTCTACTACCTCTCTGGACAGTCTGTTCCAATGTTTAACCAACTTTTGAGTCGAGAACTTCTTCCTGAATCTCCCCTGGTGCAGCTTGAGGCCATTTCCTCTTACCATGTCACTGGTTGCCTGAGAGAAGGGGCCAATCACCATCTTGCTAATCTGCCAAAGTATAATAGATACAGCGCAGTAAGGACATATCAGACTTAAGTACCTATATAATTTTTCATAACAATTAATTTTTTATGTTCTATAAAACTTTTTACCTATGTGTTGCACAGCAAATATTTTAGCAGGAAATAGTAGACAGAAATAAAGGACCTCTGCTAAAGGGAGATCAAACTAATTTCTATTTTGTGGCATCAATTAAACTAAAAGAAAAATGGTTTAGATTTATCTTCACTTCATAAAGAACTCAACAGCAGAAGATGAATAAAAGATTTCTGGCAGTCATTATGGAAACAAAATACCTGATAAGTAAGGTGAGTAATGCATATTGAACAAAATGAAAAAAGCCAAAAATTCTTATTTTGATCTAATCAATAAATTGTTCCATCCAGATTTGATTTTTGCACTATATCTATATATCTCACTATAATATCATCAGGCTCTTCAGATCTCCATTTATATAAATTAAAATTTGCTTTCTGAAGATATGAATTCCCACTGACTTCAATGTGTGTAATATTGAGGATCTGAGGCAAAGCATAAAACTAACTGTAGCTTGGCATGTGGTGGTGAAGCACAGAGTTCTTCCAGGTAATTGTTTCTCTGTATAGCTAAATAGAAAAAGAAAAATTAGAATGGTATTTTGTAGGCTTAAGAAACTGATTATCTCTGTAAAACTTGAAAATTTATATTTTTTTATCTGTAATCCATGCATTTGATGTATCATACGATTTCTAGAAAGCCAAAGTATTGGTATAGTAGATCAATAACTTTATGTCAGCATAAGGGAACCCAGTTAGGCCTGAATTCATCCTGCCAGTTTTAGCCATCAAAGCATCTAACTCACAATTTTTCTATAGTTGCCAGAATAGCTATCAGAGGTTTTTGAACAGTGATTCAAGCTACTCCAGTTATAAGCAGATAGACTTGCCCTTTGAAGACCCTGCCTCCTATCCCTGCCCCCACCACCCCCTTTTCCTTATAATTGATTAAGTAAAAACCTAAGAATTGGCTGATATCTTAACTGAGCATCTAAAATCAGGACAAATGGCTACTGTATGTTTAACTGTGGTTAAAGAAGTAAATGGAGACTAGGGACAATGGCCAGGAGTCCTTTTTCTGCTGCAGAGTTTGTACAATGAGCAATTCTTACATACTTCTAAGCATAAACCACAGCATTCTCGTGTCAAGGGACACACACAGGCATACATTTAAAAGACATGCCAACTGTCTTCCACGACAGCATCCCATCATCAGAGCTGTTTTTGCTGTTCACCCTAGGCAGCCATTTACTTTGTCTTGGCTGAAGTGAAATCAGGCCAGTGCTTTTCGTCATCACAATTTATTTTTGTGTGTGTGTGACCAGCGTGACGATTCTGACATTAGAGTCTTTGCCAACTCCCATGCAGGGGATAATCCTCCTCCTTAATTGGAACTGCTCAGTGTAACCAGCAGAGTAAGAAACTGCTGCCACTGCAAGATCACCTGCTGGCTGAAGAGGCATTTCAGGCAGCCACAGGGAGCTGGGATCTAGCCTGTTGCACTTACTAAATCTTTACTCCTGCAGTAAATGATTATCTTGTCGTGTACTTGACATCGTGAGCCTACTGAAGACCTTCAGAAGGAAATTTTGTCCCTTTCAGACTTTTAGCTCTCAGATAGAATGGTGCAGAAAGGATACTTTTTTATGTAAAAGAAAAAGAATAATTTTCTACATTAACTTTGGTAAAATTATTAGGTAGTAGATCAGTTACTGGGTTGTTCCTGTTACATATTCAAGCTTAGGCTTACAGGATGTATTGTAAAAAGTTTACACTAAGCCTAACTGAAATTAAAATAGAAGGAAAATTATTTTGTTTTGATCAAAAATGAAAACAAAAAATGGAAATAAATAATGCCACATTATGGTTAAGTCTGAAGGATAAAGATATATATTTACACATATGACCAAGGAGAAACAGACATAAAATTGGTAAAAATTTAAGCCAACATGCATCAAAACTGTTTTCTCATCTTCAGAAGACACGTGTAAAAAAACCTGCATGCAAGTGTAGCAGAGAATTTCATGAATCAGGAGCAAAGTTCTGCTGACGGAAAGATCTGCATAAGGATCTCATTAATAACAATCTTGTTAGTTAAAACTCTCCTTTCCTATCCTGTCTAGCCTTGACCTGCATATATTATGCAGGTTTTAAACATCTGGTTTTGCTGTTTTGCTGAATAGATGAGCCTGATGCATCGCTAAAGCACATGACCTTCAAAAGCTTTTTCAGAACAGCATCAGTCTGTCAGAGAGAATGCCAGTGGGAAAAGAAAAAAAAAAAAAAAAGAAGAGAGAAAATAAGCAAACAAACCACACAACAGTAGAACTTATTTTCCATTTCAGTGGGAATCTTTTTTTGCTGTTGCTGTTTCCAGAACTGAACTTGATCTGTAAAGCAACTTCCTAAACAGAACAAGAAATAAGGCAAGATGAAGATTTTCAGTTGTAGTGATAAAACTTAATGGTTTTGATTACCATTTCCTACCTGAAGTTATGTATTCTTGGGTTACTGTAGTGTTTAAAGATCCTTCTTCTCAGCATACCCTTAGGAAAAATTGCTAATGTTATAAACGTTTTCTTAGAAAATCAGAATCCATTTTAGTAACATATATGGAGTTAACACCCTGCAGGCATTGGAGACTAAATAAGATTCCTACACCTATCAAACAATGAATCTAAAGAGAAGTATCAGTATTTGATAATACTTCTGTGTTTTGTGTTTATTACAGACTACCCTGGGTTGTACACAGACAGACATTTTAAAAGTACACTCTCCTCAAGAATTAAGTAATCTTTATCCTTCTGTACCATACTAGACTAAATTATATTGGCTACCAGTATGACCCAGTGTCATGTATTTGTCTTAGACTCTAGTACATCCAGCCTGAAATAAGTTCTTATCACCTGTAAAAGTGCAGAATGGAAAAGACTTCCCTTACCCAAAACAATTCACAGCCTGATTGAAGAGATTTATTTGAGATCTGCCCGTGGTTTAGCAGCTGGTAGAATTAGAATGTAAAACTAGAAGAATGATGGACATAACAAATGTTTTAAATTTCTGCAATAAATATAGTCCAGGTTTCTGCCAAAATTTATGGCTAGAAATTTACCATTTCATTCACAAAGGAAAGATCAGTGCTGACTTACAATTCTCATATACTCACACTGGCCTTCTACTGATGGTTCCCTTATGAACCTGAACTTGTGTCAAATTCCTGTTTAATGGAACCCAAAACAGAAGGGAGACATCTGAGTGCAGTGCAACTCCTGTAAATACAGACATTCTTATGCTTGGTACTTGAGAAATTTTATTCGTACTAGGCCTAGCAGTGCATTCCTCTCTACATCCTCACAGAGTGTAGCAATCTTCCAACTGGTAAAAGAGAAAAAATAAATCATCTTATTTTTCCTTCTCTTTCTTATGGAACGACAAGTTTTATATGAAAGTGAAAAATGTCCTCTCTGGTTTTGAAAAAATTTTCTTGGTTCTTTGGAAGAATCTTGGTAAAAAAAAAGTGCTTATACTTTTTATGTAAATAGCTTAAACAAATATAAGTCCATTTCCCTTTAACTCTTTAACTTTTATGGTATTGGGAATTGCCATATGCCCACATAGAGCCTATACTTGATATAGAATGAATGACGTCAGAACATTTTCATTTTTGCTTGACATGCCTATTTATTTGAATTTACTTTTACATACATCTGTTATGCTCTTCCTCATATTCAGCTGATGCATGGGAAGTTCCACCTAAACACGAGGAAGAACTTTACTGTGCAGGTGACTGAGCACTGGAACTGATTTCCCAGAGACGTTGTGGAGTCTCCTTCACTGGAGATATTCAAGAACCATCTGGACACTGTGCCGTGTGCTCTGGGATGACCCTGCTTGAGCAGGGAGGGAGGTTGGACCAGATAACCCACTGTGGTCTCTTCCAACCTGACCCATGCTGTGATTCTGTAATACACATAATTTGATAGTGTTCTGATCAAGATCTTAAGCATCTAGATCTGTATGTAAATTTTGGGAACATGAAAAATCCAGAGAATAGTTCTCAAATACTCAGGCACCAAATGCTTTAATTTGAATCTGGAGTTCTAACAAGTATTATTTCACTTCATATCCTCTTTTATCTGCTCCTACCTTTTAAGACAGATAAATATCTTGATTTTCTGAATTTTATAGTTCAGTCCTAGAATCATTTGCAAAAACCCAAGAGTTTAGTAGGACCTCCTGATGTCTAAAGCTGTCTAAGCTACACCAGGTTTCTTAAAGTAAAAAAAATTGAAAATGTCTAAGTGCATAAATTTCAGTACATCTTAGTGAAAGCTGTTCTAATACTTGATATTCTCATTAAGATTTTTTGGTTTTAATTATATCTGGAAGAAATGTCTCTCACTTCACCTTTGACCATACAAGCATGCTATATTAGACTGTTTTGACAGCCTTCCTAAGCTAAGCTGAGAGACAATCCACTACTTTCCTTTAACAGAGGTCAACCAGCTTGATCAGGCACGATTTTCCGTTTCCAGAACAGTTGTCTCCAAACACCTGCTTGTTCTTCAGGTGATTGGAAATGGCATTGTCTGGAATTTGGTCTATTTTACTCCATAATCTTCTAGAGAACAGAGGTGAGCTGAACATCCTGCGGCTCCCTGGACCCTCCCTCTCGCCCTTCTCATAGACGTGCAGTTCAATTCCTCTTTTTGGTTAGGCTGCCTGTAGTCTGTAGCAAATGCTTAACACAACACTTCCCAGGGCTGGCCACCCCAACCACTGCAATGTGTCCCCAGTGCATAGTACCACTGCATCAGCTCCATCTTCCCTGTACTTAACAAATTTCTGTATCTTCACCAATTTCTCCATCACCTTTGTAATTCTTGTCTCCATCTCACAGCTGCTGGCACTCCATGTGTTCTACCTCAATAAGAAGCCAGACAGAAACCTACTTTGCACCTCTGTGCACCTCTCCTGTGCACAAGATTTTGCTTGGCAGGAAATTTATTTAATTGATTTTTTAGCTCTTGGCAACAGCTCTATTACCTGGAGAACACCATTCCGGAGGTCCATTCTGACTCCTATTCTGAGCTCTAAATAATTCTTAATTGGTTTGTCAATTAGGTCTCTGTTTTCCCACATCTGAAGAGCTCTAGAGACCTGGCAGGACTCTGACAAAGTCCCCTATGGGATTTATCTGGAAAGGTTTCTCAGAGAGCCCCTGACACACTCAGCTGGACCAAGCTGCATAAATATAATGGTTACCAATCAACTTTAGAAGGCACCTTGGAAAAAAAGATGAGACCTGAAGGTCTGGTGTGTCAAGACTGCTGGTCTTCTACCAGAGGAATATTGCATTTTCTCCTAGACTTGGTCACCTTACCCAAGAGTGTAGGAAAGGACCTTCATCAGCTTCAGATCCAGGCTTCTCTCAGCCATGAAGTCAGTGGCCTTTCTTAATGGTAAGATATTTGCATTTAGGCTGGTGACTATTAGCCAGAGCTACAATCTGAAGTGAAGAGCTGTACAGTTAGATCTTCTGCTCTTGCTTACAGAACTGACATGATGTTACCATCCACATTTTTCTAAAGTCAGGTGTTCACCACACCATGCTGAATCAGCTGTCACAGCCCAGCTTCATGGAGCTCTAGTTCTGTTTCTGATAGCAGTTTAACTCTCTGATATATTAGTGTGGAATCATGGGCAGTCTAATTAGCGGTGTCAATAGAGTATGTAATGTAGCCATTTAGTTTCCAGTCCCAAAGCTCACTCTTTCAGGTTTAAGATGTACTTTCAGGTGTGTATGCTGTGCATCCCATGAATAAGAAAAAATGCTATAGATAGTTTATTCCTTTTTTCAGTTATGGACATAGAAGCTTCTCAAACCATAGAAGTTTGTCAACAACCAAGACAAAAACCTCCCAAAATACACAAATCATGGACAAAAGGAATTCAGCAGTGGAGATGAAAATTATTTCCGCTAGACCAGATGTGTTTATTTCTTGTTTATGCTAATCATTGTGGGAGAGTATCCCTTTGAATACAGATGCCTTTTAGAAACTTTCAAATCCTAAGAGTGGCTAGCCTAAGCTGTTGTGCTGGTTTGCATTCCTACAGTTAAAAACTATTTCAGATATTCCACGAGCATTCTTCTTATGTGACAGTGTTTGTTTTCTGAAAGTATGGAGAAAATATTTGCTGTTGAGCTGAGTTATCCTTCACAGTGTTGGCAGATTCCAGAAATTATTTTTAAAACCATCAAAGCTATGAATTTTTTTCATGTTGGAAAGCTGCATAAGCAAAGTCAAAAACAGGAATAAAACAAGGTATCTGGTACCTTTGAGAAACAGAAAGGTATACTTCGCTACTGGTGTTTTCATACTTTCTTTAAAGGAACTTTTTATGTTTAACAGCCCTATTTTCCTGAATTGCTTTCATTTGGTGTTAAGTGTGCTGTTTCCTGGTGTTTCAGGGTGTTGGCCTGGTTTCTCTTGAGTTCAAAGACATAGTTTGTGTTACCCTTTGTGTACACAGCCATTTGCTGTGAAAACTAAGCGGTGGGAAAAGTACAAACAAAACAATCTCTACTAAAATATTTGGCTGCATAGTCTATCAATCACTGGCAGGAATATATCTTATGAACATACTTTTTCAGTTTTTCTTTTCAAGAAATAGCAGACTGAATTCTGGCTTAGAACATTGCAATGTGAGTAGGAAGTGACTCAAAGGAAGCCAATGCACATTAGTGGAAAATTAAGCAAATCCATTGTATTTCTTTAAAATTGTATCGAGATTTTGCTGGAATACACTGGATGCAGCTTGCTTTTAACAAAGCTAACCAAAATGTAGACCAGAATTGTGAAAGTGCTAAATGACTGCAGTATCTAAAAATTTGGTTTTTGGAAATACCAGTGTTTTTCCATGGTGACCTCAAGGCTGAATTCTTATCACAGAGATTTTACTAACTCCTGCTTTCATTTATATTTAGAACACACAGAACATACAACATGTGCTAGTGAATTATTTCTGAAAATGACACTTTATAAATATAGGCCCAGTAAAAATCAGAGATCTCAATTAGTTTAAAAAGTATATTAGAAAGAATTCTTGTTTTAGGTACCTTGGATAAATAGAATATAATCACAGTTACTATACCAAAGAATACCAGATTATCCGTAAAATGGAAGGATTCTCAAAGAAAAGTCATTAAAAGTTTGTGGAATGTATCTTTAATAAAAATCTAGTCTCTCCGAGTCTTCAGGTTGGTTTTTAACCACAGTTTTATATGACACATTGGATTGCAAGAATGGCCCATAAAGGATAAGAATATAGGTCCTTACTGCCTGATCTCATGCCTCAGGCAGCAACCACTGGGTGAAGAGACAACAGCATCACAGTGTGGTAAAGACTGAAAGAATCTGTCTCAACCTCTGCATCCTTTCCTGTTTGTTCTACCTTCTTACTCCCAACCACACATATACCAGTAGGCATATTGACAGAACTGCACAATAATGTATAACAGAGAAATTAATCAAGTTTGATTTAGTCCAGATCAGTGCTCTGTGAAAATATATGACTAATTGCTGAATTGTAATTCATAGAAATATTTTAATTTCTGCAATATTAAAGGTGTTTGAAAAAAATGGTTGGGGGGTGATTTGACTTGAAGATTCTAATTTCATATAATGTTAAAATATACTTTTGGAAAAATTAATAATCAGTCCCTATTCATTTTTTCTGTGACACATGGTCTTACCACAATTTCTGCTTGTGGAAATGTAATTGTCCTAACAGCTTAACTATTCTAGTCAGGTATATTTTGTATTTAATTGGTTTTCCAAAGAAGGAAGAAAGTGGACATAGAAGATTATCCATTGAACTCTGATTCTGCTTATGTGACTGGAGAAAATATTTTAATAAAATCTCTATCAAGTAATTAGAACTGGAATGGACTTTAAAATCATATAGTTCCAACCTACTTGCCATGGGCAGGGACAATTTTCTCTAGATCAGGTCGCTCAAATCCTAACCAACATGCCCTTGAACAGTTCCAAGGATGGGACAACCACAGCTTCTCTGGGCAACCTGTTCCAGTGCCTCACCACCCTCACAGTAAAGAATTTCTTCCTAATGTCTAATATAAACCTGCTGTATTTCAGTTTTAAGCCATTCCCCCTTGTCCTATCACTACATGCCCTTATAAAAAATCCCTTTCCAGCTCTCTTGTAAGCCCTTTTTAGGTTCTGGAAGGTGCTGTAAGGTGTCCCCAGACCCTTATCTTCTCCAGGCTGAACGACTCCAACTGTCTCAGCCTGTCTTCAATGGAGAGGTGCTCCAGACCTCTGATTATCTTTGTAGCCCTCCTCTCATCTGTCTCCCATAGGTTCTAACTAATGCAGAGTCTTAGTAGCACATCTGTCTGTTCCCATGTTTCTGTATACTTGTCATGAATACTTCTGTCTAAAACATTTACATTCTTGAGTTAGTTTAAGTTATTTCAGTTCCCTAATTGAGATAATGTTCAAGGGCAGCACTAAATTCATTTCTGACATGTCAAATTGAGTGGAAATAAGAAATAGATCCAGAAAGACAGAAATATTAGCCAACACAAGTCAATTGTGTATTCTAGTCATTGAGACACTAAAAGGGGTAGAAATACTCATGGTGTTACTTAAATTTCAGGATGGGATGCCTTTTACAAGTGTGGGAATGATTTTTTTTTTTTTGTGAAATTCTCACTGTTATACACTCTTTAATGTGATAACAATGGAGATTGACTGTTAGATAAGTGATTTTCAGTGTATGCTGTTATACATTTTGAGTAAATGCATCCAGAACTAATTAATCCAGAATGGATTTCCTCCAAGTTTTTCAGGTTAGTTGATTAAGAATTACAACAGAGTAGTTGGAACAAATCCCCATCTAGGGTATAATGGAACAAAATGTATTTTTCACATTGATTAAAAAGTAAATCTTGAGAGTCTACAGCACCTTTCCTGAATAAAACAGAGAATTTAATCATTTAAGACAGGAAAAATGTGACAAAACTTTGCAAACCTCAGTTCCCTCAGAGAAATACTGGGACAGTCAACTGCCTTAATGCTTGTCAGATCCAAAGATCTAAGTGCTCCTAGATGAACTTTGTGAGACTTAGATTTCCACCACCTGTAATGCAATTGATTTTTCAGGTTCTATAATTTTGAGCTGTTTGCAGCAATGCAATTTTTTATTTATCTGCTCATGTCTTTAAATTACTATATGGCTGTTCAATCCAAACAAAACTCCTATCAATGATAATATTTTAGGCATTTTATACTCCCCAGTAGATAGGTCATCTTTGTCACTTGACACTATCTGTTTGCATTCTGACTAAATGAGATTTCTGAGGGGAAGAAAAACTTGATGAAAACAAGCTGGAAGGAAAATGGGAGCAACTCTGAAAATAAGCTTAGATTTTAGCACCTTTTTTCCCCCTTTGTTTCCCCTCCCAGAATACATACCTGTTTGACTTGTCTTCTAAGTCCTTCTTCAATTATAGAAATAGTTGTGGGGTTTTTTTAGCTGTTTTTTTTTTAATATATATAATTTCATAAGATTTAGGGCCACCTACTTTTTTCAGACAATAGCTTAAAAATCTCTGTGTAGTCCCTGTAGCAAAAACTGAGGGCAATGATGGGAGAATCAAAGACATGGACTGGCCTCACGTGAACAAAAATAGCAGATAAAATTCATAGGCTTCAAAAAATACATGGCAGTAATGGCCAAAATGTATGTTTGTAATACTGCTCAGGGCCTGAAAGTGAATTTCAGTATAATCCAAACAACTGTTAAGTCCTTCAGAAGAAACATCTAAATGGAAAATAGTTCTTGATATTGTTCTAAGTAAGCACGTTCACCATTATATATTTCTTCTGATTTTCTTTATGGTGCTCCTCATAATAATATGCAAGTGCTTTTGAAATGATAACTAAATTTAACTAAATTCTGACAAAAACGTAAAACATTTATGAGACAAATTATGATGATTAATACAGTTATATGAACAAAGACAGTTGCATGAAAGCAAAGTTAAGAAAGTCCAAGAGTTTCAGAGATTCGATTTGATACAAGTTCTGAGGCTTGTGTTGTTTGTGTTTTGGGGCGGCATTTATTGTTTGTTTTCAGTGTTGTTTTGTTTGTTTATGTGAGTTTTTTTCCCCCCTCCAAAGGATGCAAAGATAATCACCTTTTAATCACATTTCATTTTGCAACAATTAGCTGTAGCTGGTTTTGGCAGCAATGGGCACATGTCATACAACCTTCAAATTTCTGCTCTAACAATTCTTAGCTGAAAAGTTTTCAATTTTCTTCTCAGCTAAAAAGCACTTAAACTGCATGTCCCATGGTTTCCAAAAGTGCACCAACCACAAGGTAATTTGCTCTTTATAACTGATGCATGACTCTTTTCAACGACTCCATATTTGCCAGCAAAAATTACTTCCAATAAACTCAGTTAATTGCTAGTGAAACCAAATCAAATTGCAGAGGTTTCAGAGTGCAAACACATGTCAAATTCAAATTAGAAAAAGCAGAAATTTGGTAAAAATATTTGTTTTTAAACAGAAGAGTTTTCTCTTGCAACACTTGCAGTAGATGTGCACGTATATCTAAGAATCACTTCATCAATCAACAATTGCTGATCCTACAAATAGGATGTAATTAGCATGAATGAAAAGCAATCCTGCAAATCTCTCTACTGGACTTAGTAGCTCTTCCCCACAAAAAGAGCAAAAAATTTTTCAATATAACTCAACAACATTATAGAACTAAAGTAAAATTTGCATATTTTTACCTTCACTGGAATAGAATGACATTTTTCAGCCCCTCAGAGTATTGTAGCACGCATTTCCAAAATTTGAGACTGAGAAATAAGGTTTCTACTTATTGCAAAACTTTAAAATATTCAGTATTTTAGAGGAAATTTGCAATGTGCATGAAACAAACATTATACGCTACGTTATCTTGAGTCATTCTTCATGATGTTCCAGGCAGTATAAAATTTACATTTGAATAAAAAATGGACTAATCATTTGTTGCATGCATGTCTTGATCACAGGAATGGTACTACAAGCTACATTAAATCAGCAATAAAGAAGAGAAGATTGTTCTGAAATGAAATAAAGCTATATGTCATTGGTACCTTCACAGATAAAATATTGGTAATAATACTTAAAACTCTGTCACAGAATGTTGGTAGGGTTAATTACTGATGTAAGATGATAAATACACTGGCTAAGTATCATAATTGTTATCTTAAAGGATGGAAGTTAGATTGATCTGAACTTCTGAAATAGAACCTTGAAAAGGAAAAAAAAGCAGTTTGTTAAAAAGATCAGATTTATATTTAACATTTTCTTTCTCAACTACTACTTTTACAATACATTTCAGTTTGCCCTTTTTTGTACAATAAATAACAGCATGCAACAAAGCAATTTTCCTTTAACAAATAATAAGTTACTGTCATAAAAAAGCCACACTCTGAATACTGTATTTGATTGTAGATTTATCAACGTATGAAAACCAGCAGTTGTCTCTTACATGGTAAAACACAACCATATTTTTCAGCATGTTATTCTCCTACAATCTTTCCAAAGCCTCTTTGTACTACCTTGTTTACTTTGTTCTTCAGTGAGTGCTTAAAAGAAAATCATGTACTTTACTCAACAGATTTACTGTACAAGGAGGGGGGGAGGAAAACAGATTTATTAGCTCTCTCATTACAAAAGTTTCAATCACTTTGTTCCCTTCACCTTCTGTTTTATTTTTATTGTACTTGCTCACATGAAACCAAAACTAGATATTTGTTCTTTGGGAGTGATCCTGTTCATAAACCTGGCTGTGTTGGAAGTTTTTCTTCATATTCTGTAGTTATTTGACAGATGGAGCTATACTGTCCACAAGCTGTGAAATGACTTACAAAATGAAGGCTGTATTAAAAACATGACAAGATTTTCTCATAATAAATATTAAGATGGAGATAAGAATTCTTGTAACAAGATAATGGGCGCACATTATTAAACTATTTAATATTCATGTGTTTATGTAGTGCATTGACTTTGGCTGGCCGTTAGGCAAGGCCCTATCATGGTTCCTCCTCAACAGGACAGTAGGAGAAAATACAGCAAAAAGCTGCTGAGTGAATGAGATCACTCAGGAATTACTATCACTGGCAAAACAGACTAGTTTAAGGGAAATACAGTTAATCTAGCAATTAATTTACTCCATTGACACTTAAAAACAGAGTAGGCTAATAAGAAATAAGAACAAGTCCAAAAACATCTTCCGATCACCTTTCTTCCTAGGCACTTCACTCCCAACTATTCTACATCCCCCCTACCTCAGTAACACAGAGGGATGAGGTATGGGGATTTCAGTTGATTCACAACTCTTTCTCTCTGGCCCTCCTTCATCCTCATGCTCTTGTCCTGCTCCACGGTGGAGTTCCATCTCTGCAAAGCAGTCCTTCCCGGGCTTTTTCAACCTGTGTCCTTCCCATGGGCTGCAGTTCCGCATGAGTTGTTCCAACATGGGTCCCTTGCAGGGGTTGCATTCCTTCAGTAACAGAGTGCTCCAGCATGGGTACCCCTCAGTAACGCTGCACTGGCTCATTGAGTCAAGCTCTGGTGTGCCCCTGGTCAGAGGGGACACAGCGTTACTTCCATGACATCCCCAGGGAATGTCTTTAGTGGCAAGGAAAAGTGCTGGCTTGTTGTGCATGCTGGTGCCTCCTCAGAGGAGGCACGCCAGGTAGCCGATGGCTTGGGCTTGCATCTCCCTGGAGGCAAAGGAACAGAGAGGGATCTCTGTTACAGGCTTCCAAGCAGCTCATCACAGCACGGTCCAGGGACCAGAGAACCCCAAAGGAAGGTTGTGCACAGAGTTTTATAGGGGGGTGAACAAGGCTGGGAAAAGGAAGTCAACCAATAGAATACAATGGAGGGGGAGGATATAATCTAACGAGAACCAATAGGGACAACCGGGAGGCGGGAGCCACGACAGGGAGACAATAAACAACTGGACAGGGGAGAACTTTCCAGAACAGAGGGAGGTGGTGTAGGTCTGGGTGCCACCCAGGGGGAGGTGGTTTAGACTTCAGTTCCACCCATTGACCCACCCTCCAACTCACTGTCCTGGGTGGGGAAACCCACCCACTGGATGGCCCTTGTTTGATAGGTATTTGATTTTTCCAGCCCAACGGTGGGCTGGGTCACCCCAACACCTCAGGTTTTCAGGTCCTGAGAAAAAATTTACTCCTGAGTTGACTCCTCTCCATGGGCTGTAATTCTTACTAGGAGCCTGCTTCAGCATAGCTGCAACCTCCTTCAGGGCACATCTACCCGCTCTATTTTGCAGTCCTTTAGGGGCCGAAGGATGGATATCTGCTCCACCAGGGACCTTCACAGGAGCAACCTGAGGCACCATGGTCTTCACCACAGTCTGCAGGGGAAATCTCTATCCTGATACCTGCAGCACCTTCTGTCCTCCATCACTGACCTTGGTATTTGCAGAAATATTTCTCTCTCATTCCCACTCCTCTCTCTCCAGCTGCTTTTTGCACTGCATTTTTTTAATGTCCTGAACCTGGCTGCAACTGGCTTTGTTGGACAAGGGGGCAGCTTCTGGTATCTTCTCACAGAATGCAGATTTGCAGCCCCCACACTACCAAAACTTTGCCATGTAAATCCAAAGCAATTTAGAATAGAATATTATCATTTGTTAAGCAAATATCACCATTATTTTCCTTGGTCCCTGGTAACAATACACATTTTCAAAAATGAAAATACTTAAAAAAAGCTTCAAACTATTATGGACAATAAAATTAGTTATGTGGAAAGGAATTCTTTCTACTCAACTAGAAAGAATTGCTAGGAAGATGTTCATATGAAAGAATAGCAAGTGACAACAGACTCCCCATGTTTCTCCATAGGCTCCCCATGTCTTCAAGTGATGAATGGTAAAGTTTCACTGGTGGGATACTGGAACCAGTGTCACAGATGAAGTGCTTCACTTATAAGGGAGAAGTAGACTAATAAATGAGTTAACAAAGTTGGATAGGAAATGTGACAGGGATTTAAGGAGATTCAATGGCAAAGTACACTTGGTTATTTACTGCATAGAGATGGGGTCAGCAAAACTGCCAGGGAGATGTTCCTGATCAGTCATGAGATTCAGAAAGGACCTCCTTGCTTTCTAAACTTTCCAATGGGAGATTATGGGTGGCTGGATCCAGACTTGGTCCTGGATGTGGTTCATGTCTACAGGATTATGAATTCACAATTAATCCTTTATGCCATTTAGCTGAGGTTTCAAAGTTTCAGTGCACATACTCCCAATTCACTTACTGAGTATCTGATGTGACAAGGATTCTCTCAGTTTTGCGGTCGATCTCTACTCAAGGGGAGATCCTGGCATGCAGCTTCTGCCATGCAGCGGGCCCTGAGCTAAGTCTGTCCACTATTTATGGAGTATGATGTTTGTCTTGCAGTTTTATTTGCAGAACAGCTGTAGTTTTGGTGTACACTCAACTAGCCATTAGCTGTTAAGCAAGACTCATTGTGTTGTTATCTGTAAAACAAAGGCAGCCATCACAACTATCATGCATGGCAATTGCTCAACCAGAAAAGGGTGTGGGGGTGAGCAGAACATCACAAGCAGCCATGTCCCCAGAACTGCTTGCTCCCATGTGTGACAGTTCTGTTTCCATGTGACTGGCACTGACATGGTATCTGCAGCAGCAAAAGTCATGGAGAGGTAATGGTGATGCAGTGACAGCAGCTGGGGGAGATTTCTGGTTTTCTTTCTTCTTTGGTGGAAGGATGCAGAGGTAAGAGAAAACAGTTGAGAAATACCTGTCTCTTGACTGCAGTCCACATACCACAACTGTGAGGAGCAGAAAGCAAGGAGGGCTGTCATTGCTTGCTGGCCAGCACTGGAGTCAATCAGTGTGGGAACAAACTTTTTGTTTGATTCACTCTTACAGCGTATTGTAGTAGACGGCATTATCAGTGCAATTTGAAAATGTTGGAGAAACTATCTGTGACATTGCAAGAACGTTTCACATAAAGAATAAAATTAGTATATTTCAAATTATTTTTAAAAATTCTAGTTTAATTATGGCTATAAAGATCTTTTTTGGTGGGTTCAAAAGAGGAGATGTGAGACAGCAGAGAACTTTTCATCTGCTTGTGTTGAGTTTTGCCAGCATGAAGATATTTCTTTCCCTGTTTTCTGAATATTAAGCGAGGACACTGCTATATTTTGAGTCTTTATCACAGGTGGACAGAGACCAAATGGTGAAACTGAGATAACAACACCAAAAGGGAGTCACAGTGTATATAATATCAGAGAAGGGAGTGAATGGAGAAAGACAAAAAAGCACCAGGGCAACAGTGAAAATGAGAGAATAGAAGAGAAAAAAACATGACTAAATATGGGACCCTAGGGGACCCTGCAAAGAAAGATGCATTTTTGAGAAAACAGATTTACAGGATGAAAACTATTACATTTGAAGAAACAAAAATGCACGGCAGAGAGGAATTGAAAAGTAATAATACAGCTTCAAGAGGAAAACCAGAAAGAATGAAATCTGGAAGAGAGGTAAACAAAGTGTGGGAGAACAGCTGGTCATTTGTTTACCCAAAGTATATAGAGGTCACTCTTCTGAAAGTCTCCCATTTATAATTCTGGCCTACAGCAAAACTACTCTGAAAAATCCAGTCTCAGTTATTTTCACATTCTTGCTCTGCCATTCTCATTACTCACTCAATAAGAGCCACAATGTAAAAAAAACAACTGAAGTCATCAGCTTCACAGCATTTTATATCGATCCACAAATACGAGTATCATGAGCAGTTTTTTCCAGGATAAAAATATCAGCAGAAATTGGAAAGGAAGGTGGCTACCTGGGGATACTACTGCTGAAATATGACTTTGAACAGAGAAAATGTGCTCTACCTGTAAAGAACACATGGGAAAGTTTAGGTAAAGAGTTTTCAATTCTTATGTTGCTCCATTTTTACGTATTTTTGTTCTTTTCAAAATTTGACCATCAACAGAATTCTGTGCAACAGAACCACACTTGAAACAAGTTGAAAAACTTAATGAATAATAATAACAAAATATTTTATTCCTGACATTCAGAATGTGAGTAAAAGATATAATGTGTTAGTATATATCGCTGTGTTTGGAGACAATAAATTCTGCAACTTAGTATCATTATGGAAGCAATTTCTGTGGAAAAAATGTCATTACTTTCCTTAATGAAACATTAGAATATGAATGTGTAGAGCAAGGAATAGATTAATATTGATTTTTACAGAAAATTCAGATGTGCTATTGTTGATTGGTGTTTTCTGTGTAACTGCAGACATATTTACTGTTCAAGATGCTTAATCTAAATTGTATTTTTCAATAAAATTTAGAGTAACTCAGTCCTTTCATTGATGCCTCTTTGGAGATGAATTCAGCCGTTTTAAACTGTTTCATGCATACCTTGAAAAGTTTGCAAACCACTGAAATATTGGTTAGGTTATTTTCAGAGTACATTTTTCAGGTGTTTGCTAAATAACATATTTTACAGGTATCCTATGTTTGACATTTCACTTTCAGCACACAAATCTTTCAATGGAAACAAAATACTTTGAATATTTCCAGCAAAAGGGACAGAACTAGGCTCTGCAAATCTTAAACAATTCGAGATTTTCTTGCTTAAATTTTGAAAATACGTACGTTTAAGGAGCCTTAATAAAGTGAAATATTATTTTAGTGTATAATTTTATTTCCAGGTGCGCAATATTATCCTCATTTATATCTTCCTTGTGTAATTTGATATAAACATCACACATAAGGTGCTACTGTTTTTCTCTCTATGTTGCCTCCTTGTTCTTGTTTACATCAAATATGGATGTTGAGTGGCTTTTTCGTGCTCCTTAGGAAGCAAGGACACCTAGGAAGTAGCTGCCATAACTGGCTCAAAGAATAAGCCATTGGCATATTGGCATTTCTGCACATTGGTAAGATATTCTAAAAGAGACCATCCACAAAGTAAGAATGAGAGATCTCAAGTGCTACTTAAATAATTTAAAAGTACAGAGGAAGTCATGTGTCAAATACCTTCACTGGCTGATATCAGTGTTTTAATTAGAAATGAACTTGAACTGTAAATTCCTGAATCTAATGCATTGTACAAAGCTTGTGAATTTCTGGAAGTAAGTTATTTTAGTCTTAGAGTCTTATTTCTCAATAAAATATTTCCAGGCTATGCATAAAACCCTGCAAAATCAAGTTCTTAAATGAATTTATGGACTTAAGATATGTAATGACCAAGTATTGAAAGACTAACTATATAGAAGTTCAAAGTGCTAATTTTTCTTTGGTTTCTTATCTCAGTGCTTTCTTTTATTTTTATCTATACTACAGAAATATCTGGAGATTTCTGTCTATAATCTGTTGAAAGAGATACTGTGTTAATTATAGTGATAGAAGACCTTTTTTCCATTGAATATCTAGAATTATAAAAAAAGTTTAAAGTAAAAGGAAATGAGAACATTATGGAGGACCTAATGCTTAAAAATTATTGATTTCACTGGACATACAGATAGCCCTCTAGGTCAGTTACAGGTCTTGATTTGAGAACCAGACAATATTAGAAAAGTGCATTCTGTCTCTAGAATAAATCAGGAGGATGAAGATCACTGAGAAAAGTAGTTCTTTTTCTACTTGGGATGTTATGTAATTGTGATTATGTGATTATTGTTATGGTAGATATGTTTAATAACAGTATGTCCTAGCAGATTAAGCAACCTGAGGATAAAGGGCAAAAACTAGAAAATTTATACATTCACTATGCTGTGCTTAATCTCAGACATGTTTTCCCTTGGTTTTCTCTATGGACTCTATAAGCATTGATGCCTCTTCCAACATAATATGGTAAATATTCCCTTATGCTGTCCACTCTCACAAAGATGGGCACCATTAAAAACAGTGGTTATCCACCAGTAGGAAAATTATAATGAAGATGTTGAGTTATACCATAAGCATTAACCTGGCATCCTAAAGACATGCAGATAAATATTCAGTTTCAGGTGAATGCAATCCATATCCACAATGGCTTTAACAGAGATTATGTCTACAGTCAGTACAGGTAATCCCAGGTTTTGACTACAATTATTAAAATTGTAGTAGAGTAGGCCATATTTTCAAAATAATAAAACAAATATTTGGGTTTATTTTGTAGTTCTAGAAAAAGTATTTAAAATGAAATCTACTGAAAAACAGCAGATGTTTCTGTTATAATATTTTTAGAAGGCTACTAGTACT
The DNA here is from genome assembly GCA_020086605.1 of Lanius collurio. Lineage (NCBI taxonomy): Eukaryota > Metazoa > Chordata > Aves > Passeriformes > Laniidae > Lanius > Lanius collurio. Next base: position 17,450,950 of record JACBWW010000001.1, on the reverse strand, counting down.
AAATGAGATTGTTAGAGGAAGAAATTTTTTTGTGAGATTCTCTGTGGAAAAGACATCTTTGCATTGATTTCAAATTGCACCCTGATTTTTCTCTTCACTTATATAAATTTCTATATATCTGATATAACTGCTTTAGTGATAGCTGTTATTTGAACATTCACGTAAAAGGGTTTTAATCTCAGTTCTGATGTTATGTTAGAGAAGGTACCCACTGATGTCACTAAGATGTCACTGATATCTCCAGATATTCAGTTGTATAACTATTAGAGTTCCTAATTTATTACATTTTATTGTTTGATTAGTCCATGTCTAGATTTTATTTGATTTTACTTTTTTCCCTACTCCTTCAGCTACAACATTTTTTCTTTTTCTGATAACAGATAATGGCTACAGATGTAGATATAGACAAGTGAAGTGATTTCTCTGACTTTAAAAGACAATGGATCAAATGTGGCAGTATATTATTTCTTCACAAGCATGGTAGAGGAAGGTACTCTTCAAAGAAAGTCAAAAACAGTTGAAGATTAAAAAACATTTTTTAGAAAATCAATGGAAAATCTAAGGTGAAAAGAGAAAACTTAGTGCATTAGCATTGGAATAATTGTACAGTCAATTCATTTGCACAAAGCTAAGTGAATATCAAAATAAGTCAAATCAAAATGGAAGATTTATATTTCAAGTAATTTGGTCAAAGTTTTATTCAAGTAAAATACAATGAATTTGCCTTTCCACACTTTTAAGTATGAGGTTAGGAAGAACAATTGGAAATATCTGTGTAAAGGTACTTAACTGTAAATATAAGAAGAAAACGAGTGAGATATCAAGAGAAATGTTCAATTTTTTATATTGAAAACACTTTAAAACCAAGTTGGACAGATAGTCAAGTTTCTTATAGACTGCTAATTGACAGTAACTTGACATAAATTAGCAAAATAATTTCATTATTTTTCAGCCGATCCAGATGGTTGCACTCAAAAAACAAAAAAATTCTCTGGAAGCTATCTGACCTTTGGATTCCTTGACTTCTAAAAGCTCTTGGCTACATTTAACTGTAAAGCTTAGCTTGGTGAAATTTGTGGCCCCAACTAATACAAGATCAGTGGTGAAGACACAGACTGTTTTAAATTAAACCTGTCTGGCTGCCAGGTGCCCACCAACCCATATTTTGCAGAAATGTGTTACTTTACATAAATATTTGCAGCTGACAAATTGCAAACAGATATACTGTGTCAATTGGAACCAATCCTGCTGCATTGCATCATTTACTGTTAAAGAAAAACTTTCAAAAATAGGAAAGGTTAATTGCAGTATCTGTAAAAACAATGTGGTATGAAAATTAATAGCCTTTTTCTATTGCAGAGCATAGAGATAGCCAAATATTTGATCCCCAAACACATGCAAAATTTATAAGGTGTTGTACTGTAGTATATGGCTCCAGGCTGAATCCAACAAGGATTTTGGCATAGTCTCCATATAATTCTGCCTGTGATAGTATGTCATAGTGAATACAAATATTTGTTTACACTCCTGCAAATCCTACTCTAAGATTCTTTAGTCAGCATTTTAATCCCAAACCAGGTCTGGATTGGTGAAAATTACATCTATTTGCATTTCTGTGTAGATTATTTAAAATAGATTCATTTTAAATGTCAAGATTTTAATAACATAAAACTTAAATTTTGACATTTGGTGCAAGTTCAGTTACTCAGCTCTTATACACACATTGTTACCTGGAATGTTCCAGGCAGCTCTAATTCACAAGTAGAACTTTCCCATACCTTCTCTATAATCAGAGAAAAGACGATGCGCATTTCAGTCCTTTGATTAAGCATCCAGTATGTCTTCCTTAAACCTATTCAAGTGAATCTATCTGTTTCCTGGACCATGGGAATCCACAGCAATGACCATACAAAATATTTGCTTATTTCATTTTCACCTGTTTAAATAGAGAAAGATTATAATTCTCCCACTGATTATAATTCTAAAATTCTTTGTTCACTTTTTGGCCATTAATCTGCTGTGGATTCATTGATCATTATTAATATTCTTAGTTCCCATTTTGTGACTTTGCATTTATCTGGATGTATTAAAAATATGCTGTTTTCTTAATATATACAGGTCTTTATCAGTGTCCTTCTTTAGTTACCCCTACTTCAAACTGAGGGTACCTGATGTTTTGATGAGAAATATGTATGTTTTCTCCTGAGGCACTTTTTTAGATTATAGGACAGTATTGATGAGAATGTGCTTTATTATTTCATACTGATTTAATGCTGTATCAATGTACTGGAACTGGTTGGAATAGAGATAATTTTTTTATTCATAGAAGCCAATGGTGATGGTTATTAGATCTCTGCTTATAACACCACTGTTGCTAAACAGTGCTTGCACAGCATCAAGACCTTTGCTATTTCTCATTTTGCCCCTGCACATGAATATTCTGGGAGCAGACAAGAGATTTGGAGAGGCTACAGACAGGACAGCTGATCTGAAATGACTAAAGAGATATTCCATGCATTATGACATCATTCTCAGCTAAAGAACTAGACAGGGTTGTAATTTTCCCAAAGTAGTCTGTGTTTGGGGAATGGCTGGAAACCAGTCTGCTCGAGGGAAGTCGTGAGGGATGACCTTTGTAGCAATTTTTAAACTTTTCCTACCCTTCATTTATTAAATTGTATCTTGATCCAGAAGGATTTCTTCCTTTTGTCTTTAAGATCCTCTCCACCATTCTGCTGGGCAGGAGTGAGCAAGTAGTTGGTGAGTGCATAGTTGCTGAATGGGGTCAACCCACTCCTATCAGCCATTCTATCAATGTGGTTCTGACCATGACCACCCATTTTTAAAGTGCTAACATAATTTTAACTTTCTTCCTGTTCCTTAGAAATTCTGAAATATAACAAAACCTTTTATATGAGCATTAAAATTCTGATGAAGTATTTAATTATCTGTGTTGAGTGGCAGGTGACAGTTAAAATCTCAGTCTTCATTGCTATCATTTATAAACAACTGTGTATTCTCAGTACATTTGTGAAGGAAGATTGTTTATTTTTATGCATCACCTTTTACACTAAGTGGAAGAATACAATGACTCTCTGACTTTGATTCCCTCTATGTCTGAAGCCATGCTTCCATTTAAAAATTTCACTTGAAATATTCAATACCAATATGTTAAATCTAAATTGTTCCAAATATCATTTGGTCATTCAAATGAGTGTTTGAAATATGATAGAAAACAGTAACCACAGGAGCTATCAAAATTGTAATAATTTTATTGTGGAAATGCTTTCTCTTTCAGAAAAACTTCTTCAATTATTCCAAAAGTTTTTCAGTCATTTACTGTTTGTCCTCTTTTCAGTGTGCTTACTTCATGGCCACACATCATTTTGCATTCATTACAAAAAGAAGCATACCATGCACAGAATGATAAAGAAGTTTATAAAGAACATAATTCAATGACTGATGGGCCCAAAGGGTTACACTTGTCAAAATGCATTAACTGTTGTAACGTGATGTAACAAACTGTGATGTGACTTGCTTGACATAATACAGTATGTCACTAAGGAATTAAATGAACAAATGAAAGAGTAAAACTAGAAAAAGTCTAGTAGGGAAAGAGTTGCAATTTTAATTCTAGTTTTATAAAAGAAGATGAAATTATGTTCACTGTAGAACAGATTGGTGTCAGGTGAAGTGTTTAGAAGTTCAAGATAATTGGTTTTCTGGGAACTCCCAGGGTGCTGAATAATCCTGCCTAATGCTGGGAAGGAGGACCACCATCTTGTAGGAGCTATGGCCAGAACAACAAATCTGAGGTATTGATCCAACATACTGTAAAAATAGAAAATAAGTGAACAGTACATAACACACTCACAATGCAATGAAAAATCCTATACAATGAAGTATTCAGAGATATTTATCCCTACTCCTGGAATACAAACTAGATAGTTAAATCCATGAGTTTAAGTTATTTGGCTTACTCAAGATAAAAGAGACCTTTCTTTATCCTTTGATCAACCTTGAGTAGAAAAAAAAATTCAGACAAGTAACACTTTTCCAGATACTGAATATAACAAAATTCTGTATATATTAATATGGTAGATTGTAAAATAACTCTTAGAAACCAATCTCTGCTGTATTTAGGCAAGATATCACTCATGGCTACCAGAACAGGACAAACAAAATATATGGGAAGGAAAATAGATCAAAATATTCCGTGAAGTCTTGAGCAGAAGTGATTTGCACTAATTTGTGTGCTTGGTTGTAAGACGAAGAACTCTGAAACTTGAAGCAGTATCTCATAACTGCACCTTTCTGCTTTCTATTGTGATTGTTATTATTAGTTTACATTGCAAGGGATTCTTCAGATATTTTGTAAACCAGGGAAAATTTAGGAATTGTCCATGAAAACTCATACATTTTCCAAAAGTAACACGAGTTTCCTCCGTTAGCTCTGCTGATTTTTAAAATTTAACCATATGCTGAGGATAGGATTTGTTTTGGCACTTAATCCTGACAATGTACTATTTTACAATGTACTGTTTCCATGTTCATCAAAACAAACTATTGAAACACATTTAATACCAATTTCTGAGATGCAAATAACATTTGTCAACTTGCATCAGATACATCAGTCTTGTATTCTGACATAATTAAAAAAACACTTCAGACAATAACACAATTACTGTTAAAATGCAAAGAAAACCCTATATATCAGTGGAGATACGTAAAGAAAATGTTGACTGATGAAATGGTACGGCAATTCTGATATATCTTCTGATTCTGATGATGAATAATGACTTTTTCAAAAATATGCAAAATATAAGTAAAACACATCTTTGAACAAGAGATGTAAAACATCATGCAGAAGTCTGACTTTCTGTATATAAATGACTTTTTGGCAGAGTGAATTGAAATATAAATTTCACAAGCACTTTCAAAACATGCTTAAATTTATCAACACGATGTATACCTTCTGGAGTGCATACTTTGTGTCTGGCCTTATGTCTCTGTGTATATATATACATATATACACATATGTATGTATATGTGTGTATTTGACAATGAACCCAATTCTGCTTATTTTTTTGAGTTGAAATTTAGAATATACTTTAGAATTCTTAAACTAAGTACACCAGGGCAGTGACATGTGGGGATTCCTGCCAATGTTTCCACATTCTCAAGGTGAATAATAAAACTAATTATTAAAATTGAAATTAAATTAAAAATCATTAAAATTAATGATTTTAGGTAAAAGAATAAATCATTTTTCTTGAATATGCTTCTCACATAGTCCAGAGGAGTTCATACCTGGTAAAGCATCTTTGTCACTGTGTGCTCTGAGTGAAGCAGTGCAGCCTTGCAAAGGAACCATGTAGCAGTTGCTTTCCATACGATTGTCCAGTTCATAAGAGCTGCCAAGCAAGTGTGTGTCTAACCAGGGGAAAAGTCCAAAAAGGTAAGAACTGCTTTATTGCATTCTACTTCTTTCTTACTGCTTTGTGAATATCAGCACAGGCTAAACCCTCACCCCAATTAGGTGACTATAACTAAGTTATTTTAAAATACAGTATTAGTATAGATAAAAAGATACCACTCTAAGATGTATGTGGGAAATGCATTCTTAGGGAAACTGCTACCACACTCATGATGCTCTGAGTGGTATAAGGGAGAAAATGATTGCCTGATGTGCAAGGGAAATATAAAAAATAAATGCAGAGGGAATTGTGCAACACAAGCTCAAGAAATAGGCCAAGAATCTTTGGTTTTATTATTATTTTTAATGGATAAATATAAGAACTGAATGAGAACTGTGAATACCTAACATTCAGTTAATTCTGGAGGAATTTGGATAGTTGAGATTGGACTTCAACCATATTGTCTGGTTGGCCTATAAACTTTTATTTTACAGAGTCATGAAGTTTGCTGGCATCAGAGCAAAAATGAGATTATTAATTTTAAGGGATTGAAAATTCATGCTATCTGACTAGCATGTTTCTACGGGAGCAACTGAGAAACAGTAACTTGTATTTGTTTAAGACAGAAAAGGAAAACATGCTTCTGCTATTTCCTCGTGAAGAAGTGAGTATACCTTTGACTCATTTCAACAGTTTTCGAACTGGAGGAAGACGGACTCCCTAGAAGCCATGATGGGAGGCACCTGAACACTTGTTGAGCAGCAGCAGCCATGAGAATGGTGGAGTGATTTGGTAGTATGGTTAAGAGGGGATGCGAGCTCTGTCTAAGAGTTGATAGGACCTCTGGGTCTATCTATCTGGGATCATGGGACCTCTGGTCTGCCTTATCATCATGGGAAAGTGATGATGTTTCACAGTGCTCACTCCCAAGTGCCAAATGGAGCCCCAGAAGTAGCTCCACAAGGGATAAGCCTCTGCTTAGGCCCTGAGCCATTGGGTGATGGAACAATGTAAGCAAGCAGGCACTGTAACATAAGAAAGAGGAAACAGAAGATGAAAATATTCTTTGGAGTGGGCCTTGGAGAATAAAAAAAAACCTTCTGAAAACCATATTGCATGCAGGAAAGAATAGTTAGAGGCTGCACTCAAACACTTCTTTGGGATGAATAACTCCAAAACTGGCATGAGGAGTAAGGCTCCTGCTTCACTTCCAGGTGTGCATTAACAAAGTAGGTCTAGGCTGCTGGGAACAGCTGAAAAGGAATGAATTTCCTTAGGGAAAAACCAGAGCTGCTTGAGCCTGGTCCACCTGTCATCATGCACAGGAAACAGTGGAAAACAGTGGACTGAGACATCCAGCTGTTAATCATATTATCTGTCTTAGGAGGTTTATTGCATGCCAGGAGTTCAGATGCAAATTGCTTGCAGAGGTATTGCCAAGATTTACCTGTTTTTCAAACTAATACTCTTTATTGTCTATGTGATTGACAATACCATCAAGGAAGACCTGGAGGACATCACAAGAGACTTTAGAATTCTGACAAAGGACCCTTTGACTGCCTTATGCTGTGATACAGAGAAAAGGGAACCAGATTTTTCATAGAAGTTCACAATGAAAGTTCATGAGGCAATGACTAGGAGCTGGAAAAAGGTAAATTCCAATCAGATATTAAAAATAATAATTTTAGCATAAGGGTAATCAAATATTTGAATTAGTTGCTCAGTGAGTTTATGTAATCTTTATCCATCTGTTAACAGTTAGCTTTACATGAACCTGAACAATATTAGCTGACTTAAAAATTCACTATAATTTTAAAATTGTCCCTTGCTCTGAGCAGGGTATGAGGTAGGACCACTGGATGCCCAGAGCTTCTTTTCAACCTAAACTTCTATGGCTTATGAGACAATAGTTGAGACAGAGAACTTCTGTTCAGTACACATTTTTTTTTTTTAAACGCTGAAGTAGCTTAGAATTGAATATAGCATCTGATAATACAATACAATACTGATTATGCTCTTTCAAGTGTTTAGATAACTGACAGTTACTGCTATAAGCAGGAATTTCTAATTAATACCCTCTAGTGTCACTAACCAGCCCTAAGGTCTTCTTCTGTAAAATAGATGGCCAAATCTCAGTTATCTCTTTCACCAGGTCAGAGAGCAAACTAGTCTGTTAGCCCACTGCTTGTTTCTTTCAACTGTTAAACTCTAAACCTAAATGACTTTTTTTCTTTTATCTTAAGGCATTTAATTATGCCTTACAAGGCACAAGGCACCATTGTGAGGAAAAACTGCACGTGTAAATTGGCAGTGATAGAAGGACAGGGCATATGAGAAAAAAAGGAAGAAAGAGAGAAGGACAGAAAGAAATATAGTATAACCTTCCTAATTTTAAATGCCTCATACATAGTCCTAGAGTTCTAAGATGCAGAAGGAAAAACGAGAAGGAATTAGAGTGAGATGAAGCAACAGAATATCCCTGTGACCGCCCCATCCGACACACATGAAAAGGTTTATTGTGTTCAGAAAAATCAAGTAATGCCTTCACTGCAGGTTAAAACATCTCTGAGAAGCCACAATTTAGTGTCTATGGTAGTACATTGAAAATCTGTGCTGTTGGTGTTCACTGTTTTTCTTAATAAGTGGAATCCATCAGATGCAGAAGACCAAGTGTACTTCAAAATCTGGAGTCTTGAGTACAGTCTTTGGAGCAATGCATTAGTTTGGTTTTAGTTTCCTTTTTTCTTTTTTGGTAAACTTTTGTAATCAAGTAACTTCATAAATTTTGCAAAGTTTCAGTTCATAAGTTGCAAAGAATTACTTTGTAGGAGAAAAATGATAGAGAAATAAATTTATAGTAAACAAAAGACAAAAGTAATGTTTTAGGTAATAACAAAAATTACTGGAGTACAGAAAGATTTTTTAAAAATAATTTTTGACTTATAGAAAAAAGTACTATTAAAGTTATTTAAATTCATCAGAGACAGGTATTTGCAACTAGCAAAAAATCAGCATTCCTTCAATTCTTTAAAAGCATCATGTATTTTATAATAATCTCAAAAGTATTTAAAAATGCATGCTTGTCAAGTCTGTTTCTCTACAGGAATGAAGTCCATGACAGCTAAGAAGCAACCATACTCAGAACACATTCATTTCCATTTGAGTTTGATGTCACAACATTCAGAAAATAGGTGAGTTAGAGGCCTTGTATAATCTGAGAAATGTGGCTTCTGGAATAGCATGATGTGGAGCTGTATGCAAAAGGATTAATGTGATTTAACATTGTGAATGAGAGCAAATATGTTTGAAGGGAGGTAATTTCATTAAAGTAAGACAGTTTAAAAGGTTAACAAGGGAATAAGAAGTCAGGAAAGTGACAGAAATGAAAGGTTATCAGCAGGCTTATTGGCTTCAGATTGTTGACTTACTGGGGGAAAAAAACTTCATTTTGATTTTAAACGTGATCCACCTTTCTTTCATCAAATATGGACAGGTGAACATATGACAACAGGAAAAAAAAACCAAAGCATCCACTCAAAGATGGAAAAAAATATTTAAAATCTTTTTCTGGGCATCTCAGCTCTCATTCTCAGCAACACTGGCTGCACTGAAGCTTACTGAAGAGTAAGCTTCTCTTGAAGTTAAGTCAAATATAAGATACTCAAAATGTACAGATCCCCTTCCCCTTCCCCTTTCCCTTTCTCTATTCCTTCCCCTTTCTCTTTTTCTTCCCCAAGGTATACTTCCTTTCTTCTGCAAAATACATAACTAGACTATCTTAAAAAGACCCCAAACTTGTGGGATTTAGTTGGTAGCCATTTATGCTCTACACTACTATACAGTTTTAAATTTCTTGAAGTGGGACACTGAGAGGGTATGACTCCTGTGAGTTCACAGGCGCATTACCCAGTGTTTCTAGACCAGGTGATGCTTTCAAGACTCTAACCTAAGTGAATTTACCATTAATATTTTTTTTCCTCCCCAGAAAGCATTATGGTTTCTCTTAAAAAAGACAAATGAAGGTTTATAAAGGTTGGAAATTGAAGAATGAAGGCATAAAGGGCAAGCAAATGTGTAAGAACTTCGATTCTTTGAATGTGATTCCATGTAGATTATGTTCTATCCAATACTGTCTTCTAGAGACCTCATATTACAAGACAGAGTAATTCATTCAATTTGAGGGTTTTCAGGGATGTAAGTAAGCAGTTTTTCTAATCAACCTCTGACCTTTTTCTCCTCAAAGAAGGAAATATTCCAAGGTTTCCAAAAAGCCATATATTCCAAGCAGATTTTCAAACTGTATTCTGTGATGACACAGCTCTAACACAGCATTTCTTTTCAATTCTGCCCAGATAACTTAAAAAAATAAAGTAGATGTTCTACAAACAGGAAATTCAACACTGTGAGACCTGTGAAGATACTCTTAGGAAAACAGTTTTAATATTTTTCACTTTTCCTGCAATATAAATTATAAATTGAGATCTTCTAAACAATCTTCATCACATTTTAATTAGTTTAAATGTTCACTAGATGATTTGCTGAGTGCCCCATTTACACTTCTTATTGCCTGTGGCGTAGGCAAGGAAATGAGATTGCCTGGAAGTTCTCTTTCCACTCTGCAAAGCTTTAACTGAGCTTAAAGATTGTCGTTGTTACTGCCTCAAGCAAAATAACCAAGCAGTCTGTGATTTTGCCAAGGATCTTTTATCTAGGAATCAGGAGGAACATTTGCACCCCATTAAAAGACCCTAAACCTGACAGGTTATGAAAACAAGCAGTGGCATTAGTTCTGATCTAGAAAAATCTATATGTAAATATTAAATAAAATCTGCACTTTAATGATGAAAAAGGGACAATCTAATTTAGATATAGACATAGGGTCATGTATTTACAAGTAGAGTTAAATTTATAATTTTTTAATAAACAGACAATACTTCTGATACTCTTCATTATCAGCAACAGCAATGAGTAGAATAAGTAAGCTAGTTAGCAAGAAGAACCTCTCTAATACAGGTAAAACTTGTTTTCACTACTTCTTTGTGCATCCTTGCATAGTCAGAATTGGGATGAAGATCACTAGACACTCCCCCAAACTGACAGAAACCAAAGAGCCTTTTTTTATTTTATTTTAATCATACCTGCATGAGAACGATGTTCCAAAAGAAGCAAATGTCTAACAAGGACAATGGTTTCTCTATGAAAAGGAACAGGCAAGAGTGATAAAGCATGAACGTGTCGAGTGCTGAACAGCACAGAGAGAGCTTAGGCAATGGAAGCTTCATCTCAGAAGGAGTCAGAAAGGAAGAGATCAGTATTACGGAAAGCACTGACTCTTGATGCCTCTGTGACAAGCAGCTGCTGACCACCTCCGGGACTGGGCGCAGCAGGACAGGGAATAACTTCATGCAAGAAAGGGTAGAAGATAGGTAGAACAGGGTGACAGACTGCCTTCAATGGCAGCCCTTTTCAGCAAAGAAGGCCACAAGAAAGACACAGTTTACCTGGCAGAGTAAGGTCAGAAGACTTTGTTTTATAAGAACTGAAACTTACTGAAACTTAGACCTCCTCGCAACCTAACTACTTTGTAGTAAATGTAAGCTGTATGAATTCCAAAGGCTTTGTTTAGCTTTGATTTCTCTTGAAACTATTACAGTGTGAGTCAGAGCAGCAGTAAATGAAGACTGTGGATGCTAATTTATGAGCTGATTGATTTAAATGGCCTGTTTGGTGTAGAGTATTGACTAGCTCCAGAGGTCCCTTCCAGCTAAGATTTTTTTACAATTCTGTGAAAAGTACAGAAATGTCTTACTTAATTGATATTGGGCCAGAAGGTTTGCAGAGGGAAGAGCTTAATCCTAAGGAAGATTAATACTGAATGAAAAATTTCAGACTGTGATTTTCAGGTATCAATATTCTGTAAGGGTCCAGAGTTACAGAGAGTCTAGTATCTCTTCCAACCCAGAGGATTTGAATTGATGTAGTTTTGGTCTGATAATCAAAGTATAGACATTACTCGAGAAATGGATTTGGACAGAGGCTGAATGTCTGCCAATAGTTGAAGCTGCATTGATGACAGTTTTTCCATTGAGTTTGAATGTAACAGTTAACTTTCTTCAAATATTGGCTCCGTCTTGCTAAATTTAGCTATTTTTAGTCCATGATGATTATGCAAATTTTCTCTGCCAATTTTTTTCTCTGATATAGTGAGACACATCTCAAAATGCCATGCAATCTCTTACAGAATGAATGGCTGGCACTTGAATTAACTGACCATTGCATGGGTGTGAGCAGTCCAGAACAGACATAGGCATATTCATAGAGGTACATGAGGAAATCTATCCTACATACCCAAAGAATACTGTATGAAGAGAAGAAAATGACTTGTTCGAGTAAAAAGGTTCTAGAATGTTTGCAGTGTTTTTATTGCAGAGAAGATTTGAAAGATGAAAAGGTCCTGGAAATAAGTAAAGCTATGAAGACTTTTAATCAAATTTATCTGGTTCATTGCTATAACTAAGAAATTTTTTTTTATTTCCAAATGTCCTGGTTCCAGTCAGGACAGGGTTGATAAAGGAGTTTCTTCCACTCAGGGTAGCATGGCTGCTCTGTGGTGCACATTTTGTTATCTTGCTGTTTCCAGTAAATTGTTCCTACCTCAACCCATGATCGTTGCCCCCTGTGCCTCCAATTGTCCTCCCCGTCCCACCACAGGGAAGGAAGAGGAGGGGGAAGGAGTGAGCAGCACATGGTTTGGAGTCTCAGTGGGAGCATTTAATTGAGTAATACCATTCCTAAACCATGACATGAAGATTATTTTCTGACTATTATATTAATCAAACAGCTTATAATGATTCACTAATTCACAAATATAATTAGCAATTTCTCTGATACAAAGGCAGAAAAAAAGAATTATCTACTTTTAGAAGACTCTAAAAATTGTACAGCTATATGAAATATGAAATTGATAATGCCACAAGCAAAATAACTGGTCTGAAGACATAGATGACACAACGTAAGCCATCAGAAAAGATGTAATTTTTTACAAGAATCACCAAAAGTCAGTCAAGGATATTCATGTTGAAATGATGAATCTGTTTGATTCACAAAGACAAAGAATTGTTAGTACATCACCTCTCAACATTTAGCTTAAGTTTGAAGGAAGCACTTCAAAATAAACTAATGTGGTTTTAAGCTATTAACTCCATGAGTTCTGGGCCACAGAAACAGGATTAGAATAAAAAATAAAGAAGAAAAACAACAGCCCAAGCTACTGAATATTTCATGTTTCTATACAGCAAAAAACAGAAACCAAAACAAAGAGTCAAACATTGAAATGAATGGGAAAAAAGCAAAACTAAATTAAAAGTTTAGTGCATAAACAATCTGAAATAATTTGTACTATTAGTATCATTTCTGTAGAATAAACTGGAATGATGGGATATAGGTATCCAAAATTCTTTATCAGAAACATTCATGAAGAAAACAAAAAAAGGAGTATTGCATCAGAATTGCATATTTTTTTCTAAAATTAAGGGAGAAATGAGAACCAGTAAGCAGATGTCTTGAAGGGAACAGGAAAACCTTGTCAATATTGTGTAAAGCTGATTAACTGTTCACCAACAGGAGTTTTCTTTCTCTGGGCAAGATAGGTTACTTCCAAGCAGTGAAAATTTATAGTTACATAGGTAGATACCAATTGCAAAGCTATTATGGATACCTGTCACTTAAAAATTATAATGCTGTGCCAAAAAAAAAAAAAAAAAAAGAGTTCCAGAAGGGGCAGAACATTTTTAAATTGTGTTTATCTAATTTCAAATAAATATTGCTATATTAGAGATAACTAGGTATGTCTGTATTCATTTGATTATTTTCTGAAAAAAATATTCTCCACACCAAGTGAAACAATAAAATCAAAATTTACTTTGGCAACAATATATTAAAACTTCAGGTCTATGCAATAATTTCTGGAAATCAACATAGTGATACATTTCAACCTAAAAATTCCTCTCACATTTTCAGTAGTTGATGGAAACGTGTTACCCAGATTCCCCTGAATATTTTTTTCAATTAATTTAATTGAATAATAGATTTATGAAGCACAGCAAAAATCCCTTATTTATGTTTTTGGTCATGCCTTTTTTGCTATATTAATTTATGTTAAAATATGTTTGAAAGTCACTACTGGGATGCAAAGTCATGTATTTCCTGCTTCTTTTACATTTCATGATATATATTAAAAAGAATATTCTTTCCTAGAATATTCTAACCCCTACTGTCCATAGCAAGAGTAACTCTTGTGTTTTTTGAGTATTATTTTTTTTTTTTTTTTGTCAAAATGCAGTAAATCTCAATGCAGGAATTAAGAGATATTTTCTGTTCTCATTTTAGACAGTAATTCACAAAAGCAGAGGCAGCTGATTTGGTCTTAGTAAATATTTACTACCAGCCTGTTATGTATATTTATGTAAAGACAAATATAAAATATTTCAAATAACAACGTACTACTTATATTAGTATTTCTTTGGAATTTTCTTGGAGCATATGAACTATAGTGACCATTTTATGCATCTCTGGAAGCAAAGAAGAAGAGGAATGTCTGAACTTGTAACACTAATGTTTGTCTATTCTTCTGCTCTTATCAGCATCAACCTAGATTGAAGATATCCAGTTTCATGTTAACTCATAGGTAAAATGTTTGCTCTCTGAGAAAATAAAATATCCTGTAGCTTTTAATCAAATTGTTCTCAATACTGGTGGCAAGGACTACTTGTTGTATTGGTTTTTGCCTGTTTAATGTTTTCACAAAATTTAAGATGAAAAGTGTGTTTAGTTACTGTGCTTAAATCAGAAATAATTAAAATAACTGTTTTGTGATAGGAAAGAAAGCAGGAACAAGGTATCTCTGAAACCATATGGCATGTCCCATGTTCTAAACAAGGCACTTATTTGGATTTTAGAAGCCAACCCCTCTCATGCTCAGAAATGCAAAATTATTGTTGGACAAAAGGACTGCATGATTGCAATCCATGTGTCATCAGACAAGATCTATGGCACTAGCAGAGCATCATAAACTTATGGAAGTCCCAGAGACAGGGGAAAATAAGATCAGAAATCTTAAAAGTTGTAGGGGTCTTTTCTAGTAATAAAAATATTGCATATGCTCACAATGGCACATACTTACTCCCTTCTGTGCCTCTACTTCTTTCAGGAAGAAATTGAATTAGTAACTTCATATTTAAATAGTTAAGACTCCTCTTATAATTCCATAGTTGATGTATATAATTTCTTATACCTTAGAATGACTAGTGAGAAATACTTTCAGTAACAACTCTGAAGTTAGACATGCACTTTTAAAGTACAGGACAAGACTTTCATTTGTCATTCCTCGTACTAAGTTTTGAATATTTTATGGCTACACTCAGGAACTGGATGGCTGCTTTAGAATGAATAATTAAAACTCATTTTAAAGTAACTGTCTTTGGGGAATGGGTGCCTCAGTGAACTAAACAATTCCTATTCCTATTCTCAGCTTTATTTCCCTGTAATTTCCTGACCTGATTTGCAGTACAATCTTATATATTTCAGGAAAGAAATATATGCCAAGGTATCATGATGGGAAATAAAAATCCTAATACTTTAGGATTGCCACAGAGAATTTAGATGACTAAGCAGAAACCCCTCCAGCTCTTCCCACAAGAGCTAGCTCCTTAAATGTTCATCACGTCTGATTGTAGTTTTAATCTCTCCTCTAAAAAGCTTGTCTGGTCTAGACAGACAATAAATCACAGTATTCTAGAGTTTGGCAGAGACATTTTGGAGATGATTTTCCTGTCTAAAAATGTTGAATGACTGGAAGTGTTTTGTGGAAATATGCCAATCTCAAACAAAGTTCAAAGGGTGATGAAAGAGAACTTTTTTTTTTCCATTAAGAACTGATTATTTACTATTACAGGCCAGAAGGAAAAAGTCTAATTCAGAATTAATTTTTACCAGTACAAATTATTTATATATTTTTATTTTTAATTCTGTTTGGAAATTATAGATATTTACTGGTATGACATTTACTGTGCAAAGAAAACACCTAGTCTTAATACTTTTTTCTGTAGCATTCCCTAGATGGCTTGAGCAAGCATTTATCTAAAGAATGGAAGTTAGCAGCTCAGGAAAAGCTGTGATGGATCTCAATTCACTTCAAAGACTGTTTTTCTGTTGCTTCAGTAAATATTGAAAATGAAGATGGTATTCTGTAACAAATATAGACACCACTATATGTAGAGAATATAAATTACATAAAATTTCTCAGCACATACTTTGCAGGGCCTTACAACAAGACCCATGACAAAATATGTCTGAGTTAAATTTTTTTCTGGCATACATAAATATGACACTCTAGAAAGAGGGTCAGACAACTACCAGATGTGGCAATGTCATTTTTTATGTTCAAATCACAAGAACATTCCAAGTTTTCCAAGCATTTATTGCAAATTGAGATTGTATATCATGGGTCAGACTCTCCAAACACGCTCCAAAAAACAATCCTAATTGCATGAACTGTGGGGATACTGCAAGATTTCAGGCTTGTGACTGACACTGCAATTTTTAGCCTGCTATCTTTTCTGCAGTTCGATTCTTTTAACAGTGACAGAAGAAAGAAAAAGACACAGCGACAAAGAAAAATGTCAGTTTGGGAAAAATATTATATGTCTGGCCAGAAAACCCATCGTATAAAGAGAAGTCATAAATCTTTTTCTTTGTTTTTCTTTCTACCATGTCAATCTCAGTAACAGTGAAGTCCATAAAAACTTGAGCATATGTAAGTGTTTTGAAACCATCAACCAATGCATCCATGTACTCATTTTTGATGTGAAGCAGTATTTTAGAATGCTGTGGGTACAAACAGGAGTTCGGGGGTTTGTTTTATTTTTTCATGGTCTTCAGAATGCCCTCTTTTCCAATTTCATATTTTAGTGAGGGTCAGGGACTTTCTCAAAATTTTTCCCTGACAAATGATGAGTGATTTGATCTTAGCCATATTTTAAACCTCCATGTAATGCAAAGCAGACCAAACCAAAGAAAAAACTGTTGGCTGTATCATTTGGGGTTTTAGTTAAAATATGAAATTAAAAAGAATACTTAGGAAATCAAACAAACAGCTATGAAGTTTAAGCATTTGAATAATTTTTTCCTAAACCATGAAAACTGATTCAAGTTTTACAGAACTGTGGAGGAAAAAAAGGTATGCTTCTCTCTTGCTTTTGCTTTGACTGTAGTGTCCAGATAATGAAATTAATAGTCAGATAAGAAGTCCATATGTAGGATCATGCAATAAGATGTGAATTATTACAATTTCATTACACTTACACATTTATTCACACATAATAAGAGGAATAGATAATATAATAATAGATAATATATAGGAAGAAGCAATAGATAATATTATTTAAAAGCTAGACTACTAGATCCAATTTTTTACTTTGTACATTTCCAAGGCACTTTTGTAATTTCAATTGGTATCAAATGCCACTAAGCATATTATTTTAATACAAGCATTTATTTTGGAATGCTGTATGTTTCTAATTAGAAATTATTTCTGTTTTGATTTATGATTTCTAAAAAAAGGTGAGGTGCACTGAATGTTAGGTTGAATTCTTAATCTAATCTTAATTTTTTAATCCCATGTTGTTATGAATAACTGGCAAGATATTTGTTAGTTATCCTTCCTTGCCTTCATGTCTAATGACTTCATAAATAGATTATGGAGACAAAAATTGTGGTTGTTTGTGACTCCATCACTGGAATTGTAAAAATCTTTTAAAACAAGTCTAAATTTTCCAAATCTTGTAACAAACTTCTAACGTGCTATTTCAAGTAAGGAAACTGAAACTACCTTCTTATTGGTTGATCTATTGGTTGGTCGGTTGGTTGGGTTTTAGTTTTTTTGGAGAGGTTTGGTGGGGTTTTTTGGTGGGTTGTTGTTTTGTTTGTTTGTTTGGGGTTTTTTTGGTTTTGCTTTTTTTGTATTTTTTTGTGACAAATGTATTGGTGTTTACTTTTCTGACAATGCAAGTCATACAAAAGGTTTGATTTTATGTTTTATTGTAAAGAAAAGTAGTATATATATTGTTGTATCTATGTCTAATACATTTTTACTTTTAGAAAAGTCATTCTTGGTGCATAGAGAGGACTTACGGGACACATTAGTTACACAGGTGACAACATATTAAAAAAACCCAAACCCAAGAGGACTTGAGCTGTCTTTATAATCTCTATGGATTAATGGAAGAAGAACTGGAGCAAAGAAATTTAAGAAAAAAGAAAATTAAAGTTCCTGTCTTTACACTTGAACTTACATGTAAATGTTTAAAATAAGATTGCATAATAGCTGTACAAAATGTTTTCATCTTATTGCTTAAAAAAATACAAAGTATATATACTGAGCACAACTATATTAAATTAAAACATTAAATTATGAGAAAAACCTGACTGCACTCCTGTATACAAAAAAACTACAGAAAAAGCTTAAGATTTTTTGTTCCACAAAATCCAGAAGACATCAAGAATGAAAATAGTATCTTTGATTGCTTTGTTATAATAACAGTGCAAGGTTAAGTCCTTTTTGGTTTATGTTTATATTTTTTACCATATCTGCAAATTTAAAATCAAAATACTTTAAGTCAAATTCTATACAAAAGTTTCGTAACAATTTTATAGGCTTCTTTGATGCTCCATTGATTTCAGTTTCAAACTGTGGGTATATAAAGAAAGAATGAACCCTTAATTAAAATTAACTCTTGAATACTTATGATTTCCTTATTTGAAAAACTATTTTCTACATGTCTTATTATTCTAACATTTCAAACTTAATAAAATGTCTCACATAAAAAACTAGCCAGCTTTAATTAACAAATTTAAATGTAAAGCATTTGCTAACATATTGCATCTTAGACATAATGAGCATTTTTTTTTCAATTGTAACCTCATGGGTTTTGTAAGAAAGCTGCAAAATATGAATGGCACACACCTTTTATGACAGTTTTACGGAGATATAATGAATGCAGGATATAATTTATGAGAAAGTACCAAGTCAATTGGTGCCATAAACCTTTAGTTATTACATTGTGTGTATAACAATACTGATTTATATCCAGACCTCAAACAGACAACTCTAGCTAATTATTCCATTTTACTATGTAACACTTGAAGCATTACTTTTTTTTTTTTTTGATTTTTGATTTTTTCCTGTTTCTTTGAAGTTCTTGAGGAAAGAAAACTTATAAGGCCCTTTTAATTCTAACTCTATGGCTATTTTTTGATATCTAGTAAGCATTCATCTTTCCATTTATTTGCAAATGAAATTTTTCAATATTTCTAAATATATGCAGTCTGTGATAGTAACGGAAGACAGGCCAAAGTACAAAATGGTTTGATTTTTTGTAAATTTATAATCACAATTTTGAGTCTGGGCAAAAAGGATGATCTATTATTCTTTACCATGTACTATAATACTTAAATATAACATCCGTAGTGTATTTCTCAATCTTTTTATCATATCCTCTGGCCGTAGCCACAAAAGTTGTCTCTTTTTTTTTCTATTTTCTTTTTTTGTTTCCTAAGTGTCAGATACACTTACTTCTTTTATTTAGAGTACTGGTCTAAGGATATAGTTTGTCAGTTTTCAGTCAGTTCACATATCTGTGCCATCCAAGACTGAAGTAATCAATCAGATTTCTGGCATTTTAATGCGTATTTTAGATACCGTATGTCCATCAATGAAACATGAAAGACTCTCAAAGAACATGAAAATATTGATTGTTTTAAACAAATAAAACTATGACAGTAGTGGAAAAGTAATGCAACCATCACTAGTCAATTGTGCAAGGAAAAGTCTAAGAGATCAAGGACGTAAGTTGTTTGATTCAGAATACTGAAAGAAGAAGTATTTGAAGTATTCTGTCACAGTGCTTTTTGGCATGCCTTGACATGTTATAGAGTGTGCTGTAAGAGTTTGTGCATCATCCAAAGGAAGATTCATGTGCTGGAAGTTTGACTGGTGACAGATGCAAGTTTTCACTTCCTCAGTTTGACATTTGAATTCAGTATCATTAGCTTCTCCTGCATACATTGCAAGTAATTTGGCACTTTGAACAAACAAAATAAGACATACTTAGATGGTAACTGACCTGCTTTGCAGCTTTAGAGGTTATTTATGAAAAGGTGGAAGTGTACTGACATTATAAAACCCAGAGAGATTTAGCAATTATTTCAAGTGGCCATACAGATACAGAATATATATGTTACAGGAAAGTACATTGCTGATACAGGGGTTAGCACCTTCCTTTCAGTAGGTGGTACCTCTTTGTTGCTATTATTTTATTAAATATGTGCTTATTACTTACTTCTGCATGGAAGGGAGCACTCAAGATTTGTAGATGTTCCTGGTTGAAAAAGAATGACAAAAGCCAAAAGGGTCCAAAAAAGCCTCGGAATTTTTTTTAGCAGACTGCACACTCTGCATGGAAATTGGTGTATGTTTTGCACCTATAATAATAAAAGAATAAAAAAAGAAAGGGGAAAGAAAGAGAAAATGACAAGGAGATGAGATAGGAAAGGGGATCACCAGTTCTGGATCCACCACTGGTCCAGCCAATAGGGTGTCCAAGGTCCTGGTGGTGCCACTCAGGCTTTGTGGAGGCACCTTCTTATAGGTAAATTTTTCCGGCTCTGGGATTAGGTTTCTTTCTTGTCATGTAAATAAGTGAGCATGTGCAGTCCGGTCTTCTGGACCTTTCTGGAAATGGGCTGCGGTATTTTGAGGGTCTTTTGGTGGTCTTGATTCCCCTCTATTGGTCTTGACTGCTCCTTGACCCCTACTTCTGCACTTTTGCTGTTTTGTGGTCACCATGAAAATGAACTGGAAAATTAATTTCAGAAAGGTGCTGCTATGCCTTTGTGCAGCTCTCCTTTCCCAACACATTCTGATCTAACTTGCCCACTTGAATGGTCAGCAATGTGTGTGGCACAGAAATGCATTAACCCCTTACTGCCCAGGCTTCTACATCTACCCGGAGATTCAATCAACACTCTTTCTAAGCAAAGGGCTTAGTTTCACTAACAAATGATACAGGTGATTGGATAAAAGCTTTTGCCATATTTCCATAGAAGATAACCAGCAGATTTTTTAAATATTTATAAAATTGAGAAAGCCATTCGTATTAAAATATTATAGATAGCTGAATTCTAGACTGTGGGGGGAGGGACCCTGCAGGGTACGGGTCTGTCCGTGACCCTGTCCCCATGTAATGTATGCCCCATACCTGTTCCTGATTGGGTGGTTTGGGTGCCTGGGGCCCGGGAAAGGATGAGCAGGGTCCTATGACTGGAGTCTGCCTGGGAACTGCAGCCATGCATCTGGAGGAATAAATCATCCCTAAACATCTATAGAAATATCACTTCATCTTTCCTTCCTAGTCCATCGCTGTCTTCTACATGTTGTAAGGATTTCCCACATTACAACAAATGGGGGAGATATGCGGACATTCAATCCCTGAAAATGATTTCTAAAGGTCTGGAGTACACCAATGTGAATTGGGAGTAATTGAACTTTCTTATTGTCTTGGTTTTGGCTGTACTTTCTGACCAGATGGAGAAATCAGAGGAGTTGTGGCTATCTGAGCCACAGAGAAAAATGTACTTGGAAGTGAAAGAAATTCTAGCAAAACAAAATGCAAAACCAGGACATTTAGAACACTTCCTTAAGTGGCTTTTCAAGAATTTCTTTTATGTCACTTAAGACTTAATTTTTGATGTTGGTTTTCCTATGACTAGAGGGGACAATTTTTGGAAAGAAATTGTTGAGTGGATAATGATCCAGTCAAAAAGTGGAACGGTAGTAGAATTGATATTAGCATCTTTTGCAATTGAAGATGCTCTTATAAAGCACATACTCGGTCCCAGTAACACACAGGTGCCTGTGGCTGAGGTGCCTGCGGTGGAGGCACCCAGCCCCCCAAAAAAGCACAAGCCATAGAGCAGACCCCATCCCTGTGTCAGAGTGCACTCACGAGCAACAGTGGGCGAGAGAGCAACAACAAAGACCTTGATGCGAGAGTGCATTCCTAGGGGTCTCCGAGGTATTCTTACGGTGAATAAAGAAGGACAGCTGGTAGAAATAGCTGCTGAAAACCGCAAAAAGCAATCTGTGAGAGCAGAGGCACGAGCAGCGAGGGCAGCGGCGAGGGTGGCAGCAAAAGCAGCAGCGGCAGAGGCGGGACCCGGTGATGGCCGCCCCACGCCGTGTGGCAAGCGACGGTCCAAGCCCAAGCCCTACCCCCACGCCGAGAAAGGCAGCGGTGATTGTGGCAGTCACTATGGCAACCGCAGTGAGCCACTCCAAGCCGAGCCGGAGCGGCGTGGGGGCGAGAAGGAAACCGCGCTGGCCAACAGCCACACAGCCGACAGCAGCAGCAGCGGCAGCAGCAGCAGCAGCACCGGCAGTACAAAGCCACGCACACGCGAACACCTCACAGGGTGTGGCCATGCAGCCGCGCGAACGCCCAGAAAGCGTGGAGCAGCAGTCACGCAGAACTTCAGAGGAGATACAAGCACGGCGCCAAATGGCGGTGCAGAGGGGGCCGAAGGCGGAGCAGCCGGCAGGGTCAGTGTGCAGCAGCACGGCCTGACTGGACCCGCTCAGCCCCACACGCGATCCCGAGGAGTCCAGACCCCATGACAGAAACGCGCTGGTGGCCCCGGCCCCGGCCCCGGCGGTCCCGCTGCAGCAGCTCTGGCGCAAGAGTGAGCAAAAACAAAGGTGAAAGCAAGAACAAAGGAACTTGGAAAAATGAAAAGGTTATCGCAGCTAAGGTTTTTGGAACTGTAAAATGGTATAATGTAAAGAAAAATTATGGTTTCTTATTGAAAAACGATACTAGAGAAAGTATTTTTGTCCATAAATCTGCTATTGTAAAAAATAATGCCAAAAGTGATCTTCCAAGCTTTGAAGAAGGAGTAGAATTTCAAATTGTGCAGGGAAGGAAGAGCCCACAGGCCTCCTGTGTTACAGGCCCTGGGGGTGTCCCTGTCAAAGGCAGTAGATATGCTAAACAATATCCCCATAATCCCCATCCTTTCTCCTATCCCACCTTCCCCTTTTATTCCATGCCCCTTTATTCCCCATATATGCCCAGCCCAATTCTCCCTTTCTGGCTCCCCTCAAAAAAACAGTTTTCATTTGCCATTAATCCCTTTGCAATGCTGATGGAGAGATGAAAAGGAGGGAGGGAAGAAATTAACTGTCATTTTCTAAGATTCCAACAGGTACAAAAAGGAAAATCCCTTCCTCAGTTGTCATCTGAATCCTGCTCAAGTCCTGTCTCCCTTCTGATGCTCCAAAGAAAATCTGATTGGACATCTGGGGACTCAAGATAGTGGCTTCCTTTCCTTTGAAATTGTTTTGTTGTTTTTCCAACTGTTTCCCATGTTCTTTATTTAATAAGAAAGGGTGAATTGTGGAGGTGCCTTCCCCTGAAATCCTGGGGGGAGGAACCCTGCAGGGTACGGGTCTGTCCCTGTCCCTGCTCCCATGTCACGTGTGCCCCATACCTGCTCCTGATTGGGTGGTTTGGGTGTGCCCGGGGCCCGGGAAAGGAAGAGGGTCCCATGACTGGGGTCTGCCTGGGAACTCCAGCCATGTGGCTGGAGGAATAAATCATCTCTGAACATCTAAAGAAATATCACTTCATCTTCCCTTCCAAGTTCATTGCTGTCTTATACACGTTGTAAAGATTCCTCATTGCAACACCAGACAGTCTAAAATTCAGTCACTTTTCACTAGACAGGCTCTCAATTTTTTTTTTATTGTGTACCCGTCTGACTCCAGATCTTTCTTGTCCTCTGTTCCAAACTCTTTCTGATGGACAGATTCTTATTCTACTCACTTCTGCGAGCTGAATATTACAGAGTTTATTGTTCTCTGAAATATTACTGACATCTGATTATATTCTTACCTCAAAACTTGAGATGTCATTTCTTTTGCATTTCCTGATTCCTCATTTCAGGTTAAAATGGAGATGGTATTTGATATTTCCACCATGAATTTTCACCATAAATCAATATATTCTCTAGACCTCACTGTTTCTTTCCTGATCTCTGTGGCATCTATAGAACCACACATGCATGCTGCTGAATATATTTGGGTAGTTTTGCTGAATGTCTGCAACACAGAATTTCTCTCTTGCAGGTTGTTGGCACTCACAAGATTAAACTTTAGCTCAGCACCACAAAGAGAGACAAACTAGCACTGGTAACAGAACAGGCTATGTCAAAGTGTATCATCTCATCCCAGTGCTAAAACTGCAAGTGAAGAGATGGGGTGGATTGAAAACTGGCTGAACTGCCTGATTCAGAGGGTGCTGATCAGCAGAAACATGACTTCCACCTGGAAACCAGTCACTAGTGGTGTACCCCAGGAGTCCATATGGAGCCCAATTCTATTTTTACATCTTCATTAATGACCTTAACAATGTGGTACAAGGAATGGACTGTCAGAAAATTTGCAGACAAGACAAAAGTGGGAGTAGCTGATACATCAGATGGGTGTGCTGCCAGCTAGACCAGAGTGACCTCAAAAGCTTGGAGAAATGGGTAAACAGAAACATCAGAAATTGGAGCAAAGCTAGGAAATGCAGAGAATCAGCAGTGTCAACCTGTTTTGCACCTCTTCTGGCTTGTTTTTCTTATGGCTGGCTAGTAAGTTAGCCAGTTTGATACCTTTCTGTGTCATCCCAGCACTATTCAGAGGGTTCTGGTTTTGAGTTCAAAGAAGTATAAATCAGAGTACATCTTTTTGTGAAATTTATTCTGACTTAGGAGACAACAAAATTATTATGTTTTCTGTGTTATTCCCATTTTTATTTGCTTCAGTTTCAGTGTTCCTCCCCAATGCTCTTTTATTATGTTTTCTGAATAGAAACGAAAATGGTGACTTCTGAAATACCCATCGGATTACCTTTTAAAAGTTTTACTTATAATGGTGTATACTTGATGTTTTTTTATAGTGCAAATGGGAAAGGATGACAAAAACCTCAAAAAGATGTCTTGTGGAAAAAGTATATTTAATAAATCTCAGTAGGTTGTCTTAATTTTGATAGGTACTTTGATTTCATGCTACATTTTGCAGTGAACTATAGACAGTCCAAACATAAAAGGAATGGTTTTCCAAAAGAATAATTTAGAAAATGTCTTAAAGAAGCATCAACATCTTGCAACTGGGACAGAATCACCATCCACCAGCTTCTTCTTTAAGGTAACAAAGTAAGGATGTGACAGCTAACATCATGTATCAATGTATGACCTTGCAGTCTTGTCAGCTAGAAAGCAAAAGGAAGCCAGAAGAGTTACTTGTTCTTTTAAAATGTATTCTAGAAGGGAAAAAAAATCAACATTTTAAAATCAAAAATGATACTGAGTACCCCAAAAATGCAAATATAAATCAAATCCCATTTTCTCTTGTGGTAGAAATGCCTTACAAGGATAAGAGTGAAAATTTTTCAATGCAATTGGTTTCTTTTACAAAATCTATTTCAGAAATTTTGTGTGTAACTGCACAGTATCCTAGTAGCAGCCACATCTTACCAAAAATATATGATCAATTAAGAACTGTAAAACATTACAGCTGCATTTTTAGAAATCAGCAAGAATAGATTTTAGCCATTTGGAAAAACGTCTTTGACAGATGACCAAATCGCTACCTCAGTCTGTGGTACCTGTCCAAGGTCTCATCTAGTAAGCAGGAGACGTGAATGAAAACACTAAGCAGACAGAAAAGGAATTTAAACTCTCACTTGTCTCTGAGCTCAGGTTTCCTGGATGAGAACAAAGTGATGCTTCCAGTCACCTGAGACACACAGCATAGAAAATTCTGAAATTCACTACAGAGAAGGCCTTAATATTTTAAGACATGTTGGAAGGACCACTGTTTTCCATGTAGCTAATGAGTAGAATACTTTCCTGAAATGCAAGAGAATTGTATTTGAATTGCTATAGCTCAAAGATGGACTTGAACCACATTTGTCTGCTTCTTTATTAAATATCATGCTTTATGCAGAAGACCTGATCTTCTGCTTATTAATTTATCAGTTTGTGCTGACCACAACAGCTGAGTCTGCACTATTCTTTACAGCTCAAAAGCCAAGTAGTCTGTGGAATGGAGCTTTAAATTTCATCCCAGAGCTGTTTTCGTCATCTCTCCTCAGCTATATCTAGGACCTCTTGGATTCAGCTAGGAATGTAGCTGAAAACATTTATTTTAATATATTATATAATATCATTATAGATTATCAAAATATGTTTATCACTGGTAAGTGTTCAGATAACTAAGAGAGCCAATGGCTTTACTTTATTGCTTTTTATCACAGTGCTTTTCTTAATAATCTTTTAGTGGTGAAACTGTTATGAGATGAGCAATTACTGCCTCATAAGAGAATTCAAGCAAGTGACCATTAGGTCACTGAGCTCGCTTATTTAGAATTTTTTTTGTGGCCTGAAGCTTAGAAACAGTGAGATATGATAATTACAAGGAATATTATGGTAACCAGGAAGAGTATGTATACATTCTTATACTGTTCTCTAAATGGTTGTTATTAGTGAATAAAATGGCATGACTATCATCTTGTGTGTGTTGTTTCATATTTTCCTCAGAAAGAGACCTTTGTCACAGGTTTTATTCTAATAGGGATTTATTTTTTTATATATATTGTTATACATACGGTTTAAGGTTTTAGCGCATATGGCACTGTATACATTAATGAAAGCTCAGAGCTATGTATGCTACACTTGGAGCTGAAATCCCTGTGGTATCCTGAAGAAATTATTTCTCTCTTTTCTTTTACAATGTCCAAGAAAGCACCTTTTCTAGCAAAGCCAGAGGTAGACTTTTACCTTTACTGTGAAAAACACGAGTTGCTCATTCTAGCTGTTTTTCAGAGTTTTACACTATTTACCTATTCTGCATTCCAGTTTTAAATGAAAGAACTTGTTTTGAAGCTGACAAAAATCTGGTTGTTTGAGAAATGTAATAAAGCAAGGGGGAAGAAGAAAAAAATCTAGGGCACTTACTCAATGAGAAGCAAATAACTGGAGTGCAGTAATGTCAAAAAATATCTGTAGTTGACTGATAGTAAAATGGTCTGATGTCCCAGTACTACGTGGATGAGTAAGAGGCTACCCACTGAATATTAAAAATTAAATATTTCTCTATGTGTTTTGAATGCAGCAAAAGGAATTGGGAGAAAAAGCCTTTGGGACAAGAAAACTTGGCTACAGAAGGGCAAATTCAGTGATCCAGTTATGGAGAAAAAGGGTTACAAAAAAAGAGGACTGAGGGCTGACTGATTGTAGTCGGTTGAATCTGAGTTGATAGACAGATTTTTGGACCAGTAATGTTTCTCACAATTTACCCATTTAGACCCCACAGAAAGGCAGGAGTTCCCTCTTGTTCCAGCTCGCCTACAGGAGGTGGGGGGGCCTCGGAGCCTCCGGGCCCCGCCGGGACGGGCTCCGTTCCTCTCTCCCTGATGCCGCAGCACGGACCCTGGGTCGGTGGGGAGGGAACCACCCCAGAGCCCAGGCAGCTAAACCCAGCCATGGACTGGCACACGGCCAAACCCAGCCATGGACTGGCACACAGCTAAACCCAGCCATGAACTAGCACGCAGCTAAACCCAGCCATGGACTGGCACGCAGATAAACCCAGCCACGGACTGGCACGCAGATAAACCCAGCCACGGACTGGCACGCAGATAAACCCAGCCATGGACTGGCACTCAGCTAAACCCAGCCATGGACTGGCACACAGCTAAAATCCATCCGGAGCTGCTCTTCGGGACCGGTGGGTCCCCCTCCTGTGTACACGGAGCTGGCAGGAGCCTCCTGTCTGCAGCCAGCACACTTCAGGTTGAACTGAAAAAAACACCCTGCAGCCAACAGCACAAAGGGAGCGAGGCTTTCTTCACCATAAAGCCTGAACAAGAACATTCTTCAACATAGAGGTTTCAGAGTCAGAGAAAAAGTGAGCCATGTGAGATGGAGCTGGAAATGGTGACGGAGAAAAGGGGCAGTGCCGCGTTCCTCGTGCGGAGCTTTAAAATACTTCTGGCATGCAGTGGTAAGAAACTGCAATATCTCAAACTGTTTGTCTCTTTAATCCATTTGGAGTGCATGGGGGGATGGAAAACTCACGTGTGGCTTGTAAAGAGGGCCTATAGAGGGCTATATAGAAGCAGTGAGAGGCTTTTAAGGACTTGTAGCAGAAAAAAAAGCCTTTATGTTCAGGCCAAAATAACCCATCCTTAAAAAGACTGATAACCTCATGTGATGGCCCAAGTGTGGCAGTGTGAGAAAACTGATATTTTTTTGTAGAAGAGATGTATTACACCACAGCAGATTGTTTCTTTCTGGGCAGGTCTACTGTTGGTGGCAGTTAGAGGAAACACGCGAAGCAAGAAGAAAACCCTTTTTTCCTTAAGCATAAGAGAGAGACTTTTCAAGAACTGTAACACTGGCTAGAACCCTATGTTGTGTTATCTTTTGTGCTAGTTAGGAAAAAGACAAAAGTGCTGGGAAAAAGAAAAAAAGTGCTGGAAGAAAGTGGGGGGGGTTGTTTGTTTCAATTTCTTGTTATATCTTTTCACTTTTAATTCTGTTAGTAATAAAACTCTTTCCTTGTACTGCAAACATTTAAGTTTGAACCTGTTTTGCCTCACAGCTATCTGGTTTTCCTCAATATTTTCTTTTTTTTTTTTTTTCCCCTTATGAAAATAACTGATTTTCATGTGCTTGACACTTAGTTGTTTCAAACCACAAAACTGATATAAACACTGATGAAATTATCAATGAAAGACCAGTAGCATATAATATACAATGTGCTCACCTACACACATGAGGCAATGGGGGATTATTACTCTGCAATAGGATTAAATAAGAATAATAATTTTAAAATAAATAAAATTGAAACTAGGCTATCATACAGTGATGCCTATCAAGTGCAATCTCTGAACACTATAAAAACATCTCTCTAAAGCTTTTTCTCCTCACCTGACCATATACTTCTATGAGACTTCTAAGAATTTAACATTTTTCTACCTTTCACTCACTGTACCATTTTTCAAAGGGAAGGCAGATAAACACAAGAAGAGTATAAAATGTTGTTATGTAGCTTTTTACAGTACTAGGTCATGGTCCTTATGCTGTAGACCATGTGTCTCAAATTACTTTTAAGGTATTTTTCCTTACTGTCAAGGGAATGTTTTCACTTCATTTTTCATATCATGCCCAAATGACATATCCAGCCAAATATTTAAATATTCTTAGGACCATAGTTCAATGACTATTTAAATTGTGCTGTCAGATGATTCGGTGGTATTTTCTTTTCATGACAGTCTGACTTTCTTGAAACGTTTGTTGTCAAGTATCAACCAGAAACTCTTCAGTTAAAGAAAGAGAAAATAGTTTGTCAAATAATGTCATAAATCCCTCTGTCTTCGTATTGACTTATGCAGAATTTCTCTGGTTTAAACACAGTTACAGCTGTAGCAGGACTTCTGCCCCTGCCACAGGAAAGCTTATCTGTTGTTTGTTAGCTGGTGCAATAACTCAGGGTATCTTGCTCTAACATAAGCCTCACGTAAGCCCTGGTGAAGGACAGTTTGCCTTGTATTGAGTTATTTCAGCACCATGGGATTGATGCTTTCAGCTGACAGTAAGCATCTTGCTTTGAAAGCAGATGTAGGAAGATAAGACGGAATTTCTGACTGACACTTCACTTTACAAACTATAAAAGCTACACCAAACTTTCACAAAGCAGAAATCTTCTACACACTTCCTGGAATGTGTGGAGTCTTCTTACTGAAGTCAGGATGCTGACTTTCGCAGTTACTCTTCCAGGGGTTGAGTGAAAGGACTCTGTGTACAGCATTATCAATTTAGATAAAGTTACGTTGAGTCCTAATCTATGCTATTTCTGTGCTAGCTATAATATAGGTACCTTTTTGTTGTGCACTGTTTTATGTAATCTACTAGTAGTCCTTTTGTTTTATACTGTGTAGTAAGTAACTCTGTTTAAGGGCTTTTGTCCTTTAATCTCCTGTCTGTTCAATAAATAACTCATTTTATAATAGACCTGATCTGCCATTCTTGAGAACTTGCAAGCCAGAGCGATTTAGGTGCAGGTCACCTAAGTAGAGCTGCTACCAAAATCTGAGCCTGAGGCAAGGCTTGTTTAAAGCTCTCACTTGATCCATAAAAACAGCATAAGATCTGTATTTGATTGCTATACTGGATCATCACACATTGTGACTGCTTCAATTACATATGCAAAATCAGTTCATTTTTTTCAAATTCCATTACACAGAGGCAAACCCACTGACACCAGCAGAGATATACAGACACAATCCAGAACAGAATTTAGTCTCAAATGTTAAAGCTATTAAACAGAAGAAAAAGTCAAAATTATTTCGGTCAATCATTTGGGTCCTTCCTCTTATGGCTATTCTCCAACTTTATCATAGCAAAAGCACTCCTCACCCTGTTTAGGGAGGTAGTAATTATTTCTTGTCAATTATATTCTCAATCACTGAACTATAAACAGCTGGTGGTGCATAACTGTCGTCCAGTTTAAAATTATAGTACCATTTCTTCTATTTTTTTTTTTTAATTTCCACATGTTCACTAAATTTCTTGCCATAAAAGTATCTTATCCTGCCTTTAAAACTGCTAAATAAAACTAGGAGAAATGATACAACAGTCTGGAATTATAATGATGGTTATGCATCACCAGCTGCTTGTAGCTCAGTGATTTCATGTCTAATCCACAAGGGATAATTGCCTCTCCCTGTATAAGGTGAATTGTCTCGTCACACTCTCAACATCATGCCTGTCTATAAATAGACATTAAAAAAAAAAAGAGGAAATAATTTGGTTTTAATAGTTTTCAGTACTCAATTGTCCCAAATGTACAAAAAACCCAAGTTGTCAGTTTGTTTTCAAAGAATATTTATTAATAGTAACTATTATTGAGAATATTTAAAAATTTTAAAGTGTGGGCTAACTATTACAAATTAGGATATGAATTTTTTTCTACATATTTTATACTGACTTTATAACATAAAATAAAATTCAATGTTGCTTATTTATGTACTTTATTTTGTAGAAAGCATGTTTTTCTGGACAAGACTGACAAGCAAGTCATCTATAACACCTACTGGTGCACATAAAGGAAATTACTTTACAGGGAGTTTCAGTAGACTGGAAACTGCCTAAAAAACAAGTTGCTTCATTATTATCATATCACTCTGCCATATCACCCAAGGAGAGATGGGGGGGATGTTGGAACCCAGTGGCATGACCAAACTGTGAGATCTAAAATTTCACAAAATGCCCAATGAAAGTTTAAAGCATAGGATAAAAGCAAAGAATAGCACAAATTGTGAGTGTACCTTTAGAGGCAAAGACACTGATTCTCATATTGTTTATACCAGGTTCAGAGAAGCAATGTAACAAGTATCTCAGAAGCTAATTGAACTCAGATCGAAGTTTTCATTATTTAAATGATGTGTCTTCATAGAACTGATAACTATAAGACAGGCAAAAATGCAACTCATTAATGTGATAGGAAGTTGTCTCTCCAGAAAGCTCACTTCATGTGTATTAGTGACCTTTGCATAAATGTGGTATTCTGCACTCATGTTCAGGCATTTGTAAGGGAATAAAACACTACATGATCTTCCCTGAAATTCTTATGCTCCTTCAGATCTTTTCTAGTTCTAAACAGGCTCATATTAACTTAATTGTCTAATTATTTTGAAGCCAGGCTTAGCAGAAACAGTTTTCTATTAAACAAAATACTTACTCTAGCAATAGAATATTGAGTGGGGATTTCCTTATTTGTTTTGGTTCGCTTCTTTACTTGTTTTTATTTGTTTGCTTTGTTTTGGTTATCTCCCATAGGGTTTTTCCATGTCAATACTAATATGATTTTCCAGCAGCAGTTTTCTCTTACAAAACATGTAAGCACCACTGAGTTCTTACCTCAGTTCCTTCTTCTGAGATACTTTCCCGTATCTAGAAAGTATCCTCAAGACATGAACTATTTCAGAAATTTTGAGAGCTGCATTCACAAGAGACTTTTTGTGAAGTACAAATCTGCTAGTCCAATGTGAATTAGCATAAAAGTTGCTTAAAAAGAAAGAAATATTATGTTGGTATTCTAGAGTCTTTGGCTTTTTGTGTATTTTGTGTATTTCCTTTGAAAATATTTCTTCATTATTAAATACTGTAATTACACATATCCACATACTTAGAAGTTATCCAAATACTGCTAAGATGAACTGATGGATTATGGCTGAGGAAATTGGAAAGTATCACAGGTCATTGGCTCTTATAGTTAATAACTTTAATCAGCCTTCAGATGTAATGACCACAAAGTATTATTTTAAAACAAAGAAAGGGTTAAACCTAGAAAGACAAGTACAGTAATGTTAATAAGGGAAAAAAGTGTTTCCTGGACTTGATATTTTCTTTAAAATATTCTTACGCAATTGTCTATGAAATGTCATATACTCATCTTTCCATAAGAAGAGTATCAGTTTTTGCCTCCATCATTAAAATTCCCAAACATAAAAATCTATGCATATTTCTAGACCTACCCATTTCCCTTTATGACACCTTTTTCTCAACATTATATATTTTAGGGGTTTATCCATTCTCACTGTGGCAAAATGAGTAGCATTGTTGTTGAAGACATCTCCTTATTCATAAATGCATATGGTTCACAATTTGAAAAATGTACATAAAAACAACATCCTTCCAATGGGATGTCAAATAGATATTGTCACATTTTTACAGGTCACATTTCTAATTCTTTACACCAACTATTTAATTAGGGCTGAATGATATGTAAACCCAAGCAAAGGATAATTCTGTCTAAGCCATATGTCCAAAATGTTGTCTAAATCTCTGATTCCTTCTTGCCATGGAGGAAGAGGTACTGCAAAAATATGAAGCCATGTCAAGTTTGAAGCAATGGGCAGGTTGTGAAGTACAGTGCTTTTCAAATTTCAACACTGTAGTAATATGCTAGAAAGCTAATTGATTTTTCCTAGTTTCAGATAATAAAATCATGCAAGACATGTTGCCATCAAGTGATTTAAGTGCAGGATGTTAGAGGTGGGGTTGGTGACACTGCAGAGGAAAAGCCAATTTGCAGGGCAAGGTACAAAGATGAGACCAGGAAGAATAAAACATAAAAGGGATTGGTTGTGTTTAAAATGGAGGTCAGTATGCTAGTCTAACTGATCCCTATGCTTTATCATCACAATCTGCCCTGCCTTCTTTCTTATCTGTGTATTGTCTCACGCTCTATCCCATGTATGTGCTGTTGCAAGAATGGAGCAGCAGTTACTGGGAGAACTAGCATGTGTGGCCTGGGTGCCAGTTATTGGAGTCAGCTGCAGGAGTAAGTGGGATGCCAGTACCAGTGACTGGAATGGGTGGGGGTCTTTAACTTTCAGCCACAGTGCGGGAATGGTGTGTGTCCCAAAACCAGCTTCTGGGAGTAAGGGACATGAGTGGCAAGTAAGGAGCTCAGCAACGGTGGAGTGGGACAGTGTGCTGGGTTTGCATAGTCAGGTTTTGGTAGTGGAGCAGGGGAGGCTACAGGTGTGGTTTCTGTGAAAAGCTGCCAGCAGAACCTTCCTCCACATCCAGCAGAGTCAATGCCAATGCCAACTAGCTCCAAGAATGATGTACTGATGGCCAAGGCTGGGCCAATTAGAAGTGGTGGTAATAGCTCTGTGATAGTAGCTAAGACAAATGGGGAGGAGAAAAAAGCTACTGCACAGCTGCAATTGCAGCCAGAGAAGAGTGGGCTGAGAACATGGGAGAGGAGCAGCTCTGCAGACACCGGGGTCAGTGCACAAGAAGGGCAGGAGGTGCTCCAGGCACCAGAGCTGAGATTCCCCTGCAGCTGTGGTGCAGCCCATGGTGAGGCAGCTGTGCCCCTGCAGCCCATGGAGATCCACAGGGATGCACAGATCCACCCACAGCCCATGGAAGAGACCCACACTGGAGCAGGTTCATGCCTGAGAAAAAGCTGTGAGCTATGTGAAGCCCATGCTGCAGCAGGGACCTGGCAGGTCCCTACCTGCAGACCCATGGAAAGAGGAGGCCACTCTGGAACAGATTTCCTGGTAGGACTTATGACCCGTGAGGGACCCACCCTTGAGCAGCCTGTATCTGAAGGACTGCATCCTATGGTGGAGAATTGTTACCCGTGGGATGGACTTATGTTGGAGAAATTCATAGAGAAATCTCTCCTGTAGGAGTCCCCACACTGGAGCAGGGGAAGGACTCCTCTCCCTGAGCAGTGGCAGAAACAACCTGTGATAAACTGACCATAACCCCCATTCCCATCTCTCTTCACTGGTGGGGAGGGAAGAGGGGAGCTGGGAAGTAGGGAGGGTTAGGGGGAAGGTGTTTTAAGGTCTTATTTTACTGCTTACTATCCTGCTCTGATATTGTTGGCAATAAATTCAATTAATATTTGTTATTTTGCCCTTGACAGTGTTTGGTGATTGATTTCTCTCTCTGTCCTTATCTCAACTCATGAACCCCTCCTTAAATGTTCTCTCCCCTGTTCTCTGACTCCAGATGCTGGGCAGGAAGTAGTGCTGTGTCATGTTTGCTGGAGGTGGTGGCCACACTCTTAACATCTCTAACAGTACACTTAGCATCTCTAACATTCCTAAGTAATAACTAAATAATATCCCAAAGTAAATAAGGAGATTAGTTTTAGACCCGCCTTTGGATATTTTCAATATAGCCATCTACATCTCAGCTAACAGTGTCAGCTAGGCTGAGTGTCTGGTACTGGCTCTTGAGGGGTCAAGTGTCTGCAGCATCTCCAGGTGGGGTGGCATAAGGGTGTAGTGTGAATTCACCAGCAAACCCTTCATAATCTGTGAAAGTAAACAGCCACCTCAAAAAGACAACTCATCCCACCTTAATGTGGATGGCTAAACTAGGTCAGATAAAATTGTGCCTCAAAAGTGGCCATTTCCATTTACTGACTATAAAGTGGGTGCAAAGAGTTCAGGTGTTTCTGTCTATATTGTGGATATCTGCAGGTAGGTGAGATGAACTTCATCACAGATACCTTGCAGTGCTTAAGTCTGTGCACTTAATGCTCAAACATGCACTTCAAACAGCCTGCACTATACAGGTGCCCAAATCATGGTTACAGGCTTACTTGGCTGCAGTGATCTGGGAACCTAAAGAAAATAATTCTTCTGTCACACGTTCCTATGTGTCCACGTTCCTTGAGTTCACATGACTCAAGATGAATGGGAAGCTTTTATGCAGAATACATGTTTCTATCAAATGTTTGAATTTGTTTAGATTATTTTTCACACAATTTTTTTCTGTAAAGCAAAATTTTCTCTGAGGACTTTCTCAGTGCACTGTATGTGCCTATTTCTGTAAATCCCCTGCTGTTTGCTGTGTGGAATTCATGCAATTCACATCATTTGCATCAGTAGGATCGAACACAGATGGCATTTCACAAATATGAATGATCACATATATTCTGCAAAATATCTGTAATTTATACTTGGTAACTTTAGTAACGTAAACAAGAAAGTCATAATTTTGGACTGCCAAAAGCAACAAAGAGGTTGTAAAGAGGGTTTTTTAAAATTACTTCTATTAAATTTCGGTTTCTTTAACTTGTATAAAGCAATGCTTTAGAGTTTTTTTCTGCAGAAAGCATAGAGGCTCAACCCTACTAAACATTACTGGAAATAGATAGACACATAGATAAAAATTAATTGAATGTCACAATGTTTTCAATATTACTCTTGCTCAGCTAGAAGTCTTCAAATAATTCACTGCTGATGAAAGAATTTGTCCAGGCCAACTTATAAATGTGCAAAAATTTGTTAGAGTAACTCTTTTATTGTTCTCTATTCAAAATCTTCTCATTTTTAAGAAAAAAACAAGAAACAGTAAAGAGAGGGCTTTGTTGTACTACCTAATTATTACCTGTAAAGATGTGATACCAATTATTATTTTTAAATGTTTGAAAAATGAGCTCCATTAATATTTCTGTTACTGTTTTGATACAGATTCCAGCATCATTGGCTTTTCCATATATATTAGCCTCTATGCTGTATTCCTGTTTTTACAAAACTACTGTGTAGCTATTTCTCAATACTGATATATTTCTTCCCACTCTAATTGGCTGAGTAGCTCAACTAAGTGGCAAAATTGCAAGGATTTGCATTGTAATGACACAATTACTTTTTAAAAACTGTGCAGTCTCTATATTTTGATCACTTTTTGATCACCTCTGAGCTTTCAATAGCCCATGTGCCCAGAATATTTGTCACTAGCATAGAAGTTATCTTCACAAAACTACTCTGCCTGAAATAAAAATGTCTCACTATGCTCCTGAACTAGAAGAATAAAAAGTACTTTTTGGCTGGAAATTATCAGTAACCTCAAACCTTATTCTTACTTATTCAACCTTTTTTCTCTACTTATAAACAAAAAATAATGTCCCAGAATAAGTATCATACGTTTAGGGTTTCACTGATTTCTGCATGGATCTCTTCTACCTCTTGAAAGTCCCTTTTAAATTATGAAAACTTCAATGCCTCTGAAACATGGACTAAAGGCATGCAGAGGGATAGTTCTTTTCATCCAAGGAAGGTAGAAAAAAAAAACAACCCAGCAGTGTTATAAGCATTCCTGTGAAGGCAGCAGAAGTTATGATATCACAACCTTTCTCCTTTCCTGTGGATGTTTAATTTTCTTAAAGCATTTAGTGAGAGACTATTATTAGCCAGATCATTCATATCCACGTATTTATTGAGCTCTTTAAAGAGCTTCAAGGATTTTCTCAAGAAGTTCACAGAAGCCATGCTGGCCTTTCCCAAATACAAATGAAAATTTTCCATGTGTCCACTAACCTTTAGAAGCTTCTAGTTACTCTGCTGTACACTTCACCCTTTTCTTAAGATTTGTGGTGCACTTGCCATCCTCTGTTTTCAGACATAAATGGAATTTTAAATGAGAGGTTCAAAGGTATCTTCAGGCCAAGTGAATTCTTACTGTTTGTTCAGGTTTTTTTCTACATCACTTCCATAACAGCTCTTATTTCAGCTAGATCCTTGGTTGAGTTGCACCCTAACTTGCCCACTACCTCCCAAAAATATATTGCTTCAGAATCTCAATGATTTCTTTACAACTAACGACTCAGAGAATTCATTTAACAGTCTCTGCAATGGCTCTTTTTCCTCTGAGTTTCCCTGCAGGGTTCAGGAAACTTAATCACTAATCTCAGGACTCCAGCAAACTGCTGGCCATGGCTATTCAGACAATTTTCCTGACTTAGTGTTTTCCTGACTGTAAGCTGAAGGAGACCTAACTGAACATTTGTGACTTTGGTAGGTTCATCTGTAACTAGTTAGTCTGAAATTATTACCACACAGACACAGTTTTACTAAATAGAAATCGATATATAAGCCAAGAACAGTCCTGCAGCTGTCTGCAGCACTGAATGTAGCACTAATGAATTAAACACTACCTTTTTCTTATAGAATATCTGAAACACTCATTTACATTTGTATCAGTTCTATATCACTACTTATGATTTTATTATTCTGGTTACTGTTATTGCAGTTCAACCTTGAACTTTGTTAGTCACTTAAAATAATGCCAGCAAACAGCCTGAGGAATTCTACCTTAGTAAATTTTCAACAGACAGAATAATAAAATGTAAAATAATGGGAGTTGTTGTGCTAAATTTCTTGTATCAACAACACCTACAGTTCACTAATCTATATCAAGTAGATTCTAGCATCAGGGCCAAGTTTTTTCCTGCTACTTTTTATTAAACACTGAAGAAAAAAAAAAAAACAAACCAAAACAACCTTTTAATGCTTAACCCTGTAAGAAGTTAACATATTCTCACTTGTCTGCCACTTCTTTGACTTCCACACAGTATACAAGAAAAAGTGCTGCACTGATGGACAGCTTCTGTAGTGACCCCACTCCTCTTTATCACAAGAATCAAAAGTGTGATGAGTCCTTATAAATGATGTATCTAAATTTTCCAATCGGTCTTTCAGTCCATGATACTGGTTTTATCTCCCATTTTAGATTATTTTGGTGTATTTATCCATTGCATTGACTTCCCCTAGCTAAAGGCAATCTTACTTAAAACAAAACTGGCAAAATAAGGAAAATTCTGAAATTTAAGTGCATTTTAAGAAGACATCTCTCTGCTTTGTATCACGTACTATTTTCTTCCTATGTATTTCTGATGTTAAAATTATATTCACATACATTGGCTTAAAATTATATTCACATACATTGGCTTAAAATCTATTTATTGTCAGTTTTAATGCATTTCAATAGCAGTAATTTTTAAGCCATTCATGACACTCCAGATTAATATTAAACTTGGATTTACCAGAACCAATAATTAGCAAGTATCCTAGTCTTTCAGTGAAAATACTCTTTCCACTACTACACCAGAAGTAATAAACACCACTATTATAAAAAACTGGGTTCTGAAGGTAGAAGTTTTTCTTCTAGAAACATGATTACATTGCCCAATTCACAGCATTCCTATAAAAACATATTATTATGTATCTTTTTCCAGTTTCAAGAATTCACTTAATAATTAGTACTTGAGTATTTATTTTAGAATTATTAATGTTGGAGTATTTAAAACAGTGATATTTTCTTCAAAGGGGCTGAATTGAGTTATTGTATTTTTTGTTTACTGAAATAAAAATAAGATATAAGACAGTTTTGAAAAGTAAATATAATACTTACTAAGATTACTTTTTAATTTTTTTTTCTTCTTTCCTAGGATATATTGAAGAGAAGAAGTCTGTTTCTTACTAGAAAATTTGGACACCAACAATTTTTCCAGTATACCCTTCAGGGAAATTATTTTATAAAGCCCACTGCGTATTCTTCTGCATTCAACTTTTAATTTTATATTTAAAAAATTAAAAATATAAAGAAAAACAGAAAAAAAAAGGCCATTTTGAGTCAACTGTAAAGGACTTAAAAGGATTTGCAATATTTGCCATATGAAGTCTTGAAGTTATGACACCATTTGACATTTGATATTCTCAACGAAATACAAAAATTTAATTTTATAGTCCTCCTCTGATATTCAGAAACAATGCCTTACTGCTGAAAAACACATTTTCAGATGTTTTAACAGCAACATACTTCAGTAATCCTTTATGTTCAAAGATGGAAAAATGAAATAATGAACAAATATAAACCCTTTTAGAAGATGGGGTTGATGATTTCTAAAATTTTTTACCCAATCTCCAAGATAAGGTCTTGAACCACCAGAAGTGTTATTTATTCTATGATACAGACTATAAAAAGTTGCTAAATTGGCTAGAGGAAAATCACTACTAAGCACAGCGTTATTTTCTGAAACTGATAAAATAAATAAATTTCATATCATTTGGTTTTGAAATCTTTTAACTTTCTCAGGTGCCTCTATAACAATATTTTCTTCTCTTTTTAAAACAAACAAGCAGACAATGGATTGTTCTTCTATGACTATGCAGTAATAAGTGACCTTGAAACATTTTGGAATTTCTGTTTTCAAGTATCAGTGGCATAGAGAAAAACATGCCCTTTTGCAGCTGAGACTTGTCTCTGCAGGTAAAAGAGGATTTGATACGCTGTTAGTGACACTTGAAGGTTTAGTGTTACCAAGAGATTTCACTTCAGCTAAGAGTGAATTCTGTTTCCTGGGTTATTACTTGATTTGCTGTTATAATCAAATGATCTGTGTGAATAACTATGGATAATGCAATAATAGTCATTTGATGCTTTCACTGCAGTCTAATTTTCCTTTTTCTTATTTCCAAATGTCTTATCTACATAATATTTTCAAGCCCTATAAAATATTTTCAAGCCTCATAAACCCTTGTGGTTAGTTCCCAGGCCTGTGATTTCACATGTATTTCTCTCATCTAAAAGGCTGACTTATATTAGGTTGTTTTCACTTCATTCCAAAAACCTTAAGTGCCCATTCATACCTCTATACCATCTTCTCCACTTTGGTAAAATTATTCATCCCTTAGTGAATTAGAGTGATGAACTGATTTGAATTGACCATAATGTTTTCTTCGTAAAATGGGGAAATACAAAATTTGCTCCTCAGAAAGCTGTCAGAGCCAAAGGATATTTTTCTTCAGCAAGATTTCATCCCCTAAA
Source organism: Lanius collurio (assembly GCA_020086605.1). Classification (NCBI taxonomy): domain Eukaryota; kingdom Metazoa; phylum Chordata; class Aves; order Passeriformes; family Laniidae; genus Lanius; species Lanius collurio. Next base: position 17,411,225 of record JACBWW010000001.1, on the reverse strand, counting down.
ATGATATATGAGTTCATGCTATCAGCTTCAACCTTTCCCTTACTCTTGTAACACACAGATGAAATATGGGATGTTCCTTAAAACAAAGGGAGTGAGAAAGAAAATTATGGTTATCCTCAAAAGGGAAATACCCATAGTATTCATCTGAGCATGAACTCTAGTACTATTTGGCTTTAATTTCTATATAGAAAATGCTGCATTTTGTATCTAAAATCATGTATGATTTTTATTTAATGTCAAGTAATGTGCACTGGATCAAAATTAATAGTATGACAGAAAGAGTATTAATTTTTAAGTTTTAACCTAATAATTATAAATTAAATAAATGCATTTTATTTATGTTTAAATAAGATTAACTTTTCTTAGTCTTTTTATGTGTCTCTTAATACAACGGAATCAAGCAGACATTCCTAATGCACAAAAAATATATGGCTCCATTTTCCATTTTCTCAACTACATAAAAACTAATTTCCTTCTCCAAACATTTCAAAACCTAATTCTGCTCTATTCATTTAGGCAAAGAGCTTTATTGAAGGAACTCTACTGAGAATTTCACTTGCATTGAGGCCAGGATTTTAGACAAAAAATGCTATTCTAAGAACTCTGTTACTAAATAGCAAAACATGTAGTTGAATGAAGAAAGAACACAAATTGATTCATGGCCAGGTAACGGAGAGAATCAAAGGCATGGAGTTTTCCTTCAAACAGTATCACCACAGAAGGTACTGTTTTTTCTTGAAAATTAGCAAAAGAGATATATTGTGGAAATGTCATAGAAAATATATTTATGATATGCTAGTGAAAACATGAAAGATGTGGCAGAAGTGTATCAATCATGGGTGAGATGAAGAGAGTGGTTTAGGACTGTTTGCTCATTCATTTCATATGAGGCCTACCAGGCCTCAGACAAAGATGGTGTGTGAACTAATAGATGCAAGTTACCAAAGCGACCACAACGCACAGCAAAAGAAGAATAAAATTATTCCATCACTTCCCTGGAGGTGTAGGATTTTGAAGACAAGTGGGGACACATTGCTAAGCGTATTCCATCTTAGCAGAGGCAAAAAGCGTGGGCCAGGCCATTCCCCATGTCACATCTCAAAGGGCTTGGCATGTGTATTTCACAATGCTGTGCTTTCTGTAACCTCTGAGCTTCTTATCTCTCTCCCAGCCAAGAATGCCTTTCAAGTCTCTGACAGCTTCTGTTATCTTCTACAGGAATTCCACTTCTCAAGAAAGACAGAGGATAATCAGCAGCAAACATGTGAGGTTGCCCATATGAATATTCTTAGCCTTCCCAGCTACAAGGTCACTTTGAGTGAATCTTCTATTTTTAACCCTTTCCTCTCAACAGTTAGTATGAATCAAGATCCAAAAGAGTCAAAGACAGATCCTGACTCTATAAAGAACTATGTCATATCTTGACTTAAGGTTTAGTGGATGGTAAAAAAATCACATAAGATACACTGAAACAAGATGAATTAAACAAATCTGCATACTGCTAGTATGTGAAATACTTAACATCAATAAGTGCCTTCTATTGGCCACTTTTGGTGGCAAGATACATTCAAAATAAACTTTTTTTTCTGATATATGTTGGTCATATCAACATTCTTATAACTTCTAGAGTAAGATGTTCCATTATAAAATGTTCTGCAGACACAATCTAACTCCCATCTGTTACATTCAGAATTTCCTTAGATCATGTCACACATTTTTTTTCATATGCATCATAGCAAGTCTTCCTTAACTGGAATTTAGAGTTATTATTTAAAATATGTTTGCTCATGTTTGCAATGAATGCTAAGTTTTGAAGTCATTGCTGTTATATACTGGCCCATCATCTCATATTTGCCCCTGGAAACCACTCTTCCTCCTTGCATACTAGATGCACAGCCACTGTCACAGTTCTTATTTGTTTTCAACATGATCAACAAGTTAAAGAGCTTTAGTCTCATTTTTTTATATCCTCTTTAGCTGTTTAGAGTGGATAGCAGTGCATAACTGTCAGGAAAATATAAATTATTTGGACAATTTTTGAGTGTTCTCATCAACTTATGCCATGACTTTCACCTGAACTTGTGTCATCTCACTAACTTTCCTTGGATATGGACAAACACTGCATGTCTTTATAACCTTTGAAGAAAAATTACTTGTCAAGTTATGCTCTTACCTTTCATGCCTGCAAAGAAATCTTTCAATTTAAACATTTACTTCATTTTTCAAGAAGTTTAAAATAGAAGAAAGTGTAGTTTTGGTATTGTTACTGTTATTTTTTGATATCTGATAATGACTACTCCAGGGACACACTATTGTGAATGCTTTTCCTTTAGCACACCACCATCATATAAAAAGCCTGCATCCTGCCTGTATTTTATTATAATGTGGTGCTTACTGAAGCTGCTTTAGTGTTTTAGATCCAAGACAGATTTTGTGACCTGGATTTATTAGATTTTCTCTCATTTATAAAAATGATACAGTGCAATATTAGATGGAAACAGCAAATAGTCTATTACTGATATTTACAGCAAGCAGTAACAGTGTGAGAGAAGATATTGCATCACCTAAGGCATGGTTACAATCCATGCTCTTCATCATTTTATACAATACTTGTATAAAATACTTGCTATGCTTTCAGTCTTGTAGTCTGGAGAGTCACACTGGAAAAGGCTTGTCAGATCTACAGAATTAGTATTTTAGTATTCATCACCTGAATAGCTTAGACTAAAAGAATACTAATATGTTCTCTTCTAGGCCAAATTTGGTAGGCACTCACAGACAATGTGAAGAACATGAAAAGAGAAATCAGAACTGACAATAATGAACACCATAGCAAACAGCTGCAGCTGCTAAGCAGCAAACAGCCAAATATAACAAATTTATGTTCCATATGCCACAAAATTCATTCAAGAAAATTTGGGAGCTTAGTATTGTCCCACTGAATCTGGTTCCAAAGTCAAACCTTGATGATGAATTGCTTAATTGCCCTCACTGGGAATACATGGAATTGGTCAGATTTTCTACAGATGATGCCTTTTAGAAATGAAGCAAAAAAATCACATGTTTTCCACTGCACTGAGTGATTGCAGACTCCATGTAGTGCTAATTCAGGAGTATGTCTGTTGATGGATGAGCCTCATCTGAGTATTAACAGTCAAATGAACAGTTTGAAAGAGAAAATGAACAAACAAAATCTTGCCCTAGACATTTATAATGCCTAGAAAACTGATTTGCTAAGTTGGGCTGGAATCACAGAATATTGTACTGAAAACAGAATCATCAAGGTTGGAAGAGACATTTGAGATCATCCAGCCCAACTATCAGGCCCACCACTGTAACCCCAAAACCATCCCCCAGTGCCAGATCTAGAGGCCTCCTAAATACCTTCAGGGATGGTGAATCCACCACTGTCCTGGGCAACTTATTCCAACGCCTGCACACTCTTAACAATGAAAATGTTTAATGTAGTATCTAATCTGAATCTCCCCCAGCTCATTTTAAGGCCATTTCCTCTGGTCCTTTCATTGCAGACACAGCAGAAGAGACCAGCCCCCACCTCACTACAGTATCCCTTTGGGTGATTGTAGACAGCAATGAGCTCCCCACCAAACCTCCTTTTCTCCAGGCTAAAAAACCCCAGCCCCCTCAGCCATTCCTTGCAAGAAATGTTTTCTAGAAAATTCATGAGCTTTGTTGCCCTTCTCTGGACACACTCAATATTCTTTTTTAAGTGAGGTGCCCAAAACTGAACACAGCACTCAAGAGTTTGCCCCACCAATGCCAAGTACAGGAAAAAAATTAATTTAAAAATTGTTGGAAAACTCATTTATTACTGCAGAGTGAGACATAGTTCTCTTTGGTCAGAGAGAAAAATTGGAATTTTCCTGACCATCATGACAGTTGTATCTTCTATTTACAAAATAGACAACACCACATCACTATAAATTAATACTGTATCTGCTAGCAGGCATTGAAGGTAACTGAAAATTGCATTCTTTTTGACAATTACAAGAAATGAATACAGCATTCCTCTTAAAGAAATTGGCTCACCAGCTCACTGACCCAAGTTTTTTTGAATTTTGCATCCCTTTTAAATCATTTATAATGTCTAAATGTGTTTGATTCTGTCAGATCAAATCCCTATTGAAAACTAATCCTAAACTATATTCCATTTTCATTGCTATGGCTGTACTACTCAATGAAACAGAACAGGACATATATCTGAGTGTTGATCTATGGCCATTTATGCTGTGAAATTGTTACCACTTGTTTTTTTTTTTTTTTTTTTTGATTGGGCCAGATAATTTTCCAGGTAGGGCACAGGACAAAACATGTGCCAGGGATCAACTCCAATTATGTATGTGGATGCAGACTCCCTGTTCTGCACAATGAGAGTGTTCAGCTGTGTGCACACAAGCCATGCCATGCCACACCATGTCATCTCAAGGCAAGAGAAGGACCCTTGAATATTTTATTTTATCAACAAAGACATAGTGTGTGTGAACTGTTTTCACCACAGAAATTTTCACTATCAAGAGTAAAGCACAGGCTGGGTAGCTTATTAATGTTGAATATAATGTCAATATAATTTTGAAGGTAATCTTTCTTCTTTTCAGTCCTGAACTAACCATCATCTCTGTAGTAGAAGTAAAAGTATTGGCTTTTCCATGTACCTGCATCTCAGTGTTCCTTGTGACTCTCCTTTTGCACTTCAATGTTTCTCCTGTTGTCTCCACCAGTATTGCCTCCCTAATCCTCTATTCCGTCTGTACATTGTTGGAATATTAAGTTCTCCAGCAAGTCAGCAGAATTTTCAGGAACTTGCTGCTGCATACCATGCCTGGCCATTCAATATAATCATTACAAAAACTAACATGCCAACTAAGCCTTTTTTTGGCTCTGTGTCTGTGAGGGATTGCCACTATGGTACATACTGAGTGAAAATAGTTTTTTGTTCAACATAGGCCTGAAATACCTGTGCCATTGTATCTGATACCATTGTAAATGTTGATACACAGAAGGAAAATGAAAATAATAAATTTCTCTTACAGTTCTGAGGTATAAATGATGCCATAGACCATGGCGTCCCATGGCAGTTTTTGTAAATCTGTTCCCTGAGGCATGGGCTAATCTCAAATACAGGGGCTGGTCTTCTTCAACATATCTATGAAAATTACAAAAGTACTTTTACAAGCCTGTTATTCCCCAGTACAGAGACTTAGCAAGCAATGGCCCAAGAGCCATGGAATGGGATGCAAGACTGTGTTTATGGTATCATCATCAGAAGTCAGTTCTAGTGGAGTCCTCTTCTTTTGCTGATGCTCTTTTCAGATATGACTGCCTGCCCATATGTGAATTGGTTCACAGTGGTATTAGCAAACAATTCATAAACTTGAAAATTCAATGTTAAATTATCAAAAACTGAAAAACTAACTTCCAATTATCTTAGAAGGTTAAAGGCAGTTGGATGTTAATATGTCCAGCTATTGTGAAATTAAAAATGTCACAGTAAATACTGGGTTTTTTAAATCCATCACCTCATGAATCATAAAAAAGATAAAATTCAGTTTATTTAGTCCCTATATGTGTTTTCATATATTTACAGCAAAAGGGGTATTTTTTCACCATGCTGTCTGCAAAGTTTTCTATGTTCTTACAAGATCAGGCAAACTTACTTCCTGCAGTTACAGCAAAGTGAAATTTTGTAAGTTACACCGAGCTCTAGCTGACACTGAATCTAGGGTGATGGTATTCTAGCTTCATTATGCTGTCATGTTTCATTCAATAAGAAAATATTCATGTCATATTTCCTTTGAGCTATTTTTGTACACATTTCTTCTTCACTATACTTTTACACTCTTGAGAAAGATTAAAAAACTCAACTATATTTAATCTTATTATATGCCTTTCTTGCCATGTGAGCTTGATCTCATCTCAAATATTTTAGTATTTAGGTGCCAATGCTGCCTATTCTATGCGCACTTGTTGCATTATTTTCAGCATCACAATTGTGTTCATTGTTAAATTTAAAAAACTATTTAAATTAGCTTGTCATCCCTACTATTTTTGCAATTCTACATGAATGACCAGTTTTCATACTGAGCATGGCAATATCTAAATCTAAATGCGTCTATGTTTTGTGCTCATACTACTAGTCAAATTAAAGTCAGGAAATTTATCTTCTCAGTTTGTAGCAGGACACATCTCTATAGTACTTAAATACTACTTGCAATAAAATCTTATTTTGGCATGCAAGTCTTATAATATTGGAACTACTTTAAATGTATGTACTCAAGTTCATTTGTACAGATATAAAGATATATACATATATATAAATACTTTATGCTTTTAAGTTTTTATGCCCATGTGAGAGAGGAAAAATATGAATGGGAATGAGCAGAAGTGCCAAAGAAGCTTACATGATTATTTACATATTACAAAAAATAAAACCCCAAAATACAAACCATTGACTGGAAGACTCCACTGGAATTTAGAAAACTCAGGTATCACTCCTAGTTCTGTCAGTGAGCATGGGATCTTCAATGACCCAGTGAATACCAATCCTGTAAGCTTGAAAAGTTTGCCTAAACTTTTATGCTCTGCTGCATTCCTATCTTCAAAATAAAAATAGTTATGTACACAAAATAATGTTGAGAATCCCTTGTATTAACATGTGAAACATATCAATCTCTTTATCGTTAGTTGTTACTCCTTTGTTATTTTCCTCAACATATGAAAAGTAAAGTGGTTTTTTGGATGGATGGATTAGAACCAGATCCATCAATTTGAAGTGAAAGGAGAATTTCCTGGCTTGTGGAATCACTGTCCATTCTAAAACAGTTTCATTTTTATATGAATGTTTTTTCTCTTCCTGAACTGTTCTAGAAGTAAAATTTAATTATCTTTTCCTCCACAGAACTTCTTAAGCTTCCAGAGCCATGCCTTCATTGTTTGTCTAACCAATCCGAGTGTCTGTGTACATGGGCACAGCCACAGCAAGGAGGGTCTATCTGTGCCTCCCCTAGTGCCTATTGAGGGCAATAATAAACTGTGGTGTCCTTTACCAACCTCTCTGGGGCCTCCCTCTTTCCCTTGTCCATGGGCTCTGGAGTCCCATTTCAGTTTGGCCTTCATCCCTTGGTCATGTGTGTGTGTGTGTGTGTGTGTGTGTGTGTGTGTGTGTGTGTGTATGTGTGTGTGTATGCTGGTCCCATCTCCTGCTGTTCCGGTCTTGACTTGATGCAGGGAACCAGATCTGACTCACTTTTTACACTGTGTTTTCTTACTTAAAACTTTTGTAAATTTCTTTTCCAACTTTATTGACATTTTTTGGGAAGGTGCAGTGTTTTTTCTTGCTATGATACATGCATACTTTATAAACAGGAATAAGAGACAGTGAGTCAGAATATGTAGATGCAAAAAGCTGACATATCTAGCTGAATTCATAAAATGAAAGCAATAGGAACATACCTTGCTATTGTTTTTTCAATAATTTGGCATATGTTGTCACAAATCAGGCATGTAAGTGAATATGTTGTGTGAGGTGCTGATGCATAAGTTTCATAATATATCCTTATAACATTCCTTATAATATATCCTTATTCATAATATCCTTATAATATTCTTTTTTTCTTTTCAAATTCCTGCATTTTCCCTCCTGCTTGCTACTTACAATAGACAAGACAATAGGAAGTTTAATAGTGAAGGGATGGTGAGTCATTGAAGGTGGATTACAAGATACAATAAAATATCCTGGGTTTATCATAGTAAGAGAGAATAATAAACATATTAAATATACTCTATGATGTCTACAGTGTATATATATCAGTTTCTGATGTGAATTTTTGGCATATTACCATCTTAAAAACTAGCTTGTTTAGGTGAAATGAAAAAGGTCATTTAAAAGATAACGGAAGTACAAAATAGGGCAAAATGACCTAAGGAATTTTATCTTCAGCTTTCAAGTTTAAAACAGAAGGAAAAGAAAGCCTCAGATTTTGTCCCAACAATGATAAATTACAAAGTAGAACTGTTTTTCATGTCAAAGTTATAAGAAGGCTGTATGGATAATGGACACAGTACCCATGCAGATTCATTTGAATGTAAATTTAATTTCATACACAGTTGAGAAGTGAAATTTTCCTAAACTGTATCCCTCATCTGTCAAAGAAGACAGTCTTTAGGAGTCACCTTTATAGATTTAAAATGCTACATTAAGATCAGTGGGTAGATTTCGTCTTTCTAATATTCTTCACTCTATTATCCACAAAGCCTTTCTGGGGTTATCTGAAAAAAAAAAATACTAGTTAATATCAATATCATAAGCTATAAAAATTTCTTTTCCTGTTTACTTTTCTGAATGTGGTTTTTTTACCTTTGGAAAAGCTTTTGCATTCTCAACAGGGAAGATGTGCCATAATAAAATAGAGAAGAAAAAGAGAGAGATAATTTCTGATTAGGTATCAGAATAAAACAATTATCAGTCAATGTTTTGATCCTAAATTATTAAAACAATGTCTCTGGCAGAAATCCATCAGTCCAAGGCAAAAAGAACATCTCACTGAGAAACAACAAGAGTATCAACAGAAAAAAACCAATTCAAGTGCCAAAGAATGCTGAAGATCTACATGAAGTTATAAAATAGAACAATTCTGAAGTAGCATCTTGTACCTGGTTTCCTAAGGGTTAAATCACTTTATGAAGCTGTTGTGGTTACAGAAGTTTAGCACTATGTGACTGCTATTCTACTCCCCTCTATCTAGTGATAAACTGTTAATCCCCAGTAGCTGCCCAATGCACACCCAATCCCTTGGGCTACAAGCTGGGTGTTAAATGAGAAGAGCTAAACCCCCACATAGTGTTTCTTTAACTTCATCATGAGGGGTCATCTCTGCTAATGGGACATCATGAACTGGATGAATAGGCAGCTACAATGACTATCAATGACTCCAAAAATATCCTATGACTCATAGGACTACATCATTCCATTGTGAAACTCCCGTTCTGAGGGAGGTACTACATGAACTTGACCATGTTTGGGGATTTGGGTCACCAGCACCGCTAGACTGATCCAGAGGAGTACCAGACCTTCCATAGAACCACTGTTGTAGACACGACTGCAACCAGCACTTCAATATTGCAGTGAACCATGACCAACCCCAGGGCCAGCCAGACCAAATGGACCAACTGGTCCAGTGGTTTGATGCCTCTACAGCCCAAAAGCCTTAAGAGAGCAACCGAAAAGCTGTGATCCATGCCTTACCTTTATCCACAGCTTCCTTTCCCTATATTTCTCATATCCAGCTGCTTTTCCAGAGTGATCTATGTTCTTCTCTGGGTTCTTCAGTAGCTGATTGGTCTCTGTTACTCCTCCCCACCTACCCCTTCTCCATTTGCTGTAACCCCTTCTGCCCACCCCAGTAACACCTCCGGCTGATGTATCATTGGTTACTGTGTTTTCCACGCCTGTTTGTCAGGGTACAAAAGCAGCTCTGCAAGGCACATGGCTGGACTTTCCTTATGAGTTTTTGCCCTGCCATAGATGGTCTTCCCTCACTGGGAGTCCCTCCACTTTGTCCTACCTCCTTCACACACACTAGACATCGCAGAGAAAGGCGAACCTGTGCTGGTGATTTGCCCGTTCCCCTGCGTGCCAGGATCAGTTTTCGTTTGTCCCACGCGGGGCAGGCAGAAGTTTGCTCCATGCCAGGACATCATGCTAGCTCAGCATCGTAGCACTTCAAGACTGCAACAACTGCTTAATCAGTCTGTGACAACCACAGTGATCAACAGGGCCCAGGCTGTACTCTGTGGGTTTAAGCCAGTTCTTGTGTATCATTGCATTTATTGTAATATTTCTATTAAATTGTAACTCTGACCTGAAATCTCTCTCAAAGTGTTTGTGAGGGTTCAATTTCTCCCACTGGTTTACTTACAAACTAATACAGAAATAATTGCCAAACTCATATGGGTTTGGAAACTTTTTACATATGCTAGATATTCCTGTCAAATCTTGCTAGGGTGTTTCTGTCATTTATGGCTTAGGAAAGAATAGTCCACAAAATTTTCATTTAGAGGTAGAAAAATTAAAGTTGTTTCCACTTTTTTTTTTTTTCTTCTTTGCAACAAAGGTTTGTTCTACATAGGATACAGTAGGCAAAATTATTTCTTTCAAAAGAAGCAATAAAAACAGAGATAGTGTGGCCTGCGGAACTAGGGAAGTGATCATCCCTCTGTACTCAGAAGTGGTGATGTCACACCTTGCATGTTTGTTTTCAGTTCTGTGTCCTCACTATAAGAAAGACATTGAGATACTGAAGTGACTCCAGAGAAGGGCAAGGGAGGTGGTAAATAGGCTGGAGTACAAGTCTTATGAGCAACAGCTGAAGCAGCTGGGGTTGTTTAGTCTGGAATAAAGGAGGTTCAGGGAAAACCTTATTTCTCCTGCAACTACAGGAAAGGAGCAAAAGAGGTTGTAGCCAAGTGGGGGTCAGCCTCTTCTTCCAGGGAGCTGGCAAGAGGACAAGAGAACATAGTCTCAAACTGTGCCAGAGGAGGTTCACATCAAACTTCAGGAAGAATTTCTTCACTGAAAAGGTTGTTAAGCTTTGGAACAGGCTGTCCAGGGTGGTGCTTGGATCACCATCCATAAAACTAGTCAAGAAATTACTAGATATGATACTTACTGCTGTGGTTTAATTGACATGGTGGTGTTTTGTCAAAGGTTGGACTTGATGTCAGAGGCCTTTTCCAACTTAATCATTCAATCCTATGATTCTATAAAAAATAAAATATTTAGAAAGCTCAGAACTTCAGAATCATACCAGATAAAGGAATAAAAGATCAGGTTGCTTAAGTTTTGTTTTATTTTGTTTCAAAAGCACACCTTTTCACACACTGCCACAGAGTACTCAGATACACAAAGTAGTGAAGGGCATAAAAGAGTCCTACACGACACACACAGGTAATAAATCATTATGCTCTTTCAGTCAACTGAACCTGTGTCACTCTTTAAATTGCCTTGTGCGTTCCCTGCAACATGCCATCACTCTTTCTATCTGGATGATGTTTCTGGCAGATAGCCCCCTTTAAACCTCAGCCTTAGCTCTGAAGACATCAAGCAGCTGCATACTCTATGTCAACTGAAAGAGAGCCAAAGAGTCAAGTGTCATTAGTGAACATCTAGCTCTAAAAGACAAGTTATTTTAATATCTCTGCTAGTAACATCTAGACATGTCAAAGTTTTTCTCCCTTCATACTATACTGTCACAGCAACTGCTGTCCAAGAAGTCTATCCATGTTTTGTGCACTGAATATTTTGTTTCTCACAGCTACTTATTGTTAAATACCTTATGGGATATTGTTAGTAATTCACTTTTCTTTACTGAGAGTACAATATTATTCCTCCCTATTAGACTGCTTTTCACTTACAGCTTTAGTCATTCTGTTTTTTGGAGGGAGCTGGGGGTGGAGAAAGGAGGAAAAGAAGATTATTTTTTCCTGATTGCTTTTTCTTTAATTTAGATGGTTCTCTGTATCACTATGCATCGGGTTTGTCACTGTGAATATCAGGCTTCAGCATCGTACTGTTAGGCAATACATTTATTTGAGTTCCAATCTTTTCAGGTTTCCATAGAAACTGCTGCTTAGTACAGACTCCTTGATTAAACACAGCCTGTGTAGCTCTGAAAAACTACAGATACGGCTTGTTTTATTATTAAAAGTGTATAAATGTATAGATATATAAAAATCTGTATCTAGACATATAACATAATGTTATAATGATAGCGTATATTATATGCATATACATATACATAATATAAAAATATTAACTGTATGTAGAACATTGTGAAATATATACCATTTATTAGAAGTAAAAATGAAGACTAAAAGTACAAAGTGTAGAAAAATATTCATTATAAAGACCTATGCACCACAAAAATGAAGACACAAGTTCAAGGGAAGTTGAATCATTTTCTCCTAGAAGTTCAATAGCTGTACTGTCACTTGTCACTGAGTCTGCTGTTATTCATAATAGTTACTGGCAAAAGAGTTCAAGCTGTCTAATATACCCACACATAACTGAAAGAAAGCAACTGTGGACTTTATCCAACTAATTTATGGCATACATGAAATAAATTGGCAAATGTCAGTTCAATTATTTGTGCTGCCACCAGGGTACCTGTTCTATCAGATTCCCCTGTTGACTGTCTTAAAACACAGCTGTTGCAAAAGGGGCATTGAGGTCAAAATACCCTCTTGATCTGGTCAACAGAAAATGTAATCAATACAGTGCATCAATCCTTAATGCACTCACTCATGTAATATTTTGTGTAGTTCAGTTATCGCCTCGCAGAAGGGAAAGACAAATTAAATATGGGATCTAAGAACATCAGAAATGGTGCAGATCTAGAGTTATTCAGCCCAGCCTGGCAAAGATGTGAGTGGAAATATTACAGTAATTTATAAAATCTACGGGTCATCAAGTAACATGAATAGGAAGCAAACTTAAAACCAAGTAGTAAGTTTCCTGCCATAATGTTTCTGATAGAGACCAGGATGCCATTGGCCTTCTTGGGCACCTGGGCACACTCTGGCTCATGTTCAGCTGCTGTAGACCAGCACCACCAGGTCCCTTTCTGCTGGGAGGATTTCCAGCCACTCTTCCTCCAGTCTGTAGCTCTCCAGAGGGTTGTTGTGATCCAAGTTCAGAATCCAGCATGTCACCTTTATGTTGAACTTCATATGGTTGGTGATTGCCCAGTCCTCTAATTTTTTTGCCATCTCTCTGCAGGGCCTCTGTGCCTTCAAGGGAGCTCCTCCTAGTTTTGTATCATCTGTGAACTTACTCAGTATCCCTTCCAGTTCTGCATGTAATTTATGAAGGTGCGGGAGAGAACTGGGCTGAGGATGGAGACCTGTGGAACTCCACTAGTGACCAGGTGGGTGACTAGGTCACCAGTCTGATGTCACCTAAGTCACTATAACCTTTTGCACCAGACCTGTGAGCCATTTGCTCACTCATCATACAATGTGCTTATCCAGCTGAGTGCTGGACGTTTCATCAAAATTCATCTATTTTCTCAAAAAGAGAGACAATATTGAAAGCTTTACTGAAATCCAAAATAATTACATCAGGTGGCTTCCCTTGATCACTACTTGTTACCTTGTCATAAAAGGAAACCAGGTTTGATAAGCAGGACTCTCCTCTCAGGAAGCTGTGCTGGCTGTCACCAGTGACTGCATTGTCTTTCTGGTGTTTTCAATATCTCCCAGAATAATCTTCTCCATAACTTTACCAGGCACTGAAATGAGAGTGACAGACCTGCAGTTTCTGGGGTCCTTCTTCTTGCCCTTCTTGAAAAGCAAGACAATGTTCACCAGCTTCCAGTCAGAAGAGACCTCTCCAGGTTGCCAAGACCACTCAAAAATCATCAAGAAGTGTTTTGACATGACATCAGACAGCTCTGAGGATTCTCGGAGGAATCCCATCAGGCCCCATAGATTTATTGGGACACAGCTGAAGCAACAGATCCAGCATATTTCAGGGTTGTCTGAGAGTTGATCATATTTAATTACGTGTCTTCTGCTTAACACTTTTTTCCATTGAGCAAATTCAACACAAATCTGGTAGGAAAAGCATCAAAAATAATCATTGTCAATACATTAACCATCAGCTAAGTGAATAGAAATCAGATGTTCTGAAGCATTCTGCCATGGTATTCAATGTATGAGTAATGGAAATTCCCCTAACATATTTTCATCTTTTTCATATTTGCTAATCTCAGCCAGTTATGAAATAGAAAATTATACTTTTGTCAGTCACATTGATCTTTCAGATTGGTTTAATGTATGCAAGGAATTTAACCAGGATTTGTTGAGCTGGACAAAAAAGCTGACAGTGAACATGTAATGTCATAAATGGCTCAACAGATCACATTTCTTATTTTTGTTTTCTATGGGAAGTCATTGAATTGGAATTCAAGCAATTTCACACTTGAAAGAAAATATTTTTATTTACAACACTAAACTGAACAAAGTAGTAGATACATCATCTCAGAGAAGTTCATAGTATAATCAGAATTTATCAGATCATGATACAAGTAGTATAATCAGATCAGTAATATACTGAACTTGCTTAAGATTAATTTTTGCATCCTTTTTCTTGCATTTTGAATAAAGAACAATGTGCTGCCTGCATCTTTTATTTGTTAAATAGCTATATTTTGAAAATTGAGACCAGGTACAATCCATCATAACTGTTTCATTCAACTTATAACTTCAATGGCAATGGATTCCATTAGAAAACAGAAAGATGAGTGTCTCTGAGTGTGTTTTCATGACATGTTGGAAAACTTTCTGAAAAAAAAATTGCAGGATAAATGAGGAAAAGAATAGAATAAAAAATTGTGAGTTTATATATTTAAAAAAAATAATTTTCTATTTATGGAACCTTTAATAATTAACAAACTCCAAGACCTGTTAAGGAGATATGTTGTTACTGAATCTAACAAAGGATTCTAAAAATAAAGTAAAATATAGTAATAATGGTAAATGGTAAAAATAATGATAATAAAAGGGGTAAAACAAGTGATGCACAATGCAGTTGCTCGCTGACTGCTGACCCATGCCAGATGCCCCTTTTCAAACCCCAATTGGCTATGCTTCCAGATAACTCTCCCCAGTTGTTATATTAGCCATGACTTTCTGTGGTGTGGAATATCCCTTTGGCCAGTTTGGGTCACCTGTCCCTGTTTTAGTCCCTCTCAGTTTCCTTTGTGCACATCCTCGCAGGCAGAGCATGAAGCAAAATAAATAAAAAAAAAAAGGATAAACACAACTTAAAAAAAACACAATACACCAGTGTGTTATCAACAACATTCTTATTCCAAATCCAAAGCACAGCACTGCAACAGCCACTGAGAAGAAATTAACTCTGTCCCAGTTGAAACCAGAAGTTCTTAGTATAATCAGAAATAATAATAATAATAATAATAATATAATCAGGACAAATTTTGACAGTTCTCTAATTTTCGAAGTAGTACTTCCCATTGAAGGAACCCCCTGAAACAAGGCAAGCTTGGTATATCAAGTATCTGTGTTGTTCAGGGCTTTTTTTTAATTCAATTGAATTTCCGATAAGCTATGTTAAAATACAGATTCTAAAACCAAGACTCAGGTCGTCAAAATTTCCCTTTTTGAAATGTGAAATGACCTAATTTCTGCAGTCTTCTTATGATTTATCATTAAAATTCCCCAGGAATCTGAAATTTTATTTGTGTTTGTACTTGCAGCATTTCAAGCCATGGCATAATGACACATGGGGCTGCAATAGCAAAACAACCTCACAGAGTCCCATTCACTTGCCTACTAAAAGGATTAGTCACTTATTTCTGCACAGTCTGTTGCACATTTTTATACAGGAATACAATCTGTTCCTTAAGTTGATTTCCAGTGCGGCTTTAGTATCATGTTGACACAGCTGAGAAAACGGTATGTTGTTTTACAGATGTGAATGCCTGACCATGATCAGGCAGTTCTGTTGTTGAATTCTCAAAAATATTTGCTGATTTTTTTCAGCCTGTAAAATCCATGGGTCCATTTATTTTATAGGCTCAACAATTCAGCAGAAATTCATTACTAAAGCTGGATGGATTGACTCGGTCACTCTGTATCTAAATGGCTATAGGGAGGGCTGGATTTTATAATGGATTGTCTCCCCATGCCAAAAACTGGACAGGTATTTTTCACAAAGCCTTATTCACGCAAAATTGGTAATCAGGCTGTAGAACAAATATTGGAGTCTTGTCCCCATCTTTTTGAGGATTACTGTAGCTGCTAGATATTGTCATGTTCAGACTTGCTCTCTTCTGGCCAAATTAGTTTTCAGGCTTTTATTCAAAGTACAACAAATTCAGTATAAATCTATATCCTTTCCATAATATGTAACTTAAAGATGAAAAAACTTCCAGTAAAATGAGACTGAACTGTGGTTTTTCAGTCCCACCAGAAGGTAGAATTATCAGTAGATCTTCTACATCACAGTAGATGTTGAAGTCATCTGTCTTCTAATTCATTGCTTAAAATTTATCTTTATTTAAAAAATAAAAAGAAGTTTAAAGATAACTTAGCATAGTTATATAAAACAGACCTTGAGTGTCCACCTAGGCAGTTTTCTTCAGTTTGAATCACACTATCACCAAAATTACACTAAATCAGTATTAGAGAGACAAAAGGTACACCTTTACCTGTGCTGGCTCCCAGCACTGTAAACAGTTCTGAGGCAGCCACTTTCCCCCTTGCAGGTTAGACATTTAATCAAGGTATTGACTTTGGGGTGTCTGCATTCATGGCTGCAAAGCTCTATTTTTAGATGTATGCAGAAAACACTAAGAAATTGAGCAAATATGTAGCTAAGTATCTTCTTAGGATACTTGGCAGTATCTAGTTATATACTACTTTAAAATTCTTACTAGCTATAGAAATATCTGTTCTCTCTTTTACAAAGTTCTTGCTTTCATTCTTCTACATCCTGTAAAAATGCTTGATTCTTCAAAATTTTGTAACAAATATCCTTAAAAAGAACAAAAGGAGAAAACACCCTTGCAACTATCCATTGCAGCTGATTTCTAGTTCTCTACTTTTTCTTTACAATAGAAGCATTTTTGGAAATTTATTACATAGCAAAGTTATCTTCCGTAAAGCTACCCAAGCTTTCTGTAAGCATTTTCTGCTATTAATTTGCAGATCTATTCCCAGTAGTGTAAATCCTGATTACTATACCTTGCTACTTAGAAGATATCATATATTGTTCTGTTAATATTGTCAAGAATCTCCCCACACTCAGGTTCATATAGGTCACTAAAACCTCACATTAAGAAGTAAAAATTAATAAAATTGTGTACCAACACATTTTATTTTCTGTCTTTAAGCAAATGTTCATATTTGGAATCAGTTGTGCAAGCCCTGCTCTACAGCTGAAAGAAGTGAAACATGTTTATGTCATTGTTGCAGGTAAATTTCAAACTGAGCCATGAAAAATAGGGCAGTATTAGCCTGGGGGGAAAGTGCTAGATAAAGAGAAAAAGATGGCAACAAAATAATGACAAAATGGTAGCAGGAGTGAAGAAACAAGGTGCTATTGAAATTTATAACAGCAGAGTGGAGAATTAAGGCATCATGGCAGCAGAAATATAGGCACAGTAGTGTCAGGGTGCAGCAAGGACAGATTTCTTGTCAAAGGAAGGCCAACTGGGAGCCAAGGGTCTCAATGAGTCAGGCAGGAGCAGTGTCCCCACCACCAAAGGATGCAGTCCCACAGCATTTGAGCAAAGATAACATGTCTGGAGACAGAAACCTGTATCACAGTCGATAGTCAGGCAAGTCCACAGTGGCAAGGCAGGTCTAAGATCAAGCTGTGAGTCACATCAGCAAGCCAAAATTACAAAATCAGCAAGGTACATGGACAGGCATAGTGACACACAGACCATAGCTCAGAGAAAGAATAAGGGTAACAGTCTGAGTTAAGTACACCACCCAAGGGAGGTAAAGAGACTAGAGGAGTTTTATCACAGTGTTCTCACACAGCTGTATCCACCACAGTCTGATCCCAGGTTGCATTGATAAGTCTCATCAAGATGACCTTGAGCCCAGCACAAACTCCTGGGAAGGGATGAAGGAGGTGATGAAGATAGTTGCTAAACTCAGAGCCCTGACAGCCAAACTTCCATGTAAATAATGATAAAAGTTAATAGGAGGATAGTTTGTGATAAAGAGTGAAGGCACAGTAAGGTAATAGAAGGGCTAGTGTTTTCCAAAGATAATCAAACTGAGAAAGTAATAATAGAGGCTGAAATCCTTAAACTATAAAGACAGGAAAAAAGGTAAGTTAATTTATTTTATTTTTAGATGCTTTGGCTCCTGCCTTATCTGCTTATGTTACCGATGTGTGGTTAATTTTAGATGTCTGTCAGACCCGCTTTACAAGTGGAGGGGGGAAAAAAAAAAGAACTCCTATATATGCTGGAGTTTATATATTCACTACGTGAGAAAAGTGGTGTGGTAATTTTGAGATGTGTAAGTAGGTACCAGTTAGGTACAAGAAAGATAATGCTGATAATCTTGCACAGACAAGGAGTTAAGAGTAACATGGAACGAGTTCAAGAACATAGTGGATGTAACACACTACTATTTCAGTTACAAACTGAAGTTGCAAATAAGTAGAGAATTAGAGAAGTTTATGTACCTAAATACCTACATAGCCTATTCACATTCAGTACAAGTGTCCAGGCTTTCTACAAAGAAAATTAATTTCACCAAAGAGGCTAGCTTAATCTGGAGATGTAAATCAGGTCTATAGGGCCTGATTTAGGGCTATAGTTCAGAAACTGACCACTTGTTAATCTTAATCCTTTACTCAGATTGGTAGTTCATATATTATACAAATACGTTAATAATTATTTTTTCATTTGTACAGGTAGTAAATTAATGACATTACTTAAAGCTGAGTTCTTTTTCCTTCTTATCTTCTCTTTCTCTTGTTCTCTCTTCTTCTTATTCTTTTTTATTTCTTATGTTTATCTTAATTACCCAGTTTCCCTGGATTTCTACTTCTCTAAGACAGCAAAGGATCAGCAGTTTACTATCTTTGTTTTCCTCTGCATCAGAAAGAAATACTTATGATGAGTGAAAATTGGAGGTTAACAAAATTCAGATACTCATTTAAAGAATTACTTTCTACTCTATTTTCCCTTGCCTTCTGCCAATCACTCATGAACTGCTGCTCCTTAATTGCTTTTAAAATGTACATAGCTATTGATTTTAAAATTAAATGGGGACCTAAGTCTCTTACTGAGTTTATTTACAATTTAAGGAAGTGTTCAACATGAGTAAGTGTATTAGAACCAGACCTTAGAGTATTAGAGGTTTCTTTTTCTTGATCAATTATGATCAAGAAATTAAATGTAACTTGTGTTACTTTGTCATTGTATTTGGTCAACAAAAAAAAACTAGTCTGTAGATACAAAACAAGCAAGAGCTTTCAAAAGACATTAGTGTGATTATATACTGTACAATTTGCATTATTTATTGGTAGCTTGCATTATTATTGGCTAGACAACACTTTTAGACTAGCTTGTGAATCTACTTCATCCTGCTAATGCTCCCTTTAAAGTTGTGAATGTAGCACATGCATAACAATGAAAGGCATTGTAGGATAGCCAAGGATGTGGGTTTCTTCTAAACGTGCTATGGGGAAGTTTGGTTGCTTTTAAAAGGTTGCCTACATTTCAGTTTTAACAGAGGTCAGAATCCAGTGGTCTTGTCTAAATTCTAGTCAGGTGAGTTACCATTTTAGTAATAAAGAAAAGTGATATAAAACAAATTTCACCAAAGAACCTTTTTAGCAAAGGCAATCATAATACCTGGTGTTGAGTTCTACCTCTTCAAAACATGATACAAAAGTTAATTATGCTTGTTAATATATAATTGGTATTATAAATATCAATAGCATAATACAAAGCATCTCCAACCATCCCCTTCATCTAATCCTGGGCAGAAACTTTACTGTGGTTTTTAGAGACATGTGCTTTCCAGCCTCTATGCTGCCTGTTCTGACACAAAATTTGAGCTACTGAATTTTGTGGGGAAAAAAAACCCTCCCTCAGTAGATCTTCTTGCACTTTGTGAAGCCTCTTTTACCCCCTATCTCAACTGTTGAGAATCAGTTTATACTATTCCACCAGACTGGTGGAGTGGAGTTTAACAAAATTTAGATAGTCTTTTAAATAATTAATTTCTACTTTATTTTCCCTTGTCTGTTGCTAATCAATCACTCTCCATTCTATAATGGAGACCAGACATACTAAGTTTCAGAAGGTACATTAAAAACTTCAGTTACAGTAAAAATAATGCAATATACAAAAAAAAAAGATGCAGCTGAATAGTCACATTCTGATACAGAAACGAGTTCTTAGCCTTAACTAAATGCAGTAACTTCAGCATTCGTAAATTATCAAAACCTGCTGGGTAGTTAATATGATATGGTAATACAAATGAGATGTATTAGGATAACATTAAATATATATGTGTGCATTGTAATGTATATGTATGTTTCTTTGAACTTATGTTTTTAGTTATTTGGCCATGCTCTGTGTCTTTTTTTCATTAAATCTTTTCCTTTCATCTTAAAAACAAAGAAAATCCTGCATAATTTCTTTAATACTATGGAGCTAATGAAGCATTGCTAAATATTTTAATGAAAGCTTTCAAGAAAATAAATAAATGTAGATTACTTCCATATAGCTGAGGGAAAATAAGTTAATTCCAATAATAGCTTGAATTTAAGATTTGAAAAATAATTTTTCAGCATTTTTTAATCCCTTTAAAATTGCTTTTAATCTTTTCTCTGTTTACTAGTTAGTCAGAAATTACATTCTGAATTAAAATGATGTGATCTAAAAACCACCTGCAAAGGTGTCAGCTTTATTAGCATTCTGATTTTTTCTTGCTTTAAAGAAACACTCACACAGAATATTTACATTATTTACTCTTTGTGACAATGGAAGAGGTGTAACTTTGTGTACTTGTATGTGTGCAGTAATTTTTTGAAAGAGTGATAGGACAAAGATCTGACACAGAAATTACAACAAACTGAGACCTTTTTTCCTTCTCCGTTTATTCTAAACCAACTTAAATCAACCCTGTGCTGATCAGCCTTCTGGGAAAGTTACTTGGGAGAAAGGACAGACCTCCACCTAGCTGCAATTTCCTTTCAGGTAGCTGAAGAGAGAGATAAGGTCTCCCCTGAGCCTCCTTTTTTTCCAGCATAAATAACTTCACCTCCCTGAGCTGCTACTCATCAGATTTGTGCTCTAAGACTCTTCACCTGCTCCATTGTCCTTTTATGGACACGCTCCAGCACATTAATTATTTTTTGGATTTCCTCTCCAAAATCCTCATTGTTTCCATTAAAAACAACAAGATATTGCATACCTTTGCAAAATATTCTGTTATAGTATTTAATACCTGTATTTATCTCAGCCATCAAAAACAGATTTTTCTAGTGGCAAAACACGTAATTATCTCTGCAAGAAATGAATACTAAAAAATAAGCAACAACTTCACAAAATACTTTTTGAGCTATTCAAGGCTTATGATATTAAAAATCAATACACAGCAGTTTCATTCTTGTAATGAAATTCACTAGAAAAAATAATGTGATAGCATTTTTTTCTAAACTGAATTCTGTAGAGCTTTTTATAAAATCCTGTTCTCATGTGTGATTATTGTGATCACAAATTTTGAAATGCAACAGATCGAGAGTTTCAATTTTAGCCTGCTATAACTTAAAATGTCATTTATCTTACTGCTATCTTCTATTTGGTTCTGTCAGCAAGGTACTGTTAAATTCTTACTTCTGAGACTGAACAGTCTCTCAGGAATCCTTCAGGAATAAACTGATTCTGAAGTGAGAAGGCTCACTCATACATTTGTGTTACAAATCAGCTGCAATTTTCCAATATATCACTAGACTCCCATGGAAAACTTCAGATTCTCTCCTTCAACAAGAGAAGGCTGCAGAAGCTGTAGAATTGCTCCATATGTTTTAGACATGTAGACATAAGCAAAAATCTGAAATACACAGTTTTAGTATAAGAATTAAGCAAAAGAATAAAATGTGCATTTATAGCTATTTAAATTAATAAATATATTTGAAATTTTAATTCATGTGCAAGAAGTCAAAAATTGTGTCCTCTGTGTGTAATACATCTTAGTTTATCAAAGCATTACTTTCACCACTGCTGTGTATGAATGTGCATATTATATGTTATATCTGAACTGTGTGTAGTGTGATAGCTGATATTAAATGTACTGATATAGGTTTTACTTCAAAATGTGTGTCTGTAAACATCATGAATCCAATAAAAAAAAGGAACATTTTGAGGCATGTGGAGTTACTTTGCCAAATGCTAACTATTGTGTCTAACAACTTTTATTATTTCATTGGAGACTGCACACCATTTTTAAATCTGAAAGTTCAAATTAATTCAACAAAACAATACTCAAGATAAGATTTCTTCTCATTATTAGAGAAAGACATCAAAGCTTGTCAAGTCCACAGACATCAGAATAACTAGAATGTCTAATCTAGGACAGTTTTTACTGAATTCTGGATCACGTCCTTCGAGCTGAATATAAGTTTTGAAGTTTTGTGAAGTATTATGCAAAACCAATTATGAGATGTACATTTCCCCATGCTTGGTCTCTATCACCCTTTTCATGATAAAGGATAAATGTTACCATGGCTAGCTAAAAACAACCACAGTGGTGTGAGGACTTAAAGAAGTGAACTGTCACAAATGCTATCAGAGGAGGAAGTTCCCACAAGATAAGCCACCGCAACAGGAATTTAAGCACAGATGGCAGAGAGGAAGGTGTTAGTACCAGACCTAAATGGAACTAAGGGTTTGGAACTAGCACACCAGAAAAAATTCCTCTATGCAGACTGTGGGAAAAACACAGACAGCAACAACAGGAAGATGCCAGGCTTGGTGAGGCAGAGCTCGATAACCTACTTGGACAAAAATTGAGGCTGCCATGCAATACATAACTGCTATAGAATTACTTATGCAAAGATAAGAGGTTTAGCTTACATTTTAAGCAATTGTAAAATGAAATATCTGCAATATATTGAAGAACTATGGGGGTAGATTTTAAGCGGCTTGGATTCCATATCATATCATACATTTGCACAGCCAGACAATCTCCCTTTGTCTGCTTGGACCCTAGTGTCATTCTGTAACTAGATTTTTTTGGCAGTGAAGAAAAACTCATATGGAAACTCCACATAGCATAGCTGCATTTCACCTAGTTGTCATGTTTCTGCTTCAAACAATGTTTCTTCATCCTGTGGTGTATGATTCCTTGATAGGTTTTGAACAGCTGTCAAGTAAAATTTTATTTCTAGATATTTCTTTCGCTTTCCAAATCAACTATTGCTTCCCACCTAGTGGGAGAAGAATGTGAAAAATCTCATACTCTCAGTTATGTAGAATCAACAAAGTCATCCATCCAGCTGGTCTACTGCTACCCAGGGTCAGCAACTGGAACCCAGACTTGATTGGCAGCACCTGTCAAATCACAGGGCAGCATCCAATTAGGTAATGAAAGAACAAACTATGCTGTGGTAGTAAACATACACATCAGTAAAGAAAAATTTAGCAGTAAGCAGTGGGAGTCTGCCTAACATAAGCAGAAACTTTGAAGTTTAAATGCATGCAAAAAAAATAGTAATGATAATAATAACAATAACAACAATAATAATAATAGCTAAATTAAACAAGACAATAAATGGGAGTGAATAAGAAATGACAGCAGACAACAGTAAATCATGGTATCACCTAGCTGGTAGACTTAAAAGAATTGAATGCAGTGATGACCCAATAGTCAAATTAAAAAATGTTCTAAAGGGAAAATTAATTCACAATATGACTCTAAAATCTCATTTCTCAAAGAAGAAACTAAGTATTCACAAGGAAGTTTTAAATGCATGCCTGAACAAGATAAACAAGTACAATTCTTGGAAGGTTAACAGATGAGAGGGCCTGAGAAGATGAGGAAAATGAATTGAGGGATTCTTACTGTCCTGTACTCTCTAGGTTGTTATTCATAGAGAAAAACATGCTAACACAAGTTTTGTGAAAAATAATTTTTATCCTCTTTTTGTTGAAAATCAGATTATTAAAGATATATATCAGAAGCTATCAAAGCAAAGAGCAAACAAACTGCACTTTACAAGAAGTTCATAGTTCGGTATTTATTTTCTTCACAAAATCATGACTTGTATGCCTGAAATTTTATTAGGAATAAGAAAGAATAAAATATATAACAGTACATGTAATATATATTAAATTGCTGTTATTCTTTATCTAAAAGCTGTAAACACTGTGAATATCTTGTAAGAGGAGTTTTGCACAACATGATTGGAATAGAAAACAGTCATGCCTGAACTCTTACAGCAATAAATTTGCATACATATATATATATATATAAGAACATATGAATATACTTACATTTTTACTGAAAAAAATATCTGGATATCCTTCTGGTAATTTTAAACAGGCTCTAATCATATAAAGATCATATAATCATATAAGCTATATAAATATGGTTTAATTGCCAGTCTCACTATATATTATTCAACTTTCTAGATATACTGAGAGATAATATAGAGGAAAATAGTTTAATTAAGCTTTAATAATAGCTTTGTTGACTTAATAAATATTCCCTGATAGCAGATCCAAATTACTTCTTTAACCAATGCAATCAGTTAAGGCCCATGTCCATGGAGACATCTTATATATGGGCACACACCTCAAACCTCCATGGAACATGACTGCATTTCATCTAATTTTCATATTTCTTCTTCAAAAATTATGACTACATTGATAGCTTCTGAGCAGCTGTCTCATAGACTTTTATTAGAAATTTGCTTTTTCTGCCAAATCATCTATTTTTTTCTCCTCTATGTTTTCTGTCAGTCCTTTGCTCTGCCAGAGCTGGGCCAAGCTGCTACTGAAAAGTCACAAATTTCTAACCATACACGAGGGAGGAAGCAAAAGAGTGTATCCTAATCCCAGTATTAGAGTTTTAGGGGTTTTCTCTGTATTTTATGTGAGGAAGGTCTTGCAAAGTTAATTTATTTTAAATAATAAATGATTTAAAAATGAAATTAGTACTTCTTTTAGATGTCTGCCAGCTGATGAGAACAGCAGGAAAGCTTTTAGCTCCCTCTGTTTCTTTCTCATTAACACTGGTCAGAAATAAAGTTATGACTTAATAGGAGAGATACATCATGAATAATTGAAGTAAATTATGTAAATAACATTTTTGTTCATGAGCATACAAACTGGATCCAATCAACTATGAGCAGAATACTATGCCACAAACACATCATACACATTAAATTAAATGATATACTGGAACAAGATAGTTTTCTTGATATCTCTAAGTATTTAAGCCTGGATTACAGATCCTACACCTCTGTAACCAGTTCTTTAACAACTCTGATAGTTGCCAAGAAGCTACTCTTCTTGGCAACCTACATCTCTCCTGAGCTGTAGAAAAAGAGCAACACAATTTTGTCCTGTAACTTATGCTGTAAGTTGCTCTTTGCTGACCTATTGCTATGGGTTTAATTTATCATAACTGATAAAGATTGGAAGTTAGCCATAAGGAATTGTGCTTGCCGATGCCTAAAGTCAAGCCAAGACTTCCCACTGTGCATTTAATTAATATTTTAATAGATGTTTTAATGCAATAGAAATTCATCAAAGTAGGACCTTAAGTTGTTGTGAATAAAAGCATGTATATGTAAGCACAGCAGTAGAGTGAGACTCTCCCTTCAACTTGTGCAGTATTTTCTAGCAATTTAGTATAATTTTATAATTAAAAATAAAACACATCCATAAAAAGTAATTCAAAGTGGAGAGATGAAAACAGAATAGGCAAGGAATATTCCTACCACTTACCATAAAAGCCCTTTGCCTTTTCCAGCCATTAATGACTTCCTCTCACTAATCACCAATAATAAGTCAAACAAGGACAACCATACCTCCAGTATAAATCATTCAGTTCAAACCCTCCCTTTGATTTAGACTTCGCAAACTATCTCAGAAGATTTTGTTTGATTAATTGTTCTTGCATCCTTAGTTAATTTAAAATGTATATACTTCATAGCTTGTGATGCAAACCCTAAATTTAACAACTCATTCCCATACTTGCCCACCCTCAAGGGTTCAAATACAGTTTAAGGTGCTGGAATTAATGGGGAAAAGTAATATTGTCAAAGAAGAAATACGGCCATATAGGAAAAATTTGGCTGTGCTCATTCTGTCATTCTTTTCTCTCTTTTTCATAACCATAAAACAGAATAAGACATTATAGTGCAAAAGACTGTTTATGGAACATAGATTTTTACACATAAGCTGCCTAGTGTCAGGAAACTCAGAAATTAAATTCCTTTTCTGATTTGCTTTGTGTTCTGCCTTTTCCTTCATCCTGTCCTTCCAAATATGATTTTACCTTTTGGTGAAGTTAATGATATAATAGAATTGATCTACTCTTGCTTATATGTAACAATTCACCATATGTTTTATTATTAAGTTTATTATGTTTTTTATTATGTGATATAAGTCCTGTTTATCCCTCAGATTATTCTCCAGCAAACATAGAAAAAATCATTTGGATTAGTATTATTAGTACTGGTTTCTGCAAAGAATATTATACATAAATTTTTGAAAGACAGTTAAAGATGACGTACTGTTCAAAAAGTATGTACAAAATCAGCATATATTTACAGTATGGTTTACAGGCATTAGTAGGAAAGCAAGAGAGAGCTTGGGGAAATTCCCCTTAAAAAAATCATGTACACTTTGACATAAATTATGAAGAAAACTGTACAGCAATTATGACGATATGGAGGAATTGATACATGCTGTCCAATGGAATTGATGTAATCACAAAGTATGTGAGAACACAATTATTATCGCACACATGATGAATTACAGAACACAAATGCTACATTGTAGTCTAAATATTTAAAATATTCGTTTTTCCAGTGATTTGCTCATTTAGATTACTGGTAATACAATTTTTTTGCTTTGCAAGCAAATATAAAAGGTGAAATGGTAAAAATATTTGAAAATAAAAGATCAAAGGGCAAACATAATAATAGTTAAATGCTCCTTTCAGGTTTTTTTTTTGTTTTTCAATGCTGCAGAATTTATCAAATCTCACTGGTGTTTCAATTCACTATGCCTTTCCCTTGAAATGTCTCTGAAATTCCCCTGAAGTGTTGTATTTACTACAAAGGTTTGCTAGTGCAAAGTACAAATTTTTTTTTTTAGTTAAAGACAAGTTATTGGTACTGTCACTATAAATGTATTTGATTACAAGATCTATGAACAGGCACTCAGCTGATTGAATGAGTCTTCCAGTCTTAATAAATTTATGAGCTTTCTTTTCACAGCTTATTTTCCATCAGGACCCTTTTCACAGGGCTGCTGTCTAATCAGCCTGACTCCAGTCTGTGGTGTAGGACTGCATATGTGTCTTTGTTGAAGTACATTGGGATCTTGTTGTTCCCTTTCTCCAGGCTTTTGAAGTACCTGTGGATGTCAGCCTTCATTACCTGTTCCAGATGTTTGTGCCAACTTGGGCACAACTGGGGGGAGGGTGCTTTCCAGCCTGTTCATAGCATTGCTGAGGATTTTTGGTTTGCTCTGATTTTATTGTTGGTTTTGGAACAGGGCATATAGTTGAAACAGAAACACTACATAAAAACAGGGATTTTTTAGAGCAGACTATTCAAGAATATATTATATACTGAGACAATTTCTAAACCTATGTACTCTTGCAAGGTTTAAAAGATGCTTCTCTACTTTCCACAATATTCTATTCATTGTCTATTGTTATAAGTTCAGGCAAGAAAAATGCAGAACAACAGAATAGCATAAGAAATGTTGTATTCAAGTCTGTTCTTTAAGAGAAAGAGTGTGAAAATTGCCAAAACTATTAGAAAGGTAAAAGAATTGGACAGAATGTGAAAGCATTATATCTAGTTTATTTATTAATAATTAAACATTTTATTTAATTTTTTTTGGCTGAACAATACAAAATTTTTATTTGAGGAGACTTATATTTTGCCTAACAGTGTGGTTAATCTCACATACATAAAGAAATACAGGTTTGGGTGTCTTCTCTGTGTGTCTGTGATTCTGCACCTTCATTTTCTCTGTGTTTCCAGTTTCTTTTATGTCTCTAAGTTGCTATAGTACAGAAAAGTTTGCAGCTTATAATTGCAAGTAATCAGAAGGAAAAAATTACTTTACATGCCTGTACCACTTCTGTTTTCTTTTGGGACAGTAATGGAAACTGCCACCATTCTGTTAGCATCTCAAAGGAAACATCAGCATTTGAAATTATCTGTAGCAGTTCTGGACAATAGAATAATAAATTTCAGCAAATGCTCCACTGTACAGTTGACAAATAGAAAACTGTACCAACACGACTTAAAACATCACATTCAAACTGTAGACCCTTTGTCAAGCTGTGTGTTAACTCAGTATGAGGGACATTGTGAGCACATACCAGAAAAGCTGTCACTAGAATCTAAAAGAACTTTTAGCTTCAGTGCTTGATTCTCACAAGGATATATGTAAAAGATGGCTGTCAGCTCCTGCTTTAAATTAAATAAGGAATAAGATTCAAGCTTGTCTCCCACTGTTCCACTTAAACCACTAAATATCTGCAAGCATGAGTGCATCTTATAAGTGTAGTCAGAAGCCATGGGAATTTAAGGAGATTTTTCAAGAGCTGTTCTCATAAAAGCAGACAAACAATGACTTACTGTCTGCCAATATCTGTATTTAAACTTATTTCATTAATTATGATGAGCTGCCTCTTCAACAATTGCATTTATAATAACCTTCATGTAGCTTTAATTAAGTATTTTGGAGACCTGGTCATACAGAATTTACAAACAATAGTCCCTTGGATTTCCACCACCTTTTTTTTTTTTTTTTCTATATGGAAAAGCATAATTTACCTGATTCTGTAGAAAGCTAATTAATAGGAGTATATTTTAATTTGTTTTTTTAACCAATATTCACAGTATAGTTTGTACGTTGTTGTAATGAGGGAATCCTTACAAGTATAAGACAGCGATGAACTTGGAAGCAAAAATGAAGCGATATTTTTGTAGATGTTCAGGGATTATTTATTCCTCCAGCCACATGGTTGGAGTTCCCAGGCAGACCCCAGTCATGGGACCCTGCTCTCTTTCTGGGCCCCGGGCCCCAAACCAACCAGTCAGGAACAGGTATGGGGCACACGTGACATGGGAGCAGGGACAGGGACAGACCCGTACCCTGCAGGGTCCCTCCCCCCAGGATTTCAGTGAGAGGTACCTCCACAGTACGCCTTTGTTCATATTGTTTCAAACATACCTAAGATATTTATAAATTAAATTCTCTGTAGAAATAATATTACGAACTAATTATAAGACTTGAATTTGTTAATATGAAATATACTTACTTCATTTGATGCCCCCTTAAATAAATGCATAAATTTTAGTATTATGGTAATTAAACTTACAAGAGATTGCCAATGCTCCATGAGAATTTTAGTATAAAAATTATATCCTCTGCTTTCCCATATTTCTTAGGTAACAGAAATGGGACCTAGCCTATAACACTGGTAGTACCACTGCCATTCCTGTTTTCTGAATCTTAAAAAGAAAAAAAAATATTGCAGATTAAATTGTATACAGTTTATATTTTCTTTTCAAGAATTCAATATTTAGTAATCCTCACTAAACCAAAATCACCTTTGAAGTTAATGCATGTTTTGCAGTGAGAAAGACTATGGAACCCAACTTCAAAAGATATGCCCAAAAGTTTCATATCAAAGTACTATTGATATTGAATAATCCTTTTGCTACTGATAAAGTATTCCATTTTGATGTACTCAGGTCATTCTTATGGAATTCCATCTGAGCACCAGTATATGAAAAAATCCAATTTTTTGCAATAGTTTGCAATAATTATTAGATTATATACTTATGAAACTGAGAATTTACCCTTTAAAAGGTTTTGCTGCTACAATGCTACCAATCCTCTGGAAGTTCCAGACACACTTAATGGAGAGTTATTTCAGCTTTATATTGCTAATGCCACCTTACTCTATGCTTACATTACTGCTTTAAAGGTGGTGAGCTGGTCATACAAAGTCACAGTACAATGTGCTTCTTTTGTTGTTTTTGTTTGGTTTTGGGTTTGGTTTTTTTTTTTCTGTGTGTGGAGCTGAGCTTCAGCAATCTGAAGAGGTGGGAGGGTTGTCTTTGAGAAACTCCTTAGTCACTGCAGAGACAATCAGAGACCTATATGCAGCACAAAGAATCAATTCAGCATGAAGAGAGTTATTTCTTTTTTTTTTTTAATCCACAAAAATGTCCATGCAATAAATCTTGTCCTAGCTGATACAATCTAAACAAACATGACAAGACACGGCAAATGTTATTTCTGCAATATAACTTCAGATATCACTTCTGAGAAAAAAAAAATACAGTAAAAGCTGTTGTTCATTTTCCATCTGCAGATACTGTTTGTCAGGGCCAATACTTAGTACTACATGCTCATGCTGCTCTATTAAAAGTCTTTCCCAAATCATTGGAAATAAGGCATTATGGTAAATAAAGATTAATATAGCTCTGCCTTTTTGGAATTATTATTTAAATTACAAAATGTTTATTGCCAACATAATGAAGATGTTTGTTTGTTTGTTTGTTTGCATGTGGGCATCTGCCCGACAAAGATTTCAAACATGTCAGAAAAAGAAAATTACATAATGATTTTAATTTCATCAGATATCTTTTCCACCCTAAATCATTTAAATGAAATTTTTAAAAGCTGAAATGCACAGCAAAGAGAGATAAATATCAGTGGGATCTTGGTACAAAAGTGACATGTTCCAGGAACTGAGCAGGTATTAGTCTACAGAATAAAGCATAGAGGAAGATGACAGTTACTTTCAAAGCATTAATATCCTATGGAAATGCAGCTATTTGCCTTTTACTGGCTGTTTCATATCAGTAAATTTAGTAGAAGGAGAATAACTTGAGAAGATTTTAGACTAATGTTTTTAAAGGAAATCTGTCCAAAACACATTTCTCTCACTATGCTATCTGACCTTTGAACATAGTAAGAACATTAAATTTATAGTTTATTAACAGCAAAAAATAAATATACCAGAAGAAAAGCAAATAGTAAAAAATCCACCTTAGTCGTAGTCTATGATGGGTAAGCTTAAAGGCTGGAAGGGTCAGTTTGATATCGACAATTATATAAGTGTTCTCAGCTGACATAATAGTACAGACCTCTGAGATCCTAAATAGTATTTATAACTCATAATGTTTCACAGCAAACAGGATCTAGCATGTCAAGAGGGTGGGCACAGCACTTTTTAACCACCTAAGCATAAAGCTCAATTTCCATTTACTTAAAGATCATGAGTTTTACTGGTACAGAACATGGTTAAGGGACAATAACAAACAAAAGCCAAAGCATGCAAGTTCTCCTGCTTACTATTGATACCTACATGGTCCAAAGCCCAAATGAAATCCTCTTAAGCATTTTTGCAGTAAGCATCCAGAGTGCAGGCATATCTGCATACACATACAATTAAATATACTACTCACTTTCTTTTATCCAAGTACAATTTGTGATTACAGCTACCAAAAATGCAATCTCAGAAAGGTAAGGTCAGTGCAATGTTCCAATTGAAACCAGCCTGGTAGATGAGATTCCAGCAATGAAATGTGACACATAAATCACCAGGCCAATTTCAAAGTGTAGATATATTTGTTCTGGTGGTGAAGAAAAACAAAATAAAACAGTATGTAGCCCATCTTCATATGTTTGCTGCCCTAGGGAGCTAAAAATATAGACTGTGACACGTATAAGTGGTTTTCCTTATGTATTCCTAAAAGTATCATTGATGGAAAGACATCTGAAGACCTTTGTTGCCAACATTATGCCCAAATTTCTCTTCTCTGAGAAACAGAGCTCAGTTGGTATATTACTTTGTCAATCACAGATGCCAATAATAATTAACAGTGAAATTTCAATTCAGTTGTAGCTCATGATATCAGACACTGCATATCCTATAGCAGCAAGACTGGTCTCACTGTCAGGGGAAAGTGAGAAGAGAGGAAAGAACAGCCTTGTCACTCTCAGATCCAGCCAGATCCCTACCTCTGGAGCAGGGAGGACAGAGCAGTGATGCTATCATGGGTCACCCACAGATCAGATTTCCAGGCAAGTCCACAGAGAGGAGACAGGTCCAAAATAAAGCCAGGAATCCAAGCTGATGTATCAGGATGAGGACCAATGAGGTATATCATGCCAAGGACAGGCATGACAGACCAACAGTGCCTGAGCTTAAGCACAGCTCTTGGGAGAAAGAGGGGCTGACAAAGCTTCTCACACCCCTGTCTGCAGCACTCTGATTACATGTTGCACGGCCACACCATGTCAGAGTAGGCCATGAGCACAGGCAATTCATCTTACTTAAGGCAAGGGCCTTGAACTATGAAACAATTTAGATATGTGCTTCTGTTGTGACGGTAGTTCTTTGTTGCATGATATATTGGACCTTTTCTCTCTTTCGGTTATGTCAAATAGTTTCTCACTTTTATGAGCCTCTCTTTAACTATCAATCCTACCAGCAGCTTACCTTTTTAAAAATTCATAGTAAAAATATTTCCTTCTTTGCATGTAGTTCTTAATTTCTCCCTACCTCTGCATTCTTAATCTAACACCTGTCTAAAGTGTTTCTGGCTCCTTGTTTAGAATGTAGAATTTGCTAAAGAAATTATAAAAAATACTGTAGTTCACCAATCAAACATTCCATGAGGAACATTTCTTTTTCCCACTTCTTTTTGTAAAAGTTTTAAATTAGGCACTTAATCACTCTTCATACCATCTGAGAGTCATTTGGTGGAGCATCTTTCCCTAAAATAATCTTTTTATCTATTTTAGCCAGCTAAGGGGTGTAAAATGAAAGTGTAACACTAAAATGTACTACTATATATTGTAATGAGGAGAATCCTTACAACATGTATAAGACAGCGATGGACTTGGAAGGAAAGATGAAGCGATATTTCTGTAGATGTTCAGAGATGATTTATTCCTCCATCTGCATGGCTGGAGTTCCCAGGCAGACCCCAGTTATGGGACCCTGTCCTCTTTTCCCCGGTCCCCGGGCACACAAACCCACCCAATCAGGAACAGGTATGGGGCACACATGACATGGGGACAGGGACAGGGACAGACCCATACCCTGCAGGGTCCCTCCCTCTGGGATTTCAGGGGAAGGTACCTCCACAACTGTATTAGCTGGACAATGTATATTTAAATGGATGGATATAACACAATCACTCCAGGTTTTAGATTTAGTAAGTTGTAGATTTACCTACTGTTGTAGGTAAGTTAGCTGGTATCATTAATAGTTGGATAAATGCAGAATCACAAAATCATGGAATATGCTGAGTTGGGAGGGACCCATAAGGATCGTCAAAGTCCAACTCCTGGCCCTGCAAAGAACCATCCCCAAGAGTCACACCACGTGCCCAAGAGAACTCTCCAAACACTTCTTGTACTCTGTCAGGCTTGGTGCTGTGACCATTGCCCTGGGGAGCCTGTTCCAGTGCCCAAACACCCTCTGGGTGAAAAACCTTTTTCTGATATCCTGCCTAAACCTCCCCTGACAGAACTTCAGGCCCTCAGGTCCTGTCACTTTTCACCACACAGAAGAGATCAGTGTCTGCCCTTTCTCTTCCCCTCACAAGGAAGTTGTAGCTGCAATGAGGTCTCCCCTCAGTCTCCTCCAGGCTGCACCGAACAAGTGACCACAGCTGCTTCTCACACAGCTTCCCCTCAAAGCCCTTCCCCATCTTTGTTGCCCTCCTGTGGATGCTCTCCAGTAGTTTAATACTTCTCTTATATTGTGGTGTCCAAAATTGCCCCCCAGCACTTGAGGTGGGGCTGTCCCAGTGCAGAGCAGAGCAGGACAATTCCTTTCCTGCTTTCTGGCAATGCTGTGCCTGATGCCCCCCAGGACACAATGGGTCCTCCTGTCTGCCAGGACACTGCCAACTTATATTCATTGGAGCTTCACTGATTTATACATCTTAGGATATGACCTTATATTTGTAAACTTTGAATAACATTCCTTCATGTGGTAAATTTCTGTTTTAAAATGTAACACAGGGAGCAGTGCTACTTTGTGGTTCAAATGTAATGTGATACATAACCAGGACTATAACCTTATCTACTTGCTGGCTCTGCATTGTCCTGTAAATGAACTAATTCACAAAAAATACATCCTGCACAAGACAATATAAACCACAGTGAAAGTATGATGATTGTTAGATGAATAATATTGTATATTCTCAGTTCTGCAAAAGAAATTTTCTATATAAACAAATAGCATTAATTTTTAACACTACTTGACTGTATATTTTAGATAGATGTATACATACATACATATACATTATGGATGTATGTATATATGCATTATGTGCAATTGTGTATATGTATTTATATACAAAATAGAATGAAAATTTAATAAAGGCACTATAACTACTTCAACATATGAGACATAACAGACTGTTTGTAGATCAGACAAATGATGCTTGTAAATGAACCAGCTAAATGAATCAACTATGCCTTATTTGATGGCGAGGTGTCAAAAAAATCAACAACCTAGCTAGCAGTTTCTACAGAAAGATCTAAAAATTAACTGAGTTAGAGAACAAACACACTCATAAAGCTGATCCTGTGAAGAGAAAATTAACAGTGCCTGGCTTACGCACAGAGAGTTTGACTGTCAGTGCCCAACTTGTATTTTCTATAACTGAAAAATAAACTGCAGGTTTAATTTCACAGTTGTGTCAATCCTGCATCTTTTATAAATATACAGGGTACTTGAAAAAGAAGAATGCAGGGAAGACCTAGAATAGTTCACTCCAGGCTGTTTTGCTGCTGATTTGGCAGAGAAATCCACAGTACTACATAAATTAAAATCAATCTATTCTAGGGGCATATATCTGCTCATAAAAATGTTACTGGTTGAATTAGCTATTCCTGATATTATTTTAACTCGATATTAGAGGAGGAAATTAATAAGTAAAGAGACTGACAAATCTTTAACCAAGGTCACTGCTTGCAAATTTTACTGACCATATCTCAGTTCTCTCCACATTTGTCATTAGGTACTATGACACACTTGAATATAAACTGATTCTGACAGCAGGAGAGAGTTCTAGCTAAAACCAACAAGGACAGTGTTGACTGGAATGATAATCAGCTTCACACTCTCAATCTTTCCTTTGTTAAACTGAAAATATGCATCAAATCTTGGCATTCTCAGCTATGGACAGAAGACTCTAAACATTCTCTGAACTTCTATTTTCAGTTCATTCACATTTTTTGATTTCTTGGGGTATTAAATTTATCTAATTCAATGCTGAATATTAACTTAATATTAGCTTTCATATTAATACTTATGCTCTATATGTATGTACACATTCAAGGTGTATCATGCAAAAGTAGCAGTACATCCTTCCTGTAAAGTTGAAACTACCATTTAATTCAACAGGAAGAGCATACCTCATTTAACTTTAATAAGTTTAATATTTTTTGTAGTTGCATGTTTTCTATAAGTCTTACAGAAAAGGCTTGAGTTCATATTCAATAGTCCTGTCATTCATAACACTGGAGTTAAACTTTTAAGTTCTGGTTCTGTTTCTCTGTTACTTTAGATAGACATATTTTGGCTTTGGTTTTTGTTGCCTCGTAACTTTTTTCCTCATTAGGCTTGAAAATGACCTATATAAGGTATTTGATTATATAAGAGGCTCACAGTACAGAAATTCTTCATAGAGATGAAATCTGCTCAGTGTCCATTTCTCTGAGATATTGCCGAGGGCTGAATGTAGTGAACGATGTTTTTATGGTAGACCATTTTAAGGAATATCAGATGTCTTCTCAGACAGGGATTCTGAAATTTTAGGCACACATACCTCATTAAAATCTCTAGAATGTAGGTTTCTAACTCTTTTGAACTACTCTGAAACTTCAAGGATTATTTATTGGTGATTTTATATATATTGAATTGCTGTGGTTATACAAGACAGATGTGAAGATGGAGATCCCCTTAATAAATTACTGTAACACTTTATATTGCTCTAAAAAAGTTAAAAGCTATGTGACAAATTAATTGAATCAGAGAATCATAGAACATTTGGGATAGAAGGGGCCATCAAAGATTATCTAGTCCAATCTCTCTGCCATGAGCAGGGTCATCTTCCTTTAGAATAAATTGTCAAAGCCCCATCCAGCCAGACATTGACCACTGCCAATGGTGGAGTATCCACAGTTTCTTTGGACTACCTTCTTCAATGTCTCTCCACACTTGTCATAAAATATTTCTTCCCTGAGACCAACCTATTTATCTTCTTGCAGCTTAAAAAACATGGTCCCTTGTTCACTACAGGCCTTAGCAAAACCATTTCTTTATCTCTCTCTGTCATTCTTGTAAACCCCCTTCATATTTTAAAAGGCCACAATTTAGTCTACCTGAAGTCTTTTCTTCTCCACGCTGAATAACCCCAACGCTCTCTCAGCCTTTCTTCAGAGGATGAGCATTCCAGGGATCACTTTTGTGGCCCTTCTTTGGACCTGCTCTAATAGGTCCATTTATTTTTTTTTTACTGAGAACCCCAGAGCTGGGTACCTCACTCCAGGCCAAGTCTTATGAGAATTATGTAGAGTGGGAGAATCACCTCCTTGTGATTGTGGCCTAGTGTCCACAATTCTTTCTTTGAAACCCAGGATACAATTGGCTTTTTGTGCTGCATATGCATAAAGACAGCTTATATCCATTTTTACCTCCACCAGGATTCCCAAGTCTTTCTCCACAGGAATGTTCTCAGCAATTCAGTACCCAATCTATATTGATATTGGTGATTGCCCCAATCCAGATAATAGGATGTAGCACTTGGCCTTGTAGAACTTCATGAATGCATTCCTCAAACCTGTAAAGGTCCTCTGGATGGCATCTCTTCCCTTTAACATATCAACCTCACTCAGCTTAGTGTCACATGCAAACTTTCTGAGGATGCATCATATATGTAATTAATGAAAATATTAAATAGTATTGGTCCCAGTATGGATGCTTGAAGGAGACCACTCTTAACAGATTTCCATTTGAACATTGGGTTGTTGGTTGTAACTCTTTGGATGCTGCCATTGGGCCAATTCTTTATCCATCTACCAGTTTACCTATCAAACCCATTTCTCCAATTTAGCAGCAAGAATGTTGTGGTGTACCATATCAAAGATTTCACTGAAGTACTGAGAGAAGTCATGAAATACTTAATCCTCAATACAGGGTTAAAAACAATGAAAATAGCTAAAACAAAATTAGTTTCACAATAAGTAGTAACCTGGTGCTGAATTGGAGTGTAAGAAATATAGTCACTGGAAAGCTGAAGTATGAGGTTGTCCTCAAATTTGACAGTATGTGTATGTATTATGGTTATGCAGTTTGCTAAATATGTGACAATTAGTGGTCAAAGTGTGTCATCAGTTAAGACCTGAAGCTCAGACATCAGGCCCTTAGTGCCTTTATTCCCATTTAGGAAATAAAGTGTATCCAGCAGTAACAGAAGCAAGCACATCACAATGGATAGACCTACTCCTAGAGGTTCCTTGAGATCTATTTTGAGGCCTTATCATCAGCCTTCATAGAACCATAGAATAATTAAGCTTCGAAGAGAGCTCCAAGATCATTGAGTCCAACATTTAACCCCAGCACTGCCAAGTCCATGACTAAACCCTGTCCTAGACACTACTTCTCCACATCTTTCTGAACATTTCCAGGGTCAGTGGTTCCACCATTTCCCTGTGTCATGTGAAAAGAGGATACTTATTCAAGCCCTTAGTGTTTGATTAATCTGTCTGTGCCCCACGAAAGCTAAGACCCTTGTTCCTAATTAGTCTGACAGTGTCCTGTTCTGGGGACCCTTCACTGAGTACTTCACTAGATTGGAAGGTGGTTTGACTGACATTTTTAGGTTCACACACCAAAAAGAGAAACTCCCTCGTGGGTCTCACACCTTTATCCACTGCCAGCAACTACCAGTGCCCTTGAAGGACTCACAATAACACTTTACAGAATAACACTCTTTATTAATAAATTGTGGTAAGTTAAGGTTCAAGACTTGCCAGTGATATTATCTGACTTCAAGAATAAATTCAAAGCAATATATTAATTCAAAGCAATATGCTAACAAGCCCTAATCCTCAATAAAAGCTAGCTCAAGGTAATCATTCAGCACATATAGAGTATGTTTCTTACCCAATACGCATCTCTACAGGGGAGAAGACAAGTTCAGCCTGCTGTCTGAACCCAGAGGTTCCAGTGGAGTCTCTCCTAAAATCTCCCCATTTTCAACTTATTTTTATGCTATTTCTTTGTGCTTAGATGGAGCTTAAATGACTTTAGTCATGCATCTTAGTCGGTGGTGGTTGTATGTTGGAACCAGCTATGTCAGGATAGTACCTGAGATAACCTTGGGATGAGGACATGTATCAATTCAAGGACAGTGATTTCACCATGGTTGCTGCTTCAGGATCAAGACGTTTTCCTTTATCTCCCTTGGTTTTCAGCTGCTTTGCGGCTTATCAACTGGAAGGCACAACCAAGTTCCCTCCTCTGAAAGGGTTTTGACAGAGCCTGGCCTCAGTGTCTCCTCTCCACCCTCTGTTTGGTCCCCCTTAGGTTGTATTGTGTGTGGGAGGTGAGATATGCTGACCATGTTCCATTCAGGGAGTAGCAACTGTTTTTTTCCCTATGACTTGTGTACCATTATCTTTTTACCCTCAGGCATCTTCCCACTCCCTGGGCAGACTATTCCAACTTGACCATCCTTTTTGTAAAGAAATTTTTCCTAATGTCAAATCTAAAACTCCCCTGGTGACACTTGAGGCCATTTCTGCTTGTCCTACCACTTGCTACCTGGAAGAAGGGACTGACTCCTACCTCACTACACCCTCTTTTCAGGGAGTTGTAGAAAGCAATAAGGTCACCCTTGAGCCTCCTCTTCTCCAGGTTAAACAACCCTGGCTGGCTCAGCCACTCCTCATCAGACTGGTATCTCAGACCCTTCAACCCACTTGTTGCTCTTCTCTGAGATCACCATCTATGCCACAGTATATATAGATAATAGTTTTATACTAATTATAACAGTTGAGTTACTCATAGTAACTCATAGCCTCAAGAAGACAGTTGTATTAACAAGCATATCCCTGGTAAAAATATAAATTTTACTTACCATAATTGAGTAAACATGGGAGTATCAAAAAATATATATTCATTTAATTAATCTGATAAGCAGTTTTTATACAGTTTATAATCATCAATAATCATTATAATTCCTTCTCATTATATTCTGTTTCATGTTGGCAGACATTACTGAAACACTGGGGGACATTTTAATAAATGTGACCACATAAATCTGAATATAATTCACACTTGGAAGACCTAGACATTCAAAAGCTTTATCTTAACTCTCGATATAAACTCCTAAACAAATATGATAAAAATTTCATATTCCTATTTGAATTGCTCTTGAATTAGGGAATAATGTTTATGGGTATCTCCAGCTTTTTGTCTAATCTTCCACTAGCATGCTAAACTCCATTTTTTGCCTTGGCATGTTCTAATCAGAAATAGGAATATTGCAGACTTTGTATATTTATCTTAATGAAAGTGCTAGTCTCACTGCAACTTTCACTGAGGATTCTTGCTGCTTCTGCTGCATTTGGGCAAAGTATAAATAAATATTCTAAAAATTAGAGTCTAATCCAACTTATTTTGGTGTAAATCAGAAATAATTGCACAGGAATTAATGCAGTTTCATTAACAACAATGCTATATATTTCCTAGTCTGAAAGTTGTATACCTGAATTATTGAGAAGAAATTTAAAAATGTAGCCTTGTTCCTTGTCATGAAAATTATTCTTCACAAAGTACTTCAATACATGACTAGTCTGAATTTCTAAAGTTTAGAGAGTATCTATCATAGTTCATGCCTTATGCTAATTTGAAAGTGTAGTGGTTATTTTTAAGAATGAGCACACAATTTTAAACAACTCTAAAAGGAACTTCTGAAGTTACAAACTATGCACCTTTAATGGAGTCTACATTTTAAGAACTTAGATGCAACTAACTTCACAGGTATAAGTACACTACTTCTGATTCATGCCACAGTATAACAAAATGCCGTTAATGTTTGGCAAATGTCTTTCACTGAGTGATACAATTTCCTGTCTTTCCTGGCACAAATCTCTATAGCAACGATACCATTTGAATATCCTCCTAAATTTAGTCCCTTCCAATACATATTGATGTAATTATTTTGTCTTTTTGAACAGTCTAGTAGTATATGGGAATATAAATAAGTAGGGAAAATAGACCGACTTTCCTCATCCTCTCAAAACCTAAAGACAGATTCTGAAGTAATGTCCTGGATGCAGGTTTCTCATAACTAAACAAATTGAACTGATTTTCTTTCCTTCTGTATAAATGAAGACTTACATTGTGTTTCTCATCAGAATATGAAAGGAAGTGAGTAAAATAAGAGAATGCTCATACGCAAAAACCCCTACATATGTGCAGGAGAACAAAAAAGTATAGTCCATGTTTAAAGATGATACCTGGTACTATTCCACTATCTACTATTCTGGACAGGTACCTTCTTTTCCATCAGTGCTAATTTTTCTGAGTGGAAAATTAGTGCTGTTTCTGGTAGCTCAGCTAAGTCATTCAAAGTTAGTTCAGGTGTCTCTGCATGAGTGAATGGTATGTGTCTTGTAGGCACAACCTGCAGAAGAGGTTGCCACCTGGGCTGTATTCTCTTCTCTGCCACCTGCTCTGCATGTACATCCAGACCATATGCTGGCCTTCAGGGAATGACAAGATGTTACATGCAATTACTTTATTTTACTGGTTCATATATTTTACATTTTTTGCTAAGAGCTCTGTACTCCTATGGCTTTATTTTCTTGGCAACTAGTATCTCCCCTTTCCTACTGCTCCTCACTTCCAGAGCACTGTTTGGTCAAGTTGTACTGTTTTTAAGAAAAGCTGACAATTACTGTTCTTTTAGGATCTTTTGAATACTCAGTTTTTGATTATGTCACTTCAGTGAGCAGTTCTTGCACAGCATCAAGACCTTTTCTGCTTCTCATCCCACTCCACCAGTGGGGCAGCTGTGGGTGGGTAAGGAGTTGGAAGAAAAAAGGTCTGGGACAACTCTGCCCAGCTGACCAATGAGGTATCCCATACAATGTGATGTCATGCTCAGCATATAGAGCTGGAAGAAGATGCAGGAAGGTGGGGGGACCACTATGTTTGGAGTGACATCATTTGGCTTCACAAGTCACTGTTGCACGTGATGGAGCCCTGCTTTCCTGGGGACAGCTGAACACCTGCCTGGCTATGTGGAGTGGCAAATGAATTCCTAATTTCTGTTTGTCTGTTCATGGCTTCTGCTTTACCTTAAATTTACCTACGGAATTGTGCTCATCTCAATCCATGACTTTTCTCACTTTTGCCCTTCTGATTATCTCTGCTGCTGGTGGGAGAGTAAGTGAGTGGCTGCATGTGGCTTATTTATCAGCTGAGGTTAAACTACAACAGTTGTGGAAAAAACAAGAGTTCCAAATTGTATATGACTGTTTTCTGTTCTTTTGTTCCTCACAGTCTATGACTTTAACATCTGTCAAATGGCTCATTTTTGCTTGATTACCTCCTTGTTCTTTGTTCTCATAAAGTAAATGAAATTTCAGTAACAGAAAGGCACCAGTATCTGTCAGTTCATATCTTTTGCACCCCTTCTTGAAGAGGAGATATACAAGGCAAGAGAGAAGTGAGGAGGGGAAATACAAGTGATAAAGAAAAGAAATAAAATAAAGTGAGGAAAAATCTTTGAGAAGGGCAAGTGTTGGGGAGGATGAAATAGGGAAACCTTATAAATATGACTGCTTCGCAAAAGGTTCTGAAAATATGAAACCTGTAAGCAAAATAGAAATGAGAGCTAGCTTTGAGATATAAGATACCAAGCTGTTAGTTACTGTACAACCAAAAAACAATGGGCTAGCCAGCTGAAGGAGAATCCCTCTTGATTGAACAATGTCTTTAGCAAAGAAGAGGATGCTTCAGCAAACAGAGAAGTCCAAGGGTCAGAGAAACCCTGCCAGCATGGCAGGGAAGAAAAAAGCAGTTTTAGTAAGTAGTTTTTAGGAGTTAAAATGTAACACAGTATGGTAATGTAGTAGTTTTGATAGGTTGTATGTAAATTCTATAAGGATTTCTGTCTTCTATTGATTGGATGTTGTACTATTACCATATTCAGTATAAGAAGAGATATAATGTAACTAGACTTTTGGCTCTCTTAGTCTCTCTCTCTCTCGATGTCTCTCTATACCTCTCTATCTCCTGCTCTACCTCTCTCGCTCTCTCTGGGGCTCTAAGCTGTGGCTGGCAGCTTAAGCAGAGCTCCTGCACCCACGACCCTTGCAAATAAACTGCACGTTTCAGGAGCTGCCTTAAACTGTAGAAATCCCTGAGCCAACTGTGTCCCACGGAACCTTTTTATTTTCTACAGGCAAGCACAACAGGGAATGATGAGGTAGTTGTCCAAAATGGAAATATCCTGGAAAACATAGGAAGATGAAACTGAGTTTCTGCATTTAAAATAATGAAAAAAAAAACCAATCAACAAAAACATACTGAGTTTTTCTTTCAACAGTTTCAAGAACTCTGAAATTATAAAAAAGAAAGAAGAAAAAATAGAAGGCAAAATTTTGAAGGGTGCATAAGCAAGTGAGCTATAATTCCTTGGTTTTTGATGACTATGGGATTACTGTAGACATGATGCACTTTAATATGGCATTTGTAAGCCTGTGTACAAAAAGTCCACTTCTAATCTACGTAAGTTATTGCATCTAGAGGCTTCAACAGTTCCTCCAGCTGTACTGCTGAATATTTAGAGCACAAGAAAAATGTGAGAGGGATGAGATATAACTTTGGGAAAATGGGTTTTGGACCTATTTTATAAAATTTATTCCATATTTCATCACCACAAGACGGACAACTTTTTTTTTTTTGCAGCAAACTCATGGGAAGTTCCATAACAAAGTAAGGCCTGTTCAAGAATGGGAAAAAGAACTTGAGGAGAAAAAAATCAAATTGGTAGGAACCAATAGGCTGCTCAAAGCCCCATCCATCCTGGCCTTGAACACCTTCAGGGATGGGGCATCCACAATATCTCTGTTCAACCTGTTCCAGTGCCTCACCACAC
This sequence comes from Lanius collurio, assembly GCA_020086605.1. Taxonomy (NCBI): domain Eukaryota; kingdom Metazoa; phylum Chordata; class Aves; order Passeriformes; family Laniidae; genus Lanius; species Lanius collurio. The sequence continues at coordinate 17,368,237 of JACBWW010000001.1, read as the reverse complement.
TTACAGTAAAGAATTTCTTCCTACTATTTAAGCTAAAGCTAGACTAAAGTAAGGCTGGGGGTTGCCTGGCCGGTGCTGGCTGGGGTCTGAGGCTCAGACCCAAGAAGCCGTAGCAGACCCGCAGAGGTGATCCCGTGAGGAACCGTCTCCCAGGGGGTCGTGGCTTCTCTCAGCCTTCGGCCGGGGCTGCCTGCAGAGGTGCCTGGCTCAGCAGCCATCAGCTCTTAGTGATTCAGGGAGTGATTTCAGCTCTGCTCTGCAAGGCAAACCCCCCTGGCCAGGCCCGGACAGAGAAAGGAGAGGTCCTTCTGGTGGTTCTGCAGAAGTCGCTTTATTCTTCCATCTTCCGCGAAGGGGTGACCAGAGACGGATCATCCGCCCACTCGGGGCAGAGGGGTCTCTTTTATGGGGGTACAGAGGTGGGTGTGAAAGGGTGAGAAACCAACAGGTATTAGGGTATTTTACATATGGTTTTCTAGAGGATCATGGGTCTGTTTTCTCTCACTGTATCCAAAAAGATTCTGGCTTTCCCAAAGAGGGGCCTGCAGGGGGATTGTGTGACCTCTTTATCTCCAGGCCTTCCTGCCAGGGCAAGGGCTTGTCAGACCCCACATGTGGAGATTGTGCAGTTTCTAAACAAGGGCTTCCTGCCAGGACAGGGGTTGTCAGATCCTACACTAGACCTCTTCAGCTTAAAGACATTTGTCCTTGTCCTGTCTACTACAGGCCTTTATGAAAAGTCCCTCTCCAGCTCTCTTTTAGGACCCTTTTAGGTACTGGAAAGTGCTCAAAGGTCCTCCTGGAGCCTTCTTATCTCCAGGTTGAACAACCCTAGATCTCTCAACCCATCTTCATAGATGTACTCCAGCCCTGTGTTCAAATTGGTGGCTTTCCACTGGACTCATTTCAACAGGCAAATGTCCTTTTGTTTTGAGGACCCCAAACCTGGACTGAGTACTCCAGGTGGAGTCTCACAAGCCCAGTCGAGAGACAGAATCACCCCCCTTGACCTGCTGTTGACACTTCTTTTGATACAGCCTAGGATGCAGTTGGTTTTCAGACAGAAACCACACATTGTTGAGTCACGTTGCATGAAGGTTTTAATCCACAAACTCCCCCAAGTCGCTCTCCCCAGGGCTAGTCTCCAGCTATTCTCTGCCCAGCCTGTACTTGTGCTTGGGATTGCCTCAACCCAGGTGCAGAAAGTTCTACTTGGCCTTGTTGACATTAATGAGATTTGTCCACCTCTCAAGCCTGTCAGGGTTGACATCTGATCCTTGGTGACAAAGAGTAAAGAATTGGCGTCTAGCACACAATGAAAGTCATTCCTTTTCCTCTTACTCTTGGATGAGAACAATTTCCTCCACATAGTGAGGATTACTATCCATAGGGCTATAGCAAGAATCTACAATATCTGTACATTGTCAGGAATCTGATATGAGTCAGACAAGATCCAAAACAGCATATAGAAAGTATGTGAAAATTATATTATTGTTTTTATTGTTATTATTATTTTTATTACTGTTATTATCCAGAAAAACAACCTTGTGGTACAGTTCTGAATTTGATAGAGTTCCCCATTTCAACTCCAGGCAAAAAATGTTTCAGATAACAGCCTTTATGTAAGGAATATAAAATTGGGCACAAGGGTCAGGTTTTTGATAGATACAGAGATTCCTATACTATAGGACATAAAAAAAAGTGAGCTTTTCACATATTTTTGACCATTCGCTTATAGTCAAACAGAAAATAAAAATTCAGTAAAATAAAAATTCAGTAAAATAAAAATTAGAGTAGAAAAATCAGAGAGAGAAAAGAAAGTGCTGTGAGCAGAAAGACACAAAACACATGGAGTCTAAAACCAGACTTTCAGCTGTGTTTGCTCTGCAACTTCACAGATTTCCTAGCAGTCTTATCCCCAGTTCTGCAGATTCATGACTTCTACATACATGGAAATTCCAAGTTCATTGCACTTCCTTCTAATACACTTTTGCATTATTTATGTAACCCATCTTTAATCTAATATTAGCATCTATTATTAATAGACCAAATTACATATCTAGGAGTCAATATACATCTAGTACTGTCATTTATTTTGTTGTAAATCAGTGGCCTACATACTTCTATTATTTATAGATGCATTTTATATTTTGTACTAGGAATCCCTTTAAAGAATTTTCAGATTCAGTGAAAAGTCCGCTAACTGAAACTTCAAGGAGAATACAGAAAGAGTAAAAAGCATCCTTTGAGATAATAATACTAGTCAGAAATCAACAGCCCCATGGACAGTGAAAAAACAAGTATTTTATATAATTTATTAATATAAATTTATAGTAGATAGAACACAAATAACAAATCTATCTTACTCTACTATGAAATTTAGGCACATTTTTATGTTACATTAGAAAAAAAAAATAAAAACTGCTAATTGGTAATTGTACATACTTGCAAAACTAATACCCATCTGGGGTTGCACTGCAGTTACCTGCTTTGAACTTGATCCTGCTCATTTTCCACACAGACAGGAGTGAAAGTACTAGAAAATCAGTCAGATGGATCTGGGTTTAATAACTAAACATTTTGGATTCTTTTGCATTAGAATGCACTCAGTTTTCTGAAGAAAAAAATGATATTTTCGTTTGAGTCTTTAAAATATTATTTCAAAGTAATTTTCTGGAGGAAAATGAACACACATATTTTACATGCTTATGTTTTTGGAATGTTACTCTTTGGCTTTCGAACCATTTGACCTACCTGTCAAAGGAGATGCAAAGTCTGTTTTCTTAATTTAAATTTGGATTTTGAACAATTATTGATGTTGACTAATTTTAGGACAGTCTTCCAAACACCTTTTATTCCCAAATAGTTGACTTGCTTCTATTCAAGACTGACATTCTTTACATTAAAAGGAAAAAATAGTGACAAAAATTAGATATACAATCCATTTACTTATGCACATATATGCATTAATATTCCCAAAATTCAAATTTCCCAAGTAGTAAGTACATGAATAAAAGGAATTAGAGAATTTTCTTGATAATCCCGGTTTATAATTATTTTATTTTTTTTAATGTCAAAACTCTGTACAAACAGCTTATCTGGGGCTTTTTCTATCATTAATTTTGTGATGCTAAACAGCATGGATGCTAGTGGCCCAGTGCCTTTTCTAACCCTATTTTATTTACAGATGTCCAGTTTAATTTAAAAAAAAATATAAAAAGAAAATTCAATTCTTCAGTGATTGTATACACTTCCAAATCATCACTTTGGCTATCTGATATCTTGCTTCAGCCTCATTTGAAGGTTAGTAATTATTAAAACGCCTATTTTTGAGCAGAAGAGCTATAATGTCCTCCAGACTTTTCCATATTTAACAGTATATTCTTGGGTCCAGACTCTATTAAGTAACAAGAACACAAGCTGGATCTGTGAGCAATATGTACTAAGGCAATTAATTAATATGAGGTTAATCATAAGTTTAGCATTTGTGCCTAACAAAGTCTAAAACTGTGTAAGAGAAATCCAAGACACACTTTAAATACCATTTGAAAAGGTCAACTTGGTATTTGTGTGAGAGCACAAATACATCCTGAATGCCATGGAAATGGCAATAATATGGTATATGTGTTACAGGAAAAGGGTTGAATCATTTACCCAAATTTAATGGAGAAAGATGCAGAACTGTTTTATACCATCTGTAATTCCCATGAAAATAATTACTGATAAATATAAAACATTAGCTTTTATTGAGTAGGCAGTGGTATGTAATATAGCAGCCACACTAATACTAAAGGTATTAAAAGCCATCTGGAATGGCTGTGGTGATACCATAGCGATAATTTGATATTCTCATTTACTCTTTGGAAAAGTCTAATATGCATAGATTAAGAAAGTTCTAAAACAGTCTCACTCCAACTCCTTCATGTGCTTTCCACTGAATTAGTCACATTTACTGAAGTAATTTGTTATTTTTCTATTTTCTTTGCCAAATCCTTATTACTGGTTATTTGGCAAAACAAAGATTATTATGGTACTATAGTGTGTGTCTCTTTAAGGTGAAAAGCACAGCATTTCATTCTACTTCAACAAAGTGGAAAAAAAACACATGGGAATTTAATAGAAAATATATACTTCAAAATCTTTTCAGTTTACTGACTTTGGTAGTCAATATTATTAATCAAACTCTCTATGAACAGAAGAGTTTGAAACAAAACACGAGGCCTCAGAAGGACCATAGAAGAGATAACATCTCTAATTCATATGTGAAACTGATCAAGTGTGATAGACTCTGGTAATGCAGGTCCCCTCATTTTGCATTGATATCTGAAAAAAGCAAACTCGGCACAGAGACACTACAGAAATTACTTTAGGTATTGCTGCTTAGTTTGAATTATGAATTTTGATATCTACAGTCAATATATAAAATATTGCAAATAAATTTGAAAACTAAAAATTATTTAGGAAGTCAAGAAAAATACCAAGATGGTGCCATAGACAATAAAAAAGAGAAGATGCATCTCTGATTGTTAATTTTGGAAAACATTCACTCTTGAAACATATATAATTTTAAAATATTTTTTGAATTATTTTGGTGCCACAGTCATCTAGGGATGGTTAGAACTATCATCCAAATGTTACAGAGAAAAAATTGAAGCAATAAGCTGTATCAACAACACTAGAACTATTCAAGATTTTCAATCCCTCACAAGAATTACTCACTAAATAAATTATTCACTAAATAAAAAAACCCCAATACCTATAATAGCAATCAAGTGTATTACTTAATGTTTTGATGCTTCCAGCAACTTGATTCTTTTCGGAGGAACTTTATCCTCTTTTCTTTTAATCTTGAAAAGCAAAGATTTTGTTTACTTTTTTTGTTTTTCAGAATGATGGGATGTCAATCTGCTGTGATGATTGAGAGACTACTGTACATGCCCATCATAGATACACTACGTGATATATGAATCAGCAGTTGAAATCTGACAGATATTAATCAAAAAGATGAAATTTTATTTAGCATGAACTGTACAATCAGCCTTGAGTCAGGGGAGGTTAATCTTCGACTACGGCTATTCTGATTTTCACAGTAGTCACATGTGTCAGATCAGAAAGCTCTACTGCTGTCTCATCAAACTTAATTTCCTTCCAAGTAATCCTCTGAGAAGAAAATAAATATTGTAATGGAATTAAAAACAATTCTTTAGTTCATAGCATCTTGAGTCAAAAAGAGTTAAACTTTTTAGTGACAAGATCTTGTTCAGTGTATGTGCTTTGGCCTTCCCAACAAACTCCCAAAAATTTAAATTAAAATTTCTAGATTATGAATTAGAAATGTTAAATTTTAATATAGACAAAATTCAAAGGGTCATTCTGGAAATTAAAATTATTTTAAATCAAATTTTCTCCTGCCTGCTAAATTCTTCATGGTGAATCTTCCCTTCCACTCAATTCAATGACCTTCATTTAGTGTATGTTGCTGCTCATCTGTGCTGTGGCTGCCTCCTCTCTGTTCCACTGCAGCCTCTGACATGCTCTCCCCTTTGTTGTGGTTTGACACAACTAAGCGTCAAGCATCTAAAATATCAGATATTTTATAAGGAAAACAAAATAAGAAAATATTGAGGAAAACTAGATAGCTGTGAGGCAAAAAAACAGGTTCAAACTTAAACGGTTGCAGTACAAGGAGAAAAGTTTTATTACTAACAGAATTAAAAGTTAAAAGATGTAACAAGAAATTAAAACACACACACACCCTTCCTCCTGCTCCCTTCTTCTCAGCGCTTTACTCTTCTTTTTTAACTAGCTCAAAAGATAACATAACATAGGATTCTAGTCAGTGTTACAGTTCTTGAAGTCTCTTTTTTATGCTTAAGGAAAAAAGGGTTTCTTCTTGCTTCACATGGTTTCTCAAGCTGCCCCCAACAACAGACCCGCCCAGAAAGAAACAATCTGCTGTGGTGTAATACATCTCTTCTATGAAAAAATATCAGTTTTTTCACACTGCACACCTGGGCCATCACATGGGGTTATCAACCTTTTTAAGGATGCGTCATTTTGGCTTGAACACAAAGGCTTTTTCTGCTACTAATCCTTAAAAGCCTCTCACTGCTTCTATGTATATCTTGGCATAGGCACTCTCTCTTCACAAACCTCAAGGGCCACACATAAGTCTTCCATCCCCCCATGCACTCCAAATGGATTGAAGAGACAAACAGTTTGAGATATTACAGTTTCTTACCACCGCATGCCAGAAGTATTTTACGCTAGGCGTGAGGAACGCGGCACCACCCCTTTTCTCCGCCGCCATTTTCAGCTTCATCTCACATAGCTCACTCTCTCTGACTCTGAAACCTCTATGTTGAAGAATGTTCTTGTTCAGGCTTTATGGTGAAGAAACCCTAGCTTTTTGTGCTGCTGGCTGCAGAAAGGAGGCTCCTGCCGGCTCCATGTGGAGAACAGGGGGGAACCTGCTCTGGAAAGATTTTCAGCTGTCTGGCAGTCCATGGCTGGGTTTAGCAGTCCATGGCTGGGTTCAGCTGTCTGGCAGTCCATGGCTGGGTTTAGCTGCCTGGGCTCTGGGATGTTTCCTCCCCCAAGGTCCGTGCTGTGGCATCAGGAAGAGGAGAAGGGGGCCGGGGCTTCAGCCTGGCCCGACCTGGCCCAGCCCGGCAGGACCTTGGCCCGGCGGGGCCCGGAGGCTCCAAGGCCTCCCGACCTCCCTCAGGCGGGCTGGAACAAGAGGAACTCCCACATTTCTGTGCGGTTTAAATGTGTAAATTGTAAGAAATGCTATTTGTCTAAAAATCTATCTATCTATCAACTCAGATTCAACCCACTACACCCCTTAAGATGCCCAAGAGATGCCCAAGAGAGATCACGTCCTCCTTCCTGTTTCCAGAAGGGTCCAACTTACCTATTGCTTCACTTGTTCATAGAAGCTCAGAACAAACCTAAATACTGCCAGTCAAATGCTGTAAAAAGCCTACTTCATGAATAGATTTGCACTATTAATATTGAACAGTTAGGGGCTGCTTAAATGAATTGCTTAGCATAATGATTTAATAGGTCATTGAAAGAGGAAATTAACTTTAAAAAATTATTACTATCAAAATAAAGGCACAAGATACTCTCAGACAGTCCTTGTGATCTATTTAGTGATATATTAGATAAAAATTAAGTACTCTACTTATGACAACAAATTTAGAGATGTGAATTTTTTTGTGTGTATGTTTAATTTGACACCTGTAATAATATGTGATATCACCTTAAAAGAATCTGTGGCAACAAGAACATAATTATAAAGTTTATTCAATACTGACTAAAATAGAATGATTCAAAAGATATGGAATAAGATGAAAACCATAGGCAATTCATAGTAAAAACTTATTTAACAATTAACAAAGAAATAAGACCATCAGGAAAAGATCATTCAATCTAATCAGTCTAAAGTAACACATATTAATATGCAACAGCACTAACTCTTCTGATAGTTGATTTTTTTTTTGTTTTTATAAAGGTTATTTTAAGGAAAAAAGTACCCCACTGTTAATTTTTATCTTAAATTTCAATCATGCAAGAATTTCATGCCACTCTTAAAATTAGAAGTCAGTTCAGGACACTAGAACAGTGACAGTAAGTGAAATTATAGATTAAAAAAAAAGACAGATAACCTGTGTTAGAAATTAGAGAACAAAATAGAAAAAAGAATTAGAAGGGTTTATTTGTCATATTCGAAAATTGAAGGAGTTCCTTTTGGCCTGTCACAGACATAAATCTAATGTGTTACACAGCAAACTAGGATTTCTCTAAATGTTGCCTGACCTTGGAAAAGGAAAACATGGGGTTTTTCATTTATTTATTTTTTAACACTTCTAAATGATGATGATGACTCTCATGGATCCCAAGAACTCCTTGTGTAAAATGTATAAATTGTTCAAACTCTGAATTATGACAACTTAGGTTTGTTAAACCAGAAAAGAATATTTTTAAAGGCCTGAAATATTTCCTTATTCACAGTCATTTACAATAATTTCTTAATTTGTCAAGTGATGTACAATCAGAAAAAATAATATTGACTTCACTGTTGAAGTGCTGTTAATACTGGAAACCAAGCGAAAATGAATAAATTGGTGGTTATGTAATGCTGAGCACCAGGTTTTAAAAAGTATTATCCTTGATAAATGGTCAACACAACACATTGACTGTTGTAAAAGAACACAGTCTTCTTGTGCTCTTAACATTGCCAAAAATCTGGATAGTCATATTATTAACCAAAATATTTGGAATTGAAGAACAAAGGACAGTGCATTAAAAACATTTTCCAGGATGTGTAAAGAATCCCTTTAGCAGGCCTTCCAAAGTCACATCTGAAATCCTTCATACAGTAAGGTTTAATAATTAATAAAGATGCTTACCTATTAGTAATAGGGGTTTTTTTTAAATATTCTTTTGAGATGTTTCTGTATTTATCTGGAATTGATTTTTTTCTCTGAGTCTTTGCTTCTGCAAAGTGTCATTTGGGCTTGATAAAAAAAGAACCTTTCTATCACATAGCAATGACTGGTGTCTTATAAACTCTTCAGGGAACTGGGGATTTTCAAATTCATGGCAGTTGGTATTCTCAAAATTACTATTTCCTGCCTCATTTTGCAGTCTTCCTGAGATACCTGCCTCTGTCTCTAGGGCACTTGTAGGTATCATACATAAGAATAGGTACAATTTCTACTATAATCCAAAAACTTTTCTCTAGTATCATTCTTTTTCTTAACTAACTTGTTGTTTTAACCAAGAAAAAATAATTGTGTATTAATAAAATCATGTGCAGTATTATCTTTAAAATGCAAAAACAAACAGGAATCATTTCACTTCATGAATGATAAAACAAAATGATATTGCAAAATACAATTCTAGGTAGGCAATTTATTTCATATAAAAATTTAATAAGCATTTGGAATACCAAAAATTGTAATTCCTGTTAAGAGAAATTTTAAGCCTAAATTCCATTGGCTTTTATTAAGAACCATGCAAGGTAGGATGCATCTATAGACATTGGTGTACAGTGACAGTACCAGATATCTGAAAAAAGGGATGAAAGGTATCAAAGTTACAAATGTCTCGCAAGATCCCTATGGAGAAAGAGATTTAGTAGTATGACATTTCCAAAGAGGAAATTGAAATGATTGAGTTCCTTATTCCTATAGGAAAAAGACCATCAAACAAGCCAAAATCAGAACAACTTTAATTTCTATCTGGGAAAGAATTCCTTCCTACCCACAGATATTGTGGTAATCAGCTTAACTCAAAACAAAACAAATATGTGGAGAAGAGAGCACTGTTCTTCAACTTGATAGTCACTGTAGCTGTTAATTTACATTCTGTCAAAGAGAGACTGAGAAGTAAACAAACAGAAACAAAAATTGGATCTGAGTAAGTGATCAAGACCCTACCCACTTGATGCCCGGTGGAGGCACTGTGAATTGATTACATTTTAAACACAGACAAAGGAAAAAGTACAAAATCAATTTTTTAAAGAAACCAAGGTATCAAATACTACAACAGTTCTATCCTGAAGAACTGGACTATCCTATCACATAGATCTTTCCAGAAATTCATGAAACTTAATCTGAAACAACAACTTGTTCTCATTAGCCCATGGAAACCTGTCTTTCAAACAGTGTTTAAGCTCAACTGGAATTTGATGTGTATGAATCAACTCCAAATGAAACATTTCTGCGAGCATCTGCAAAGATAACTGATTAAGCTTCACACAGGTCTGGTTGTAACAAACTCACATGCTGGAGCATACTGTCTTGAAGTTACTTATTCAATGACTTATTAAGTAAGTTAAAATCTCTACAAATCGTTTTTCTCTAGCTGTAGTTTTCACATATTATGAAATATATAGGAGACATTGAGCTATAATTTCCAAGGTCTCATTTATATTAGATTCCATGTGGAACATGATAAATATTGATCTTCTCTCTGAAGTATGAAAAGAACTAACTAGAAAAGGGTCAATATAATAGACTAATAGGCAGACACAGAATTAAAGGACTCTCTCATCTATCATATTAGGGTTTTCAAGTATATGTAGAGGTTATAGTTCTACAACATTGTCTGGCAATTACTCTCACAGACAGTTTCAAAAATATACAAAAAAAAGCAAAGTTATACCATGGACTAGTAAGCACAGTTACTTTGCAGATGACTATAGGATTATACCATGATTAGTCTGTCAGTCACTGATATTTTATGGCAGTGAGCTAAAGTCTTCTGAAGAGAGGCATTTTTATTTTCAAAGTAGATTTTTCCCTCCAAAAAAAATTAGGTAGAAATGTGACAAAAGTAAACATATGCTACACAGAAAAATATGTTGCAAAGGACATTGGAAAAACAGATCAGAATGTATTTGATTCAAATAAACAGCAAGTTTTGCATCCTATCTTTGACAACTAATAATTTTTAATCAATAAAAAGGTACTTTCAAAAAGATTCAACTTAAATCTGTATATTGTTTCACAGAAATATTACCCTTAACTCATCTTTATTAAATGGAACATGCCTCAAAAATGCAGAGAAATAAGTCTCCATTTTAGATTGTGCACTAAGCCTAAATTCTCACAGGGCTCTCTCCTCAAGAACATATACTGGTTTTCCTGAAGGAACCACCTCTTGTTAGTGAAACATCTTGTAATATTTCAGAAGAATATAAACCCTCCCTTATGTTATATAGGTCACATAAATAAGTGAAGAATTAGGGAAGACAGGTTTTTTGGGCTATTTTTAGGTAAAAAATCCTAGCAGTGAAACTTACACCTTAAGCTATAAAAATTCATTATGATTTTAGATTATAGTGCATGTACAATTAAAATGTCATTCTTTTGTTTGGTTTTCAGGGATATTTAGAGAGAATTTTGGGTTTATTGGCTCAGGTACATCAGATGGAAATATCTATTGTGCTGTCAGATGTGCAAGGGGCAGCTGTTGTGGTGCAACCACAGTCAGAATCCAAGTCCCACACAACCAGGATCCATTAGATGTTCACAGAGGAAGGCAAATGCCATCACCCTGAACATTTCCCCCTTCCTTCCTCTTCCCCCTTCTTTATCTACTGGGTGTGATGACAAATGATCAGAAAGGAATACGAGCCGACCCCATCTTGGATCAGATGGGGTCAGCTGTCCTAGTTGTGTCACCTCCGAAATGCTTGCATAGCCCCAGCCTGCTCACTGCTCACTGGCAGGGTGGTGTGAGGAGCAGAAAAAGCCTTGGCTGTGTAAGCACTGCTCAGCAGCAGCTATAGCATCCCTGTGCTTTCAACACTGCTTTCAGCACAAATCCAAGATGCAGCCCCTACAAGCTACTGTGATGCAAATGGACTCTTACCCTAGCCAAAACCAGCACAGAGCCCAACATAACCAATGTTGACCCAAAAGAAGACAGATATATACTGAAAAATAATGGACAGATATGTCTGGAAGGAAAAGAATACTTCAAAATGTCAGCTAGACAATACTTTAGTTTTCCAGTAGGATTGACCATGATTGCATAATTCTTTACAGACACTTGTCTACCTTGTTTTTAAGAAGCCCAAATAATGAAAACTACCAGTTTTATTCTTTCTATTGATAATAAGTTAATTCATGCTCTTTTTTTTCTTTCTGTTAGCAGTATACACACAAACAGGTTAGTTTCTTCCTATGTGTAGCTGCCTTTTCTTTGACTGTGCCCTAATCAGAGTTTCTTTCAGAAGAATAGACTACATTTCACTCTTTCCTTGTAAATTGTGTTTTCCAAAGCTCTGTTATTCACACTGCTTTTCCTGGGTTGTGTCCTAGGGCAGGGACTCGAGAGCATTATGTTTTGACTTCAATTAGTATGTCTATGTTGTGAAAATGACATACTTGTAAATGCATTAGAATGCACACACTCTATTACCATTGCAGCAGCATATTATTAGTCAGTCATACCAGAGAACCCATATGGCCCCACTTGTTTTTAATGAAAACATTTTCCTGCTAGTTTCAGTGTATTATGAATAGCTTCCTCAAGTCTACTAGAACTGCATCTCCTTCATCATGACTGAACTTCCATAAACTGTCTTCTGAATCCCAGACTTCCTCAGGCAGGAGAAAGACCATTACCTGCTCAATGTATATCAGCATAATATGATGCAAACATCAAATTTCCTCCTCTAGTAGAGTTATGTTCACAGTGGTAGACAACACCAGGCTGAAACACATGCCATTCTGTCTAAGATAGAGCTCCTCTTACACTCAGGACATCCAAGGAGTAAAAAAAAGGAAAAAGTGGGTCCGAGGAGGCCATCAAGGTGTTTAGAGGGCTGGAACAGCTCACCTAAGATAGGCTAAGAGGGTTCATCCTGGAGAAGTGAAGGCTTCAGGGAGCAGCCTTCCTGTACTTTAAGGAAGAAATCTGGAGAGGGACTTTTCACAAGAGTGTGTAGTAATAGAACAAGGGGGAATGATTTCAAGACCAAAAAGAGAAGCTGTGGATCTCCATGCCTGGAAGTGTTCCTGACCAGGTTGGAAGGAGCTTTGAGCATCATGGTCTAGTGGAAGATGTCCCTGCACATGCCAGAGGAGTAGACACTAGATGATTCTTAAGGTCCTTTTCAACCCAAACCATTCTGTGATTAGATGAAAAAATGTTCATCAAAACAGGTACCTTTCAAAATGTCCTTCAATAAGCATGTGTCTGATTTTAATTTTCTTTTTACCAGTGTTGAGCAAGATTACTTTTTTTATATTTGCAGAGAGTGAACATATGTTACTCTTCAGTAAAAAAGGAAGAAAATTCAGAAGCTTTTGTTCAATTTCCTACCACATAGCCATGTCCTTTTAATCATTCTATTTCATGTATCTTTTAATTCCTTCTATGCAGAAAACAAAGTATATGAAAACAAATTACAATGTAAAGAAGTTGGAATTTTTAAATTCCTTTTTTCTCCTACTCTTTCGTTACAGTTACAGCCTGTGGGAAACTAAACAGAAAACTCTCACCTCTGCTGCATTCCAGATTATTTTTTTTTTTTTTGGATTGAGTGTCCTCAGGGATTAAGAGAAATAAAGGAAATATATAACTTTGACTATAAAGCTTTGGACCAAGAAACAACAGTCTCTTAGGAAATCCATTACAATAAGCTTAAAGCCAGAAGATGTGATAGTGAATGAAATATTATGTTATCTATATTAAATGTACACATAAAATTTAATATCAGAAAAAATCAATCACTAGTTAAAAGGTAGTTTAGATAGTTTAGATTATTCTATTTTCATCTGAATAGCTCATTATCATTATGAGGGTTTACTTTTCTTATTTGATGTTTAAGTGTCTCTGGTCATATTTCTTTTGCTTAATGCATGGGATCATGAAAATATCAGGATAATTTGCAGTGGTGAAATTTATTGAACCAAAAGTAAAACAAGAAGTCTTTGAGCCCATAAAGCTAGGTTTTATTGCAGTATAACCTAGAATTTTTTTTTTAATTGATAATTTAACAGGTTCAGAAAAAAGCTTAACAAGAACATGGAAGAGAGATGGTAGTTATTAAATATAGAAATAATAAAAGGTCAGGAAATTTCTTGATCTGAAAAGAACTGGGAGAATATGGGGTGTCAGAGGTTAAAATGTGCTGTGAGTTCCCATTCATTTTCCTAAGTGTCTCTTGACTGAAAACTCAAAATAGTTAGACAATGACCAATACAAAAAGATTAGTAACAATTGCCTTCTTTCTTCTCCTTTTTTTCCCAATGTAGGGTCTGACAAGCCCCTGCCCTGGCAGGAAGGCCTGGAGATAAGGAGGTCACACAATCCCCCTGCAGGCCCCTCTTTGGGAAAGCCAGAATCTTTTTGGTTACGGCGAGAGAAGACAGACCCATGATCCTCTAGGAAACTGTATGTAAAATACCCTAATACCCATTGGTTTCTCACCCTTTCACACCCACCTCTGCACCCCCATAAAAGAGACCCCTCTGCCCTGAGTCGAGGGAGGATCTGTCTCTGGTCACCCCTTCGTGGAAGATGGAAGAATAAAGCTGCTTCTGCGGAACCACCAGCAGGACCTCTCCTCTCTCTATCCAGGCCTGGCCAGGGGGGTTTGCCTTGCAGAGCAGAGCTGAAATCACTCCCTGAATCACTAAGAGCTGATGGCTGCTGAGCCAGGCCTCTCTGCAGGCACCTCCGGCCGAGGGCTGAGAGAAGCCACGACCCCCTGGGAGACGGTTCCTCACAGGATCACCTCTCTGGGTCCGCTATGGCTTCTTGGTCTGAGCCTCAGACCCCAGCCAGCACCAGCTGGGCGAACCCCCAGCCTTATTACATTATCTCTCCTCTTTCTGGAGAGTTCTGGCATCTAACATTTGTTTTAGTCAAGTTAGCAACTTCTTTATTTGCAATTATCTGCCAAGTTCTTTCCAGACTCTTAAACTTTGCTTAAACCAAAACCTCTTGTAACTTGTCTGTAGAACCCTCTGCCTCACCCTGCAGGATCTCAAATTTTCATTCAGTTGATATATTAGATTGCTTCTCCTCCTATAGGGATTTTCTTCTGGCCCAAGCTTCTTAAGAAGAATATCGAAGATAGAGAGTAAACAGGGCAAACTTACAGTCTGTATCACACTAGGAAGCTAAAACCCAATATTTAGAGTAATGGTCTGGGATGGTATTTTGAACCTATCACTTGTGTGAAACTGCTTGTTCTCTGTCCTGATCTTTAGACCAACCTACAATGTAGCATTGTCTTGTACTTCATTAGATAAACAGGATAAACTTGAAGTGGCTCAGAGACATGTATAAGGTTGGAGGTAGTCTTGGTGGAGGTCCATCATAGTTCAGAATCAAAGCAGTGTAAAGGATTGATTTAATGTGTCAAACCAACCTGCTGATGGCATTAGTATATCTGAGGAATTCAAATATGGAATTCAAATGCATTTCAGCAACAAAGAACATATTGCTGGTGTAGCTTTATGTCCTGTGTTATATAGAAAGTCACAGAGATGATGATAATCTAAAGCAGGCATAGTCAAAAGGCTGTTCATAGAGTTTTTAAATACTAGAAAATATAATTGACACATTGAGATTTCAGAAGCAGGTAGAAGGTGACAGTAAGGCAAAATATCGTAGAATCATGGAAATACAAATCCCTCCAGAGTTTATTCATCTTCATCTTTTCAAACAATGTTCAATAGACCTCAGCTCCTTTCACAGACACATCTCTAAGAATTTCATTGAAAAGTATTTTGCAATTCCTATGTAAATAAAATATTCCAGTGTGTGTTTGTCTTTGGAATGAAAACATTTTCATGACACCTATATAATTTTGCTGAAAATTAAAATGGTATTTTTGTCACTCTCCTTTGGCTTTCCAATTTGTTTTACAACTTCCTTAAACTACTTTGCCCCGAAGTGGTTATCAGACACTCCTTACAGGTTTTTCAGTATCAAAAGGAGTAGTATAATTGCCTCATGACTTATTTATGACTTTCTCGTTAATATATTTCAGAATTTTATCTAATATTTTTTATTGGCATCCTATTACTTATACCTCTTCAATTTGTAACCCATTTTTTTAACAACAGTATGACTAACCACTGCTTAGTCATTTAAACCCCGTTTAATAAGCATTTATACTCTGGATCTTTTCTACAATAAGTGTAGAACAAAAACTTGCCTTTATAGAATTTATTTGTATTGATGTCAGACACTTTCCCAGAGTCATTCTAAGTTCTTATGCTGTTTTGCTTCACAGGGAGATGCTGTACCAAGACTGTAGAAATGTCCTGTGTATTCCATCATTCAAGGAATTAACAAAACTATTGAACAGTACTCAGGAAAAGTAACAATGGAATCTTGCCTAAAATATCCTCCCAGTTTGACATCAAGTTGTTTGTAAATAACTTTAATACATTTTAAATTTCTTTCTAATGTTATCTGTCTTCTTAGTTTGTTCTGGAGAGCATTTTTCTCAAAAGTTATGTCAGAACATATCCTGTCTAATTTTAACACATAATAGATCAAATTGTTTCAAGTAATTCTTTCAGATCTTCAAGGTGAGTTTAAACTAGTCATGCTGAATTAGAATATTTACACTAAGTACACAATCTAGCTTATTACTTTCCTATTTGGACCTGTGTTTTGATTATGTTTCTTTTTTTATGCATGACCGTTAGGACAATCACAATTGCATCAGTCCACTCTGTATCATGATTCATTAATTCATCTTCCTCTCTTATGAATAGATCTCTGTTCACTCCATATTCTTCTTCATAAAGATTTACGGGGGCTTTAATTATAACTGCATGTTCCTGATTTGACTTAAATAGTCACATAGCTCAGCTCCTATACAGATACATAGTCAAACACTGGCTGGATCTTGTTCAGCGTGTTCTGTCTCGTGTAATCAAGACTGAAGTGCAGCCAGTGTCCTGGGGTGCCGTTCGGAGTGCGCTTTACCCCTGTCCCGCCCGCCCAGAGCCCCAGGCCGCTGTTTCTGCAGGACGGGCCCGGCGCGGGGCCACAGGCCCGAGTGTGGGGCAGTTTAACGGCGGAGCGCAGCGGCTGCGGGCTCTGGGGCTGGGCCGGGCACGGAGTGCGCCCGCAGCGCTCTGCTGGTTTTTTGGTCTTCTTTTGTGTTCCAGCTAGATGGGGAAAATGTTCCCTTGGTTTCTCCTTTTTTCCCTTTCCTTCCCCTTTCCTCACTGCCTCCCTTCCTCTTTGCTGGTCCGGGGAGTCTGCAAGTTGGCCCCAGCAGGCCCACAGGGTGGCCCTGGATGGTCCGAGCCCGTGTTGCTGCTCCCCCTCTGGGAGTTTGCTGTATTTTGAGGGTTTTTTTCACCTGTTCTACCCTGTTTTGCTTGGTGTTAATAAAACAGTTTGGGTTTTTTTCCACTCTCACTTGCTGGGACCCACTTGTCTTATTGGTGGAGGAAAAGGGGAGGCCCTTTTCCCTTTGGAGGAGACACTCATTCCAGAGTGTTTCCTCCTGAAGACTTGTCTCCAAAACAGAGACAGCCAGCACCTTGTTTGTTCTTTTGAGCAACTGCTTGAGCTTTCTTGGCTGCTGATCCCCTTCTTTTTCTTCCAAATATGTTAATTCATGAATTAGAATTGCCTGGGGTCTGCTGTGTTATTACATTACAAGTTATTTAAAAGTGCAACTTTTAAAAAGGTATATAAATTATAAGCATAATCATGCAGTCATGATCGTCAAAAGAAAACCCAAGCTGATCAAGGAATTTCCAATATATCCTTACAAAAGCCTATATTCCAGTCTATTCCACTACAAAATGAGTAAGATTATTTGAAGGTTTGATTTATAATAATGGCTAATACTGGTAACATTCAGATAAATTTACAAAATTGTAAAAAAACACTGCTGTGCCAAGGACTTGAGAAGAAAAACACAAGGACATCCACTCCTTTGCCTTATCATGATTTTTTGACATCATCTGTGGTAAAGTCAGTGAACTGCACCTGACTCAACACTGCATAAATCAAGCACTTTTAAAACGTAGTCTACCATTGAGCCAATAACAAGATCCTTCCATTCAGAGATTGACCCTGCTTTAGTGATGTCTTCAGTAAAGATGGCATAATGCTACAGGAAGAAGGATCTGGTCTGGGACTTGCAGTACGTTCTGGAATAGCAGTGTTTGACAAATCCTATAATGTTTGGACTACTTTACTAATTTGCATTTCAACACATTTATTTTTTACCCAATCTTTTCCTGAATGCTAATTCTCACTTTGAGCAATTTTATGAATTTTCAGTTAGACTTCACACACTTTATTTTCACTTCAATGCATATTAACTTGTTAGCATTGTCTATTTCCAATGGGTTGTAAGTCTTGGTATTAATTGAATATTTAGCTGATAATGCATTATTCATTGTATCCTGCCAACAACTATAACTTGCATATCTATATTCTTTTTTACTATCTAGGGAATGTGTACAAATGCAAAGTAAGTTCAGCAGCATTGTCTCTTTAAATGAAAAATCGTAACTAAACATACAATTGTTTACAGTTGACATTTCTGAATGGCTTTTCAATGGGTATGGGACAAAATCTTTTAGATAGCTGTTTTATATGCTTTGCTTGTTTGTTATTGTTACTGCCAATTTATCTGCACTCTAGTAAAGAACATGAAAGTTATCTAAGTTTAAATGATACATTTTCTATTATTCTGCAGTTAATATAAAACTACTTAGAGCTTGATATCCATAACCTTTCATGGAAATATTTCATATTTTTTCCTTTTTTTTAAGAGAATCTTCATGTGGCAAGGATATGAGAAGAAAAACACCAACCATCTCTTGCTTTACCTCATGAGGATTTCTATACATCATTTGAGGTTAGGCCAGTGGGCTGAATCTGATCCCAAACTTCAAAACCAAGGACATTAAAACCATAGGCTTTCTTTGATCACCTATTTTTGAGTCAATAGCAAAACCTTGAGCTTTCAAGAGAGAAAAATAAATCTGGATCAGCTCAAAAGTCACAGCTGCACCAGTTTCTACTAGTTTTGTCAAATAACATCTGAAGGACTCTTAACAAGACAATAGTCCAGTCTCATCAAAATTTGGCCTCAGATTTGATATTTCTCTCACTGGATAAAGAGCTGACAATCCAAACAATTATTATTTTTTTTCACTAGCCTCCTCCATTTACATACTTTGCCTCCATCAACACCATTTTTTGATAGTGTACACAGTAGCATGTATTATTGTGCCAATATTGGAAGGGTAAAGAGAGACAGGTGATAGTTCAAGTACTGCTAGGGAAAAAATGAATGCTAATAAGAACAATATGAATTAATGAATTCCTCACTTTTCACACTGAAACTGTTTTCTAGACTAAGAGAACCATCTTCATCTCTTCCACTAGCCCAGCCAATCCAGCCCCAGAGAGCTACAGATATATATTGCTTCATCAATCCCAGATGCCCACACTCTGTAACAGTGCTGAGGATGGGACTTATCTTCTCAAACATCATGGGTCCATTCTATTTCTATCCAGTTTTCAACAACTCATTCACTTTCCCAGAGCTCAGAACATTCATTAATCAATATACATCGAACCCTTGGAAGATCCACAGCCTAAAAGTTACGAGTCTGTCTTCTGGTTATTAGGAGACAGCCATGCATAACTAGGATCTCTCCAGAGAAGAAAAAGATAAAATTTTTTGTTAAATATTCAACTGTCTAGCTGAAATGAAAAACACCTGCCTTTGGATATTTTGACTGTAGACAACTACTTCGCATAAGCAAGCTTTTAGTTTCTTATAAGCATACAAAGTATTAAGCTAGATTTAACATTACATATCTATATAATTAGAGATAGTATTCCATCCACAATGTGATCTAAATTTGCACTAGGACAAAACATTAAAACCAACTCAGCAGGACTTACGGTTGGTTTTGTCTGTTCAATATTTAGCAAGTAGTCCTTATATAGCAAGCTCTCAATTGTATTTCATGTTATTTACCATGCTCAATTCTTTGAAAAACTCCATCTAGGCTGATATGCAGCAGAGCATTTCTTCAACAATATGGGAGGCAAGAGATTTGTGAAATCTGCTGCCAGATCATTTTATGGAGCAGAATTTAGTTGAATTCCTTTTCACAGTTTTATTTTCACTGACTTTAGTGTCTGGGGATCAGATCAAAGGCTCTCTATGGTTTTTAAATAAAGATCAGGGCTGATATTATCATCCTCTGTCATGACAGAAGTTTTCAATAGAAATAATAAAAAATCTAGAAGATAGACTGTTTTCAAGATCTATTCACAATTGAAAACCACATTACTGCAAGGTATTTCTTTGCCTCTCCAAGCACAAGGCTCATTTCATTAATTTTGTCTTACTTAAATTTATAGAAACAGGTATAAAAATAACCGATAATAAAAAAAATCAACCACCAAGAAAAAAAGACCAATGCTTGTGAGACTGAAAAGCTAAACGTGATGCAGATGTTAGCTGCAACACTTACTGCAAGACCAGAAATTCTTAAGTCCTACAACATTGAATGTAATCTAGAGTTAAGGTATGGTAAGGAGTTATCCCCACACTACAACAGTTATGTTCTTGTCCATTTATACAAATTTTTGTGGTAGTTATGAGATGGCAGATTTTTCTTGGAATATCTAGTGTGCTGTAACTAATGTATATACTGTTTAGATTTATACCAACATTAAAGCTTTACCTTCAGCAAGGGTTAACACAATCATCAGTCCAGGCATAGGTCTAATAATATTTTTTAGAGGGTAGGAAGAAAACCAGATTAATCCTGTCTTGTTCTTCTACTCCAAAGTTACGCAGTTTGCATCCAGTGTATGGTTATTTCATCTAGATGTTTTTCCTAGCTTGCATATGAAAACTGAACTATGAAAGACTTTTGAAAGTTAAGATATATCTGATGCTTCTCCTGTATTCACAAGGCAATTAATCTGTCATAAAAGAAACTGTCATTCATTTGTTAGTGGTTTGTTGATCTCTCCTGTGAAAAGTGTTTTGTTTCGGAAATTGAAGTTAAAATAAAATTTTTGGTTTGGGTGTTTACCTTGGAGGTCAGCTGGAGCACTTGATGCATCAGTTGTTAGATGAAAAATGTACCAAAAATAATTGAATAAAAAAAATTGTGTCTGGAATCCTACATCATGTCCTAATCACAATATTAAAGATTTCTATTCTTTATCTTTGGCCCAATGAATTATTAATCATTTTTTTCCCAAATGGAATTGCGTAAAAAGGAGAAAACTACAAATCCTGATCCCCTTTTATTCTACCATCTCAGTCTGCTTTAACCCTCAAAGTCTACATTTTTGATTTGAGCAGTCTTCCAAGAATTGTGAAATTCAGTGCAAAAATGTGCATGTGATGAGATAAGGATTGAGAAGGTTGTCTGTCAGAAACAGAACCAGCAAAAGTTGACTCTAAAAATACAAGAATTACTCTTTATGCCTTTTACGCCTTAGAGTAATAATTTAACCACCAGTCTCTGCTTTTAACTGCATCAACAGAAGAAAGTGGCGCCTCCTGGCACTTAGCTTGGTATGCAGGAACTAGTTACAGGATGTGAATTAAGATATTTGTATTCATAATCTATTTTTAAAGTCTACTGATCTCTACAGTTGTCGATTAATGTTTACTGTGAATCTCATTCTGAAGAATGCATCTCTTCATACAAATTGTTTGGAAAGTGGGCACAATGTACCACTGAAGATGCTGAAATCATAGTCATTAGACAATGTACATTATGTTGCTTAAACCCTCTACTGGAACTATACTTAGGCCTTTTAGAGTTGCAAGTCTCCTTGGATGAATTAGTTATATGTGCAACAAATATGTGTCAAAGAAAGTTCTTAGAATATGAATATGGTGCCTCATTAAGATACGCTCATTTATATGCATTTAGAATTAAAAGTTTGGCTTTTCCTCTAAAAATTTAGTTTCTCTTTAAAGAAATAATGCATGTCCTAAAATCAATACCAAACGAGAATTCATTTAAGTGTACTGTTGAGATTCATTGCAGATGGATTAAAGATTATCTGGTTTTGTACTCTGCCTGCACACCGAAATAATCACCCAAGTGTATTTTGGTCTTTCTTATTTCGAATGCCTCCCTGACATTGCAAGTTTTTTGCAGAAAATTTGTCTCATTTGTCATGTGTTTAGCAGTTCTTATTATGCTTTTGTAATTCCTAAGGAAAAGCTCAGACTACTAAAATTATTTGCTTGGCAACAAAATGTTCTTCAAACTACCAACAGTTTTTCATGTTTCATAATGAACTGCTCAATTAGGTATAGCACCCCACACAAATAGGCATTAAAAATTACAGCTGTGATGCAGAACTTGTTTTGTATAAAAATATTTGGTGCAACACAGTACAGGATAACTAATTCCCAAATACCACATTCTTTCATGCTTCCTATTTACTCACCATCTACTACCATTCTATATCTTACTCTCACAGCTTAGTTTTAATACATGGTATTTTTTGCTTTTTATTATTTTTTTAAGATCACTGTACTATTTTTTTTAGCAGAATTTAAAATCTTTGAGATTTTAAAGTTTTGTGTCCAGCTAAATGGAAAACACTGTTCAGAACTAAATATAAAATAAGTGCATGTTTCATCTGTTGAAATGTAAAGGTCTCTAATCTGATTGTTTATATTTGAGGTGATTATCAAAGCTGCTTCTGCACTCTGTATCTAGAAGAAAAGCACTTCTGTAAGATTCATTGCACTATAAAGGACACTTCTCCCATACATCTGATAAATCACACACTGAAAATGTCTGACTTTCTCCACCAATTACTGAGAGGGCCTAGTGCAATTTACGCAGAGTAGATGTCTGATGACAGATATGCACAAGTGGTCAGATGAATCCTCTCCTGTGAATCTGATTTTGGCATAACTGACTCAGAGGTAGAAAAAGATATTCTTTGTAGGTCGAATGTGTTTACTATAGTACTCCTCTCTATTCCTAATATTGCAAATAATATTGTATTAAAAATAGTCAGAGTACAACTCTGTAAACTGAAATATGCCTTCCTGAAATTCTGGTGTCATACAGAATGCAGCAGGAAAAATAAACCCTTCTAGGGGAGAAATTTTTTTAATGTACCTGTTTGTGATAGAGCTATTGGGTAGAAGCCACCAGCTGATGAATCATCATCCTCTGCTTCAATGCATGTCAATATATTGTAAACAGATCACAGCGTAGCAAAATAAATTAGTAGGGATGTTGCAATTGTGTGCCTGTCTAGCACACAAACTCGTATATTGCTTTATCATGAAATACTCTGTTCCTGTGGTATTAGATGGAAAAGGAGGAGGATTTTTTTTCAAATATTAAAATAAGATATATTACTATGATATATAGTCTACTGTAAATTATCTTTGAATGAGCTAGAAAAGCCAGAGAGGACAGTCAACTTGACATATCACTCAACACAAAGCAGCTAGAAGTGCAGGACTTTAAATATTTCTTTAAGGTAGTACAGACTCACAGAAAAAAATCTTTATGAGAGCTCACTTTTCTTCAAACAAATTAATTTCTTCATCTGCAGAACATATCCAGAGACAATTTATGCAAATTCCCCAGTGATTTAGTCTCATCTAGCAGTTCCAGAGCTGTCATATAGAAAACACTGTTTCCACATCCATAATCAGATATAAGGTAAATTTTTCAATGCCATGAAATCCTAAGCACTTTCTCTGGCACAGTATGCCTCCTCATCCATGCTCCTAAAGAGTTTCTTACCAAAGAAGAAGAGTTTTGTTTATTTTGGTGGCTGTAAGAAGAGTGTGATTTGTATCAAGCTCCTGAACTGCACTAGTACGTGCCTGGAGAGAGCTCATTGAAACAGACTGCATATCTAAATGTATGCATGTTTACCTGCTTCTGTAGAAACAGCTTCACATACAAGATTGAGGCATATGAGCCCTCAGTAACCAAGTGCTTCTGGGGGTTGCAGCTGGTCAGTACTGAATTAATGCTAATAAGCAATATAAAAAACTATTTCATGACTATTGCAGGGTGTCTTAAAAAGAATGCCAGATCTTAAAGGTACAATTTACTGCTAAACTCCTGTAATGGAAGTGAATTACAACTTGAACACAAGGGGAGAAGGTATAAAAGACTTTCATAAAACAAGCTACAAAACAGTTCAGAGAACATAATGGAACAGTCTATACTTAAACTGAGCAAGTTGCATACTTATAGGCCATGTCTGAAAATTTAAAAGGGAATTTAAAGAATATATATAAAAGGGAGAAGATTGTCTTAAGAAAGTAAAAGACAATTTGTACAGCTCCAAGAGGTGCTATTAAAATTCTGACAATATTTCACTGGTTAGAGACCCAGTCAATTTCTAATCATATGTACTTAAAATATTCCTTAAGATAAAGAAGGTGAGTAACAACACACTGATTCATCAGATGCTTATATTTTTAAATCAGCCAGTGTAATTGCTGTAGTAAGCACAATGAGCCTGGCTTGCCCTTGCACTGACAGCACTCCTATCTTATCAGTGCAGTTCCATTGGGTTTAAACCAAATGGAACTCTAGACTATATGGTACTACAGACCATAAAATGTAATGCATCATTAAAATATTAATACAAATGTTGGAAACATACCACTCAATTCCTTGCAGCTCTTATTCCTTCAGAAAGGAATTTTAAAGGAAAAATGTCATACATCATAGTAAAATATTACTAAGCAGGAAGTAGAGGCCCTGGGCTGCAGTATCATTATGTACTTATTTATAAATATCTCCTTATAAAAAACCTCTTAGTTTTAGAAATTTAAAATGTAGTATGACATCAATGGTAACAACAGTAAAATATGACAGATCACACAAAGAATGATGATTTCCAGTCTTAAAAGCAATAAAGAACTCTTAATTATTGATCATCAGCAGAAAATTTATTCTTTTTTTGCCCAATTGTAAATCAAGGGGGTGGGGTGGCATGGAACTGTGGAATTGGCAAAGCAAAAACTATTCACGCACCGTTGACAGAGCAGCTGTGGGGTGAGGAAAATTTCTCTTCTGCAGATTTATATCCTAAAGGCAAAATCCTGAAACAGAAAAGAGGGGCAAATGTTTCAGATTATTACAACAAAATTAAACTAAACTAATGCACCAGAGACATCATCTGCCTAATTACCTTAAATCTGATTTGAATTATTTATTTCATTTAACTGCTTAAAGGATATGCCTATATTTTTGAACTACTACCTGGTCTGGGTTCATTTTATAGTCAATAGAGAGAAACAGATATACTCAGTCAGAATTGAATGGGCCTAGTTTAGATGTTAACTGTAGATGAAGATGAAACATAATAGAAGCAGAATCACAGCCACTGAATGGCTGAGGTTGAAAGGGACCTCTGAAGACCATCTAGTGCACCCCCTCTGATGGTTGTATAGGACTGTCTTCAGGCAGATTTTGAATATCTCCAGGGAAGAAGACTGCAACCTCTCTGGGCAGCCTGTTCCAAAGCTCAGTCATCCTCACAGTAAAGTTTTTGTTATGTTCAGATGGATATTCCAATGTTCCAGTTCGTGCCTTTTTCCCCTTGTCCTGTCACTGGGGACCAATTAAAAAGAATCTGACCTAGCTCCCTCAGACTCTCCTCAGGAGAGAGATGCTCCTGTCCCATCATCATCTCCATAGCTCTCCACTGGGGCCTCTCCTGTAGTTCCTTGTCTGTCTTGTCCTAAGGAGCCCAAAAGTGACACAGCACTGCAGATGTGGCCTCACCAGGGTAGAGCAGAGGGGCAGGATCACCTCCCTCTCTCTTCTGTCAATGCTTTCCCCCAGGGTACAGTTTAGCCTTTTTGGCCACAAGGCTTACTGCTGCTTCATGGTTAACTTCCTGTCCACCAGGCTCCCAGGTCCTTCTCCTTTCATCTGCAGAATGCAAAAGTTATCCATACAGGCTACTCAGACATAGGAGGGTAGATTTAGTCAGATTACTACATTCTTAGAAGGAGCTCATCCAAAACAAAATCACTGAAAGGATATTATTCATTCTACAAGAAGGCAAGAAACAAAAGCTGGTGGCATTTTTCTACTATATGTTTGTTAAGCACCTAGAACAATATTTTCTCACTTAAGCTTCATTTGAACATTAGCTTATTGAGAATAAAATTAAACAGTAGTACAATATGTATATGATGTAGATGCTTAAATCCCCTAAGAAAATGTTTTATTTTGCTTAGAACATGTATATACTTTTGATCATGTGTTTACTTTGATGTACACAGCTGTACATAATTTCCTAGATAAAATTTTCCATTTTATCTAGGACAAAAATTGTTCAAACTTCACCACAAAAATACTTTTTTCTCCTCTATTTCTTTTGAAACATTTTTCTAGGAGGTTTAATCATCTGTCACCACAAGGGAGAAGTGCTAGTACTGAAATATAGCTAAATTTAATTCCCACTGCAGCACTTTACTGAAACTTATTGGTCTTACAGAGGCGCTAGTTTGAAATCTGAAATTGGATTCTGGAATAAATAATCAAAATACGGTTTTCTTATTATTGTCTGAGTTATGCTCAGAATCTAAGATAAAGATATCTTTATTAGATTTGGAAGAACAGAGAGTCTTTTGATTAATGCTCAGATGAAAAGAGTATTTGAAAATATGGGAGTGACAAGGTCACTTGTGCTATAGATATTGAATAACCCATCTGGGTAATGGGAGGAAATGTTGTTTCTGTGGGCTATCTACAAAGTATTCCCAGTGCCAAACTACATTAGATGCTATAATGGATAGTAAGGGAGGGTAAAATTTGTCAAGAAAATGAGGCAGTCTGGACAGAAACCAAAAGTCAAGATACAAGCACTGTAATTAAACAACTGATTTATTTTACAAATTCTATTTTTAAGAACCTTTAACAAGGTTTTCAGCAAGAGACAAGACATGATTGAAACAAGATATTTTCAAACAAGGACATAACTTAAACAGCTACAGTTTTTATATGGAGAGGGAAAACTATTAGAAAAAGCTAAATTATTCTATTTCTGCCATATTATTTTCTTCTCTGACCTCAAGTACTCCTCTCCTCCCCTCCAGTATCTATTTTGAAAAACAAAAAACACATCTCTTGATTCCCTCCTGTAGAAATCTTTGATAGGAATAACTTACTTTTAAAGGTTTTGGAGGTTTTCTGAATAAGATCAGAACCTGTATGAGAGTAGTGTTTTTCATCAAACAGCTGAGATTTTGAGCATTTAATCAACTCAGAGAAAATATTTCTTCTCTTTGTGGATGATGTTTTTAAAAATATTTTGTTCAAACATTAGTTTCATGACTGCACTTTTAAAACTGTGCAGTAAAATAACTTTTCTGGGGTTCTCAACTGTTATGACTTCACAAGAGCATTCCACAATTTCAGAAGATATACACAGCACAGTTTGATTTTCAGCTTCTTTTTTCTTCTTCTTTTTTACTGGATCACATCCATAAACTCTCAAGTGAAATGGAAAAGAAAAATAAAAAGAAAAAAAGTGAAAGTGAAAGGCAAATGAAAAAGTCTTCAGAACTCAAAGTTTAATACAATTTAATCAAATTGCCCACAGCTGACTTCTGCAGTTTTTGTGGCATTTACCAGTGAAGTCCTTGAGATATAGTCAGTTGAAGCAAAATTGATTAGATAACCCTTCTCCCACTTCCCCAGCAATCCAGACACTGCAGGCCACCCATATACAAATTATGTACCACAGCAGTAGATCAAACATGGTTATTGACAGAAGTTATGTTGGTATGTCAAATCCACAAAATCTAAACATAGTAAGAATCTAAGAAGGATGGCTATTTTGAGGGATTACAGCCACTATAAATAAACATCTAAAAGAGTTATTTACCTTTATGATTTTTGATGCAAAATAAACATAGACACCTCTTATCAATGAGGGTCCATGGAAGAAAATTTAATGGGGAAAACGATCCCCAGACTCTGATGAAATGCTTCCTTTCTTCCTGTGGAGTACAGGAGTTCCCAGACCAGAAGCACTAGATGTTTTCTCTTCTGTATGGCACATTAATATTTCAGGAGAATCTTTGCTTCAGCTGCTCTATCCAGACAATATATCAATCCAAATTCATACCTGACATAAATCTTGAATTCAGTTGCGTTTCACCAGATTTTGTCTCACAAAATTCCCCTTTCCTTTACTACACTGAATCATCTTTAGCTCTATTAGAAAAAATTAAATAGCTGATATTAAAAAGAAAAGAAAATAATAGGGTAACTGGGTATTGGTTTGCAACAAATCTGCTGGCCACCAGAAAGTAATTTCACTCAATTTTTTACCAGAAAAATTTATGGTGACGTGCACATCACCATAAATCACAGATTTTATAATGACACTAAACTGTTATCAGACTAAAACATTTGTGTAATTCTGGAATTCTGTTGGAAAAATTATGCTGAGTGATATTTAAGCTTACTGTTGAACCTTCTTAGAAGGTTATTGTTAGTATTATATTATTTTAGATTATAAAATAAAACATATGAGGCTACAAAAAGACTCATAAGTGTGATTTTCCTAGAGTTATGTCTAATTCATACAAAATAGTTATTCCATAACTTTTAGTATAAAAATTATTTTTATAAAAAAAAAATCCACAATAACCTCCTGTTAAGTGATTTCAATTACACTCAAAATATAATTTGTGTAATGTTTGGGGTTTTTTTTCTTGATTAGTAATTACATTTGAGTTATATCAAAATTAATCCTACTATTTGGATGATGATTTTATTCTCCATTATTTGGAGATACAAAAAAGGCAAAGTTTGTTCTTGATATGCAACTTCATTTACCTCTGTATGCATTTTAAAAGCTAAGTGAAGCTCTATGACTCACTGAAGAACTTTGACCTTACCCACCATCCAAGGAGCCTAGACAAAGAGTAAGACAGAGAAACAGAGTAAAAACCTCACATTATTAGCCAGGTGATAAAAAGCACATGTGGAAATATTAGAAGACAATCAAAAGCATTTTACTTTCAACTTAGAATATTACTGTATGTAATATAGAGGTTAATTTTTAATTTAAACAGAAAATGCCACTAGTCTGATATAATACACATAGTCTTTCAAAGTGCTTTCACTACATATCAGTTTACTTGTAGATTATTTCCATTACAAATAAAATAGGTATATCTTGTATCTCTTGGAGATATATTTTGTCAGCACTTTTTGTGAAAGGGTAAATGTATGGTAAAACTAAATTAAAAATTATTCTCCTGATTATAAAAGGCTGTTTATTAAAACAACTAGATCCAAAAAGGACATTGTTATATTTGAATTGCAAGCGTCTTAAAGGCTCCTTGCTGGTTCCAGGGATTATATAAAGAGCTAGACAGTCAAGTTCCTTAAGAAGTGAAAAAGGTGACTTAGGCACTTAAACAGGAACTCAGATTCTGAAACATTCTCTTACTGTTGTTTTGTTTTGTTGTTTTTTATTTTTTTTTAAAAAATTTTCATTCTGGTGAAAATGGCAGACTTTTCTTTGAAGGGAGAGCATGAAAGAGGCTGCATATACATGCAGTCAAGTCCCTGAGGACTGTAATGGGCATGACTGTCCATGTCCAACCCCTCTGGCATCTTCCTCCACCCACCCACAGCCCAGAACCCCATTTCAACCCCCCAGGGCTTAAAGTCATATAAGAACTAGGGTGCAAATATCCATCTATCACAGGTGTCTCAAGATTTCTGTGGAGATGGTGCATCACTCAGTGTACCCACACTACTGACAGGGTAACCCAGCCACAACTTCTCCCATCGGTGGAACTTCTCTTGGTCTTCCAATTAAAATTCTGACTTGCAGAAAGCTGGAGGTGTTCATCAGCACTTTTCTCTACTTATATTTCCTGTTTGCCTCAGAAGTCATTTCCATATAAAGGTCACATATCATGATTTCCTGTTTTGATCCTTCTTGAAAACTACTTTATGGAATTCAACAGGAAAATTAACTAGTTTTGCAGCACCATATTATGCAATTAGCAGTTCTCTACATCTACTGAGTTTTAAATACTGACAGCCTTTTATAAAACCTTTTATCTTTCAATCTGCAAAGAGAAATGCTTTTGCAGGGAAATTTAGTTTGAGTCAAATAGATGGCTGAAATAACAAGGAGAAAATAAAATGTACAGTATGCAAAACACAGTCAACCATTTCTGAAAAATGTTGAATTTTAATTACTAGAACTAATTATAATCCTGATACATTTCTCTCACATTGCAGATGTACACTGGGCTAATGTGGATTAAGATAAAGTGCTTCAAGGAAACAGCAGCAAAAATAGGACAAATCTCATGTTTATAGAGAGAAATAGAGAACTTTTCTCTAACCTTAGCTTTTGACATTGCATTAAAGGTCATGTCTTTAACTGAGTGATTAGTTCCATATATTGTGACATACTAGTGCTTCAATGAATGCCCTAGTTTGACCAACTATTGTTTTGTGATAAGTAATCATTTACTTAATGGCAATCTCTTTGAACTGCACTGTGAAACATAGTTTATCATACCACATTTTGCTCTCTTCCCTCCCTCAAATCAATATCTTAAAATTACTGCTATATTTTATACATTAGTTTTGTTTTGTTAAGGGTCATTCACTTCTAGATAGTAGCAATGTCTACTAAAACAAATATCTTGTTGCTCTTGATAATCTCTTCAAAAGAGTAAGAAATCACTGTTACAAAAAGTAAAGTCTTGCCTTCCATAATTTTTATAAGTATTGTTTTGCTGTGTTTCTCATCTCCTGCAGCTTTCCACTATTTGGAAACAAACAAAATTTTGGGTTTAGACATTGTTTACATATTTAGAAATGTCACTCTTTCAGTTGTATACTTTCATCGTTTATAAAAATTTGTATGCTGTATGTTAGACTCATTCTAGTAGTATTAATACAAGTTTCTTGAAATTATTTTTTTTCAGGTACCCTAAATGCTTAAAGAATAGTGTAGACTACCTATATCTGTGAATTTCCTCATTTGGAATTTAACCTTCAGAACTTTGTTAATTCAACATATCACGCATGCATACTTTTTAGATGATCATAATCTTTTAAATTAATGAAATAAGATGGATTTTCTAGGTTCTGTATCAGTTTAGAATGACCTGGAGGAAAACATATTGCTTTTTAGGTAGTCAAAGAGAAGAGAGACATCAAAACATCTATCTTTGAGATATCAAAACAACAAAACAAAAATTATTTTATATTTTTATTTTTTATCATAACTTTCCTGTACTTTAAATTACAGTTATAAGGAATCTTAAATGCAGGGTGGCCTTATCAGCTTGATGGCTAGATTGTACCCATATTCTTATGATGGTTCAAAATCAGAAGGCAGTAATCCAGCTTTTAAGTTCTGTAGGGAGGTTGTTTCATTAAGTATGCTTAATCTCAAACAGAATATATTCAGAAAACATTTCATGATCACATTTCCTTTCATTACAAGTAAAACCATTAATTGTTGAAACTGTTAATGGGGAAGCTGGAACTGAACTATAGAATAGCAGTTACTTATTTGGCAAATTCTTTCAAAACAGAACGGTGTATTATGTACCAGGTTAGCATGTGGTGCTATATGTATTCTGTTCCTCATTTTCAAGAGTTCTCTACTCTTAAGACTAAAAAAAGTTTGAAGTCTATGGCTGATTTTAAAAGCTTCTTTGCTTTAGAGGGGCTGCTGTACACACAAGAATGAAAACTTATGACACAACAAAAGAACCAACAAAAGATACCCCATTATCCTAGCCGTGGTATGAGAAGTTCTGTATTCAAAGGACTGCTTTTATGTTGCCCACATAAGAAGTCCTGGACATGGCAGTTCTGGGAGATGGGACAATCTAGATCAAGTATCTGACTGCCTGGGCAAGAATGCTGCAACAGCATAAGGTCTAACACCACAATGTAGGGAAATAAATACAACCCAAGGTGAGAGTTGGAGTCTGGCCTTCCCAAATCTGGGAACACAAAACCAAGGGAGTTTTTAAACTCAGCTTCCCTAGACTTTGTACAAAACAACTAGGTTTGTTTTGTACCACTGAAAGTCTATTTCTATAGAAGGGGAGTGAACTTTTCCAGCTCTTGCAGAGACTAGAAAGTTTATTTAAATGAATCAATGAAGTACTGCAAATCACTTTGGAGGAAGACAGAAAAATGGAGGAATATGAAACATCTGGGATATAGTTGTCTTCAGAATGACTCTTATATATACATATGTCTTACTACTGGCAAAAAACAGTTCTCCATAATTTCTTCTTCCATAGTGATGGAAAATCATTTTCTAAAGATCTCTGGGCCATCATCTGATAGCTGAATCTGGAGAGACATCAGAATTCATAATTTTCCTCTTTATGTATGATCCTTTGATAAAAAAAATTGATGAGATCAAAAAAAGTCTGTCACCATGTTGTGGTCTCAACAGCATAGCAATTTTAATTTGATTGTAGAGCAGAGAAAGAAAAAGTTGCTACTTTGTCATGAGTTGATACAAGAACTAGCTACAGAACCTTTTTTCCAAGTGCTTGTGCAATGCATCTGCCATTATAGCACAGTCCTTTGGACATGCTTGATAGCAATTAACAGAAAACATCTTTTTTTAGGACCTTCAGTACTATTTTTCAGTACTAAGAAATGTTCAGGGTGTGAACTGGGCCTACTTTATGTATTTAGAGCTCTCAACAATGTACTCCTAAGAAGAACATGACAACATGAGGAAATATTCATGATGGTAGATCTGCACAATTCTAGGAGGCTTTGGTTTCTCTGCAAGTTTGTTTTAAACTCATCATGAGGCTTTTTAAAGGATATAATGTATCTTTAAAAATACTTAAGTGTCCTTAAGGCTAGAAAGTGTCCACAAGCATTGGGCTAAATTTGTGCCATTTAGAGCACACTGCCACGGTCCTTCAAAAGCCCAGATTTGCTGATCACAGTGTGCACAGACTAATACTTTGCCAATCTCACAGCCCTTTCTCTGCAGGATTTAGGGATTTTTGATGCTGTAGAAATCACTTGCAAGAAATCTACCTGGAACAAGTCCACAATTCTACAATCTTCGTTTTTCATCCTGTATCATTACTACTATCTGTTCCCCACTACTATATATGAGAGAGTCTCTCCCTGAAAAACAAAAATAGTAATGTGGATGACTGTGTTGCAGTCTGCAGTACATGAGAGGAGTGAAAGAAGGTCATTCCCTTAGCCTAAGGTAAGTGAAACAGACATTCCCTGAGAGTGACTTCAAAGGTTCAGTCGAAAAATTTTCTGGATGTCATTGGTTGGATTTACAATTTATTATGATTTCCCCCTACAAAAAATGTAGCCTCATTTTTTCCTAACTGTAATTTCAGCAAACATAGCCTGAGGTCAGGTTTTCTTCTTCTCATTCCATCTGTCAATTACACAGGGCCACAATCTCTGCTTACTGAAGTTTTCCAGCAGTGCATTACTATTTGAAAATTTCTGATTTATTCTATTAGAGTGTTATGCTGCAGTTTGAGGTCCTTTAAGCTGATGGTGATCACATGTACATTTTTTCCACTGCTGGTGTTTAACTGTGCCCAGGAAAAACCTCACGTGGTCTCTAGAATCAAAAGGACAATTTAGTTTTTTCAATTGCCATTCACAAGAGAAAGGACAAAAAAGAATAGAGGGAAAGGAAAAGGATGTCTCAGAAAACAAGACTGTGAAAGACTGAAAGTCACTGAGAGAGAATCCCAAGATGTAGGTTTTATAGTCAAATTCCAGACCAGAACACTGCCTTAAGGGAACAGTTGATAACCAAGATGTTTTATAGAAATGAGAAAAAATATTTTTCTTTATGCCTTTGATTTTCTGTGATTAGCCTAAAGTTTCTTTTCTACAATTCTCTTCCTATTGTAACTTCTATTTCTTAATCAAACTGGGAAAATAAATTTGTAAGAAAGGAACATTGAATCACGAAGGTTTCCACATAGCTTAAATGATATTTAATTACTAGTATTCTATCTATATTTTGGTGCTTTCAAAGAACTGTCTTGTGATATCTTTCATAGGAGAGCGGGGCTAGAAGTCATGCAACCTGGAATATTCATGGAGATGGGGAGGAAGCAGTTTTACATCCTACTCTCTCCCATGAGAGTGTTTGTGTCTCACAGGGTTCCTGAGCTGTATCATATGAAGTTACATCTCTATGGTCCTTTAATCAAAAGTAAGGCAAACTAGTGTGACTTGACCCCATCTCTCCCTTGACATATCAAAGCAGCAAAAGGATGCTTGAAACTGTGCTAACCAAGCAGCATTTGCATCCATTAAAAATTATCATAAGCAGTTGAGAGTATCCATCAGCCCTCAGATCAAAGGCTTATTATTGAGAAATGTCTGTGTGCTCCCTCTACTGATCTGATCAGGGGGCCTCAACAAGAACAAACTTCTATTTTGCAAACCGCTGGTTAAAACCTCAAATATAAGAATTCAAAAAGTCGAGATTGCTAAAAAAAAAAAAAAAGAGAGAGAGAGAAGAAAACTGCAGGTGGAAAAATGTGGTAAGTCCTCTGATAGTGGATTTGGCTGTGTGCAATGCTGTTCAGAAAATGCTGTGCCTGCTGTTTTTATAATAAGATGACCTTTTCCACTGCAAAGACACAGCCATCACAACCATTAGTAAAGCACTAATGAATAGCCTCCTATTCAAACAACAGCAGCAAAGCTGGAATCTCATATCTCCTATGTCTCTTTCACTTCACTGAACTGTGAACTCTAAAACTCTATTGAAACCAGAATATTTTCATGAGAGGAATTGCAGGAATGTGACTCAGATTCATTCTTGTTACAAAATTTTCCATTTTCTGACATCTAATGTTGTTGGTTGTTTTTTGGGTTTTTTTTGGTTTGTTTTTTTTTTAAGCTATGAATATGCTTAGCACATCTGAGAACAAGTTACTATTTCTGCTCTTATTGTGCCTAGGAGCCATCATCTAGATTAGGGACTTACCAACTTAATATGCAGCTATGAAGATAAATGACCCTGATTGATCTTGTGCTGCCATTTCTAATGTCATGACTCTCTTCTGTCAGACTTTGCCATTCCTGAGGGGTATGAACCCTCAATAGGTGATATTAGATATCTGCTCAAAAGTCATAATGACTTGAAACTCCACATTATTCAGACTTCTACTTTTTTTATGACATGGGATAGAAGACTCCCTGTAGCCCAGATTTCAGGAATGTACATCATGCTCCAGCTTCAGTCGATAAAAGTAGAGTAGCATATTTAGTTTGTGTAAAGTCTTGTCAGCAAGAAATTGTTTTTAATTTAGCTGTGTATAGAAAAACCTTTTCCCTAATACCCAGATACTGTGTAAAACAGGCTGTGGAAAAACTTTTTGAATTATCACTGTTGATAAAGAAGAGTCTATAGTAAAACATCTATGTTATATGAGCTGATTGTAGGCTCTGAGGTTTTCTTCAAAAACACATATTCTCTTAATGGGATAATTCTTAAATTGAAAAATTGTCCACCACAGTAAGCCTGTTTAGGTAAGCATATAATTTCACTTCACAAAGAAAATAAGAGAATGAAAAGTATATCTTTCAGGGCCATGAAATCATTTCAGAACCTAAGATATGCTCTCGCTGTATTTAGATAATTACTTTAGTAAACCCACATCTTGCAGCATCCTGTTGTTCACCTCTGCCCAAAATATTGTGCTGCTCCCGAAAGGACCACAGTTGATTTCTGGAGCATGGTTTATAGCTTGGTTTCCTGGATGTAAGCCATTTATTCCTGCTAAAAATTTCAGACATCAATAGTGTGCAAAGTGCACCTACTGTTTTTCAACCTGTTAGAAATATTTTGTACCCTTAATGACACAAATAAACATTTTGTTAAAATTTCACAAGCATCAATCCAAATGAGATCACATGTTTTCATAGGTGTCACTGAAAAATCTGAACCCTTTTGCTTATTGTTAAGCATATATATATATTCAGCCCAAATTTTCGTCTATATTTTAGCACTAAACCCCTAATAATCTGAATGAGAATCAAGAGCCTGATTACTTGTGAGAACTACATTTCTGATTTGCTTTTGAAAATAAATCTGAAAAATCTGCAGCATGATATGATATGACATGATATGATATAACATTACATCATATCATATCAGATCATATCATATCATATTATGTTTATTAGTAGTTACTCTTGTTATTGTTACACAAACAGGCTGTGATATACAGGTGTGATATAACGTACATGAAGATTTGAAAGTATTCTGAACTTCAAAGGAAGTTATTCAACTTTTAATGGCTCAGTTACATCAATTCCTTCATTTTATTGAAGCTATGTTCTTCATCAGCTTTTTTATCCCATTTTTAACACAACTGATATTAGAAGTCACTGCTCTAGTCTACTGTTTTTAATTTGCCTATAAATTAAGCTGTGAAATGGATTTTAAAATTTTTGATTAAAAGCACTAAAGAATGTTTCCAGAATGAGACAACTGTGCTAAGCTTCCTTCCATAAAGAAGTTTTATAAGTAGGTCATAAACCCCTGAAATTAAGTCAGAAATGCTGACAGACCCCAAACTTTTAGAAGCTCTGTAAGCTCCAGTCTAATCATCTTCTCCCAGAGGGGGAAAATCTTTTTCTTGAGACTAAATTGTAGACTGTAAAATTGTTGTTTTGTCACGTAGAGCTCTAAGTATACAGTAAAGAAATGTACAGCAAAAAAAAGCAATGTGTTGTTACTATAGCAACTACAAGTCAAAAAAGTATCTTAAAATGTCTTTTTTTTTCTAAATTTATCCTATGAAACATTTCCCAGTCTTCTTAATTATTTTACTCAATATAGCTTTCATTTGTTATCATGGGTCAGAAGAACTCTGAAACTACACCAGAATTACTGGAAGTAAACAGATATGAACTGAGGAGAGATTTGTCCCCAGTGGACCTTAGATATACTAGGGTATGGAAAAAACTACACATTTACATATCTAAATTACATTTATAAATTACACGTACAATTACACATCTAAAACTTTTATCTTAGAAGTCATATCTATTTGATAATAGATCTATTTGTGTAAGTATGTGAATGAATTATTTTATACAATCCTCTTCCTAGAAAAGACCAATTGTTTTATAGTTTGGGGTTTTTTTAATGTTTCAAAACAATAACATGATTTTTATGACCTTTATATGAAATGTTTATATTTAGCAGAAAGCTTTGACAGAAGAAATTTACAGGGCTTGCAAATCATTTGTATATCTGGTATGGAATTTCTCAGTTATGGAATTTCCCTTTTAGGTGTTTTAATTTCATAAGGAAAAATGGTGTGAAATAGATTACTGTTAAACATTATTTTTGTCCATTTCATACTATGAACTACACATTATTAGAAAACTAAGGTCTTTAAACTTTTGTTTCACTTTGTTTTTTGTGCAATAAAGCCAGAAAAAAGAATCCTGTTGTAGTGGTGGCGAGTAAATAGAAAGTAAAAGGACATACAAAATGCCACTGAGGTTGCTTTACAGTAGAAGTGAAAATTTGTCTCTGATTTACTGATTGTTGCTCTAGTACAGCTGCAGTACCGTAGAAGTTTATTCTGTGCTACACTGGGAAAAGTTACTCTTGGAAAAAAAAAGAAAACCACCAAAAAACTTGCAACCATACTGTAGGTCTTCTTGAAGGCATGTTAACTAGCCATAACTTTGAGATTTTATTGTTTATCCTCCATTATGTTGAAGTTTCATGTATTTTCAACTTGCTTGCATGTGTGGATGTATATAGTTCCATTTTCCTTGTACTTTACTATTTTCAGTTCACTAAATTTTATACTACAGTATAAATATTTCATTTTATAATGAAATATATTACTCTAATAATATGTTTTCTAATTTATTGGCCAATTAGACCAGATGTGTGGTTGATGCCCATCTCTTTGATGAGGTACCTATAGTAAAATGGAGGTTCTGTGGTCTAAGCTTGCATTAACAACAAAGGATGGCCTAGCAGAGGCATCTTTTAGTGAAAGAGTGAGGATGCAATCAATTTTTTAAAAATATAGTTAACAGATTCAGATTGCTTCAGCCAAAGAATCAACGTAGTACACTAAAATCCATTGCATATTTTCAATGCAAACAAGTGTCTTTATTTCTTTTAAAAAACTTTTGTGAAACAGATATGTTGCATTTAAAAAAGCTTGTTAATCAGAATTATTTGGTGTCCCTCTTAGGCTAAGTTGTCCCTAGCAGCAAATCCATGAGGGCTTTCATATCTTTGTAAAACCTAAAAAATCAGAACATCAGAAACATCAGAAATCCTGCTTTCCTCTCCATGGCCACTGAGAAATTTAGCCCTTGAATTACTTTGCTGGTTTTAGCAGCTTTTACTTACTGTTTTTCCTTCTCCACCCCTGTAGACGCCTGTAAGAAGCCTTTCTGATTTCAGTTATCCTGCTATTCCAAGTAACGTGATTTTTGCTGTACTTTTTATCACCATAAAGCAATTGTTTAAATTCTTTTGTGTGACATATTTACAAAAATTTCCTCTGGAAAAAACAAAGAAAACAAAACAAACACAGCCAAACACATATAGACGTACACATACATACTCCATACACACATACATGAACCAACCAACCAACCAAAATATCTCAAAAAACAAGTTTCTTTCCTTCTGTAGAGCTATGTGAAGTCCGAAGGTCAGGTAGTAGCAACGTGTGGCTCGGTTCTTAAAGCTGTGTAAATGAACTTCAGTGTCCATCTTGCAACAATCTCTACTAATATTAGAGAAAAATTTCATTACTTACAGTCAATGCAGATTTCTCATGCCCATTCTGGAATATTCAAGACAGAAAACAAGACAAACTATCATAGAACATAGGAACAACTAATTCAATGTGCAGATAGGCCCCACTCAATCAAAACTTGTGATTTCCCAATCTTCCCAGAACCTCCCTTGGTCCTGTTTATTCATTTCTTTAAGAACTTAATTCTGCTCTCATTCTCTTATATTTATATTATCCAGTTTATTTACTTACTTTCCTCCCTTTAGGCACATTAGTCAACCTAAAAAACCCTGACTATAAAAGTATGATTAATATGCTATTAGATAAGATAGATGCCCAGAACATCCAGGAATAATTGCAGATATATAGTAACCCAAATATATTCCTAGCGCTATTTTGTGGTTTGCAGAGATAAGTATTAAAGATAATCCTGATTATTATCTGTGTGTTGCAAACTCCTGAAAGAGCTTTGAGCAAAGTATCTGATAGAAAAAAATGTCTTAAATACAGAAACTATGCAAACACCAAGGAATATCCTAGCATTGACAAGGTAGGTATTTTTGCAAATAAAAATGAAAAACATAAAAATTTAGAGCAAGTAGTCATTTAGGATTAAAAAAAAGCTGAGGGAAATAAGCCCATAAAATATTAATTATAATTTATCTTCAGACTATTTTTAAAAGTTATCTATAAGTAATCTATAGAACATCTTCTAGACAAATAATTTATTCATCAAATTAAATATTTTTAATTTCTAGATACCATAAATAATAATAATACAACATAGAAGTTGTATGTTAAATGCTAGCAGAACATTTTCTGAAATTTGGGTGTAGCAAGCTTGCCATCTACTGATCAACAGAAAAGATCTTTGTTTACATGACTTTTTTTATACCATATTATTTAGTTTGAAACTCTCTTTATAAGATGAATCAGTACTTGTGTATTTAAAAAATCTGTTTCCAATGTCTCTGAAAGACAATATAAGGCCTCAAAGTTACTGTGCTAGTGGATCAAAGATGAGTTCCTGAAGTACTTCCTATAGCCATTGAAGAATTTTTCACTGGAAGACATAATCTTATTGAGTATTTGGGGAACTTATTTGGCTTCTTGTAAAGCATATATTCTTAATTCACATATGTTCTCATGAAGTTAAAGCATTTTTTTATGAATAATATGCAAAAGCAAATAAATATACTTTTTTTTCAATTCTCTCCATGTCACAAAGAGAAATTCACTTGTCCCATGTCATCTGCCAGCTTTGCCCTCATTCAAACCTTGTCAGTGCACAGTGGGAAATTGCAGAAAATCCGTATGTCCAGAGTATTTGGTGTTGTACACACTCATGTTCCACTCAGATGGGTTTAGATATAGAGGTTAAAATCCACGATTATGTCATATGTACAGCAAAGAAAAGTCTTTACTCTTTTGTAAGAGTCTGTCTTATGGGTTAGGTTAATAACCATCATTATTGCTGTATAATTTTTCCCTTTGCCATTATCAATAAATTTCATTCAATGTAGAATGATAACAGTATGGATAATAGACCATGAAAATGGACAACCTGTGATTTAGACAGTGATTGTACTTTAAACAGTGAGTTTAAAAAAAAAAAAAATCTTTTAAATTATTTTAAATTTTGTGGACCTTTATTTAGCACATACTGCCTTCAAAATGTGTGGAAACATAAAACTTCTGAAATTTATGGACCAGGCTAAGATTGAGAGGAAAGAATATGCTCTTTCCAAGAACACAAGAAGTTTGTCTTTCAATCTAATTCAATCTGTACTATCTAGACTCAGTGGCAGGTTATTTTTCCATAGAGTTGCCATGTAGATCATGCCTGGAACTTTTCTCTTTTTGATATCTACCTTACTTCCCTGCTGGGTAATAGTCTCCTGTAACTTCATTATTTAAAGTTTTATTATAATTTCAATTGTATTGGCATAAATCAGGAATTATTTCAACTCAGTTAAAGAATTTAAAGTTACCGGTGTTAACTCCAAATAGAATTAAGGTGTTTTGCTGCAGAACCTCCTCTAAACAGGAGTAAGATTTTAGATTGCATGTGAGTATAACCTAAAGGCAGAAAGTCCCAGAGACAGAATGATTTGTAGAGACTAAGGTATTTTAAGAGATTTGTCTGCAGAAATCAATAAGCTTTGTCAAATAAATTTCCTAGCTGGCATTCAAAATCTCTGCCACAACTACTGTACATGGCTTGGTTCATCTAGCAGGCTAAAAATCTTTTCTTTGGGTGGGCGTAGGAGGAACTCTGCAAGGTTTGGGATTTTTTCTTTGTTTTTCCTTGGAGACTACATTTCTATACCTTTCAGAAGGTGACCTGAAAGTACTCTGCATTTCTGGAACCAGATAGGTCAATCTCTATTCTGGGAAAGCTCCAAGTCTGTTGGGGCAGATGAGTCACAGCCATCCTGCATATGAGCAGGAGTACATCACAGCATGACAGCTACCCCAGATGGCTTTGCACTTCACCTCCTTACAAACACTGGCTCATCTGCCTCATCCATACTTCAGCAAATGCCAGAGAAGAGGCACCCTGCTTTACCCTCCCCAGAATCCAGCTGTCCTCATGGTCCTGCAGCCTCCAAAGCATCCAGAAAGGATCCACAAGATGTAGCACTATTTTGTACACTGTCACGTATTCCACACCTTATGGAGTTTTTGAAGGAATTGTTTAGTTCAGTACAAAGCTATATTTAATATGAATAATTGGAGTTGATGACCACATAAAAGGAGATTAAACAAGTAGAGAGCCCTTTAAAAAATATAAGATTATACTTACTTTTCTGTGCCACCAGAATCAAAAGGAAATTCATAAAGGAATACACTTTAATTGATTTTTTGTTTTGTTTTTTTTTTCTTCTAAGCAAACTGAAAAGAAGGATTTACACATAATATGGAACATATCTAAACTGAATGGCATGATTGGTCAGAAAATATTGTACCATCAAAATAATAAGACTGCATATATTGGGAGAAACATAAATAAGCCCCGTTTTCTGCATATTTTAAACTATAGAAAGGTGGTGATTTATGTGTCAAAGTAAATTTAAAATAAATAGAATTTGATACTCATATGTATTTAAGAATAGGTATCAGAGAAACTGAGTAAATATTACAGATATATTTGATCTTTGAAAAGAAGCTTGTTAAAAAGGGTCAACTTCATTTTTGTAAGAAAATATTAAAGCTTTAAAATAGGACAGCTAAGATGGAATATAGCGCAACAGTAATTAAGTAGTAGATTCTAGTTATTTCTGCAAAGTTTAAATAGAAGATTAGGTAAATATGGGATTTGGTACTTTAGCAAAATTGCTCTAAAGCAAACTTCTACATTGATTAGCATTAAAATTCCAAATATGACATTTCAGTAATACTTATGAAAACATATTTAATTACACTACTTATGTAGATATAGCTTCTTTAAGCTCTTCTTATTGTATAACACTATATACAACTCTGAAAAATCAGATCTGTACAGACTATTGCTTTTTCTCCTAGTTCAAGTCCAACTTCAATTACAAAAAAACCAGGAGTAACTTATTGAATTAGTCCTTTGTCTCAACTGAATTTGTTGAAGGGTCTCCTTATTGTTGCAAAACTTCTCCAAGATCAAGTTACTTGGAATTTGAGGGTTAAGAGGAGGCTCAGGCACAACAATTCATTTTGCTGGATTTTGTTATGAGTCATTACACCACAAATCTTAATGTAAAATGCATTAAAATACGTCTTCAAATAGACTCGTCCTGTCTGATTATAATACTTTTTTTCCCCTCCTACAAATTTGTTTTCTAAACTTTCACAACTGATATATTAAGAATAATTGTAGCTTAACTGGAGTTGTTAGATTGAAAAAGTTGATATTACTCTTTTAAACATGATTTTTGAGGCAATTAGCATTCTGCACGGTTTTATTTTTC
Source organism: Lanius collurio (assembly GCA_020086605.1). Taxonomy (NCBI): domain Eukaryota; kingdom Metazoa; phylum Chordata; class Aves; order Passeriformes; family Laniidae; genus Lanius; species Lanius collurio. Next base: position 17,325,961 of record JACBWW010000001.1, on the reverse strand, counting down.
CACATATAATTTAATCTCAGGCAGCTGCTGCTATTATTCCTGGGAAATACTTCTTCCCTGCTGTTCAGTTAGAAAGATGAATATGTGGTTCTCTCTTTGCCTGTACAGTCTTATTCCCTGTGCCAAGTGTAGAAATTTACATCCGAACTACTCTGTTTTTTTCCAAACATAAGATGTGTTCATTTGTTCAATACAGTGGACTAAATCCAGCACTATGTTTTCCTGGCTTTACCTATCTGTAATTCATACAAGAATTACTTTGAGGAAAAGACACAGAGTAAACAAGCAGTAACTCAAAATCATTTTATTTTTAAAAATAGTGGTAAGAAAGCATTTCATGGATCACTGCAAGAGGTAGTTAAAACTGATGGTTCTTATGAAAAACATAAATTTTAAGACTGGCTTAAGACCAATCTCTAAATAAAACAAGGGTGAGTGACAGATGTTAACCCATTCCCAAGGTGTTCTGCTGCTTATATTGGTACAACAATTGAAAATAACTCACACCATTTCTAGAGCATGAAGTATAGACCAGGAGTTTTTTACAGCTCCTCTAAGTTATATCTGCTACTTCTAATACAATATATATACTGTATTAGTTTTCCTTTTATTTTCTGGTTTTTTAGCAAGCTTTCTATTATAAAATAACTTAGATATTAATTACTGAATTATTTACAGCTACAGGTTCCTTTATTAAACCTGCTAATTAATTAATGCATTAAGACATGCAATATACTGGCATATACCTAAATAAAATAAGACTTTAGAAATCAGATACTCAATAAATGTGATGCTAAAAGCTGAGCAAAGATGGACCTGCATTGTTTAATTTTCTGAGATTGTAAATTAATATTTTTAAAAATCCTAGGAAAATTCAGCACAAGACTTTGCCTTACTGCAAAATTATGTTTTTAAATTATCAAAAGCTCTAAAATTCTGATATTTTGTTACCACTAAATTGTCTCCCACACAAAGGAACAATGAAAAGGTAAATCGGTACACTGTGTGTTGAATTTTGGTGTGTTTACTCCAAATGTGTTTTTCTGTCAAATCAGAAGTGCATTATTTTAATCATATTGTAGAACATGTATGATATGTTTTCTCAACTACATTTGATTTTATCTAAAGTTGTAGTATAATATTGGAGCACAGCAATTCCTGAATGATGATGTCTGCATAAACAATTGGGATTAGAAATTGGTTCCTCAGTCTTTAACTGAGGCCAGTGCAATCAGGTGATGCCCCTTCACAAATCACTTAGGAGTGTACTTGATGTCCTGTTGCTTAACTGTGAGGAGCACTAGTAAAAAACATAGACAGTAAGAGCACTTTCTCACTAAAGACTGATACTTCTGTCCTTCCTATGAAGCTGTTATGTACTAAAGCCAAGTTTTCTTCATTATTGAATAGTGTATAAACTGCATTCTCAGTCTTTATGTAATTAGTTTGATATTTACAAAAATAGTCTTTTGTTCCTTTTGGATATGAAATAATAAATGTTTCACAGAGTGCAATACAGTATAAAATTCTGCAACTGAAGCTGAGAACGTTTCTGATTAACATTGGGTAACTGTGCTGGCTATTTTATAGATATAGTCTGTATGTTTGGGTGCCCAAGAAAATTTGTCTGCTGGTTTTGGTGGGAAAAACACTGGGTGAATATTGACCTGGAGAGTGAGTGTCTCTGGAGAGCCATTTTACTTTTTCCTCATGAATGGAAGTGGAGTGAAAACAGGGTCAGTGACAGAGGGTAATCATATTCTGAATCACTGAAGTTTGTCAAGTCTTAATTTTAGTGGATAGGGAAACATCGAAGAACCAACATCACAAGAAATCATTTATACTCCAAATGACTCCACAAATTAATTCCCAAAAACTTTAAATATTGTCCTTTTTCTATCTTCTAAAATTATGTTGAGGAAACCTATTTGTCCTGCAGTTGCGCACCTGTTTCAGAGTATATGACTCAAAAAATACATGTGCCTTTATGTAATGAACAGAGAAATGAGAGGTTAAACTTCCTGAGACTAGAATTTTGCCCCTGAACCTTACGGTCTGGAAGAATTGCCAGCTCTTCTGTCCCGAGAAAATAATCTCTGCTGTTTTCCTTCCCACGTTCTTTTAAGTGAGCCAAACATTCCCGCCCAAGAAAATCTCTGGATGGTTCTGTGTGTAGGCACATGCATGTGCTCAGAGGAATATTTGCATGCTTCAGTTACAAAGCCCAGATTTTAAGGTTGGATATGTCCCTCACCAATACCAAGCTAGTTTCTGGGTGGTAGAGACAAGATTATATTATGATATTTGACATTTTAATCTTTCCCACATCTGAGTTTTCATCTACTGCCTAAAGAAGTTTCTTAGAGTTTTTCTTCAAATCTTCCCCAAAACATTTCAGTTTTATAACCAGAAGTAAAAATCCAAGTGTGACCATATTTGCAGTCATCTCATTTCCAACCCAGTTTTTCAGTGCAATTTTCTTGTCTCAGTAATTATTTCTAGTTAGACATGATGCAGCTGTAGAATGTCATGGGAAAAGCCTGACTAGAAGAAAATACTTACATAATCAGCAGAGAGAAAAAATAAAAAAAAAAGCAGGGACTGAAGTTCAACTCCTCTGAGATGCTCCCAGAACTTTTGTGTTAACTTTGACAATGTGTTTATCAAGCTAAAATAATTCAACTTGATAAGGTGACAATTTATGAGACAAGTTTCTTTTTTTCACTCCTGATTTTGGTACCAGTCACAATTTTTTCTCTAAAACAGAATGGAAATTGATAAATATAGATATGGTTAATCACTATGAGCTCATGGAAAATTCTGCATTGAAGTAGTACTAAGTCATACAGTAAATGCATTCATTGAATCCAAATATAATTCAAATCCTTAAAACAAACTGCATGAAACATCAGACAGAAAACATTCTGAGGTAGTGTAACCATTATTAATTATCTTTATTATTACAGCAGAGAATGTAAATTTAATCTGAAATATTTTACTGACATTAAATATGATTTCATTTCTTCTCTGATTTACATCATCCTTCCCCAGATGGACATTCTGAGTTTTTATCTCTGTCACAGATCACAGAACATTCTGAGTTGGAAGGAACCCACAAGGATCATCTAGTTCAACTCTTAAGTGAATAGCCCATAGAGGGACCAAACACATGATTTTGGCATTATTAGCAGCAGCTGATCTAATCTCAGGGTGCTGTACATAGACACTGAATGTGGCCAGGCTGTGAGGTTGGTAACAGTGGCAAACATTCTAATACACTTACACTGCAAGCTGGCTTTGCCAACACTAATGACACTGCAAGTTCAGCTTCTGCTATTTTAACAAAGAAAGGTTCTTCAAAACATTGATTGACATAGATATTGTCTGTAAATGTAATCTTCAAAAGAGAAATTTTTCATTTAATTTTAGCCCTTAGAAGGCTTGTTACATGGTCGACGGTGAGAACTACTGGAATAAGAGTTCAAGTTCCCAACCTCGGAACTCACAGACTCACAGACAAAAGTCCTCAATTCTTAGCAAAAATGTACATCAGAGTACTTACTACCCAGAGGCATCTAAGTTAACGTTGAATGAAACTATCTTGGAAAAAATTGTGTGAGCAAGATAATTATAACACTTCAGTTTTTTATTACATCATGTGTACATATTTTCAGAGTTGTACAGGGATTCATATGTAAGCAAAAAAGAATGGGATATGTTGTTGAGGACTCTTTGTAGTACCTCTCCATGCCCCCCCCCCCCCATCCCCCCAGTGAGTTTTGCATACAAATGGATTGTTCATCATTGCATGGGAACATATTTTTGGTCTTGTTTCAACTTTCTTGCTCTCCTCCTGGCCAGAATATTCTTGTGTCCATGTATACTGCTTCAATAAAAATAATAGAAATTATTCTCCTCCCAAAATAAATTACAGCCTTGTTGTTTGGAATCAAAACAAGCACATCAAAATTTCTTCAGCCAATTTGGAGGGTGCATTTTGCTTCCTAGATGAATGCTGTATGTACTAAAAAATCTGCATTCAAGCAACTCAAGTTTTATGCAATTAGCTTATGCTAAAATTACAGTTTAGTGTAATTTAAGTTTTTCTATGTTTCATTTGGGCTGTCATTTAATTTGCAAATTATCACAGTTTCTCCCAAAATTTTTAAAGGCAGCATGCCATGATTCATGAAGTCTGTCTGCATATGTCCTGTCCTTTCATCAGAGATCCTACTGCCTCCTTCTCAGTCTATCAGCTCTGCTACAGATGCTGATACTCAGACAGCAAATCAGGCTAGACTTGTCTGTCTCTGTCTCAAGATATTCAACTGTGCCCTGTCTTTCCATGCTGGTTGATCCAATGAAGAGACATCTGAGTTAGCCATGCAGAGAATTAACATGGGCCTTGCAGAACTAGTTTTTGGAAGGACTTGCAGTTGTTGGTTGAAAAGAAGCTCATCATGGCCCAGCAATGTGCACTTGCAGCCCAGAAAGCAGAACAAATTCTGGACTGCATCCAAAGCAGCGTGGTCAGCAGGGAGAGAGAGGGCAGTGTCCCCCTCTGTTGCGATGGATCCCCCTGGGCCCCCTCCCCCCCCAGCCGGGTCCCTGCCATGTGACTGAGTCAGGCCTACCTTAGGTTCAAGCCACCCGGGGCTCTGATCTGGTTGGTTGTTTGTCCCAGCTCCGCCCCTGGTATCACCTTTCCCCCTGTCTGTGATAAAATCAGCAGGACACAAAGCCCCGCCCTCTCACCTCGCCGACTCTGCCCAGGTCGGTTCCTCTGTCCCCCTCCAGGACAGAGGGAATAAATGACTTAACATCAAAAGAGGTTTGAGTTATATTTCTCTTCTCAACTTCTGCTCTGGGGGTAGCTGTCACTAACACTGGCTTAAGTGGAGCTGCTCAGTTGAGGGATATTTAGGCTGTTTATGAATGGTCTAAAGATATTCCGAGACATAAAGAGGCAAGCTTGCCAAAAAAATTAAGCAGTGGACAGCTGATAACCCCTAGACCCCTCTATTCCGGTCTTGTGAGACCCCACCTGGAATACTGCATTGAGCTCTGGTGTCTGCAATATGAGACATGGATCTATCTCTTGGATCAAGTCCTGAGAAGAGCTGTGAAGATGATCATGGGGCTGGAGCCCCTCTCTATGAAGACAGGCTGGAGAAGAGAACATTCTGAGGAGACATTACAGCACCTTCCAATGCATAAAAGAATCCTGCAAGAGAGCTGGAGAGGATTTTTTGCAAGACCATGCTTGTGATAGGACAAGGGGTAATGGCCTTAAGCTGAAAGGGAGGAGATTTAGATGAGCTTTAAAGCAGAAATTCTTCCCTATGGTGAGACACTCAGGTTTCCCAGAGATGCTCTGGAAGCCCTGGAACAATTCAAGGACAGATTGAATTTACAACCTGATCTGGTGGATAGCATCCCAGCTCATGGCACAGAAGTCGGAACTAGACGATCTTTAAGGTATCTTCTAACCCAAACCATTCTATGACTGCTTGAATCTTGTTTACAGCTTAATTCCTAATGTGCTTTTATCTCACAAAGTAGACACTTCTTAATAATTGGAATCAAAATTTATATGTAATGCAAATATACATTGAAGAGAAACTATACAACACCTTTTTTTTGTAAACTGAAAAATTAAAGTGTTAAATAAACTGCATAATAAATTTCATTAGATTTTTATTAGATTTTCTAGAGATGCTCAAGAAATATGTTAATGGTATTCCCAAGACTATAAAAAAAAGCAAAAAAGTATCAAGCAAAAATAAAAGAGAGTTTTAGCTAAAGGCAGTTCTGGAAATGATTTAATTATTTTTAATGTATTGACAACATGTCAACTCTTAGCTTATTGACGTTTAAAAGTAATTTTTTTACTGCTTTCTGCCTTTGTAAATAACACATTTGAGACAATTGATTTTGTAATTTCACCTTCAAAACATGGGCTGACTTTTCATCTTGTTGTATATTTAGTCTGACTGAGATGGAGATTTTTTTTATTTATAATATTTTATTCCAGAGCAAAGGCTGCATGTACTAAGGTCTTATTTCCCAGCGAGTGGCTGAACATCCCATGCCTGATGGGAAGAAGAGACATAGTGGGGAACTTCTGTTGTGGTAATTATGAAGGGACAAGGGGTGGATTTGTGTGTAAATATCCACTTTTGTTGACTCTGGGGTCAGTGAAGAAGGAGAACGAGGTGCTCCAGGTGTTGGAACAGACATTCACCTGCAGCCCATGGGGAAGAGCATGGTAAGCCAGGCTCCTTCCTGTAGCTCATGGAGGTCCACAGTGGAGAAGATATCTACCTGTAGCCCCTGGAGGACCCACATTAGAACAGGAGGATGCCTGGAGGGGACTCTGACCCAATGGAGTGGGTTTTCTGGCAGCACTTGTGACCCTGTGGAGAATCCACACTGGAGCGCTCTGTTCCTGAAAGACTGAAGACTATGGAAGGGACCCGTACTGGAGCAGTTCATGAAGGACTGCAGCCCCTGGGAAGGACCCATTTTGGAGAAGTTCCTGGAAGACTGCCTTGCATGGGAGTGACCCCACACTGGAGCAGGGGAGGGTGTGGGGAGTCAGCCTCCTGAGGAAGAAAGAGTGGTAGAAACAGCTGTGTATGATGAACTGGCCAGAACCCTTATTCCACACCTCCTGCACTGCTAGGAGGGAGAAGATAGAGAAAATTCAGAGTAAAGCTAAGCTCAGGAAGAAGGCAGGGGAGGGGATAGGGAGTACGGAAAGGTGTTTTTAAGATTTGGTAGTATTTCTCATTATCCCACTCTGATTTGATGGGTAATAAATTCAGTTGATTTCCCCAAGATGAGTCTGTTTTGCCCATGATGGTCACTGGTGAGGGACCTCTACCTGCCCTTATCTCAACCCATAAATCTTTTCATATATTTTCTCTCCTGTTTCCAGCTGAGTAGGGGAGTGATAGAGCAGTTTTGATTAGCACCTGGAGTCCAGCCAAGGTCAGCATGCTACACCTGTAGTAATAAAATCATGTTAAGAGTAAGGATGTTAGTTGAAAGAGGAGTTGGAGATTTTCTTCAGAGCCAATGAAAGATTTTGGACATTTGCACTTTTTTATTTAGGAGTTGGAACTGCTATGTGTGTGTGTACATGGGTGTTTTAAATTGTTAGCTAAAAGTCTGCAACTCTTTTTCTGGTCTTGTTACTTGGACATCAAAGTGAGTTCTTGAGTGATACAGAATCATAATTTATGTAGAAATCCTTAATGTTTTGAATGCCCAAAATGGACTATAAATGTTTTTCTCTCACTTAGCTTTGGGTATTAATATTTTATAAAATTTAATTATAATCCAGTATGAAAGACATGTTGACCTCTCTGTGACACTAGTTATTTTCAGTGCAAGCTGCATTGAAATGCAATGAGAATAAGAATATGGTTTTGAGCAATGCAATTAGGAAGCTAAACAGTTTTGATTATACTGTGTTATGCTAAAATTTCCAGTATCTAAGATTCTGTTGAGAGCAGTTTCCATCAGGTAACTGAAGAAAAATCTGTGAACATTTTAAAAACCTTTGGAACTGTTACAGTGAAAAACTGTATATTGAGACTGGACAGAATAATCATAATTTGGGATAAGAGGTGAATGGCAAAGGCGGATGCATTTAATGAAGATCTGTGTACCATACTCAGCATCTGTTTCCATTCCATCTTCTCCACCCAATTTTAACTCTGTTAAATTGGAGACTTTTTTGGATCTTCTCTATTCAGTATATATCATATAAGTTCTGGTTAGAAAAAGAGAAACTCTTACTCCTAATCAAATTATCATGAGAAAATAATGACTAATATTCTCAATTTTTGTTCCATGTCTCAGCAGAAGACTGGAGGCAAGTATGTCAGGTATAAGTGATTATTAGGCTATTCTAGGCAGGAGAAGAAGCTTTAATTCACAGGAAGGACTGTGGACAATGTGCACAGTCACTTAAAGAGAAGTGATTAAGATTTGTTTGATATTTTTACCAATTACTTTATTAGTTGCAAAAAGCAATTTAACCTGCTTTTTAAAATGGCAGTTTTCCTTCAGAAAAAAAAAAAAAAAAAGAAAAGAAAATATTCCAAAGTTTTCTTTCTTATGTATTTTATTTCTTCAACTTCCTCTTTTTTGAATATATTATTTCTTATGTATCTAGTTTTGTCAAGGTAGACAGTTCTAAAAACTGCTTACTACAATTTTAAATCTGAAGCTTGGAAGAGAATTGTCCCTTGGAAGATTCACAGCTCAGTCCTCTGTATAGATACTCAGAACATGACATATCTGGGTCACTAGAGGAATGATGACAGCTAAAACGAGGATACTCTAATCCTGGCATTTCACATCCATTGCAAAGATTTCATGTTATTGGATATTTTTTATTTACAAAAAAAAGAAAGTAAAAATGTTCTACCCCAAATCCACAAAATTACATACTTACAATACTGTTAGACTGGGTTGCATAATTGTAAATTATCTCAATTTTTTTTTTTTTTTTAATGATAATTTGGTTTATGGGACTCTGGACAAATAAAAAGTTGATTCTCAATCCATTTTGACAAGATCATGCTGTAATGTATTCAGTAATGCATACTGGAAAATATTAAAATTTATTGTAGTAGGCATACATGGAGCTGTGTGAACATGTACGCTTGTGAGACGGGTTGCTTACTCAAACACAGATACTTCTCAGATTTTGTAAAGGAGGTACCATTTTAGATATTCTGAACTGATATATTATTGATATGCTGTATTCAAGTCACTGAGCAAAGGCTGATATGTTGTTCACAAATATAAGACAGATTTCTGAAGCTTTCTGGAAAACAAGGTTGTTCTATTCTGATGGTTCAATTGAATCTGATTTTTCCCTGTAGTACAAGTATGTATGGAGTATTTTTATCAGTCTTTCAAATATGGATCTGGGATCACAGACTTTGAATTGCAGACCAGTAACAAAATTGAAAACAAAGAGGTTTGCCATTATCAAGGAAAAAAACAGAAACAAAAAAGTTTATTGGAACTGAAAGGTCATGAGTTTTCTTAAGCTGATATTTTAAGCAATCAGAATTTTCATGAAACAAATTAGTTCTTCTGACATTCCACAAATAGAACATGCTGTTCCCAGAAAGTTAAAAAGACCTTTCTCACTGGAAAGGACCGTAAATTACAGGTTTCATCCTTTAATCCAAGAAGAAAATTGCACAGGAAGTTCCAAAGAATGGTCACCTAACATCTCTCTCATGAAGAATTAGAGGGATGCAGTGGATACCACAGGTTATTGTCATAACCAATGTCTTGAGATTACTAAGACCTATTGTTTCAGAGTTTGATTAGGTTACATTTGCTTAATAATGAACAGACAACAAGATCATTAGACCATTAGAGAAACATTAAAAATTTGACATTAAACTGCTCCAGTCCTGTGGTCTTACCCAATGGGAATACTATGCATAAAATATTTGAAATGCAGAATCTAAAAGTCAAAAAAGTAACAAAAGGATAACATTTGACATAGGAGCAAAAAACAGACAGCATGAATTAGAAACTCAACACCTTATTACAAGCTGACTCTTTCAGTTGTTGCAGAACTTTGACATACTCCAAGCAGATCACTAGCTATTACAAACAACATAAAATATGTCATGGACTGTGAATAATTTTGTAAGATGATGCTTGAATTCTAACCTTCTTAGAAAAACTTATAATGAAGAGACATTTTTGTCTGAGGTTAGCTAGGAAAATTCCAAATCAGGAACACAATTAAGATACTTTCATGGCATTTATCCTGGTGCAGACAAGCACAATTAAAATTATCGGAACTGAGTAAAATCCCTCCTACATAGTCTATGGGAAATATCTTTATAATATTTTTAATTATCCTTAATATGCATTAACTTGATATTAAAACACTCTATGAGTTAATATCTTTCCAGATGCATATTTTTACCTTTCAATCACCTATGATTTTCCATCAAGGAATTTTAGCGCACTTTACACACATCGCGGTATTTTTGTCAGGTATGTGTTACTCCAAGTTTTCTTGTGACTGAAATGAGATACAGAATACAAGAACTATATCTGAAATAAGGTATTTGTGTCTCTGTGTATGCACATTACAAAAAGTCAATTGTGCATTATTTTTCAGCATGCTGCAACAGCTATATTTACTAGAAACAGAGGAAGGACAGTGGTTTTATGTTCAGCACTAGACTGCAACAGCAAACAGCTCCTCAAATTCAACTTGTTTTTTGAATTTTTGTTTTCATGTAAGCATCTGCCTTTTTTTTTATTCTCTAAAATACTACATGGATTCAAGATCTTTGCCATTTTTGTATTATTTATGAACAAAGATTTTACAAGAATGCTATCTTCACTGATTTTTTTTGTTTTTCTCTCACCCTCAGCCTGAATGATAGTTTAAGTCATAGACTTGAAGATAAAGAATTTTAGTCATGAAGCAGAAGATTAAAGGTAAATAGGAAGAATCATACTGATTGTATCCGGATATGTGATTCTGTGAACATTTTCTCCTAATAAAGGGAGTAAGGCTGATATGTAGAACACATAAAATATTAATATTTTGTCTTTCTGCACATACTAGTAGAAGAAACCAAACAATAAACAGGCGAAGAAAGTAAAACAGCCTGCCTACTAGACTAAAGCTTACAAGTATTTACAAGCCTGGCTCTGATGCTTTAGTGGCTGGAATTTTTGCAACCTGGTTATGATTCCACTAGAAAATTGTATTCATTTCTCTGTGAAGAGAAAAAAATATCTGATTACAAAAATAACCTTATCACTTTTGACCTTTCATTTTATGGAAGAAAATACTTGGTTTTTAAGTCATCTCTTTTAAGAAAACCTCCCGGTGCCCTGATCAACCTTTTTTTAAAAGTCAGAGTTTAAAATTAATTTCTTCACATTTTGTTCCCTAACCTCATGCAGGATTCTGGTAGGCCCCTTATCAGCCCCATGGACAGAACCACTTCAACTTCTTTAGGAGAAAAGCAACATCAAAATATTTGGCAAGTTTCAGAACTGTATTGCAATATAAAATATTCATTCATGTAAATCAAAAGCACTTCTGAAGGATGGCAGGCATCTACTATCTGTTCCCAGAGGTGCCATTTTATTTTCAGAAGTTTTCAGGCCACATGAAGTTCTGTGCTGAAACATTTCTCTTCAGAAATCAAAAGCAGTGCTGATGGCAACTGGTGAATGATCTCTTGCTGTCCTTATCTCAACCCACAAGCCTTTCATTATATTGTCTCTCCTGACCTGCTGAGGAAGTGTGATAGAACAGCGTTGATGGGCACCTTGCATTCAACTAGGGTCAACCTACCACACCTCAAGGGTCTGCATTGGGACCAATATTATTCAGTATTTTTATTAACGACATAGTGCTTTCTCAATAAATCTGCAGATCACACCAAGCTGGGTGGTACAGTTGCATCAATAGAGGGAAGGGATGTCATCCAGAGTGACCTGGAAAGACTATGGGACCATGTGAAACTCATGCAATTCAACAGGGCCAAGTGCAATGTCCCGCACTTGAGCTGGAACAATCCCCAATATCAGTACAGGCTGGAGGAGGATTAATCAAGAGGAGGCCTGCAGAGGAGGACTTGGGTATACTGAAGGATAAAAAATTGAACATGACCCAGCATATTGTGCTTGCAGTTCAGAAAGCCAATTGTCTCCATATATCAAAAGAAGCATGGCACAGAGGATTCTGCTGCTCTACACTACTCTCATTTGATCTGTAGTGCTGCATCCAACTCTGAGGTACAAGAAAGACGTGGACCTAGTAGAGCAGGTCCAGAGGAGGGTCACAGAAATGATCACAGAGCTGGAATACCTCTCATCTGAGGAAAGGCTAAGAGAGAGTTGGTTGTTCAATATGGAGAAGGCTGTGGGAAGACCTTGTTGTGGTCTCTAAATACTTAAAGTGAGCTTATAAGAAGGAAGAGGGAAGTCTTTTTGCCATGGCTGTAGTAAAGAACAAGGAGCAATAATTTTAAACTGTAGGTTTAGGCTGGACATAAGAAGGAAATTTTTTATTATGAGATTGGTGAGACATCTGAATAGGTTACTCAGAGAAATTGTGGATGCCACCTCATTGGCAGTGCTCAAAGTCAGATTGGATAGGGTGAGAGATGTCCTTGCCCATGGCAGGGGGTTGGACTACATTATCTGGATGAATATCCCTACCAAACCATTCTATGAAACCTGGCTCAGAAAATGGCTGCTCGTATGTATGTTCTTAGGAAAGCAAGAGTTTAGCTCTTAAGACAGTCACAAAAACAACCTTTAAGTAGTTGTAAGAGTCCTTATTTATTATTATAAAATAAGAAGGAGAGGATGGTTTGCACTGAATACCAGAAATCCCAAAGTTGTGAAATATCTGGCTTTTGATAATGGTCCACGTAGCTTGGTTGATGTCTGTGAGCCTTGTGAATTCCTTCAGAGTATACTGCTAAGCAGCTCTAGCAGGTACAGTAGTAAGAGCTTCTCCTAACCATCCTTTCAGCAAAATGTCCATATATAACTGAAAAGTGTGATGATGAATTTTGGTGATGGATTTGAAACAGTATTATCTACAATATTAACACGAACAGAATAGTTCTAAATAAAGATTGTGACAATGATTAGGGCCAAATACAACTAGATATTTTTCCAGAAAGGAATTTTGATGCAAATGAAAGCATCAAAAGTCAAGCTTTTTTTGATGCAAAAGTCAAGGTTTACTAGGTGATGTTAAAAGGGCATATAAAGGTAAGAATTATTTTTTATTTTTATTATTTTTATTCTATATATTTTGCTTATTTTAAAAAAATAGTTGTTTTTATCTATTGTTTTCTATTGCCAATTAAGTCATTATATTGTTATTCACAAAGCACAGTGATAATCAAACGCTAATCATAGTGGAATTTTTAACTCTAATTACAATTAGTAAGGAATAAAAGAATATGCTTCATTAAGGTGTACCTTTAAAGAGGGAACTGATCATTGTGCAAAACATCAATTTTAGTTTAGATCTAATTACATTCAAAACTAAACCCTGGGATTTTCACATTAATAGAACTACAAATGACAAATTAAAATTACAGTCATGTGAAAATATGTTCTCTTTATAATTTGACATTCTCATTTACAGTATTTTTCTGAGTAGAAAAGAAGGTATTCCATAGATTGGAACCTGCATTTAATGCAGATATATAATAAATAAGAAAATATATGTAAATAGACAAATTATGTATATTTTGAGAAACATGGAATTAATTTCAAAATGCAAAATACTCTAATCTCTACTTTTATAGGGAAGTCAAAGTCAAGATTTTTTAAATTTACTAGAACATCCAGCCTTTTCAGTAATAAAATACTACCTTCTCCAAATATCTGTCTCTCTGTCTTGTTATTCCTACTAAAGCCTTTATCCTGAAAGGATGAGTTTAGTAAATTAGTTTCCCTATTCAACAAGGCTGGGAATGAGTTTTGTTGTTGTTGTTGCTGTTGTTGTTACTATTCCTATCATTATTGTTGTTGTGGTTATTATCATTATTATTATTATTATTATTTAGTAGCAACATAGTAGTAGTATAGTAGTAGTATCTTCGTCATCATACAACTATGGAATCATTAAGATAATAAAGGACCTTGAAGATCATCAAGTCTGTCTGTTGACTCAATGCTGCTATGCTCACCATGTGCCACATCCACACACTTTTTAAACACTTCTAGAGATGGTGATTCCACAACTTCTCTGGGCAGCTTGTTCCAAAATCTGAATGCCCTTCCAGTGAAGAAAGTTTTACTAATATCAAATCTAACTCTCCTCTGGCACAACCTGAGGTCATTTCCTCTTGTCCAGTCACTTGTTACCTGCTAGAAGAGATTGACTTCCACCTCACTTTTCAGGCAGTTGTAGAGAGTGATGAGGTCACATTTGAGCCTCCTTTTCTCCAGACTAAATAACCCCGGCTCCCTCAGCTGCTCCAAAAAAACTAACCTGGAAACTTTAAGTAAACTTCAGTAGTTCTCAGGAAGAATTTTCTAAACTGAGGAGCAGGGGAGAAAAATTTGAATCTAAGTCCTTGTCAGCCAGCAGCTGAACTGACTCTACACATTTTGGTAAAAACAATCAACATTTTATTTCTATATACCAGTGCTTCAGCTCTATGTTTTTTTCCCTTAGTTGTGGTGTTTTCACATGCTGAGAGTTGCATCAGGACTGCTACTTTAAGGTCTGCCCGAGTCTGCAATAGTGTCTGTTCCAGTAGCCAGCAACCTTGGGGCAAATGAGAAACAGGATTGTATTCTTTTATCCCTGATAAAAATTAAGTATATCCATAGAAATTTAGTGGCAGCTTAGTCCCATTGATGAGCCTCCTAATATAATCACTGTGTTTTGTTGAGATAAAGCAGAAGCTTTTCAGTATTGCAGCTGTGGTGAACTTTGAGACAGGTGTCTTCTCTGGAAGGTCCCAGAGTCCTGTATGTGGAATGTGTGCCATCCCTTAGTGTACTTTGACATTCTTTGACTACAAGGCACAATTTTAGGGAAGAAAAGGCCAGGAAAAGTATTAGTCAGTGCCTTGATCCAGATGGGACCTTGATTTGAGTGTTGCCTCCCAGCATGACAGAGAGGAATTCATCATGAGAATGATACCTTTTGGAAGTTTACCATGGCACTAAATGTCAGTCTGCCATTGCAGTTATTGAAAATCTAATCAATAAAAAGAAGGATGCCTGCAGCACAATTCAGTTCACCAGGTGTAGGAGCATCTACTTTAAAGTAAGCTGCATCTCTCCCTGGGCTCAACTGTTTGGTCTATATTGTCATTAAACAGAATGAGGCTTCAGACTTTTGCCTCAGTATTTATAAACTGAGCAGCAATTTACTGTAATTGGAGTAACAGGTTTTTTATTGTGCTTGTAAAATGTACCAGATCTGAAGATGTGTCCTCCTCCCTATCCATGAATGCCTTGCCACTTGGCACTTCTTCAGTCAAAGTTGTTTTTGCTGTCTCCTTGAATTTAACTTCATAATACTAACTTCTTTCCTGAAATACTCTATATGTTGAGTTTCAACTTAAAAATTATTGTCATGATTTGTTCAGGAACATGCAAAAATGTTCTGTATATGGAGTACAGCATGTAGGATAAATATTTCCTGAAGTGGTTGCTGATGTCTGCTATAAGCTAGAGCAATGAAACTTATAGGTAAGTTTATATAATTTAAATATATACTTTCTCCATGCCATAGAGCTCTTTCTGATATGTATTAAGCAATAATGGTTTTGTATTGTTTTTGTCCATGAGAAGGGTAGTATTTTTTAATCAAATTCTGCTGTATATTTTGGAAGCTTATACTTAATGTTCTTTCTCACAGCTCACCAAACGATAAAGACTACCTCTCTTACAACTCATTTTCTGAGGCCTTAGGTGTGCAATGGCATTACTGCAGTTTAAAAATTTATTGTGCATCCACAGAGCTGAAGTTACTTAACTGTTTCTTACTGCAGAAAGCCCATGGAAAACCAAGCTGATTAAAGCATTTTACTGTGACTGAAGTACTTCACTTTGTCCTATGTTTGGTATGAGCTGTGTTCACATATGCTGTCACTATGGTTATGTTCACAGGTGGTAACACCTCAAGTATCAGTAACTGAATCAGGAGTCTGAAATACTCAGTTTCCAGTAGACATAGCAAAAGTGTACCAGAAAATGGAATTGAGACCTAGTCTTCCAGGTGGTCACAATCCACCCTGCAGTCCTTTCTCCTGATCCCAATCTCACTGTAGATAAACCAATGTGGCTTTTTAATTTTCCAATAATTAAATTTTCTTTTTTTTTTCTTTTTTTTTTCTCCAGAGCAGATTAGGTTGCATGGCAGAGAAGGATCTGGGGTGTGCTCAAGTAAATTCCATTTTTCAAGACTGTGTGTGCACTGCATAATGCTGTAACTTATGATGTGAACTCCACCTATCACAGAATCATAGAATCATATAGTATTTTAGGCCAGAAGGGACTTCTAAGGGTAATTTATTACCATGCTTCCAATACATATCTAGGTGAGTAATATTATTTGGAAAATTCTGTTTCAATTCATAATCATGAATGCACTTTTAAAGATTTTTAGATTGAATGCCTCAAAGAACTGAATTTACTTTTCCCCTGCCTTTCCCTGTATGGTTTATGAGCTGATTTGCCTAAAGTCAGAAACTAAATCTATTGTTAATGAATCTCAGTGTGGTCCCCTGTGTACTAGAATATTTTGTGTGTTTCACCGGACTGATTTTTCCCTTATTATCAACAGAAAATACACACCTGTATGGATAATCAAAGTTGCTAGGTTGCAAAATTCTCAGAAATAATTCTGAAGACATATAAAATATAGTTATGGGAAAATCAGACAAAGCAGATTCCATAGTACAAGTGTTTATGTAAATGAGACAAACCAAGGCAAGGTAATATCATTTGTCAGATCAGCTGTTACGACTGTGTAAAAGAAAAAAAGCTTGATGAAAGCACTCTGCTGAAAGATATGCCAAATTTTAGTATATTTCTAAGATGGAGAAATAAATTTTCTTAACTCTCCAAATATTTTACTACAATGCTTTCTTTAACATGGGTCCAGTTACAAGTCTTGAAAGCATGAGCTAAATATCATTTTAAAAAAACTGTATCAGGCAAGCACTTAACTCCTTTCACTATCAGAGCAACGCCCTCTATTGTTCAAAGCGCTCTGTCAATCACACCTTGTTGCCCAGACTCCTTGGGGGAAATTAATTTCACTTACCTTTATATATCTGCAACTATTTATTTATCCTGTATGAAGATCTTCTCCATGGACATTAGGGACATTTAAGCACTTCCAGGCAGTCGGATTTTACTTGGTTTTAGCAGTCACTTGAGGAAAATGACTCATGGTCTAAAAATTCCTTTTTTTTTCCCGTCCTCCTTTCAGTTTTATTACAGGGAATTTAGATGATTGGTATGAATATTTAGCTGCAGACATCTAGCAAGAGGTGGGATGAAACACCCATTCTTACACAGTAAACTTAAGGTATCAGCAATTATGATTGATAACTGTAAGAAAATGGCACCCAAACCTGCGTTATCCCCTGAGTATTTTGGTTGGGTAGTTGTCATTTGTCTTCATGTTAATATGACAGTTTTGCTAACTGGATGCACAACACACATTTAGAGATGCAGATCCATTCCTTACTTGCTTTAACACCTTTCAACCAGAGATCTTCCTATCTTATTTTACATTTACTCAAGCAGAAAACATTGGGTAGGCAGGCAAAATGTGGACAGAATCTTATCTGACAGAATAGTGACATCTGTCACTGGTTCCTTTGGCAATATTTATACTTGTAGGTTAAAGCTAGAAGCCATGATGAATGCTGGATTTAAACTGATTAATCTAAAATTATTCAGAAGTTTCTTTGGCCAATTAGAAATCCCCCAAACAATTCTAGGTCAGGGATAACTCCTGATAAACAATTTCTATATGTTTCCTGTTTACCTAGGAGGCTAAGCATTTACATGAAAGCCCTCTGTGTCAGCTGGCCTTAGTGTACTGCATTTTTTATAAATTGCTGGCAAAGTCAGATTTGCTAGAAAGAGGTTTTTGTTAGAGGTAGCAAGGTAATAAAAATATTCTGGAAGTGCATGATAAAGAGTAGGATATTTCACCTTCTCTTTGGTTGGTGTACTATTAGTATGATGACACATTAAATTGTTACATGTTTACTCAGATTTCTACAGATCTACATCACCCTGTCCCTAGATATCATTGTCACCAGCTTGAGGTTTAGCAGCTGGCATTGAGTTTGCAGTGCTGATTTTTGAATAACATGCTAAAATACTAAGAATTCTATTGTTTTCCTGCATTTAATATGTGCCAAACTGCATGTATTACATCTTACCATAGGCAAATGCTGCATAGAACAAAAGTAATTGAATGATGACTCCTAAAAAGGATTAATCAGATGGAGATTAATATAACTTCTCACTTTTCCTAAATAATAAATGGGCTTTAGGCTGTATTGCTTTTTCCTTCAATGGCAAAAGGAAGGAACTGGAAAATATAACTCTAAGAGAGGAAAACTCTTATGCAGTTCATGTCTTTATAGCCTCCTGGAGGAGATCTGATGCAGTGGATAAATTATACCCTTTTGAATCCAGTATATTTGGGGATCATCTGTGGTTCTGTAAGAGAAACAATAAAATGTGTTTATTATTAGTTAGCTGAGGCCATTAGACTGGCCACAGAATTAGGAGCTAGAGACTCTTTAACTCTCTGATCTTCTACAAAATCCTTAATAACCCTCTGCTGACGTCAATAGAATTTAGTCTTTGGTGTTTACTGTCTCATCTATAAGAGAAGGATCATACTTATCAACCTCACAGGGATCATGTAGGATTAATTATTTAATAGTTAGACAGTGATGTAAAAGGAAAAGTATTTTATTGCCTTCATAAATACTGAAATATGACACTGTCATCCTGCAGTATCTCGTTGAAGGTGAAAAGAGACAGTGTCTGTTGTGTCAGCAGTAACACATATGAAAAACTGAAGCATTTTGGTTTTGCTGAAGAAAAATTAGGTTTCCACAACAGTGGCTTGGCTCCACTTCTAAGCAAATTTTATACCCCATGTGCAGTTTGAGGAAGGTGGCCATGGGAAAAAGACTGAAGAGTGCTAAACAGAAGTTAGGGAGAGCAGTACAGGTCATACAAAAGAAAAAAAATTGAGACTCACACATTTGTTCTCAGAGACATTTTTGTGTTACATAATAAAGCAAGGATATATTAGTTGGTTGGATCATCATATAATTTTTCTCTCTTCTGAATATTAAAAAAATCCTCAAATGTAGCTAGTCCTTTAATAATTTTTTATACTGAAATATTTTTGTAGTGAAATCTTTCGTGGACTGGACAGATGCCATAATGCACAAAATATGTATTTAAGTTCAAAAAATTTACATTTCACTATAGTTAGAAATAGATTTTTACCATTCCTCTTCAACCAGTTAGGTATTCACCACTTTTTGAAAAGCAGCTAAGGAAGAAACTGGTAATTTCTGGGACATTTAATTGTTGGACAGCAGAAGAAATCTGATTAAGGGGGTATTAGTGAAGGTACAAACACACTTGTGGTATACCAAAGGAGCTTTCCAGCACAGAGAAGAAGGCCAAGATTTTTGTCATTTTAAAAATAATGAAATAGTGAAGTCTTGGACTAAGAATGAATTTAGCCTCCCTACAGGTGACAAGCAAGACATATGGCATTATTCTCTGTCAGTGCTTTATCCACTGGCCATTAGCATGGTGTAACTCTCCCTGCTTGAGTGAATAATTGAAAGCCAGTGATTGCCTTCCACATAGGTTCATTTTGCTTTACATTGGTAATTAGAGGGCTTTATTCATATTTCCTAATATCAAAATACTCAAAATAAGATCAACAAGGAATTACGATCCTGACCCTGAATCTTCTAATATGTATGGATAAATTTACATATTTGAGTAGCTGCATTGACTTCATTATGCCTATTCACAAGAGTAATGCAAAATATAGATGCTTGCAGATCAACCCTAAGGCAGCAATTTCTGCATTATGCATTTTACTTCACTGAGTTGACTAAAGGCGTAGTGCAAGTCAATAGTCCCACAGCTGTATGCAAACAGAAGAAGAGCATTATTACTCTTGTTCTTTACTTTCCTTTCAAAGTTATGTGAATATATTTTCAAAGTAGTAGTTGACAGAACAGTTTCACGCAGTTTTGTGCTGTTTTACATATTTATCCAGTACCAAATTCATTACCATCTCACCCTATGCACCCATAAATTACATATAGCTCTGATCAGATTTTCTCTAAGCTGCCTAAACAGTTTAAAAGTACAAAAAGGTACAGTATCACTAATACTAATAATTTCTTACTGGTAGTGTGCTGCTGCACTGTTTCAAGAGGCAATAGTGTAGTTCTGCTCTTGGAATAAAGTGTTCATTCTTCATCCTCATAGTTTGGGAACAGAATCATAACCTCATAAAATAGAAGAACACTGCTATTATCACTCAATTATTACCCCAGAAATTCTAGTGTACCTGTTTATTGTAGTTTTATTAGAGTTCTGTAGCTATTAGCCTTCCAGCATCAAAAAAGTGTCTACACTCACTATAAAAGTGCTTCCAAAACTTGCTATTTTTAATTTGTTTCATGCCAGGGATAAATCAGCTTTTAAACACAAAGAAGTCTACACATACAACACAGATGAGTAATCTGCTGGAGGCAATATAAGGGTCATTCAGTTAAGAGTTGGACTTGATGATCCTTGTGAGTCTATTCCGTGATTCTTAAAATCCTATGCAATTATACTATCCACAATCATTTCACCTGCACTGTCTAGGCATGTGGTATTAAGGCTGCATGGCTCCAACTGACTTTAATGGAAATCAGATGGCTAAAACCATTTGAAATGGAGATTCTGAGAAAAATGTATAAAATACAGGACATTATGATAATCCCATTAAAAACTCACTCACCACTTCTACCCTTCTCATAAAGATGATTGTCATGACAATTCATAGTCCTGTCCCTTCTCTAGTGATTTATTCCTGAGCAAACAATGCATTAATCAGAACCTAATAAAATTACATTCAGTTTGCATTCACATTGCACAGGTATAAAAGGCTGCTCAAAATGCCATGCTACACAGAATTAGGGTTACGGCTTTTAAAAGGTATATGAAGACAGAAAAAGACACCAGCAGTGTGGACAATATTATGGAGACTAATCTAATGTTGAAGAGGTACATTTTTTATCTTGACTTTCATTCATACAATTGTATAGTCAAATCTAAAAAAATAGTATAAGATATGCAGGGAAAAGGCATTATAAAGATGTTTTTGACATCTGAGAGCTCAAGCTTTGGGAAGGCCCTTTTATAATCTTACTGTACAGGTTTGACATGTACAGTTTTGAAAGCCACTGTACAGTGAAAATGCTCCCTTGTTTGGTACTTGTAGATATGCCAGTACTAGCCAAGATGAAAACACAGTTATATATCAGTGGACCACCAGTGTTTAAAGGTGTGCACAAATTCCCTGAAAGTTTTACTTACAGTTTTCACTGCCAGGTTTTCTTTGTCTCCAGATATGTTTTTAAGTTTCAGTGCTTCTGACATCATCTATTTCACCTTTAACCTGAATCTAACTGATTATAATAATGTTTATTTCCAAAAGAAGATTTCTTAATGAGAATCAAAATTATTCCACATTTTTTTACTTAGACTGATATAAGTGAACACTCAATTTTTTAATAAATTTGCATGTCCTCACTTGCAGAAGAAATCACCAATGCTTGGATAATCTGTAGAAAAGCTCACAGACCTAAGCTTAAGTAAGATTTGAAGCTATGGTAAAGCAATGTCCACCTTTTTAGTATATTTTTTATGTTGAATTTCATGGTCTTCCATTGCGTTTACTTATGTTAATAAAAAAAAATTTAAAAAATGGGAGGAAGCTGTTTCTTCTTGTTTCTTTCTTTGTATTTTGAACTTTGAGATGGATACTTTGGATTTTCTTCAGGACTGCAAATAATCATAAGATCATAAAAAAAATTTATTCATTGACTCATTTTTTGAAATTTTTTGCACTTCAAATTAAGCCAGTAAATCTAGATTAAAGTTTTATATGCATAAACCAACATGAGATTTTCAAAGAAGATGATATTTAGATAGCAATATGAATGGTGGATAATATTGACTGGTAAGGCATTTGTACCTTATCATATATATCAGTTTTAAATTCTGATTCTAGTATTTTCTTGTTATTGCATTGTGGATAACATCAAGGTTTTGTGGGGGGTTTTAAAGGGTTAACTTCAAGAATTCCTGTAGGTAATTCAGAATACTTGAATATGTCTATAAAGAACTTAAATCTTTTCTTTTATACTGATTACATTTGGTAAGTAAGTTATGAAAAATACTTAAAGTCCATTGTATACTTTTTAAAGAGGTAAATGCTAGTAAAGTCTGAGGAGCGGGTGAGTTGGTTTTGTAAGATTGTTCAATACTTTAAGATTTCTGGATAAAAGGTTTTATCTTGCAATCATTATTGTCTGACTTATCATAAATCCATGTTAGAAAGGTTTAAATCAATTTAAGAGAAGTCCTAAAGGAGAAGAAATTTCTAGGGAAAATAAAAGTTGTGTTGGGTTTTATTAGAGAGTTCCCATTTTAACAAACGTATGTCTGCATTTTATAACAAGTTATTTCTTGTCCAATGTTACGCTGCTTACATATTTTTCACCTTTCCAAATTTATCAGCAAGTTTATTTTTGAGAGAGAAAAGAGGATTATAATTCTGGTTAAAATGACTCATAGTAAACTAGCTGACTGAAATAAAAAGTACAAATATAGAATGTTTTTTGTATCAACTGAGAAATGTCTCACATAATTGAATTTGCTGCATGAATTCCCTTTAGATAACTGGAGTCGTCGGAACCTTCTGAAATTGGGTAGTTTTAGTGTCTACTTATATACCTAGTAAAATATCCGGTTTGTGGTTGTGTAGGTCACTGTGGGCAATTACTGCAAGAAAATCAGGCTCACCAGTGAGCAGAAAGAGTTTTGGGAGTCAAATACTGTGGGGGCCATAAGCCTGGGTTGGGTACTAGAGAGAGCAACACATTTGAGAGTTCACTGCTGGAGAGACCAAGGCAGGAGTGGTGGGTTAACCTTGAATGGATAACAGACTCCCCCAACCACTCTGCCACTCTCACCTCAGAAAGAGGGAGGGGAAAAATAAGCCAGAAAATTCCATGGGTCCAGACACTCTTCAGTTACTGTCTTGAGCAAAACAAACTCAATTTGGGGAAGATTAATTTCAATAAAAGCAGAGCAGGATAGCAAGAAACAAGGACAATACTAAAAGTACCTTCCCCCTACTGCCCACTTTCCCCACAAGTCACCCTTCACTTTTTACTCCTTCACTCTTAAATTTTCTCTCTCCTCCCTCCCTCCTTGACAAATGGCTCAGGGGGATCAGTTATGGGAGTTGAGATCAGTTAATAACACTTCACCTCTGCTACACTTTCTTCCTCATGCTGTTTCCCTACTCCAGTGTGGAATCTCTCCCAAGGGACACAGTCCTTCATGAACTTTTTCCTATGCCATATATAATTTGTTTTCCCCCTTCATTTGTTCTTTGAAGAAAAAAAAAACCAAAAAAAACCAAAGAAAAACAGATTTAAAGAAAAAACACAAACTATTAAGGACTTTATTTTTGTTGGCCAAATTTACAATTTTTTTCTTTTTGAAGTGGTGTATGGATGGCTTTCTTGCTGCTTTATCTAACTCTAAATAATTTGTCTCACAAAAAATTGTTGTTCCTGACAACACTGTGATTTTTGTCATCAATAACTGCATCATATTCATAAATATTTAAGAATGAAACTCTGGATATGCACTTCCCAAAGCAACAACAAAAAACAGAAACAAGCCCCATTGTTTATGGCACTCTGAAGAAATCAGATTCTTAGAAATTTAAACATGCTTATAGCATAGTCTTTAGCAAGGACCTCAAAACTGCAATATTATATTGTTAGAATATTGAGTAGATTATACAAAATCTACTTGCAGAGAACAAAACAATATAGTGAGATAGGCTATTTTGGATGTGATGGAACTTTCATTTTTGAATTAGGGAAGTAGTATACCAAAAATATAGGCAATTTATCCCCTATTAAAGTCAGTCTAAAGTTGCTGTATTTTATTTTATAGTCTTGGCTGCAATGACTCTTCCTACACTTATTACTCTTGTTTATTTCTTCTTATCTTTTCTTCAAATCATGGCGTGGTGCCTTCCTTCTAGATATTAAGGAGCAGTATGAGCTTATGTGTGATTTTTAAATTTACAATTAAATTCATCCTGGATGTTCTTCAAGCCATATACTTCAGATGATTTGAAACAGAATTACATTTTTTTACCTGTAGTGGATTAGTATCCTTTAGTGGATTAGTAGCCTTCATTCATGTTCTACTTTACTCTAGCTGAGTTAAACTTCTCTGGCAATCTAGTCCTTGGCTTCTCTGGCTATTAGTTCCACCCTACAGGTACTAGGACAGTTTGTAAACAGAGATAAGTTTTGAAAATTAATACAGAAATCTATGGTAAGAACTGATCCTCATTTATTTTAAATTTTATGTTTTTATATTTTCAGTAACAATGAAATAAAGAAATATTGTCTTTGGATTGTTTTATTGACTTGATCCACAATCTGTTGGGTAATTCCTGTGCCACTGTTATCTCTTTCGCTTCACACTAAAAAAAAATGGGCAGCAACAACAGATTTATACTTATCCTTTTCATCTTCTTACTCTTCATCTTCTTTCCCTATCTTTGGTTCATACTGTGCCTAAGAAGTTAAAACCAGAAATTAATAAACTGGTGTTTGTCTCAAGTATATATATAGTATTTTCCTGTTGTGAAATAAAGAAATTCTACTAAGAAAGATGTTAAGACTTCACAGCCACTGTTTACACAAATCAAAAAAGGGACTATTCACTTGGGAAAACATCCCCCTCTACGTTGAATTTCTACAAGCTGATATCTTATGTCACCCACAGTAATATTTCCTCAGTGTTTGTCATCCATGCAGATGTAAGTTACTGTGCTGCTTTTCAAGATTAACTTCTGGCCAAGGTCATGTACAGCTGATCCTACTGTTTAACAACTGTCTTACAATGTATTTCAGCATGCACATGTAGTCAGGTGTACCTGTCCTGATAGAAGGGTCTTTTGCAAATGTTAAGAAGCAAACATATCTTTTATTTTTTAAATTCTCATATTAATTTTATTGCCTTACCTTTTGAGGGAATCATGTGGTAAGACAGAGTTTTTGATTTCTTTTTACTACAGATTTTCACATGGAGAGTTATTTTGGGCTATTTTATTGTAATAGATTTTACATAGTTATTTTTTATATTAAGTAAAACTCACACAAAGTTTCTAAATAACATGGTGTTTAAAGTAAATAGACATACCTTGTGCTATGAATCAAAAGCTAAGATGTCAATATAATGCATGACAAGTAGATTAAAAATTTTTATATAACTCTCAAAGGATAATGGAATTTTTTGATCTTGGAAGGTTTTTTTTCAATCTATGTCTAGATATCACTTCATCAGTTTTCTGTCTACTATAATTTTTTTAGATAAGCTTGCATAGATTTTCTTTTACTTTGGGTGCCATTTGACATTGATTTTTTTTTTTTTACGAAGTCATAAATCTGTATGAAAACTATACTCAAATGCAGGGCTGTTAGTATTTTCTAATACTTTGTTTTGAAATAAAATTTTCTTCTTACTATTTTCTTCTCTTACTGTGTAAGAATAGTTAGCCAAAATTTTGAAGAAAACTGTGGTTCATTATTAATTTCTAGAAATTTTGACCTGGAAGTCTCAACTTCTTGATTTTTTTTTAAAATTCTTTCTTTGTAGCAGCTGTTTGGACATGATTTCCTGATTCATATTCCCTGGCTGTATCATGAAATAAAATACATCTTTAAGTCCCATGGAAATAATACTCTCCAGAGTGGAAGTACTGACAGCTATGGAGAGAGAAGGAAAAGAAGTGAGAACAAAGTGATATTTTTGCACATGAAAAACAACTCTCCTCTCTGGTAAAACAATATCAATTATATTGACTGCACTTCAAAAATGTTTTTCTTAATTAAAATTGCTTTCTTTTTTTTAACACTGTTGAATAAAACAAGAAGATGTTCACTATCAGGAAAGGAAGATGCTACTCCTCCCCTCAAATCCCCCAAAATTGGAAAATAAGCACTCAGAGGTTCAGAAATGCAGGCAATTAACTCTACTAAGACAATCAGTTTACTTTGCAGGAGAGGGAACAATTTAAAAAAGAATAAGTGTTAATGCTCAATTTCTTTTTTTGCTTTAATCATCACAGGTATTAAAACAGAAAAACCTCCTATCAAGTTCAGATTATGAAATATAAACAGGATTGAAATGATCTTCTCATGAACAGAATAAAAGTAACATGGGGAAATCTACAGCAAAGGTTTTAGAAAAATCAGCGATGAGAGGAATGTAAATTGTACAGAAACAGATTAGTATTACTAACATGAAATTACAAGCAAAATAAATTAAGGTCAGGATTATCACTATTGTATTACAGCAAGACCTTTAAAGGGTTACTGGACACATTAATGAAAATCTACACATTATTTATGTCAGCAAAAAATCCAAGAACCAGCCATAAGATGAAAAATCCAGTGTCATGAAAAATATTCCATTTATTGCACAAATATCTAAATGCAATGTTGCTTTGTTTAAACTATCTGACTGAAATAGGTGATGAAATAAGTACCTAAGAGTGGAAAAATGCAGACACAAAATCTGTCTCTAGACAAAGAGGAGAAAAGTCTCTAGGCAATAATAAGACAGACCGCTTTTTTATTAGAATATATGGGGCAAGAATAACAAGAGGAATTATTAATAAATATTTTTACAATGGTGATGAGATAAGCATGAGGCAACATGGAATTCTCAGAAATGGATCACATTAAACTACTGTGTTATATAAAAGAACCAAAGACCTCATGGTTATTGAAGAACTCAAAAGAGAAGCCTTTTGTATATAATGTCTATGACATCTTAACAGTAGTAATGTTTTGGCACTATGTTGCACAGCAGCTCTAAAAGCAAGCCAACACCCTGTAAATAATATTATTAGACATTGAATATGAAACTTTCTGTTAAACAGAAAAGTCTATTGCTTAGAAACATTAAGAATTTTATACACACCAAGCAAACGAGCAGAAATCTTGCTAGAATATTGGATTTTAACATTACCTGTTGGTGAAGTCATTGATTTGATGTGTATCCCATTTCACTAGTTTTCTGCTCTTAATCATGCAACTACTTATGAAACAATAAGAAGAGAACTGAAGATGAAATTAGCCTGTAAAAATTTAAAGCAAAACAAATATTCACCGTATTGTACAATGATGTAGTAAAATAAACTAATAACACCAACTAAAATATTATTTTTGTGGCTTATTATTCCAGAGTAGGAATTTTCATTAGTTTAGTAACTTATGCAATTTTAAAATCTGGATTTTGTTGAAATAAATTAGTTCATAAACTCCCTCCCCACTCTGTTATCTATTACCTATGAATAATGTGCACAACTCAAAATCAAAACTATTGGTCTTTTAAATTTTATCACTGCTGCACTCTCACAACTCTGTTCTCTAAAACTTGCCAGTCATTCAGAAAAACACACTAGCTCTCTATTATCTTATATTTGGTCTAAGAAGATGTCTATGAATTGTCTTATACTAGGTCTATCATTCTTTTCCAAGAGGAAAAGAATAAGATAGTGAAAGCTGTTTGCTTATAAAGGGTCTGGTTGTGATTGTGTTACTTTATAAAAAGATTCTTGTAAATTTATATATATAAAGAAAAACTAGGCTGAGAGAATTTCAGAACTTTGTTGTTGCAGGTTTTTCTCTCTTCAGACTTTTCAGATGTGATTCAAAACCTAAATAACACGTTTAAGTACTGTGTTCATTTCAGAAATACAGATATTCTAAGGTGTGACCACCAAGGTCCTTTAATATAATTCAAATGTTGAAAAATTATGCATCCCATGCTCCCATGCTGCTGTATATCTGCCCCATGCATTTCTACATTTTCTTGCTTTTAATTCCATCAGACTGTGTCAAAACTTTGGTGAGGGCTCAAATTATAAGGTATTTATTAAAAAAAAAAAAAAAAAGGAGTATCTACTGATGATTCAGTAGCTCTCTACCTTCAGAAGTCAGATGCAACAGGCCAGGAGTCTCCATGGATGCCTAAAAGCTGCTGAACATGTGCTGTACCAAATATAGACAGAAAAAAAATCCAGCTCTTCAGGCTTCTTACCTCATTTTCTGTTGACTTGAGTAAAAATTAGACACTTATTTTGGTTGAAATGAGTTTTTTCCCAGTGTTGAAAACAAAAAATTCAAGGAAAATACTGTCTAAAGTATGTAGAATGGTTCTCTCCTTGTATATTTTTAATTTTGTATCTTTTTTGCCTATTTCTGTTACCAATACAGGGATTTTGTCTCTTTAACAGTCTTGATGAACAACAGCTCTGGAATAAAAGAAGAAAGTACTCATAAATTCAATATAGAGTTCAAGAATGGAAATTGTTTTGTTTTTCACATGATTGAAGGGGGTGGTCTGCAGAAAGATGAAGCCAGGTTCTTTCAGTGCTGCCTGATGACAAGACAAGAGGCAATGAGCTCAAAGTGAAACAAGAGAGGTTCTCTCTGAACACAAGGAAACACGTTTTTTTCCCTGTGAGAGTGACCAAGTACTGTCACAGCTTGCCTATGTGCCAATTTTTAAAATATCAGTTATTGGAGACGCTGAAAGAGTGTTTAAAGATGATTCTGGAAAACTGGCTTTAAGTGACCCTGCTTGAGCAGGGGCGTTGGACCACATTTTGATCAGAGGTTGTCATGGTTTAAGCCCATCTAGCAGCTCAGCCCCATACAAACACTCTCTTGCTCCCTC
Organism: Lanius collurio; assembly: GCA_020086605.1. Taxonomy (NCBI): domain Eukaryota; kingdom Metazoa; phylum Chordata; class Aves; order Passeriformes; family Laniidae; genus Lanius; species Lanius collurio. The sequence goes on along the minus strand of JACBWW010000001.1, from coordinate 17,297,332 downwards.
ACAGTGAGATGGGGAGAAAAATCTGAAGAGCAAAAGTGACAAATTCATGGGTCAAGATTAGGACAGTTTAATAGGGAAGGAGAAAGCCACAATTCCATGAGAAATAACCCAAGGAATTCATGCCTTCCCATGGGTAGGCAGCTGTTTAACCATCCCCAGGAAAGCAGGGCTTCATCATGCATAACAGTGACTTGGGAAGACCAGCACCCTAGATCTGAAGTGGCCCCCTTCTTCTTTCCCATATATATTTTTTTTTTTGGCTAAAACCAACATACAAGTCCTTTGAAACCTTAATCATTCCATAGTTCTATGATTTCTTTTATTAAAAGCCTACATTATTTTCCAAAAATTCTAATATAAAGTGCAGAATCAAGCTTCAATACTTTAGTTATCCTCTGCCTATGACAGCCAAAATAATTTTTTTCATAAGCAAATGAAAATGTAGTTTTAGTAAAGAGATGCAGATATTTTAATTACAGCAAGTAAACCTGTTGAGATAGCTCTCTAGAGACAATTAAGATGATGTTTAAGAGAAGGCAGAGAGAGCTCTTTAAGAGAAAAAAAAATATTTTGATTTTATTATGTTATAATTTCTTACAAGGCAAGACTGACATGTATTTTCACTGATTAAGCTGCATCTGAATAAACTGAATGCAGTAGACATTTAATTCCATGTAATGGTCAATCCCTGTGTCTAAATCAGTCTCACAATGATACTAAATTTTTGTGAGTACTAAAAAACTAACAATGTTCCTCCATACAGCAATGTGAGTTGTATAAGGGGCATAGTAAGACTTCCATGGAGTGATGTCCTCCAAATTCTTCTCCAACAAGATACTCTGGATAGAGACTGAACACAAATTCTCTGAACCACCAAGTGTACTCAGTTTTTTTTAGTGTAGAGGCTCTTTGTTGTTTTATATTTGCTCTAAGAAAGTTTCTATTAATTGTTTTATAATAGGTCTATAACTCTTTTCCAAGAGGAAAAGAATAAGAAATAACCATGACAAATTTCAATGACTGTAAGACCAGAAAGGAATATATGATGTTCTAAATTAACTTTGTGCTTCACATGGTTCATAAAGTCTTCACGTGGTTCATATACACTCTATCAAAACCAAATACTGGGTGAAACAAAACTTTTCATTTACTGGCAGTCATAAATGAACCAAGAGAAAAAATAGGTAGCAAAACATTCTGGAGAAGAAATTTTCTTCAATCACAAAAAGCAGATTAGGTCAAGACTGTTGTATGATCCCAGGCAGAAGAGACAAAACCTTTCACCTGGAGCAGAACAGGATAGAAATCCACAAAAGCTGTAAAAACACCTGATGGGTCCCTTATAAGATTGCAATTTATGAATAAATGCAATTCCCAGGTGTAATATGGGAGGATTCAGATCACAGAGTAAGGAACAAATATAGATATCTGCATGCTTATTGTCTTAAAATTCCAGTTATAGTCAGAATAAATTAAGATACTGGATCTTGCCTATGCATAGACTCTAAACCCCACTTGCAACAATCTTAGGTAGCCCACCTGTGCACAGCTGCAGATCCCTTGTAGATGTGGTGCTATATCTGCCAACCACATGTGCTATCTCAGCTGCTTTGGAACATCACAAACATGCCTGTGCTTAGATAATTTAAGTAAGTCTCTTACTCACATGTGTGGTTTTGCATATCCCACATTTCTCCAAACCCAGAATATTTTGTGTCCTTCTCTGAAGTGCAGTAGTTTTATCAATTCCACCTCTTGCAGGTCTTGAATTCAGGAATTTGAGAAGAACTAAAAATATTCTTATCAATATTGTGCCAAGAGCCTCAAATTATTTCACATCACAGTCATTGCTACCTCTAGCAGAAGCAGAGGATGAAGTCATAAGGTTCATTTCAAAGAACTGACTCAAGGAAACAGTTAAAGATTTTGTTTCCTTGATTGGTACAGATGTTGATATAAGAAAACACCCCTAATATTATATTCAAATACTCTTTACCAATTTGCAACATTACATTTAAGTAGATGGTATGAGAAAATATTTGCCATCTTTCCATATGCAGAGACTTATGAATTCCCTCAGTGCAATGTGGGTGTAGATGTCAACTAAGACATGAATTATAGATCACTGATTAATGATTTTAAAAGACTTCTTACCAAGTCAGTGCATACTGATGACTTGATTAGATTTGCTAATGTACCTCTTCATGTTTTCTCTGGAAAGCTCCTGTACTTTGTCAGATTGGGAACTTTGACTTTATGCTAAGCCTTCGATGTTATGACCTACAGTAAACTTCTATTACCACTGAGTTAAGTGAACATGATAATTTGCTTTTCTTTGTTTCAGTTTAGATCTAAGATGTATTTTATTTACACACTCCAGGCTGTAGTTTTATAGACAAGGTGATTAGTGAAATTATCTGCAATTTTTTTTGCACAAAACTGTTGTAAAATGAGTAGAAAACTAACTTTGGTGGTCATACTGTTCATGGGAAAACACAGTAAGGCTACACAGGAACATCTTTTGAATAAATTGCTATTGATTAAATTTTTAATGTTATAAGGAGCTTCAAATAATTCCCAGGCAGGAAGGATAGCAAATGATTAAGTTATAATTCTAACTACTAGGTACAAGAACAATTGTCTATAACAGTGCAGAGAGAAGAACAAGATATACTGAAGAAAAAGCATACGGTAGGTGCTATGTGTTAGAGGACACGTGAATCAGGAAGATTATGCTGCTGCAGTGAATGTAAATGCTGTTATAGAATATGTAAGAGTACAACCTAAAGATAATCTTCAGCAGTGATAAAATTTCTCCTGAGAAACTGTGCCATATTTTGGGAAACCTATTACAGCTTGTGCATTTCTAAGATGTAAACCAATTTTTAAAAGTTCATAGAGCAGCAGTGAACATGATCAGTGTTCTAAAAATTTTGAGTTTTTGAGAAAAGACTGACCAAAGCCACTTTAAATAGTCTAATAAACTAGAAAATAGTGGGATTATTTGCTAGTTTTCAAATACATTAAACATAGGTTCAAGAAAGAATAAAATGAACAGGTTTCATTTGCACTATAGACTTGAGAAGAAATACTGGGTTGCCATTGAAGCAAAGCAGATTAAGTTCTTTTTTAGAGCATACCAAAATAGTCTTCAAGATTAAGAGGAAAAGAGTATTTTTCTCCTTCAAAGAGGAAGAGTGTAACCTTTTCTCTGCAACTCTGGAAAGGACAACAGTCTAGGGTAGGGGAAAGGTACAAGGGACGACATACAACAAACCTATAGAGAAATGAACCAGTGGAAAATCTAGAATTTTTACTTCTCATCTTCAAGACTGGAATATGAGGAAGGGCACAGCACCAAATACTGGTTTAATGGTCAATTTTCTATTGTAGGTTATCAGAAAAAAGCTCCCTATGCACTTTACGTAGGGTGAAGAAACATACCTTACATGCAAAGCCAAGTATTTATGGCTAGTGAAATAAAATTTTAAAAATCCAATCGAACAATTATTATTAGTCTTGTTACAAAGTTATAGCCCAAATTATCTAATTATTGCATCTCATTTCCAATAACTGTACCGTTAAAATTGATGTACAGTTTTGTTTTTTCCTCTGGTGTATCCACACCCTTCTTATAGTCCTCTGGGTTCAAAGGAAGATAGAGGGCTTGAGCAGGTCATTAGCATGCCAAGGTATTTCTCAAAAGAGCTGATGATTTCTAACTCCTCACTCTAGAGACTGGAGTGATTTCTTTTTATGTTTTGTAACGTGCGTTACACCTTAACATACTTCTTCATGAGTGCAGCACACAATTTTAAATCCACATAGCCTATGTATTGTATTATTTACTTATTATGTTGGATATTCGACCCTCTTTCTCTATATTATCCTTGAAACAAATTATACTTGACTCCCAAGGTTGCTTTTCTTTAATAACCAGTAATTGATCACTGGCCTGGGGTCTCTGGATCCATCCATTGCTTTGTACTTTCAAGGCCTTTGCTACCATTTTAAGCTTGTACTGTTTGGGGAACCCTGACAAATTCTTTTTTGTTCTGTAATGGCCTTCAGCCTGTGGCTTCCTGATATTACAGTTAACATTTATTAGAACAGCTTTGTCTGAAATTGATATGTACTGTAAGTCACATATACTTACAGACATATATATAATTATACAATGCTCTGGCAATCACTTGCCACCAGTATCTGGTAGTTAAAGGAATTATTAATGGTGCATTATCAGAACTATTCCACAATAGTAATTATAGATAATTATAGTAGGAAAAAAGATTGAATGCATTTTGAACACTATAATTCTGTTGTATGCTCGATGCCATAATGATGGACTTCTGTCTCTAAGTGAATTATTCAGGTAAAAAAAGGATATGTAGTAATAAGTTAATAATAAGGTAGTGTTCACTCCTATTCCAACTTGGATACTATTTATAATGGGATTTAGTATCTGTTGAAAGAGCTATGATAGCAGGAAAAAAGCTGTATGAGCACAAGTGCTATGCTACAGCAGGAAGCCAACATTGTCCAAGAGGGATTATGGTATAACTTTACGTTATTCAGTGATGAGATGTGATCAAAGTCTTATCTAAAAGAGCTTTATTTCCATCAAAATGTTCTAAAATTGTACAGAATTAAGGTGCAGGACTATGTTTTTCTTTGTTTGTATTGGGTCATTCAAATTGGATTCTTTGCCCAACTTTTTGAACATAATTTCTGTATATTCTCATTAAAATAGTTACTCTGTTGCCAAGAATCAATGTCTCCAGCATCTTCTGTGAAGAGTGAGTACATGCAACCAACATTTTTATGAACAGTTTTGTGACATGACTTATCAGTGTTATTACAGTTAAAAACTGCAGCACTCTGTGTTGGTGTCTGTGGGCTCTCACGTAATTAGTTGAATGAGTGTGATGATGACATGGACATGCATCGCTCTAAGAGTGGCAATAAGCCTTCTGCCACCTCAGGGGAACATGCAGCGTGTGATAACCACAGATAAAATTCAAAGCTGTAGTAATGTAACCTGATGTGAACTCTTAGGGAGCAACAGCAGCATCACCCATCTGGAAGGATTGCAAAGACAGCCCCGATACTCTCTGGAGTATCTGAACTTTTGCCTGTGTGACAGCACTTTTCATCACATACTGTAACACCAGCTGTACAAAACAACCTACCAAAAACATGTCTGTGTGTATATATATATGTATAGGTTATACTTTATTGTGTATATTTTAAGGCATTGATGGGTATAAGTCTTGTCTGATTTATATATCGTAAAAGATGCTGATTCCCTGAAAAATAATTTTACTACAAAAGTGCAAAACTAATAAGAAATTAAAATCAGTATTTATATTTACAGAACTTGTTTGTCTTTTATGGATAATTTGGAAGTTAACTGTGGATTTAAATAGGAATTTTATTACCACTTACTTTGTATAGTAATGTCTGGTTCAAATTTTCAGAGCTTCAGTGTCAACAACTAGTTGTCATAGATAGGATTTTCCAGTCACAAGCAAATATAAATTATTACTGATACTCATGCCAAAGAGAAAAATTATGACCTGTGTATAATTTATCTCCTTTTTCACTCTGTCACCCTGATAAGTCTTGTCTTTGTAAAAGTTACTATCTTTGAGATCCCTGTTGAGCTCCTATCTCTGAGATAGTTATTGAACAAGAGGATTTGATTCACACTGTTCAACATTTGAGAGATTCTTTCAAGACACGGATGGAAATAAGTTACCAGAAATGAGAAAAAAATCCAAGGAATTCCCAAAGTATTTCTCTTTACAGCCACAAAGTATATTCACATAAAAGAAAAATTTAAAACTTTACAAAATTTTAAAAAGAAATATTGCTAATGTTATTTTATAGAGTATGCTGCCTGAAAATGTGGGAAATTGTAGTTTAAAAATTAAGACATTTGCAATTTATATTAGAGTGTGCACTGTTCTCAGATTCATAAAATAAATATGATTGAATGTATTCTATATAATAATATTCCAAATTGGCAAAGAGTTTATATAAGTTAAAGGAGGCAGATGACTGAAAAATGTTTGCCTTGTCTGTTTAAAGAAAGCAAGTAGTAGCAATTGTACTTGTATCCTTGCAGAGTGAGGGAGAATTTGCAAGATATTCAAAAACAGCATACAGTAAAAAAACAAATTAAGAAAAATAATCAAGAAATCAATATGTAGGATTTTGTTAGGTCAAGATTTTAATTTCTTAGGCATATGAAAAAATTAGTCACATTTTTAAGCATTCAACAGTTACAAAGAAGATCTGGAAATCTGGAATTTTCTGTAACATAAAGGGAAATATTTTCTGTCAGAATTCATAGAAAACAGAAATTAATCCATAACTTCTCTACACTTTCTCAAACTCATTGCAACAAATTCTCAATTGTTTTCCAAAAGTCATAAAACTCTTGAGCAATCAGATAGTGAGACATTGTAGGAAAACACCCAAAAAATTAAGAACTTGGAGTTTCCAACGGACAAATATGTTTAGAATCTCACAGATTTATAAGATATTTTTCAATTCCTCCTCCAAATCTCTTCAGAGAAGAAAAAGGATTATCTGAGGTCATATTATGGGGAGAATGCTAATCATTATGATCTCATATACTGTGAGTGCAAATGATCCCAGTGATAGCACTGAAATCATTAATATGAAGAATCATTTCATTGCAGCAGCTCATTTACTGCACCTAGAATTGTTCCTGATATATATTTAAGGATAAAGTGATGTGAAATGTTTCTTTGCAAAATGTGGTGGCTACAAAAGGTGCAAAACTGGAAAAAGGTATTACTATGGTAATCTGTTGTATGCAAAACTGAGGACAGGTTTTCAGCTGCAAAAATCAAAGGAAAATCTGTTTATGGTTAATGCTTTTTAGTCAAAAATTGAAAATAAAAAGTAGTTGAAGCCTGAAAAAGATGAATAGTGCTCTTTTATCATATGTTAATCAGATTTGTCTTTTCTACACAGAACAGATTCTATAGGTATAATCTGCAAAGCTGCAATTAGTAACTGAATTTGAGTCTAAAAATAGTTTCAAAATTACCTTTTGACCTCCAGAATCTGATTTGCAGAATATACTTGTCCTCTTTCCTTTGATTCCTGGAGAATTCTTTGGAAAGAGGATTGATAGAAGTGTTCTGAATCATTTATGGGCATGAATATAATTTTCAATCAGTTAGACTGAAATGCTTCATAATGAGGAAAGAGATGGAAAAATGATATCCCTTTTAGTTATTTGTAGAAGAGAAAAGATATAATACTTGTATATGATTTTATTTTCTCTCAGTTTGAATTTAAAACCTGAGCAAGGCCAAATGTATTTTATCACACATACCAGTGCCTGTATCTGGGTATTTGCACATTTGTAGAGGGGTGACACTTGTCATGAAGTCGGGGACCATGGTAGGGACCATTTCCATCACTCACCTATAACCCTCTGACCATGGGAGTCCCCCTTCCCCACCAGACAGTATGGATGGCACATATGCTGCTGCCAGGCATGGTGCCATGAAACACCAGCATGGGAAGGAACCAGTGCCTGCACAGCAACCACCTCCATCACTTTCAGGGCTACCAGTTCATTGAATGAATTAGAGACCCCCTGGAAAAACCTACATGTTCCACTTATTAGCATAATGACATATAGATAATGAGGCAGCATAATATCTTCTTCACAGGCATAAATTATAGATTTATTAATCTGTTGTGTCATAAAGCCTACATCACATCTTGTCCTTTTTTAAGTTTCTTGCTTCTTAATACCACATAGGAGAGAATCACAGAATCCTCAAATGGTTTGAATTGAAAGGGACCTTGAAGACCACCAAGTTCCCACTCCCCAGTTCCCACTCCCCTGCCATGGGCAGGGAGATCTTTCACTAGGCCAGGTTGCTCAAAGCCCCATCCAGCCTGGCCTTGAAGATGTTCAGGGGTGGGGCACCTGCTGCAGTGCCTCATCACTCTCACAGCAAAGAATTTTTTCTAATATCCAATCTAACACTAGCCTCTTTCAGTTTAAAGCCGTTCCCCCTTGTCCTGTTACTGTGTGCCCTTGTAAAAAGTCTTGCACCTTTCCTGTGGGATGCCCTCAATGTTTTAAAACTTCACTTGTATCACTCACATCTAGTAGATGTGCTTGAGATCAAGATTATTGTATGAACTCATACCAAGCTTTCATGAATATCAATGACAAAATAAATGGCTGTTTATTTGTGGTCAAACAGAACAGAGGTAAGACTATAACTTAACTATGATGTAATCATGTTGCTCAAAGAAAATCTTTATTTTTCTCACTGCAATTAGTTCTTGTGACAAAATCCTAGTATAAAATAGAAAAATAGAGGCCTGAAAATTTTAGAAAACTAAATGAGAGGTTATCAATATATTTTGAGTTCTAAACAGAAGTAAAAGAAAAAGCATTTCTCATTGTTTAGCTTCAAGTTCCACAAAGGGAACTTTTCTAGATAATGTTATTTTCTCTTTCATTCTCCTTCTTTATACTTTCCTATTTATCCTTCTTTGATCCATGTTACCATTTTCTCTCCCAACATGTTATTTAATCCCTTCTCTTCCTCATTTCTTTATCTTACTTATTAAAAAAAAATTCTTATTTCTCAATCAAAGAAACAGTATATCTGAGTTCAGGGCATTAAAATTGATTGATTTTCAAATATGAAAGAATTATATAAGTAAATTAAACCCCAAATTTTTTTTCACAGAAACATAACCAGGGCCTTTGTCAAGTTATCTTTGGAGAATGCAAACATACACACACACATACACACACACATACACACACAAATAAATGAACAAGCAAACAAAAGTAAAACCCAGAAAAATAAAACCAAAATTGATATCAAGGAACACAACACTGAAACTAATGCACACAGCACTAAAATTTGGAAATTGGGAAAAGGAAGAATGGACTAGGGTTCCTTTTCTAACTTCCACTTCTTTCGTCACCTGAAAGCTAAAAGAACAAGGCAATTGACTATTGTTCACACAATTCAGAATATTTATGAACACACTCTGGGGAGAGTTTCAGATATATTCCCCAGAGTCACCACAGAAAATGTTTTTTTTTCCCTGATTCTTTTCTTGGTTGGTCATGTTATCTGCGTGGGCAGTTGGCTACTCTGTACTCTCCATGTAGGACTGTACATTTGGGTGTCTGGCCGCAGTTTAGAAATTCTGAGAATTAGGCACCAAAATGTGAGACAGAGAATTGTGGGCACAGACTGGTGAAGTATCACAAATTTTGAAATAATGTTTCAAAATGCTTCAGACACCAGCTGAGGGACTTACCTGTGTAAGACATGGATGCTGAAACTTAGACCACTCTTTTTGTCAGCCAGCTGAAACCAAGTTGTTTGTGAATATTAAAGAAACAAGTGATGGAAAAGTTGGGTAAGCTAGAATTCAGACAACATTTACTGGCATGTTTAATTCTGGAAATCCACCACTGCTGTTTTAACTCTGTTTTTACTATAGGCAGTAGTATAAAATAAGATATTTATTTTTTAGAATTGCTGAACTATTGCCAAAATTACGTACGGTGGAGTTCAGCATTATATAATTATTTTTAGATTAAATTTAATAGGAAGGGTTTGCTTTCTAGCAGCAACTCCACTGCCTATCCTGTGTAATTTATAAGTTTAAAAAAGAAAAATGTTATCAAAAGAAAGTTCCCTGCATACAAATGTAATAGTCTGCTGTAAATCTGAAAATCATGGATTTTTCATAACATAAGTTACTGAGTCTAACTTAGCAACCAGGGAATTTGATTTCTAAGAACATCTATCAAAGGTGGGGTCACTAACTAAGTTAATATAGCCTTTGACAATTAATAGATAATGTCCTTGTCTCATTAAAAAAAAACTTCTGATTAAATTTAGTGAATACAAATGTCAGAAGATGTATTATATTAGAATTCATGAAGTTCAAGTCAGAGGGAAAGACTTACATATAGTTTTAAAATATGTACAAAACTAATTTTTTTTAATTAATTGTCTTTGTGTTAAGTTTGAACAATAAAATAGTAATAAAATATCAGTAAATACTGTCTCAAGTGCAAATAAATTTCAACACATTTATGTTTAAAGAAAACTTTTATGCTGTAGAATAATCTAAAAAAAACCCCAAAAAACTGTTGAGATTATTCTATTAGCTGTACCATTTGAATCTATAGAAACAGTATGTTTATACATAGCATACTTAACAAAAAATCTTCACAGATTTGGACAATTGTTTTTTTTTTCTTTTTTAAACTTTTAATTTGAATATTTCCTAATCTTGCATGAAGTTCATTACTTCTACCCTTAATGAAATGCATTTAGAGCATTCCCTATTCCTGCTGTGTCCTGTTTGTGTATACCATCTTGCTTTTCATAGTATTCTTATGGATAATGGGAGCTGGTGTTCTTTTGAAAAAAAATATTACAGAAGTACAGAAGTTCTCAGAGCCCAGATAGAGGGAAGGGTCAATCTAATGGTTCTTAGAAAGAAAGGCAAACTTTCTCATACCTGCAGCAGGTGCTTCAGTTCAGCAGTTTCTTAGAAAATATACAGCTGCCTTTTAGAAAATGCTCCTAATATGTTTGTCTTGGGCTTTGACTAGGTTAACAGGTGTTCTTCTCCTTTGTATCCATCTTTTTTTCTCTTTTTTTTATGTGCTTTGTGCTTGTAAGCTTTGATTGGGTTTGGGTTTATTAATCTATTCCCTACAGAGTATATACCTTAAGAAAACGTAATAAATTTTCCCTATTATGTCCTTAAAAGTAATGAGTTTCCTTCCTTTTCAAAGGGAAGCTTGAAAATAAGATCTTTTATTGGCAACAGAGTTTATTTCTGTCCCTTTTTCCAGAATCTTTGTAGAATGTGAATTTTTTGAAATGGTTCCAAAAATACATGAAAGAAGATAATACTTTTGTTCTTGGTTTCTCTTATCTACAGCAAAGAACGGAATAGTGAAGGAGAGATCTATAATCAAATTGCTGTCACTGAACACAAATCCAAATATTTCAAGGAGAAAGGTTCTGCAGAAAGATCTTTCATGTAGGTGACGGAATGTGAAGACAGTCATCAAGGGAACTAGACTTCTAAGGAAGCTAAGAAGTTCAGATTGCAAGGTAATACTCTAATGTGCAAAATCCCATGTGAAAATCATGCTCACAGGATTCTAATAAATTAACAAGTATTACTGATTACAGGACAGTATGTAGGTGCAGGATTTAAAATTCAGTATATGTGGTTTATATATTCAGTATGTGTGGTTTATACATTTTCTTTTTTCATCTCTGATTTACTATGCTTGAGAGATGGCTGAAAGAACTAGGGCTCTAATAAACCCCAAGTCCCCACCTTCCTGACATAATGAAGTTTACTTCCCATAAACACTGGACTACTGAGACAAGGAATATGCCACCTGTCCTTGTTCAGTGCAAGTACAAATTTTCCAACATTATTAGGCTTGTGGCATTGTGGAAAGCTGATCTGTAGGACTGATAGACTATATTTTGCTGTTAATGTATGTATATAAACTATTTCTTTTGTCTTTTATGGCAGTAGCTACATTCCATTCTAACTGGGCTTTGGCCCTGCTAATTTTCTCCCTATATAAATCTATTGCATCTCTCTTATTAATTTTCTCCATCTCTTTTCTTCTTTGCTTCTGTTTTGTGAGTTCTTTTACTCAGAGTTCAGATTGAAACACAGGAGACACAGAGTTTATCTTCGGACTTAGATGTTTATTATTTCTTATCTATATTACAGAGGCACAGAATGTGCCTCTTAGTTAACAAGTTGAAAATGGCCTCTGAGTGCTACCTTTCAAGGTCTTTTAAAGACCAATCTACCCAATTATGGAATGCCAACTAATTTATTTTTACTTATAATCCAGTAACTAAACATTCATGTTCCACACTGTGGGTTTCTTGAACCAATACCAAAACATGCTTCACAGATTTGTGAAGAAGGAGGAGGAAAGAAGAACTAACCTACACATAAAATCCTCCATTTTATTACATGCATATTATTATACCCCATAAACCTAAATTTTCTACATCTCTACATATTCCACCCCGTGATATAACTTTAATTGCACAGCAACAGCCTCAGTGCTATTACATAATCTGGGAAGACTTTTCCAAGGCCTCTGGTCAAATGCAGTGTGCTTTTGAAAATCATTGCCCGTCAGCACTGAAAGACAGAAATTCTCTGAACCCAGGGTTCCAACACCTTACCACCCTCCAGACTTGTCTGTCCCTTCTCCCAAAGGTCATAAACTCTCCCTTTTCTTCTGAGTTCCAACCAACCTGCTCTGTTCAACCAGGCTGGCCTTCTTTCCTGCCGATCCATCTTTCAGCACATAGAGATGGCTTGTTATTGCCTCTATAAGATTTCCTTCTGATGTGCAGATTTTGTGTACTCTTTTGCCGTTCAAGACTGTCTCCCAAAGGATCCTTTCAACCAGTCCCCTAAGCAGGCCAAAGTCTGCCCTTTGGAAATCCAAGGTAGCTGTTTTGCTGATCTCCCTCTTTAGGTCCCTGAGAACCGAAAATTCATAACATTTCATGATCAGCATGCCCAAGACTGCCTTTGAGCACCATATTACCCACTAGTCCTTCTCTGTAAACAGATCCAACACGGTATCTTCCCTAGTTGGCTCCCTCCAGCTATGTCATCTTTCCACAGGCAGAAAAGGCCTAACTCTTATGTGATCATTCTCTGGCACTTCCATGGTTTCTAGTACATCAATAACCATTGCATTTTTGCTGCTGCATGCCAGGTTCTATCACATCATAGAACATTATAGTTGCAGCTTAGCTGATATGACAACAAACAAATTTATGTTTTACTCTGTGATGTGCTATGACATTGTCTGATGAGAACCCAGAACACTTAAAATAATACTTACTAGGATTTATAACCTCTCTTACTGAGTGATATTTCATTTCAGGAGGTGATTCCACCTAATAAATCTTCTTGATCTTCTTGAAACACGTTTGTGAAATTAGAGACATGTTGAAAGTTAATTAATAGTAATTTTAGGGCAAACAAATTATGTTAGTCTTAACTACAAACATGATAAATAATTTTCTCTCACAAATGTATCCACATCAAATGCTTTATCTGTAAATTGCCATCTTCCTAAAACTTCTCTTTCTCTAATCTTAAAGATTTTTCTCCCCTCTCTACTAGTTCAGTCTAGGATCATAGGATCTCTGGGAAATCATTGAGAAAGTCCTCCTAAACAGATTTCTGGGTGTAGGAGGGAGAGGAAATTGATCAGGAACAGAAAGCATGTGTTTATTAAGGGTAAGTCATGTGTGGTCAGCTTGGTTTCCTTCTGTGATACTGTGGTGGGTTTGGCCCTAGCTGGATGCCATACCCAGCCACGGTTCTCTCACTCCCCATCAATGTGAGGAGAGGAAAAGAAGATGTAAAAGCTCATGGGCTGAGGTAAAGACAGGGAGATCACTAACCAGTTACTGTCATGGGGGAAAACAGACTTGATTAGGGGAAGATTACTGAATTTACTGACGATTAAAAACAGAGTAGGACAGTGAGAAAATAAAGACAGACCTAAAAATACCTTCTCCATATACCTACCTTCTCCTCAAGCCTAATGTCATTCATTCACTCTTCTACCTCCTCCTGCTCTCATCATTGCAGGGGGTTAGGGAATGAGGGTTGCAGTCTGTTTATAACACTTCATCTCTCCTGCTCCTTTCTTCTTAGGCTGTTTCTTTTCTACATCATAAGATCCCTCCCATGGGAGACAGTTTTTCATGAACTGCTCCGGTGTGAATCCGTCCTGCAGCACACAGTCCACCAGAAACAGACTATTTCCATGTGGGTCCTCCAGGGGCAATTTGTGCCAGAAAACCTGCTCCTGTGTGGTTTCCTCTGCACAGGATCCAGTTCCTGTTGGGAGTCTGGTTGTGCTTGCGTTATCCAAGGGCTGCTCCTTCCTTCAGGATGTCTGCACTTCCTGCAGCACGTGGTTCCCATGAGATGCAGGGTGTATTTGTGCTCCAATGTGGTTGTCTGTAGGGGTTGACAAGCCCCTGTCTTGGCAGGAAGGCCTTGTTTAGATAAAGACAGCTGCAACATCTCCAGATACGGGGTCTGACAAACTCCCTGCCCTGACAGGGAGGCCTGGAGATAAGGAGGTAGCACTATCTCCCTCCAGGCCCCTCTTGGGGAAACAAAGAGCCTTTTTAGTTAGAAAAGATAGATCCAAGATCCTCTAGGAAACTGTATGTAAAATACCCTAATACCCATTGGTTTCTTACCCTTTCACACCCACCTCTGTACCCCCATAAAAGAGACCCCTCTGCCCCGAGTCGGGGAGGAATTCGTCTCTGGTCACCCCTTCGTGGAAGATGGAAGAATAAAGCTGCTTCTGCGGAACCACCAGAGAGTCTCCTCCTCTCTCTATCCGGGCCTGGCCAAAAGGGGGTTTCTGCCTTGCAGAGCAGAGCTGAAATCACTGCACTAAGAGCTGACAGCCTGCTGAGCCAGGCATCCTCTGCAGGCAGCCCCGGCCGATGGCTGAGAGAAGCCACGACCCCCTGGGAGACGGTTCCTCACGGGATCACCTCTCCGGGCCGGCCACGGCTTCTTGGGTCTGAGCCTCTGACCCCATCCAGCCGGGCCGGGAGAAACCCCCCGACCAAAATAACAACTTTAGTTGTCCATGGGCTGCATGTAGATAGGGAACCTGCATCCCACGGTCTCCCTGATGGGCTGCAGGGGAAGGCGTGCTCCAGGCAGGCCAGTCTGTGCAGCAGCACATTAGAGGCATTAAATGAGATATTCAGACATAGTAAAAAGATTTTTTTTTTATCTTGAAGGCAGTAAAGCCTTGAAACAGGCTGTGAGGTCTTGTAGTCTCTGGCCTTAGAGGTTTTTAAGACTTTTTTTACCATACATTATCCCTTCATACAATAATTAAGGAAAGTGAAGAATTGTTTTACTTTGGGTTTTTTCTTCCTGTTTACATATCTAGATATCTCTTGAAAGACAGTAGGATTTTTTTCCCCCAGTAGACTACAGAAACAACCATCATTGACTGTGACTTAGGTGAGAGTATAGTTCAGATTATGGAGAATTCAATGTCATTTCAATATATAAAGGGTTGTTAAGAAAATCAGAAAAATACTTTTTATCAATGTCTGTGGTGAAAGAACAAGAAGCAATGTTTTTAAATGTAAAGATGGTTGATTTAGAGATAAGGCAGACTTTTTTTACAATGTGGGTTCTGAGACAATAGAATGGATTGCACAGAGAAGTTGTGGATATCCCAGCACTGGCAGTCTTTCAGCTCAGGCTTCTCTGATCTAGAGAAATATATCCCTGCCCTTGGCAGAGGGGTTGGACTAGATGATCCATCTTTGAAAATCACTTCCAGCCTAAACTATTTTATGATTCTACAAATGTTGCACCATCAGAACCCTTTAGAAAATAGGATCATGAAATTCATTGTTTTATGATGCAGATTCTGCATCATAACATGCAGAAAATCAAATGTTTGCTTGGAATGTATGACTAGAGTTCTCAGATACTACTTTGTTCATTTTCTGTGCAACTTTTAAAAATATAGCTGTCATTCAAGCAGGTCTATTACATAGAAGATACATATTTCTGAGAGTACAGAAGGGTTGACCACACTTTCATCTTAGTTTCATTATGCTTGCTGTTTATGATTACCTTACAAATATTTTACCCACTTTCTCTCTCCTCCTTAGTTCTTGCATCCTGCACAAATTTATTTATATATTTTCATTGTCATTCCACTAATGTTCTTTGACTGCTTTCCAGATAATTAACATAATAAATAAATTTGGAAAAAAAATGCCCTTGATATTGGTAGATATTTATGAGCAGTCAACCACTCAATGCAGATTCAGCAACCTTAAGCAAATTCTGTTTTTTTCAGATGTCTTCAAACACAAAGGAGTGTAGAATGCCATATATTGGAAGTGATGTTTGAACATTCTTTGTATTCCCTGTCTTCTATCAGAAGTTTTAAAGAGAAACATGTTGAGAATGATCTAACACTATTATTTGAAATTCTGGTGCCCCTGAAGTCACTACTAAGTCTTCCCCATGCACAGCTGTGAGATCAACAAAAAGATACTTTAACAAAACCACCTTTCTAATATTTGGGAGATGTAACATCTGTGTTTCTGTCTAACAGGCTGATGTCTTGGTGGAAAAGAGGATAATGGAATTATTTATCTGTGTAAAGCTTTGAGAAGTGCCACGTTACTATCTGTATGAAACTTAGAGTTATAACAAACCTTACCAATCCAACAGATAGACTTCTTTGAAGATCATTGCCAGTATTAGAGTTATTAGAATTCAAGTTGATAGATAAACCTTTCTCACTGAACACCTAAACACTGCCATTAAGTTGCCTCATACCGTACAACTGAAGCTAAAGAATAAATATCTTAATTTGTCTGATTAAGATTTGCATCAGCATCAAAACATTAGATGTCTGTAATGAGCTATGGCTTCATCCAATGAAGTAAATTGGACTCATTCCCTTGTCTTCATTGACATTGGATAAGACCCTCTGTGTACTTATGCTATTCTCCTAAAATAGAGATGTAGTATGTAAGGGCCTTGTCAGACAGAAAAATATCTTTGAGTAATCAGTACGTGAGTATTGAACTATTATGTTCCAAAATAATTTGGTTTGATTGCATCATTTCACAGAACAAGGTCTAATGCTTCAGAGAATGATGAAAGAAAGGATGTACTAAAGCAGAAGAAATAACTTGTGAGGAGTAATAAATAATCCTGCAACATATTTATACCTAAAAACTTAATAAAATCTTTATTTTTAATATGTTAAAAGTTATCTTTCAATATTTTTCTGTAGAAATAGATATGCCAATAATTTCTAATGTCTTGCCATAATTTAATTTCTTCTTTATCACTCAGCCCACAATCCATTCCAAAGATAATTAAGAAAAAGGGTTATGCTGAAATATGATAAATATATTAAATGGAAATTCTTATTTCAAGGTTTGGCTTCTTTATTGAGCAAAACTTCCAACATCCTTTGATTGAGGCAAAACATGTATAATTAGATTTAAAAATCTCAATGGATGACATGTACCATAGACATCTCATGTTCAAGAGCATTTTGTCAGTAGTAGGACTTGTATCAAAGTTCTCTGACTTTTTTTTCCCCTCATAGGCTCTTATTGTTCTGATGATAGTTTTTCCTTCCCATGATTTTTTTTTCTAATACCAATGCTATTTCAAATCTAATAGACTTGAAAATATACAGAACTTAATATTGTGAATCTTATTTTCAAGAAGTGAATGAACAAATATGTATGAAAATGAACCACTAGAGAATCTTACTAATGGTTTGTTTGGTATTTGGTTATCTGCCAGTCATCCTTGCAAGGAGTTATGAGAGTAAAGGTCACCTTTTATCCATGCATTTTTGTGTGCGTGTATACACATATATATCATATATGCACAGCTGTACATGCTTCTGAAAGTTGGTATTGAGAATTACTGGGAGTGATATTTTGCTGCAGTGTCCATGCTCTTTCAAATGGGACCAAGGAAATTTCTTTCCAAATTATCCAACTTCATTAATTCTTTCTTTTATTCTCTTTATAAGGAACTCAGAACAGCATTCTTATAGTTTATTTACTTTACCCATATTTAGAATATACTTTGGAAGATTATTTAATGTTACTTCAAGTAATTACCAGTATTCAAATATTATCTACAGTATATTTATACAGAATTGTAGAAATTACGACATCCTATAACAGACTACAACTATTACTATTACTACTACTACTACTGCTACTGCTACTGCTGCTACTACTACTACCTAGTACTAAAATTAGTTTGGAAAAGGCCCTTGAGATGATCAAGTCTAACCTATGACTGAACACCACCTTGTCAACTAAACCACGGCACTGAGTGCCACATCCAGTCTTCCCTAAAATGCCTCCAGGGATGGTAACTCCACCACCTCCCTGGGCAGCTCATTCCAATGCCCAATCGCCCTTTTTGTGAACAATTTCTTACTAATGTCCAACTTAAACCTCCCATGGCACAGCTTAAGACTGTGTCCACTTGTCCGGTCACCGGTTGTCTGGGAGAAAAGGCCGACTCCCATCTGGCTGCAACCTCTTTTCAGGCAGTTGTAGAGAGAGCATCCACTGTAAATTAACAGCCTGAAAAACAAATCTTGTCATGGTTCACCAGAATAATGCAATCACATAAACAGAATCTAAAGGTTGGAAGGAGTTTCAAGGAGTCACCTAATCCAATTCCCTACTCAAAGCAGGTCTAATCCAAGCAGGTTGCCAAACACCTCCAATGGAAGGGATCCTACTACCCCTGACAGCAGCCTGCTACAGGATTTTATCACTCTAATGGTTAAAAAGAGAGCAATAACAAAAAATTAGTAATATGTGACATTTCCCATGTTTCCAGGAAATAACAATTTTTATGTCATTTGTGTTGCTTTTATTCCACACATTTTTTGGGGAGGCTTTGCTGTTTTAATGTTAGAAAACCATGAATTTTTGTGACGTCTGTGGCTCCAGTGAACTGGAATATGTCCCATTCATATTAACAGAGATACATACAATATTGTCACTCAGACATCACTCAGACAACTAGTAACATATGACCTTTTAAAAGAATTTAAATATTCTGTGAATTTTTCTCAAAGTTAGAGGGCTTCCTCACTCCCTTTCCTGTCAGATTTTTAGATTATTTGCAGTATATAATGGGTTATATTTTTGTTTTTAATTGAATGTTATTTTAAACAAATTACTCAATTGCAAAGAAAACTCTTTAATAAAACCTCCAGTAATGGTTAAGCAAATTCTGCAATTTAGATTACAGAAAGGCTTTCTTCCAGTTTTTAAAAGTTATTATTCTTTTTGGGAAAGATTTTTCCTTCAGCAAGTCACTCCAGGTGCAGCCCTCAGAAGCTATTTGATCCATAGAAACACAGGATTCTACAATGCATCCTTCCACTTCTGTGGTAAAAGTTATTTCTCACCCAGTATTACTCTGCAGATCAACAGCAAAAATTTTTGAAGTATTCCCTCCTTGCCTCTCATCTTTCTTTGCCTATTCTAGGTACAGCATAACTCCATTAAACTCAAGGCACTCGACTCAACTCATAGCTTGCACAAAATGATAAATGAGATTTATATTTGCATTATTTCAACTTACTGAAACTTAAAATAAAATATTATCTGGAACACCCGTGTGCTGGGGACCTCAAACTCTATCTGCCATTAGAGTTATGGTTAGGATTCAAAGTTCCAAAAAGCCTACACTTTCAGGGAAACTGGGTTCAAATGCTGTGGTGGAAGCAATGCTTACACAGTCCTGTGCTACCCTTGGCATTGCCCTTCCACCTGCAGGGTCTCTGGTGGTGCAGTCTTTGTGGCTCTCTGAGCCCTAATCCCAACAGAAAGGGCAGCAGCAGAGTCCCCCAGCACCACGATGGGCCCACATGAGACAACCTTGGTGCAGTGCTGTGCTTCCCTTCAGGCCGTTCTGCTCCTTGAACCCTAACCATAACCATGGCACTAATGACAGCTTGGGGATGAGACTGAGAGCTGGCAGCTATTTGAGGACATTTTTCTTAAAGTGGAAGAGCTCCTCATTCTCAACAATATTAACATGCATGAGGAATGCAGGATACTGACTTGATGCAGTAAAGACTTCCTGGTCAAACTTCTGCAGTTGTATTGAGTGCAGCATCAGCAACCTGAGTGCTCAAGGCCAGGCTGGACTGGATTTGGAGCAATCTGGCCTAGAGGAAGGCATCCCTGCCCATGGCAGAGGGCTTGGAATTACATGGTCTAGACTTCAAAGGTCCCTTACAAACATTCTACAGTTCTGTGATTCTACGATCCAATCACATTTATTCTCTTTACTATTAGCTTTTAAGATTTTTCCTGTATCAATATTCTCTTCTTTATACACAACATGCCTTTTCTAGGGGAATATTTACAGAATTGGACCCTACACAGACCTAAATATTTGCAAGATAATAAAACAATTGTATATCAGTGAATAGAATAAAAATGCTTTATTGTGAAACATAGATTTCATTGTTACTTCATACCTATTTTAAATCTATTCCTCGGTTCAAGTATAAATTGTTGAGGTCATTCGATTTTTTTTTTTTTTTTGGAAAAGTAAAGTAGATTCATAGATTTTTTTGGCAGAGCCCATTGTAAATTATTCTATATTTGCCACATCTAGCAAATTCTGCATGTACTACAGAATAGATATGTGTAGCTTAAAATTTTAGCAGAAGGATAGCTTTTATCTCTTATTGCTTCATTTTTCAGGCTTCATTGAAAATTTGAATTCCATAAGATGAGATCTCTGTTTTCTGAAGTCCTAGTTTAGCAGATTTCACTGTTTTATATTTAAATTCTTATTATTGAATATTTCAAAGCACAGAATAGCAATTACTTTTGTTATAACCTGCACTTTTGCTTTGTCTTTAAAATTTTTGTCCCAATTCTGACAAAAGACATAATTTATACCAAACTTTTAACAATATGGTGTCCTAGCAGGAAAATTGTTTTTTCGATTTTATTCTTTTCCCATCTGCTTGTAATTTTAAACACTATTGTTTCTGTCACATTATGGTTTGTACTTAAACCTCATTGAGTTTCTAAAAAAGTTTTCACATATTTGCATATCTGAGATGGCTTTTAAAGCATGATCATTAAATTAAAATGTATGACTGATAAGACTGGGTAAAAATTAATAATTTTAAGTTGCTTTTTTTATACTGTGGCATTAGGCATCTGAAATATATTAGTAATTTCAGGAATTATTGTGTCAATGACTTTCCCTGTAATCAAAATATGAAAAGAATACCAAGAATAGTAATATTGCTGTTAGAGAGAGGAGGGAATTTGGCAATCTTTTCATGCTCTCTTGTCCTGCCTACCAGACCGCATCTCTCTTATCAGCAGGACATGCATTCACAGAGATTTACTTTCACTAGAAGTATTTTTAGTGACAAAACTGCAAATTCACAGGTAAAGAAATATGGATAGCAAAGTCATGAAGGGAGAGTTTCTGAGTGTAAGATAAATAATATCTTCTAGAGCATTGTCCATCTCCACTAGATAGTGGATGCTGGAAGATTTAACACAATCCTTATCATCTGAACATTCGAAAGAGATTTTAAATTACTTGTTCATTGGTAGCCTTCTCCTAAAAGAAACCACCTAACTGCATTACAAAAATACATTATTTTTTATCAAAAGTTTAATTGTGTGTGGTGTTCAGGACCAACAGGGATGCTCCACCAAGTGGGTAGGGTTTAAAAGCATTTCAGACTATTATCAGAAAAAAATGGGATTAAAGTGGGATAAGGTTTCTTTTAAGAACTGGAATTAGAATATAGGCATTCTTTATAACTGCCTCATTATTATTAGTGTGAACTAAGTCTGGAGTTGGAGTTCATATTTTTCAAACATCTTCAAAATTTTCAGGAAACCAGATGTGTCATTTTCTGGAGACTGGATAGCCTTTTGGCTTCTTATCTGCAAGATTTTTTAAGGGATACATAATGGAAATTATTATTAAATACATCAATTAAAGACTTTGGAAAAACCCTTAGGTATTTAATATCAGCTATTTAAAAGCAGAGATCATTTTGAATTTTATTCTTCTGTATCTAAGTTTCCCACACATAAACTCTCACTTGTGCAAATACACTGCAGTAACCACCAAGAGCCAAAGGCTTACAAGAAAAATAAAATATCTATTTTTATGGAATGGTTTGAATACCAGAACATTGTCCTGAACAGCGATGGTAAAATAAATTCTTTTAATAATCTCTATAAATTTGGTGCTTTAAATTCTGTGCAACAAGTTAAAAATTAAATATTGTATCTAGAAACATTTCATAGTGCAGTTGCAGAAGTTCCAACACAGGTTACGCAAGTCCAGGTCACAAAGGGATTTGGGAGCTGAGTAGCAGTAGTTTAACCAATATCATACATCCAATGTATGTAAAAGTTCTATATTTAATGAAAATCTAGAAGTCTAGATGGCAGATCCCTCCTCTATAAGAGAAACCAAGGGAAAGCAGACAGACAAACTGCCACAGTGGGGTTTCCCCCAGTTTAGAATGCTCTCCTGATAAGTGCTGCTGTTGCCCCTTAGTAAAACCTCCCTTTCTTTTTGATACAGAAAGGAGTATTAGTTTTAGATTTGCAATTCACTACGTTTTTCTATTGCAGACCATCAATCATAGTAATTTCTCTTCGCTACAATTTTGCTTTGAGCAACTTAAAATTTTAGGAAACATTCTATGTGTATGTGGGTTTTTCATACTCCACTCTTCCCATACAAGTTGACTGAAAGCACAGGACTGAGCAAGAGTAAACCCACACATTACACCAACACCTCCTTATGATTGAGTAATAGCAACACACTCTTGGGACAGAATAATAGCAGCGTGATCCTGGTCTGGTTTCAGAAATAGGTGATGTGATGAAATGTTGGATTTCCTCATGAAACCTAAAGAGGAAGTGAGATACAAACACCACACAAAAACATCAAATCCAAGAAACACCAGTGTCTTAGAAATTGCTTGCCTCTCACCTGAATAGATGTATTTCCCAGTACTGCCCTCAAATATAAAATTAGTAATATTTAAGACTTCCTGTTCTCATCACATGCCATTGCTTCTCTGTGGATCCTGCCTAACACCCAAAAAGTGCCAAGTCAGTGGTTTGGTTATTTCCATTATTAGCTAAAGTTTTCAGAAAGCTCTTGCTTTGAAGGCAGTATGACAATGTCTTGCCCTCATAGTGTTTGTCTGACTCGAGGTGAGCTCACAGAGACATCAACAGGGTGCAAAGAAGTCACAACACCAAATTAGTGTTATCACTCCTTATGTAGCAGTCAGAAAACACAGAAAATGGGAGGATAAAATAAGATCAATCTGTCGGCTTTTATATTTCTTATTCATTGTCTTCCTTAATAAGACAAATCAGACATTTAATGGTCTGAATTAATGGTCTTTAAGCTCATTAGGAAATCTTTACTTTATTTGGTATTAGGGTCATGTAAAAATGAGAAATAAGAGGATTTTTATTATTTTTCATTCTGTAAACCAAATCAGTTACAAAATAGTCATTTCAGAGGTTGTGTAACAGTAATTAATAAATATCTTTGGTGCTTCAACATCTATTTAAGCAATTGAGCTGAATTCTGCTAGGTAAGGTTTTTCTGTGTAAAAATTTGCAAAGAAGCAAGAATTTGCAAAGAAGCTGTCTAAGTAAAAGGGTTTTAGTGACACAGGCTTGCATTCTGGATTTTAAACATATCCGCAGTATTTAGCATTTCTGCTGCAGTTTTATTATGCCATATAAATATTGAAGACAGTTCTTTCTAGACAAGTTTTAAATATTAATCACTTTATTAATTTCTTTTTCTCAGCTTCAGAGTACTTCTTAGAATTAGTGACTTAGTGTTTATTTTGATCTTTCAGTGTTTTAAAAAGACTTATACACTAGATGTATCAGTCAGCCTATTTTCATCAGGATTGTAGATAAATTAATATTGGGTGGTCGTGCCTCTGATATTGAGACAAGGAAGAATCTTTTTTTCTTCTTCATGCTGAATGTTGGGTTATGGAGTAATGTGTATGCCTGCAGACTTGAACAATCTCTTGAAATGGAAAATTTTGTGGCAGCATAAAATATGTATAATTAAATATTACTTTTATTATAAAACTATGTTTTTTTTTTCCTGCAGTAATTTTGAGTTACAAAGCACCATTTTTTCTGTCCCCAAGCATTTTACAATCAACAAAGTTAAAGTAAAAATCTAGTACTTCATCTTCCTGAAATATCAAACCCCATTTATTTCCCTCTAAGAGCAGTATTTACAACCAAAGGTTAAATAAAAATGTTATTCCTCTGCCTTCAAGCTAGTTTATATCTCATTTGGGATATTCTTTCCATTGATATGTAAACATTTTCATGTATATGACAATGTGTGACAATCCCCTGCACGTGTATAGCTCTAAACATGCAGTCTCCTCCCCCAGAATTACGTAGCTGGGAAATATTATTCAGGCTAAATGTAGGTAGTTTCCTCTAAGAAATAAAATTTTATCAGGTGCTAAGACATGCCTAACGTACCAGAATTCTTCTGATCTTTGGGATTTCAAAGTATCTGGGAATCACCATGAAAAAGGGAAATTCAGGGTCTGAAGAAAGGACAGCTTGAAGATGGGCTATCAGAGTGGAGCATGGTTAACCATCCCTGTACACCCTTCACAGACTGCTCACCTATAGACATATAACAGGCCAAACAGTCAATTTGGTCAGCCATTCAGCTGAAAACCTATTACAATCTACTGTGCACTTCTGTAAATCTCATTCTGCAGAGATCTACAGCAATTGGTTCTGATTTCCATAAGGCTACAAACTTTCACTAGTTAAATTTATTTTAAACCTGGGATTAAAGTAAACCTGTAAATATAATATTCAGTTTATCATAGTGTAAGAGACGGTCCAAAGATCCCTCATCTGCCTCACGATCATCCACAAGGACAGAGACTGTGACCCTAAAAACCCCAAAAGGACTTTGCACAGAAGTCCTGGCCTGGCTAGGGTGTGATGTGTGCCAAGTGCTGCCTGCAGGTGTGCCTGCTGGGACACACCCCTGAGAACATTAAACAGGTCACGGTGGGCTACGCCGTTCTTGCTGCTACGGTGGGAAGGACTGCCCTGAAGAGAGAAAGAAAGACTTGTTCTGTATGCTTGTCCTGCAGCTGTTCCCCAAAGTAATGGGCCTCATAACAATGAGGTTTCCCTCAAATAGATTTCCCCACCACTTGGCCAGTTGCCCCTTGCTCCTGAAAAGGACTACAAAGGGAATTTGTAAGTTAACCAAGATGAGATCTCCCCACCGAAAGAAGACGAGTCTATTGGCAGGACCATTAGGACTTCATCTTATCTGATGGTAGCTATTCCACACACCCTCCTTTTCTTCTCTCTCTCTCTCTCTCTCTCTCCCCCTCTCTCCTCTATCACATTACTGTGTTGTTGGCACTTAATAAAAGTGCATTGTTGATTGTTGTTTTGAGCAAAACTTGGGTCCCTTGCTGTGTGTCTTTTGTACTCTGAGATCAGTTAACGAACCATCATGATCCCTGCTTGTATTAGCAGGTCGTGACACATGGTTTTCAATATTTTTGGTAGGTTTTGACTGGCTATGTTTTGGTGTACATTTGGAATTTTTGCAGGTTTGAAGATTTGCAGAATATTTGCTAATCTTTTCGTTAGTCATATGAGTTCTAGTCGAGCAAAGGGATAGAAAAATTAAAACCCCTTAAAATAAGTTAAATTTTTGTCTCTGAGTTATTCAGAACACTATGACCATGTGTATGAGTACAGAAGAGGGCTTCTCTGGGGAAAATTACAGTCCATGATGGGAAAGTATTTTTAGTTTCACGCAGAATTCATTATGCTAGTCCAGCTAGATTCAATGTCTACTTCTGTGTGCTAAATTAATATTCAGACAATTCCTAAAGTGACGTAGGACTGAAGACTAACATATTAAGGAATACAAATATTTAATCGGCAAAAATGTTTGTAGAATGCTAAATCTAATACTTCATATTTATGGATGTCCTGGGTATATTTGACCAATCCCCTAGCCTAAAGTCTATCTGCTAAGAAAAAAAGAATCTATTCACAGAATAAGAAAATTAGGAAACATGATGGTGACAATTTTAAAGTCCTGCTAAGGATATATCTCTTCGTTAGATGCCACACTTCATATAAGTATGGCATGTCGTCTTCTCCTTAACATTTTTTCCTGGCCTCTAAAGCTGCCTTTTCTAAAGAAAACTGTGATATTACACAAGTTGAAAGTTCATCCTCAGGTTATTCTTCTGAAGTCTATTCTGCAAATTTTCTTAAAAAATGCTTAGAATAAGGGCATATGAAGTGTCAATCCTTTTGAAGGCATAATCTTAATTAATTAACTAGAGCATGAGAACTCTCCTTTTATATACACAGTGTACAAGTCAAGTTGCAACATCTAACAAAGTTGTTCATCTGTGCTACTTCAGAAAGTTTTATGATGAAGATTATCATAGGCTGCAGAGCTGGAACACCAATTAAAATAGTACATTTGCTTTCATTCCTTTACACATCTGAAAATTAAATTTGGTCTAAGTTATGTTTACTGTAATTGATAGCAATTGATATATCATAGCCAGTGGTGGATAGTGAGCTGACTAATAATTAGTCAAAAGAAATAAAAAATATAAAGACAAAGGGACTTCTTGTTGCTTGGATTTTTTTGGCATTTGTGGGTTTGGGGGGTGTGTTTTTGGGTTTGGTTCAGTTTTTTGTTTGTGCACTCCATTTCAGAGTGTAACTCACTTTGGACAACTGCCAACATTGCAAACTTGAGAGGAGGAAGAGGTTTAGTTTATTTTATTTGTCCTTAAAAGAAAAAAAAAAAAAAAACAAACAAAAACTACAGATGCCTCACTGCAAACCTTTGACATATTATTAGCAAAATAAAGTTTGTTCCCCAGAAAGCAAATGCCTCTTGCAACACTGGTGTCAAAGATGAAGGTAATGACTTCTTTAGAGCAAATTAGGTCAATAGTATGGCTAGTGAATTTTCCCCAAAAGACTGGAGTGATGATGTGATTAAAACTTTTCATGTATTTATACTAAAGACAAAGTAATTATTTTACATTAATAACAAAATAAGAAACACATTTCTTTAATGTGATATTTTTGATTTACCTCTAAGAGTATGTCCATTAGAGCCTTTTAAGGTACACTTTAAAGTTTGGGGTTTTTTCAAGTTTCATTTGATCTTTTTTTTTTAAACTGTCTTAGCATTTCTATTTTGATGGCTCTGCATATTTTTCTTTCTCAGATGCATAGCAAAGACAGAGAAAGAAAGATGAGTGATGATAAGGAACATCAGCTCTTTTACTGTTGACATTGGTTTAGTTTATAGCCCTGCAGTCATCAGTTATGTTCTATAACTGTCATGTAAAGTAATATCACACAAACATATGAATAACTTGGTTTGCGAGTAGTGCTGTTAAAATAATGAGAGATGTCTTGTTTCAGATATCTATTGGACTTTGGCAAAGCTTCACCTGTACATTTGTAATACTATTTTGAAGAATATGCTACTAAAGGTAAAAGTCATCCATTGCAATTTTGACCTTTATCAGAGAAGTTATGGAAGAAAATTTTTCTCTAGTTATGATACTGACTTCTATATGATTTTATATTGTACTGCTTTTGAACACTTTGGTATCGATAGCCTCATTTCCTAGGAGTGCCAGGGAAGTAATAAATTAGTCATAGAAATAACACAACTCACCTTTCTAAAAATTCAGAATATGTTTTCATTTTGTTATGAGTATTGTCTTGTTTTGGTCCAGTGGAAAAGAAATATAGGATTGATTCTGTTTCATCTGTTGCTAGAGTTCTCACAGGATACAGAGTGACTACATGCCAGAGAGTTCACAATTCTTCATGTTTTATTTTATTTTTGCTCTTGACTGTACCCTGACAGCTAGACAACTGTTATAAGAATTTTTAATACTGACATGTATTATTTTTAAGTGGAATTTCAGTGCATCTAACAGTCATTTCTGAGAATAAAAAATAATTTGGAAAAAAATAGGATAGAAAATGTTGTATTATTTACTCCATTGTGCCCATTTTGAATTTTTTTTCTGTATATCTCCAATAGGCTTTGCTTTCTTTGTTTGTCATCTCATATAAGAAATATCAACAATTTTGCTGCACATGTAAAATCTTCCTCATTGGGTATATCTGAGAGCAAACAAAATATATTTCTATCAGAATAAAACAGGTCTATAAATATCACCGAAATTAAAAGGAGTTCTATAAATTATTGCACTTAATGTTTATCCAAATATCCTAAACCAGACTCAGAATGCAAACTAATTTCAGCAGACCAGTATATTAAATTTGAAAATCTATTTTGTACATAAGTAACATCAAATTCTGAGTGACTAAACAAAAGGAAAAAGATCTCAAGATTACAAGGTCAAATTCAGCTCTTCACTAAAACACAATTCACAGACCTACTCACATGGTGAAAAAGAAGATGGCACTCATTGCTGCTTGATTTGTGATTGTGTGGTATTTTTCTTACTCAGATGTTGAGAGAATACTTCAATTTATTTCAAAAAATTTTGGATCGGGCCCTAAAACACATAAATGGGGTTGTTTAGCCTGGAGAAAAGGAGACACAGAGGTGACCTTATCACTGTCTACAACTGCCTGAAGCCAGGTGGGGGTTGGTCTCTTTCTCCAGGAAGCAACTGTCAGAACGAGAGGACACAGTCTCAGGCTGCATCAAGGGAAATATAGGTTGGATATTAGGAAAAAGTTTTTCACATAAAGAGGGGTGAAGTACTGGAATTGTCTGCCCAGGCAGGTGATGGAATTACCATCCTTGGATGTGTTTACAAAGATTGGATGTGGCACTTGGTGCCATGGTTCAGTTGAGGCACGAGGGCATGGGTTGGACTCGATGATCTTTGAGGTCTCTTCCAACCTGGTGATGCTGTGATTCTGTAATTCTGTAAATTCGCTGTCAGATACACTGCTCCATAACTACTGCTTCTCATCTCCTTTTTCATTAGAATGGCTTCAGAGCTTGTAATTACAGCAGCTAATACAGTAAAATATGCCTAAGATCTAACAAATGTAATGCAGTCTTTTTTTCAAGAGTTTTTTGTACTAATTGGTTGCACCCTTCCTGTCATTTGCTAAGACTAATTACAGGGGTGGTAGAGGAAGAAGAGTAAAGGTTAGTGAAGTCTCAGATCCTATGTTTTTGTTGTTTCTCAGGAGAATGTAGCTTCTGAAGAAGCCAGATCCTCTTTTAATGACTACTGGATTATTACTGAGTTAATTAATTTTGGAAGAGAAACAGAAGTCTCTGAACAAGTATCAGAAAGAAGCAAACATATAATTTCTTACAATAGATCTTTCAAGTCTCTATTTCACAACTTGTAGATCTTTGTAAATTACATTTATTTCCAGTAAATTAATTTAGACTGGTACATAATTTACAATTTTCATGTCTCATTATTTAAGCCATGGCAGCCATCATTTTGACACAAATTGTCCATGGGTAAGGAATCAGGGGTTTCTGGGAGAATCAGGGCAGTTCCATCTGTTTTTAGGCTCATATTTAGCCATTTATCAGTGCCTCTAACAAGGAAACAAAAAGTAAAAGCACCAGAACACTGTTACTAGACACAGCTGCTTCTTCCACTCAAGCAAGCTCCTGAAAGAGCTAACTTAATCATTCTGGACTGCAATGGAGACCCATCAGGATTAGGCAAATGAGTAAAATAAGACACATTTAAACAATACTGAGCAAAGAAGTCTTTTCAAGTATATGTGTTTTGCTATAAAATGATGCAGCAGCTGAAACAAAGCTGTCTGGTTTCTAAACATCCCACAGTCCCATACATTCCTTTGTACTTTGGAGGGCCAGATTCACAGAGTACTCATGGAATAAAGTACTTAAAAATCAGTAAATATGTTTCAAAGGGGTTATTTATGATGATAATTTGATAGACTGTAGCATTTTGACAATGATGGGCAACCTTGATGTTTACGTGACACCCATTTCCAGAAAAGGCACCACAGAATTCCACACCAGAAATATATTTATTCACTGGCTTTGAGTTATTTCATTTATCTCATTCATGTGCATATATACCTGAACAGGTGGATTACTTTTTAAACATGCAGCTAAGCAAGGAAGGAAGAACTCCACCCCCTCATCCATGAAAATCAACAGGAAATGCCATGCAATACTCCTATCTCCATCAAACAATAACTTATCTCCATATGAGCAAAATGAGGTGAAAGTGTAGGTTTCCAATTTTTGATAGAAAATAGGCCTGCTTTTAGCACAAAATCACAAATTTAGTCTTAGAACTCCATATGCCTATAAACGCTGTATTTTGCTGTGTACAATATATCGTTATTTTGGAAGAGATCTGCAGCTCTGCTGAGGGAAGATTTGAGCAGCAGCACATACGTACATCATGTGAAAAGTAGTTCTTGTTTCAATTTTGAAAACTGAAATGAGTATAATTCCTCATTAGCTCATTAGCAATTTATAACTGTTCACCTGGACCACACTACTATCAAAATACTGGCTTGCTCATCCCTACAGTAATTCCATTGAGTCCAAGTGATAAATTTTCTGCACTGGACATGGGGAAGGTGGCTGTGTTTTTATAAGATTCTGACCTACTTTTCCACTGTGTCCCAAGGGTTTATTTAGTATTGAAAAGGACAAGAATGAAGCAAGTAGTCAGAAATTATGCTGATGGATATTTCTTCCATATCAAAACTCTGTAGGCCATCCCTTTGTTAATCATGTTTATTGTCTTCAGGTATAACTGTAATAGCTGTCCATTGGTCTGTCCAGGCTGCAATGATTGAACTGAGGCTTTCCGCCTATAGGTAGAGAAAATTTTGCAAACATTT
This sequence comes from Lanius collurio, assembly GCA_020086605.1. Lineage (NCBI taxonomy): Eukaryota > Metazoa > Chordata > Aves > Passeriformes > Laniidae > Lanius > Lanius collurio. The sequence continues at coordinate 17,266,706 of JACBWW010000001.1, read as the reverse complement.
ATCCTGCATCTGGTCAATATTTCTGCAATCCTTAATTGGACTTGATGTAATCAGCCTGAGACTACAGGCACAAGCAAACAGCAGAAAAATGCCATTAATTCATGGCAAGTCAAATTACTCTTTCACAGTGTCAAGGTCAGTGAATAGGTAAAAAAGTTTTTACTTCCTTGTGATCTCATAGGGGTGCATTTTGCAGTTACTTGAAATGCTAACCCAGATTTCTGAAGAGAAGAATCCTTTTTAATAAGCATGCATGGACAACCTGCATGATAACATATCAGTCTGACAAGATGCTTTCCTCAAGGACCTTTAAAACACTGTGTACTGAAGGGGGCTTTGAAAATTAGTAATTATCTGTCAAAATGTAGCCAGCAAACAGCAAATCATCAAAATATTTGGGTCTCAGCTTAGTCTCATTTTTGTCTGGAGGCTGGAACAGACCCACCCAGCCCAACACTTCACACTTAGATCTGTAGAGCTAACGGGTCCCCTGTAGCTGCTCTGAACACTTGAGTCTTTCTGCAATCAGATTTTTTAATTACAGCTGATAATTAATCCATCATCTTGTAAAAGCAGGGGTACTAGACAGGTTAATAGACTTTTAGGAACTACATGTGAAAAAAACTTCCTAGTCTGGCTAACAAAATAACATACATATTTCTTTGATCATAGAATCATCAAGGTTGGAAGAAACCTTTAAGATCACCCAGTCTAATCATCAGCATCACCACTGTAGCCCCAAAACCACTACACCATCCCCCAGTGCCAGATCTAGACACCTCCTAAATACCTCCAGGGATGGTGAATCCACCACCACCCTGGGCAACTTATTCCAATGCCTGAACACTCTAACAGTGGAATTTTTTTCTAATATCTAGTTTGAATCTCCCCTGTCTCAGTTTCAGGCCATTTTCTCTGGTCCTTTTACTTCAGGCATAGTAGAAGAGACCAACCCCCACCTCACCACAATCTCTCAAAAAACCAGCTCCCTCATCTTCCCCATAGGACATTTTCTAGTCCTTTCATGAGCCTTGTTGCCCTAAACTGGATACACTGCAGTATCTCCATGCCCTTTTTAAAGTGTGGGGCCCAGAACAGAATGCAATCCTCAAGGCCTCACCAGTGCCAAGTACAGGAGGCAATCACTGCCCTGGTCATTCTGACCACACTGTTGCTCATACAGGCCAGGATGCCATCGGCCTTCTTGGCCACCTGGGCATACACTGGCTCATGATCAGCTGCTGTCTGCCCAGCACCCAGGTCTTTTTCCTCTGGTCATCTTTCCAGCCACTCTGCCCCAAGGCTGTAGCACTGCAGGAGGTTGCCGGCAAAATGTACAGCCCAGAACTTGTCTTTATTGAACCTCATACCATTGGTCTCAACCCTTCAATCCGGTCTGTCCAGGTCCCTCTGCAGAACCTTCCTACTCCTCAGCAGATCAAACCTCCTACCCAACTTGGTGTCATCCACAAACTTGCTAATGATAGACCTAATCCCCTCATTCAGATCATCAATAAAGATATTCACCAGGACTGGGCCCAACACTGATCCCTGGGAGATACCACTAGTCACTGGCTGCCAGCTAGATGCAGCTCCATTCACCACCACTCCCTGGGCTTGGCCATCCATCCAGCAAAGCATGCACCTGTCCAAGCCATGGGCTGTTAGTTTTTCCAGGAGAAGGCCATGGGAGACATTGTCAAAGGCTGAAGTCCAGGTAGACAACACCCACAGCCTTCCCCTCATCCACCAGGGGGGTCATAAAAGGAGATCAGGTTGGTCAGGCAAGACCTGCCTTTCCTAAACCTGTGATAGCTGGGTCTGATCCCTTGGTTGTCCAGTTTGTGCTGTGTGATTGCACTCAAGATGATCCGCTCCACAACCCTGTCAGGTGCCAAGGTCAGGCTGACAGGCCTGTAGTTGCCTAGATCTTCCTTCTGGCCCTTCTTGTGGATGAGCCAACCTCCAGCTGGCCTCCTTATCCATGACTTCCCTGGTTAGCCAGGAGTGGTGATAAATGATGGCGAGAAGCTTAGCAAACTCCTCCAAAAGTTCATTCATCACTCTAGAATGGTTCCCATCTAGTCCCATAGACTTGGGAGCATCTAAGTTCCTCATCAAGTCACTAACTGCTTCCTCCATTAGAGAGAGTCCATTCTGCTCCCTGTTCCTGTCCACCAGCTCAGGAAACCAGTTGTCCTGAGGATCACTGGTCTAACTGTTGGAGACTGAGGCAAAGAATGTGTAAAGTGCCTCAACCTTTTCCTCTTCTTTGGTGACTATATTCCCCCTCATGTCCAGTAATGACTGGAGGTTTTCCTTGCTCCTATTTTTGCTATTAATGTATTTATAAAAGCACTTTTTATTATTCTTTACAGAAGTGGCCAGATTAAGTTCCAGATTAGATTTTGCCTCTCTAATTTTCTTTCAGTATGATATAATAGCATCCTTAAACACTTCCTGAGTTGTCTCTCCCTTTTTCCAAAGGTGATACACCCTCTTTTTTTCCCTGAGTTCCCGCAAAAGATCCCTGCTCGCCAGGCTGTTCATTTTCCCTGCCAACTCATCTTTTGGCACAGAGGGATGGCCTATTCCTGCACCTTCAAGAGTACTTCCTTAAAGTATGGACAGCCTTCCCGGACCTCTTTGTTTTTAAAGTCTACTTTCCAAGGGACTTTCTGAATCTGTGTCCCAGACAGACCAAAGCCTGCCCTCTAGAAATCCAGGGTAGAGGTTTTATTAATGCTCCTCTTATCTTCACCAAATACTGCAAATTCTATCATATTGTGGTCACTGTGCCCAAGAAGACCTCTGACCACATTTCCTAACAGCCCTTCTCTGTTTATAAACAGCAAATCTAGGGGAGCCTCACCCCTGAAAGGCTCACTTATATGTTTATATCTTTGAATATTGTCAATTCCAAGCTATCCGGTCTTTTGTTGTTTTTATTTTAACAATAGGGGTTTTTTTCCACATAATTTCATATATTCAAGCACAATGGTATGCTCATCAGACTGAAGAAAACTTAACTTTTTTAATGCCAACTATTCACATGGTTGGCACACAACGTTTGCTTTCTTAATTAAAGTATCCTTATCTCTGCCCTAGAGTATTCTTGCCTTCCTTCCATTTTTTTCAGGTTCCACAGGAGAGGGGAGTCAGTGAGAAACTGGGTGACTGCTGTCTGGGATCAACCCACTACACCTATATAATCCCAAATTTGGGAAAAAAGATAAGCAAAAACTTGGGCATTGCTGTGCATGACATGACATATTTCTAATTTTTTTTAAATTATTATTAAAGGACTGCAACTACTGAGTACAATCAGATGGAAAATTGTTAGTGTTCATTTGCGAAAGAATCAGAAAACACTGGCACTGTTTCCAAATCTGCATCTTAGTACACAGCTTTAGAAAAAGTAAAATAAAATAACAACATTTTCCTGTAGAAAAAAAATCTAGTCACATTAATACACTAAGAACATATTCATTTCACAAAAAATCATCCTCAGAGAGTGAAGGTAGCTGAAGTGTTTTAAAAAAGTCAGCTGCCCAAATGACTTAATCCTACCTGAGATGAGTGTTTAAGTTTATACATTGATGTAGTCCCTTTGAATCCAATATTTTCTAGATTTGAGCATATACTGTGTTATTCATGAAATACATATTAACTATTGCCCTCACTTGCTACTCACTCCATTATTAGTTTTCCTAAAAATGACAAGTGCACTTTCTAATTACACACCTATTTCTAAAAATACACTGTATTTTACGGAGTAGAATTCAGTTAATAGTGAGCAAAATCAATAGAGTATGAAAATCAAGGTATGTTTAGCTACAGAAGTTCAACAAGAAATTGCTCGGTTTTCTCTGTTCTTACAAACCATAAGCTTTCCCCTGTTAATTCTGGGGAATAAAAAAAAAACAATTTATACTGTTTATTGCCATATTTTCTGGAATCTTACTGATATTCCAGAGTTAATATTTTCTTTTCCAAAGAAAATACACTTCAGGCATATATCATAAAATAAAAAGAGTATGTCACTAAGAAAGAACACTATTATATATTTAAAAGAAGTAAGTCCCTAAAGAAAGGCTACTCTGTTCATAAGGAATAATTCAGACTTTGTCATGTGAGGTTTGCTTAGTATTGCAGGCTGAAAGTCTTCACTATGTTCTTCATCACAAGCCAGTGCATGATCAATAACCTGTTACTGAAATGTACAGCATTGCTGCAACCTATTCCAACTTGCCTCTTACAGCATTCTTTTGCCAACCTAAGGCTCTTTTCATCACATTGTCGCTGTAATTATAGTGTTATTTTTATAATATCATCAAATGACATTTTCAAGTTCATACACACCATATAGACTCTTAAAAGTGGACTGTATAATCAATTTATTTGTCTCATTTCTTATTTAAAAAGTTTCATAGCCTCAGTCTCATGCATTCATATTTTAGATACTTGGAGAAGCTGGGAAAGCATAGAATGATTAGCTTGCCTGTAAATATTGAGTCAAAAGGTGTTAAAATAGATTAAAATATTAGGGTTTGGTTCTACCAGTGCATGTAGAATGTTTTAGAAATGTAATGAAATATTATGGTACTTGTTCAAGACCTATTGAATAAATTTTTCAGAGCAGAAAATGTTTCAAAGATTCAAGAAAAATAAATTCTTCTATGTTACACAGTTGATTTTTAACATGAAGCACAATGACAAGATTCTTCCTGCTCCTGAAATCCAATCAAATTTGTCAATAGCCAGTAACCAAATTGAATACAACTGCCTTTTCATCCTCTTTATACTGGAAAGCTCAGTTTCAGACTTCAGTGTACTTAAACAGAAAATAAGATTTTTTGACAATGTTCTAGTCTTATGTAAAAAAATGTGAATTTCCTCTTGAGAACAAGAAAGTGATGGGTTCATTTGTATAAAGTCTTCTCCTACCTAAAATAAATTGGTACACTTAAAAAAGCTTCTCTTAAATATTTCTCATCTAAACATTCCATATAAGTAATTAAGACATCATGGAAATCATCATGGTGGATGATATGTAAGTCAAAGAACAAGTGTCTTCAGTCCCATATTATTAAGACTAATATGGACTAACTATGGAGACTGTAAGGTTTTTCAACATGAAGAAAGTTAGATGGTCCTTAATTTCTTATGGTCTTGAACCATGAATGAATAACACTGCATAAAGGTCTGATCTTTTCAGACTACTGGGGAGTCAGTTTGGGCAGGAGTGTGTGCCATTCTACAATCAATCTACGATACCTTAGTTCTTCGCCGAGAAGTAGCAAACCCTTACTATTTATTGTACATATATAAAGTCTGGTGATAAGCAGTAAGTGCACACAGGCTTTTTTTCCTGTCAGGTTGTATTGACATTTTTCCATTGCCATTTCATACATTTCTGCATTTCATATTTTCTGTTTAGTTTTATCCTTTCACTATGTTTTATGCCCCACAGAGCCATTTGCTTTCTCCCCCAGGTGAGATGGGGGAGAGAATCATAAGAGTAGAAGCAGAGAAAGTGCATGGGTCAAGATAAGGACAGCTTAACAGTTGGACTAAAAGCCAAGCATGCAAGAAAAGCAAAACAAGGAATTCATCCACTGCTTCCCATGGGCAGACAAGTGCTCAGCCATCCCTAGGACAGCAGGGCCCCGTCACACATAATGGTGACTTTAGAAGACAAACAGCATCAACGTTGCCCCTTCTTTCTGCTTCCCCCAATTTTTATATGCTGAGCATGATGCCACATGGTCTGAGTATGGGGTCCTACACTTGGGCCACAACAACCCCATCCAGCACTACAGGCCTGAGAGGCTGCAAAGTTGCTTAGCAGAAAAAGACCTGGGGATGCTGGTCATCAGCAGATGAACATGAGTCAGTGTGTGCCCAGGTGGCAAAAAAGGCTGATGGCATTCTGGCAGTTGTCAGAAACAGTGTGGCCAGCAGAACAGGGGAAGTGATTGTGCCTCTCTAGTCAGCACTGATGAGTCTGCATTTCAAGTCCTTTGTTCAGTTTTAGGCCCCTAACTACAAGGAAGACACAGTGCCACTGGAATATCAGCTCTGGCTTTCCAAATAAGGGCAACAAAGTTGGATTTGATAATCTTAGAGGTCTTTTCCAACTTTAATGAATCTGTGATTTAATGATATCCCTTTGGTCAGCTGGGGTCTGCTGTCCTAGCTGTGTGCTCTCCCTGCTTCTCGTACACCTCCAGTCTCCTTGCTGGTGGGGCAACGTGAGAAGTAGAAAAGGCCTTGACTGTGTGTGAGCACAGGTCAGAAACAATGAAAACGTTGTTTTCAGCACAAATCCAAAAACAGCCCCAGGACCACCTAGTATGAAGCAGATTAATTCTTGACAAACACAGCACACACTCAAAACATTGTTTCCTGCTATTTCCCAAGTTTACTATGGGAGTTTTTATTGCAATAAATAAAGGAGCTGAAAAGAGCGTGAAGTAAATGAGACAAAACAGGGTTTTTTAATCTTTGTTCTATAGCATGTCAATTATTCCACAGAACAGTACACTTATTGTATTTGAATTATTAGTTGAATAAAATATCTAGGTCTTGAATCTACCTAAATCCTAGTGTCACATATGACTTGGGTTAGATTTACAAAGATTCCGAAGAGTGAACAGCACAAGCTACAAAAAGTTTACAGCTGAGATCCAAGAAGTGGCAAGTGAAATAAGTGTGGTAGAAAGATGAGAAAATAATTATAACATAAAAAGAACAGTGAAGAGACATCTACTTCAGAGATTTAATTGGCTATAATGATTCTCTGGTTATATAGCACAAAGGTTATATAGCATACCCAAAGGTTATACAGCGCATCAGCCACCTTGAATTGCTGAAAGTAAGCAACATAAAAAAGAAGAAAATAAAAGCAAAACAAGCATACTCAGTGAAAATCTCAATTGTAACTCAATAGGAAGTCATTCTTGATGAAATTATAATGCCAAGTATACTTTACAGCTCAAAAAATACCTGGAAAGCATGTCTTTGCTTCTGTTAGTGAAAGTAAATTCTTTCTGTCTGCTTACACTTAACTCTCTCCAGAGAGTTATAAAGTTTTGACAGCAACTGTCTGAGTAGTGGAATGGCAAAACAAAATGCAATTGTCATTTCCAACACCAACATAAGGAAGCTCAAGTTCTTTTTCACGAACCACTGTTCTTGCAGTCAAACTCTGCTGTCAGATATAAAACTGGCATTTTATGTGACAGTAGCATTAGGCCCAAAAAAGAAAGTGAAAGAAAAGTTTACTGTGAAATAAAATATATGAAAGGTCAGCACAAAAAATATAATTACAGGATGCAATAGAAGAATTATAATCATCCTGCTATCTGGTAATTGAATAGCTTTTTACACTGCTTAATTTCTGTGGTAAGCTTGTCTCTTTATGCCATGGAATATCTTAAACCATTTACAAACAGCCTAAATATTCCTCCACTGTGCAGCCCCACTTAAGCCAGTGCCAATTGCTAGCTACTCACCAGAAGCAGGAGTAGTCAAAGACTGCTCAAACCCACCACAACACTGCTACTCACATTTCCACCAGAAGTGCATCACATTTTAGTACAAGAGAACAATGAATGTACTTGAACTTATGTACTTTAACTGTTATGTTAGAAAAAAGGCAGTAAAAAAATTTGATTCAAATACTGCACATACTGTTAAATAAGCTAGTATTTCATGAAGTCTAAGCAATTTTAAAAATATATTCTGTAATATCTTGTATTAGATTATTATCTGAACAGAACTGCCCATTATATGAACATGATAAGAATTTCTTTTAGGCAGAAAAAGGAAATCAGCAAAAATACACTGCAATTATTAGAATGATTTTCCATTACTGGGAATACTTAATTCAGTTTTTGTCATCCTTCTTAACTATACATAGTAGAAAACAGAAGATTTCAAGGTTGCTGATAAGAAAGACTAAAAAGCATAGAAAGATGTATCTATGTAAAAAATCTGGAAAAAAAGCTTAATTTAAAAATTACGGATAAAAAAAAGTGCTTTAAAAAATGTTGAATATTGCAATTTAAAGAATCACGCATTCTCTTTATACATTCTCAAAACAAAATCCAAAAGGTATTTCATGAACTTAATAGCTGAATTTTAGACTTAACTGTTTCAAGATATATCTGAGATAAATAACTTATGATGTCTCAAAGAAAAGCACAAGTTAAATATTTAAAAAATATTTTTGTAATAGTACAGATAGAAGTGACTAAATCAAAAATTAATGGCAGTATATATTATGATGGTATATTATGTAGTGTATTGTGTTATAAAATAATTCTGACCAAAATGGAGTAGAGGGGAAATTGTATTCCTTGCCTGATGATACATTTAATGTTTTTTAAATACTGCTGTACTATAACCAGGCACAAGTAAATTCTTTCTTTTCAAGACTGGTTGCAATGTTTCTCTTTTTTTGTTATGATTAAGAGGGAACTGGCAGATGAATCAGAGATAGCCATCAGTATACTCAGTAGAAGGTAGACCACAGAGTCAGAGAAAGATCCCAGAATCTTTCAGCACAGTGATGGAGGCAGAAGGCACGAAGATGGGTTCTAGTCACTCTGCTCCTCCATTGTTTTGGCTTTCTGATAAATGCCAGGCTAGGGAACACTTCAAAAACATTTCACTAGGCTTATGCAATTTTGAAAAAGTTCAAATTTTCTCATTAAAAAAAACTCATGCTACACCACATACATTCTAAGTTAGATACTACTTGTAGTTGAACAAGATACAAAGTTTGGAATCTTTCGCATTTCACAGAGAAAAGAAAGGGGATAATCCTTTTGTGCAAGATTGTAACTATATTGACTTCAATTTCAACAAGAGAAACAAAACATGTCAACTCAATACCACGCTCCTGAGTTTTTAGTTTCAAATATCTGTCTTGTGGGAGCAAACAATTATTTCTGGGTTAATCCTCTTCAAGAAACAAAGAGGGGCAAGATTTATCCACTTATTAAGAGAATTCATTTTGTTTCAAAATTTTTGACATGCCTCCAAAAATCAATGCCAATAAATGCCAAGGAACATGGAGATAGAGGTTATTTGTCTATGATCAATTTTTATGTGACAAAGTAACAAAATGGTGAGAAATGAATTTCTTTAGTAACACAAATCATTCTGAGAAAGAGATAGATGTTCTAGATATTCTGGGTCTGTATGAAATTGCATTATTTGTTTAGTGAAAAACAGAGTGGTGACAATTATGACTTTTCTGTCATGGCCTTGGAATATATATGCTTGGTTTTTCGTTATTCTTTCTTACACATAGTCTTTTCCCAAGGGTTTGTCCAATTTTTAAGTTGATTTGCAGTACTCAAATCATCACAGTGTGTGTTTCAATTACTTCAATATGTAGTAAGGAAAGATTGAAGAGATTAAATCACTTTTCCCATGGTGGTGGGGGTTTTTACTGTATACTTCACCATGTTCTACAATTCACCAATTTTGGATCATAGCAGATATAAACTTATAAACCATAGAGCATAAAGGATAGTCACAATAGAATCCATTGATATTCTGAAAATATCAATGGAAATGAGAAAGAGGAAATGTAAGTAAAAACAAGTTGATTAATTAATTTGAAAAATATTGTGATCTTACTTTAGTTCTTGAAATCAGAGAGTTATTAATGCAAAATACCTCCTGGACATCTCTTTTCATCTATTATTCCCCTGAAATAGAAACTTCAATATTTTTTTCCTTAAGTTGTAATATTTTTTATTATCTTTGATGAAGTTTATATTTTTGCTATTACTCATTATTTCTCTAATGCAGTTGCCAGAATTTTGGATTCAGAAGAGGCTTCCCATTTTTTCACACATGGTACTTTATTTAATTTTAAATAAAGGTAATTTTATTTTAATTTTTTTCTCTTAATTTTATATTGTCAAAATTGTATAATCTAGAGAATAAAAAATGATAAACCTTATTCTACCAAGATGTCAGATATAAGTCAAATTTGTCCTAGAATGCAATTTGGTTTGGGTTTATTTGTTTGTTTGTTGCTTTTTTTAAAATAACTAACTTAGATTCAGTTTGTTTAAGCCAAGCTAGCTGTGTCCCACCATTCTGAGGAGGGTAATGGTAAATATTTTTAGCCAAGTTCTGTGAAACAAACAAGCAAACAAATTAAAATCAGGTACTAGAGGATTGCTCACTTAAATCATCTTCCTTAAAGAGAAACCTTGAGAAAAAATACTATAAATTGTGGACCATAACTTCAGATAAACTCCTATACTTTTTTCTTTCCTATACTCTTTTCTTTAACAAAAGCATTTACTGTAGAAGAATACTTAGGTTAAAAACGATAAACAACACATTGCTCCCAAGAACATTGCTCTAACATGTTTAAATAATTTTAAAAAATATTCTAGTCCCTTAGTAGTACTCTATGTCATGCTGGATGTGAAAATTTCAATTATATAATCATGTAAAACTCGGTATCAGCCTGTGAATTTCTGGCTTTTTTCCAGACTGCCAGACACTCTTCTTGTCTCATAATATAACTAGTGGCAAATGAAATATTATTTTACTTCAGAAAGATTTAGAATTTGCCGTTTTTCTCTACAGGGATGGAAGATGTGCATCTTTACATACTATACCCTATATGTTTGTATTGTATCTATTCTATATATGAGATATACAATTGTTATATATTGTACATACCAATGAACTGTATGCTCACTGACTCCATATTTTCATGAAATGTCTTGGGGCAATCTTGGTTTCACAAATGCATCATCCCTTAAACGCCTTCATAGGACACTATGTTAAATCTTTTACAGTTTTATGGCTACACTACATAAGTAACATCAATCTATTTTCAGAGAATCTTTAAAGGGATTATTTTTTTCTCTCTTCCATTCTCCTGTACTGTAATTTGGTTTAGCTTCAGGGATTGATACCAGTGGAAATTCTGCTTCCTTTTACAATGTAAAAATCTAGCTTCAAAGGTATTGTCTTTGAAAAGACACATTTAAGATGCTTTGATCAGTGTTTCTTATTTTCCTAAGTCTATTGAAGTTGCTTAAATAATGCTAGAAAAATTTACATTTCTCAGGGAATATAAATAATTGAATATTCACACGCCTTTTAGATTAGCAGAAAGTTACAGCAGGGTTCATGAGGTTAATCTAACAGTAATTTCTAGTAAAGATATCATGAGTTTGTCCTAGAAACAGGAAATTAGGGCATGCCCTGTTTTTTAAGTGGGTATTTAAGTTGGCTGCTTGGCATTGACTAAGTAATATCCATTATTACAATGATGTTTAAAATTTTCCTTAGTGAAGTCTTGATGGAGCACTGTTTTAAAACAGAAATGCCCTTTTAAGACTCTGAGGAGGGAAATCTGTATGAAAGAATAAAACATTTCCTTTCTTCCAGTCATTTCATACCTCTAAAAGAATGGATTAAGTAATTAAAGCCAATTACAGAATCCCAAAGTCATAGAACAGCTGAGGTTGGAAAAGATCTTTAAAGATCATCAAAAGGAGGGTAGGTCATGGAAAAGTAGGCAGAAAATGCTAAAATACTTAGTGCCTTCTTTTCTGGTAGAATTTGCCTTCATGAATCCCAGGTCCTCAGACCAGGGAGAAGGACTGGAGATTAAAGCCTGACACTAATAGTAGGAAGGTCACATGTTTGATACCTTTATGGGACATTCATTAAAGAGCTGGACTCAATGCTGGATCTTTGTGAGTCCCTTCCAACTCAGACTATTCTTTGATTCTGTAATTCTGAAAATTTACCCTCTGTGAAGGACAATCCGGTTAGGGGAGGTTTAAACATCTGAACACACAAGTCAATGAGGCTTGATGGGATGTACCTTCAAGTTCCAAAGCACTTGGCCAGTGTCATTGTGGGGCCACTCAATTTTTTGTCAAAATGTAATGGTGACTGTAGAAAGTTCTTGGAGACTGGAACACAGGAAATACCAGCTCTACCTTCAAGAAGGGGAAGAAAGAATCTGAGGAACTACAGGGCCTGCTTCAGTCCCTGGGAGGGTGATGCAGCAACTGATCCTGGAAACCATTTCCAGACATGTCAAGGACAAGAAGGTCATTGGAAGTCATCAGCATGGATTTATTCAAGGGAAGTAATGCTGGACCAACCTGATAGCCTTCTACAATGAGATGAGTCACTTCATGCATGACGGTGAATGAAAGGTTGTCTGGATTTTAGGAAGCCTTTTGACTTTCACTCCCATAACATACTCATAGACAAATTATTAAGTACAGGCTAGATACATGGACAGTGAGGTGGATTGAAAGCTAACTGAACAGCCAGGCCCAGAGGACTGTAATGAGTGGCAACAGATGCCATTCACTACTGGAGCAGTACCCCAGGGGTCAATATTGTTTAACATTCTGAATAACGGCCTGGACTATGGGCACAAAAGTGTACCCTCAGCAAGGCTGCAGGCAATACAAAACTGGGAAAAGGGACTGAAACACTAAATTATTTTTCTCCCATTCATAGCAATTTTAACAGGCAGGAGAAATGGATGAAGGAAACCTCTCAAAGTTGAATTGAGGGAAATGCAGACTTCTGCACCCAGGGAGGAACAGACTGAAGTACAAGTATTGCTCTGGGTGCTGACTGACAAGAAAGCAGTTTTTGCTGAAAAGACCCTAGGGAACCTGGTGAGCACTAAGTTGAACACAAGCCAGCAATGTGCCTTAGCAGAAAAGGCTAACAGATTCCTGAGCTGCATTTAGGAAGAGAAGAAAAGGCTCAGTGGGAATCTCCTCATGGTATACCTAGAAAAGTGAAGTAAAGAATTGAAGAAGGTGCAGCCGGAATCATCATGGTGGGAAATAATGGAAATACAGGAGGCAGTGGGTACAAATTGACATTCAGGAATGTCTGCTTAACTTACCTACAGGTTAACCTCTCATCCAGGTCATCTATTCTTAGATTCAAAGCCTGAATGGACACAGCCCTGAGCAATCTGCTCTAGCTGATCTGCTTTAAAAATTATGTTGAACCAGATGATCTCCACAGTTCAATTCCAATCTCAGTTATTCTGTGACACTTTTGACTTATCTTCTATATTCTACTTCAAAACTTCCATTTTCTCTTCCCTTGCATTCTACCACATTTTTTAAATTCTCTTCTGGTGTCCTAGGGCTTGTCTCCCACATTATGTGTACCTTTCACAAGGCTCAGATTTGCCACTTATTTCTGTGTGAACACTTGCTCTTGTATATGCCTTCCAACGAAGCATGAAGAAAGCTTTCTGGCAGAACACAGCTCCATAATGTGGTGCCTCCACCCAATGATGTAGTGCACCATCAAGCTGTGAGTAGCCAATGAAGCTTAGAGCAGCCTCCGTGCCTCAGTTAATTGCTTGTTCAAGTTCCAAAATAGAGCTGACACCTGTGCAAACTTGGCTTGTGTTTCTTTGTCAACACATATACATCATCCATAAATGCCTTGTTCACATGTAATAGAAGAGATTCATCCATGGAATATCTGTTACATCTTGCCACTATTGGATGTTTTAAAAATAAAGAGAGATTGCAGCACAACAAGATATCATTCCTTATGAATTACAGTATGTCTGTCTCATGACAAAGAGCCATAAAATTGGTATTGATGATTGAGTGCTATTTTAACTGCCTAACAAGAAAAAGAATTATCTGACTGGTAAAGGCTGTAAAATCATCTTCTATAGTATTAGCTCCAGTGCGTTCCAATAGTTTAATGAACTTGTTTATCTAAGTACATTGAAATACTTAACACATTAACTACTGTGTCAATAATGACTTCATTACTCTGAGCTCCACAAGTATTCCTTTATTTCAGGTACATTAAGGTTAAGGGAAACAAGCTAAAGTGAAAATTTTGAGGTGCAGAAATGATAAATAAATATTTCTCACATCAAACCCAAGAAAGAAAGAAAGAAAGAAAGAAAGAAAGAAAGAAAGAAAGAAAGAAAGAAAGAAAGAAAGAAAGAAAGAAAGAAAGAAGGAAAGCCTGTGATTACTTATTGAATAAAGAAGAGGAGGAGTTTCTGAGTAGATTTGAAAGTGAAGAATTTTTGAGATATTGTTCAGCCACTAACAAATCTTATTAATGTTATCCTATTGCCATGTACAGTGCTTAAAAATTTTGGATGAGACCCACAAAACTGTGTAAGTTGTCTGCTTGGTATGGAGCTCAGTAGTGAAAACTTTTTAAAAATAATAGGCCTAGGATAGATTTGAGAAAGCAAATGTGAAGAGAACTAGAGAGAAAAGAAAGTGAATCTTGAAGGACCCAATCCACTGCCACATGGCTTTTCTGAAGCAGCTTTGCCCAAAATGTACAACTCAAAATTCAGTTTCAGTTGAAAGAACATGCAGTTCTCTGGAAAACCTCCATCCTGTGTGTGCACTATTGTGAAGGGTCTTACTTGAAGGCAAACCACTTTTTTTTTTTTTCAGCATCATTCTTAAAATGTATTAGACTACATCAATTAGTCCCTGCACTTCAGTGCAGATAACAGTAGCTACCTTTCTGAATATGGATATATGTGCTCTATGAGGTCTTAATTTCAAAATTATGTCTATAGATTGTTTTAGAATTTTGTTTATTTTAAATGTAAAAATTTAAGATCTGATAAAAAGAATTATTTATTTGAGATAAAAGGAAGGATTAATTTCATAGCCATGATTTGACGTGAAGTCTAGGTCAACGTTTAATTCATATATTGTAAGCTATTTTGATTTATCATTTTTCTTCCTAATTTTTTTTTTTTTTTACTTACAGATTTCATATTATTTGTATGTAATATTATAAGTATTAAAGTGAAAGAAGTGCATCAGTTGCTCCTGGTCTTTAACAAGTTTATATTTTGAGTGAAGTAAATATATTGCTCACAACATTCCATAAAAATCCCCCAAGGTATGGTTGGTACATGTTTTCAGCGTTATAACATTTTTTTTCTCTTTTTCTGTATTTTTGTTCATTTTCTTTTTGCTATTTCTGCTCCTCTACTTTCAGAAAACCTTACAATTATGAAATAAAATGTAAACCAATTCAGTGGGGCAACCTGAGACTAAAAATAGCCTGAAACAAAATTCTATAAGCTGTTAAACACTCCATTCATCTCGGCTGGGGATGTGAAATTAGGCATGTATCCATGGTGGAATATAGCAAATTTTCTGTTACAACATTTGTGATTTTCTTTACCCCAATACACAACATTAATTTGTTGCAGTAGTTCTACAGGGAGCAATATGATCCTCTTCTCCCTTTGTGTAGCTGCAGAAAGCAACCTGGAGTCTCCATCTGGGAGAGAGCAAAAATATGTATTTGAAATTCAGATGATGGAAGGGACTGTACATCATTCTCAGATGAAACTTTTAATAACCATTAATAACTGTGGGTGCTGTCAGTCATCCAATGAAAGGAGAAAGTGTGTTCAATCATGTGGAGTCTAAAAATCCTGATACAGAGAAGGAGTACCAATTCTTTTAAGATTTTTTGGGTTTTTTTAATGAAAAGCAAATGTTCAGATCATTAAAGTCTTCTCCTCTCTGGCATCACTACAGATGGTAAAAAAAGGAAACAATGCAACTAGAATGGCATTTAGGATCCATATAACATGTTTACAGGAATAACCTCCACTTCTGCTACCCTCCTCATTTTTCTCATCATTGTAGATTACACTTTGTATTCTTGACTTTATCCTGAGGTAATATTAAAACAAAATAAATCCTCCTACTTTGGCTATCATACTTTTGTAGCCCACCTGCCTATTACTTATTGGTTTTCACACAAATTGTAAGCATGAATCTCATTTTAGAGAAAAAACCCAGAACAAGCACAGAAATTAGAAGCATAAGGTATTTGGGCATATGATTTTTTTTTTTTTAATTTTTTTTAGTTTGCTACAGAACCAATTAGCCTACAGTTCTAAGCTGCCCTACAATGTCAAAAATGAGTGTTTCAGAACTTAGGTTAACATATGTGATTCTCTTTTTGGAGGTAGATATAGAAATATACCAGGTTTAGGTATGTGGTATCTATAGAAGAATAAAACTTTCCATCAGATATGTGAAGCACCTTGTAGATGCTTCTTCCTGGACAGGTAATATAGGCAATTAAATTCCTAATTTCAGTACTTTAGTTTTGATGCTTAAAATAAATGGAATGATACAGACCTTCACATTTATATGTGAAGGGAAGCCAGCCCCACAGCCTTCCTATCTTCAACACCTAATATTCTAAGTGTTATATTAGGATCTGCTGCTCATAATCAAATAAACGTAATTTATTTTCTCAGTGACACAGTCAACTTAAAAATCCATGATATGGCTACATGAATTTCTGATCAGCCACACAGTAGGTTTTTGGAAAGTTGCTACTTTTTAAGACAACCAAATGAAATTACAGTTATATACTAATAAATCTCTACAAATGAGATGTCTGACGGTTTCATAGTACACTAACACAATGAGGACAGGGGGACAACCAGAAAAAAGCCCTCTGAATAATTTCAACAGCTATTTCTCTTTCTTAGAACAAGCTTGCATCATCATTATACTTGTGTGGATGGTGCATGTAGTATCATAATGAAAAAACACTAAGCATTAGACAAGGGTTCAGCCTACTATACTCACAGTCATTTTAACATTGCTTAGTTTTCATGTGAGTATATAATATGCCAGTAGAATAGCACAAAGTACCTTACAATGAAACTGGTTGGGTTTTTTGGTTGGTTTTAATTTTGTATGTCTGTGTGTTTGCTTTTAACAGTTTCTCCAATGGAACTCTTCTCTAGCTTAGATATTGATATGGGCACTCACCACCAGGCTTCCTTGTAACCCAAACTGCTATTCACTACCTTCTTGCTCTTAGAAATATTGTGCTGGAGCACAGGGAAAAGACTATTTCCCTGCTGCATGGGGTTTGTTTTTAAAAACAAGCCTCGTGTTCTCTTCACTGCCCAGCGTAATGGTGGGCTTTAATCAGAGACATTATTTTCATGGGAAGAATATAAAACCTACTCAGTCCTTCTCAATACCCACAGTTTTGCAAAAAATTTCTAAAAATTTTATCAGGGAACAGTTTCACACAATAAAGGTTTAAAATCACTGTCTTAATTGGGGTAATTAAAAATCACTGTCTTAATTCTGTAATACTGCAGAAATTAATTATTTGGTTTATTTCCTGCAGTCCAATTAATGAGGAATTCATTCAAAGTGGAGTGCTTTGCTAAGTGAATGAACAGTGCAGTGTATATAGAAAAAGTGATGCTGTGTCTATAGCAACTAATTCCTAAGGAATGTATTAAATTGCAAATTGCCAACAAATTACAATGTAAATAGATTGACAGAAAAATATTGAAAGATTCTGCAGATCTGTAATGTGAACCAGAAACATTTAGCATATGAGTAGGGCAATTATTTGGCAAATTAAACACAAAATCATTTAATTTCTGTAGTTTGACATGATTCTCCAGCATGGATGAGAGTTAGATAAGACCACATTTTACTTCATGGTGGCATTTACTCTATGAATTATTTAGCACTTAATTTAACTTATTATTGATCTTTTACTTTTCTTCCCAGTAGCTTTCTTCCAGTCATTTCCTGCTACTTCATATTTTATTTCATTACCATGTCATGGTAGGTCTGTGTTAGTGCTGTGCATGTGATGTCACACCAATGGCAACTTGAACAAAGAATGGAAGTGTCAGATGAAAAAAAACAGTAATAGCAAGAAATAGTAAACAATCTGGAAATATTCTTTCCCTTTAAAAACAACAGAAAAAAAAAACACCAAAAAAATATTCATATAGACAATATTAAGAGCAAGGAATTGAGATAGTAATTGTATTTAAAACAGTGTAATAATCAAATCTGAGCACTGAGCTAAACATGATATTTGTAGCAATTTGAGTTTCAAAATATGTCACCTTAAATAACTCTCCTGAATGCGTTTCAATTGGTACAAGTCCGTACTCTTCTCTCATCCCATTTTATTCTATTGTCCTTCAGTTTGATCTAACATTGCCTCTTCTGTTCTTCTTTTCTGTCATGGTTTGCATTACATAAAACAGGCTGTCTTTGTCACACTATTTCTACAATTTTGTCATTAGTTCAATCTAAAAGAAAAAATTATTTCTGGTTCTTTCTCAGAATCTTCTGGTATCTTTCTGGTAGTCACCTATGTTTCTGAGTTCTTCTAATGTCAAAGGATTCTGATGTGCAACATTGCCCTCCCATCCTTAAATGAAGTCATATGGATTCATTCTAAGTCTGGTGTTGGTCCCTGGTTCTTAAAAAAGGCACATTGTTTATATTTGTCTTCTCAGCCAAGCTATTGTTACCTAGTATTGGTTTGGTCAATAGTGACTCACTGCCTACTCCAATGGGAAGATGACTCTAATTCAATATAAAATAAGCAAAATATTTTGTGATGGATTATGATATAACACAAATTTAGACCTGATCACTTGAAACTGATGATTTTACTTCCCCTCTCATATTTAAGATGTTTTTACTAAAAATATTAAAGAATTTACAAGGGACTTTTTTTTTCTACCATATGTAACAAAGTAGTACTTAAGAATAATATCTGAAAAAACAAAAAATCCAAATAGTAATGACTGCAAAATTTTAGTTTGCAGGTCCAGCATGGAAATACGGGATGATACAGTAATATCAGAGAAATTTTAGGATCTGGTCTGTAGCTGGTAACAGCAGATCTAAGAAAAGTAACAGCTGCCTGATAAAAAGGTCTTCTGATGCAGATAAGATGTCTATGTTCCAAGGAATGGAAAATTACCAAATTTCTGTCCTCATCTAAAATTTCACACTGCTGCCAGGGGATAGAAAAAACTGTCATTTTCTTGGTGCCTTCTCTTCCTTTGCATTCTTCTTGCAAGAGTATAATCTAAAAAAAGAATTAATTTGGGAGCAGACAATGACCGGGATAATTTAATTGGGAAATCCGGTGAGGAAAAAAAGGCTGAAAACGTTCTTTGAAGTCCTGTAGGGAGATACTCCCCAGGGAGAGGGATATGACATTTTACAGCTTCTTGGACAGTTTGGAAAGAATGCTTTAAGACAGAAGACTGCTATGAATTTTTACAGATTAAATTAAAATTTTGACATCAAGTCAGAACTTGTTTATGAATGTCCATAAAGCTCAGGCCATACTTTATAGCATATTCATGTATCTATGCTTGATCCTAGAACATTTAGATTTCATTAAAGTGTTAAATTATGCTATTTGCAACAGATATACAATCAATGTATGTACTTCAGAAAAAAACCCCACATGTATAACTTCTAATTGCATTGTGTGGGAAACTTGATAGTTCTATAATATACACCTTTTATTTTTATATTTACAGACCAAACAGCAGAGTTGCACTCATTCAAGGAGCCACTATTCCATCCTCTCTTGCTCAGAAAACAATATACATACAGTACAGCACATATTGATTTCTTCCACCTTTCAGATTTCAAAAGTGTCTTTACAGTTTTCAGAATTTTATTAATTCTACTCTATCTTTCTGTGATGCTGAGCCTCAAGGATAGCTCAGGGGGAAGGCACAGCATCACACAAGTGGCATCCCCTGGCTGGGCTCAAATCACTTTTGTTTAGTAGCTGGCTCCTCACTTGGGGAAAACCCCAGGGTCAGGCGAAAAGCAGCGTCAGTGGCAGCGAAGAAGCAGGAAAGGGCACTCTGTGTAAGTTCCACAAATGGAAGTCTACTAAAGATGAATATCCAGGGACAGAGCGACCAAGGTCTGAGGGTTACCAAGGGTTTTGTACTAGGAACCAAAGAGGCAGGGAAAGGGATTACTGCCAGCGGGGATCTGGGCACTGGGTGGTGTCTGGGGAAAGGGAACCAAAGGGAATCACACAGAGGAGGCACTTAAGGAAGGGAGCAATGGAACATCGAGTAATGGAGAATCTTCCAGAATATACATGTATTAACAAAGGAGACTGAATATGTAACAACTTCATACATAAAACTAGGAGGGGAAAACACTAACCAATTACAGAGAAACATGTAAATAACAGAACAAGGGAATTGCGGGCTCTCTCTGTAACTGCAAGTAGGATGCTAAACATGGGATTCTGACCACCACAGCTTATTATTGGTGTTCCTTTGGGTGGTCAAGGTGGTTGGAGTCAGTGGCACTGTCCCATCTTTTTTGTAGTACTCTGATCACAGTAATTCTGTGTTTCATTGTTTAAATTAGGGTTTTTTCTGTGTTCAGACTGGGAAGTCTTGGAGAGACAGACCTGTCTCTAGCACTTTGTCCTTTAAATGTATCAGATGGCTTGAGGAACTTCCTTCTGCCTTTTTTGCAACTCTGCATTGTCTTTATCCATAGATACACAGGCTGATGACTGCAGACACTTCAGTTCCTCTGACCTATTATCAAAACTTGGTTTCTATTTGATTTGGAACTGCTAATTATGATGTATTGGTCAATGGTAAACTTGGCTCAAAATTTCATAACCAATTATGCTCAAAGTGGATATATTCAGAATTCAGACAAGCATCATAAAAGGCCTAGACTAGAAAAAAACCGCATAGGATAAAAAAATATGAGTTAAGATAGTAGCACTGTTTGAACACTTTGATGATCTAGATTTTCTGTCTAAGAGGCTTATATGACTAAGTAAAAGCCAGTAAGTCTTTGCTGGCTGAACAAACAACGGATAGCCATGTCACTCTGAAGTATGTGGCAAAGACAGATAAGAAGAATTGCCTTCTTAAGGTGTTTTTATTTCTGCAAGTGTCTGTGTTTTTCTCTATTTCTGTCAACAATGAAAAGAGCCCAAACACATTAGTTTATTCTTAGTTTTGTTAATAGCCCATCTATCTAAATAGGTATGATGAATACCATATATTAGGTGGCAACTAAATCAGTCATTTTCAATTTTGGAAAACTGTAAATATATATTTTTGTACTGTTTTATTTTATGAAATGTATTTTTTCTGAGGAAGAATGTCTTGTCTGAAACAAAATATTTTTTTAAAAAAAGTAGAAAGAATATCTTGTTATGAAAAGTGGTTTTGTACATTGTACACAGCACTATTTTTCTGCAGGAAGTTTGTGTTAATTAATTATCTTTTTCTAGCACCCAAAGAAAAGCATCCTCAGCTCCCTTTTTTTCAGCCAATGGACGTGATGGTGTAAAGCTTCTCATATTCAGTGGCTAAATACACTGTCATTTAATACTCTTGGAATTTTTAGGAGGAAATAATTTCCTGTCACATGTACTGTAGAATGGCTGTGTTTTTACAGCAGAGTCAATCTACAGTATTATTCTACAGTATTTTTATAGTTTGTTTCTATCCCCTTTAAGGCTAATGTGGCCAAAGCAGCAGCATCTGAAAATAAGGTCAGTCTCAAAGGTCAGTTGTTGCACATCTCCTTCTTATCATGTGGGGATAGAGAAGACCAAACAACCAGACTATTTTTATCTGCCATCACTGGGGAGTTTCTAAACTGGCAGAATTTTCATTCTGCTTTTTTATATTTCACTTCTGGCTGCCAATTGTCTGTATGTCTTTGTGATATTAAACAAGTATCTGAAGAAGATCTTCATTCCTTTTTTGCAAGATAGTGGCATACAATTCATAAGAACATGAATCAATTGTTTTAATTGCCATCTATCTAACTCCAAATCATGCTAATGGAATAGTTACAGAACAATGACAATAGGATACCATCTAAATCTATGATGATACAAATTCAGATGAGTGTTCATATTTTTGATGCAGTCAGATGTTATCATGAAAATTAAAGAGATTTGTAAAAAGAATTATTTAAATTAACACTCTTTGTTTGGGGGTCTGGTCAAAGGGCAAAAAAATAGCTATCTTTTAATAAGTAAATTGTTATCTTACTGAGAAGTCTTGAGTAATGAACAAGATTTAAAATTCAGAAAAGAAGTGGAAGAAATAAAGAAAAAATCACAGAAGAACACATGAAGATGTCTGTTTGTGGTTGGAATTTGACCTTTGGTATCCATATATAAACCTGGAAAATATGGAGATACTCTGACTTTTGTTACTAACACTTTTCAGGTCAGATTCTGAATTCTAATTTTAGTTGATGTGGAAAACGTAATGCTTAGATGATGCTTACTGATTTACTGTCTTCATTGCTGTGGTTATATCTACAGAAACTGGACTTTTTCTCTGGCAAAATGAAAAGTTACTGTAACACAATGCATGAAAACCTGTACTTTATCCTGTATCACAATATAGAAATACAAAGAAGTGCACTCTTTTCAATTCCTTTTCCTGCTTATAACTGTAGCCATTTGGATATAAAAAGCATTTTTCATTTTGAAATTTAATTGAGAACTGTCAAGAATAAAATTCTTTAATAATCACAATATTAAAATAGCCCTTTGGTGCTGGTTCCTGTCCATACACTCATCTAACTAGCTGTATTTCTGTTTCATTTTATTTATTCCTTGTGCCTGTTTTTTCCTGTAATAAATTTAGTCAATTTGCTACCCTTCCTTTATTACTTCTGAGTGTCACATAATGTAAGCATACAGTAAGAAGGGCTGAATAATTTATAAGTCAGTGTAGATGGACACTCATATGACTTATATGTGAACATAGGAAAGTGCTTGCTACAATAAACACCAAGAGCTTTCATTATAGATGCTGTGCAGTTTTGTTATTGCCACCACTATATAAATCTTACATTGTCAAACCAATGTAAAATTGTTGGAGAGGAAAGTATCTACAGCCTGCAGGTATGAAAGTGGATGAAGGCAATTAAAACACCAAATAAATGAAACATCCCCTTTTAGAGTTCCCAATAACTGAAATAAAATCATCATTTTTATTACATTAACCTAAGGTTGACATTAACTTTGTCTTCTGAATGCATAGCATAGAAAAAATACATTATACAGAGAAAGGAGCTCTAACACTTTTGTTTGTTTTGCTGCACCATGGGACAAATGTGCCAGAACAGAAATGCTGTTTCAACTGGGCAGAATATTACACTTACATAGAGAAATTCAGAAATCATTACATGTCCCTAGGCTGAGCCTAAATTAGTAACAGGGTAGGTACACAAACAAAGTCAGCACTGAAGCAATAGGTGCTCAGGTAAAGGTAATAGTGAGAGGACAGTCATAGGCATACCTTTCTGTTTGCTGAGCCTGCAGGTTACAGATATATTGACTTACGTTCTTCTTAAAAAACTAAACAAACAAGATATTTCACTGCTGGGAATTCTGGCTGATAAACATTTATTCATCTCTGATGCACAAAAATACATATGATCAAAGTGTCAAACACTTTCCTTAACAGTTTAGGATAAGGTAATTTGGGTGTGACTTAATTGTGGCCTTCCAGTGTCTGAAGAAAGGCTACAAGAAAGAGGGAGAGGGAATTTTCACCAGAGCGTGTGAAAGGACAAAGGGAAATGGTTTCAAAGTGAAAGGGAGTAGGTTAGATTAGATATTAGGAAGAAATTCTTTACTATGAGGGTAGTGAGGCACTGAAACAGGTTGCTCAGAGAAGCTGTGGATGCCCCATGCCTGGAAGTGTTTAAGGCCAGATTGGGTGGACTTCTGACCAATTTGATCTAGGGAAAGATGCCCATGGTGTGAGGATTGGAGCTAGATAATCTTTAAGGTCCCTTTTCACCCCGGGCCATTCTAAAATTCTGTGATATTATAAAGTAATAATACAGTGTTATGATATGATTCTTAAAAGATGCCTCTGCCTGAATTAAGGTGCAAATGCCAAAGTCTATAGTACGGATTTTATTTAACAGTAAATGTGAGAAAGAAATGGGAAAAGGGGGCCGGGGTGAGGAGGGAGAGATGGAGAGAGACCAAGCAGAAGATAGTCTGATCCACACCTGTGGATCCTGTGGCATCTTCCTGGTCCTTCTTCACCCATGTCTTCTCAGTGGTGGGGGTCCCAGAGTGGTTCTTCTCAGGTAACACCTTCATACAGTCCAAGTTCTGGGTATCCACAGGGTTAGATGCTGTTCCCATAACTTGGGATGGCATCTGTATAAGCAATTGCTTCCTTTCCCACAGTCTGCCACGGTAGGAATTTTTGCCTGTATGCACTAAGTAAGGAGTGCTAGCCAGACCTCAGCTCTGCTAGGCCTGGAATTAGGACCTTGCTCTTGCAAGTTCATCTCTTCTGTGCTTTTCTCAAGTTCCTGCTGTGGTGGCTTATCTTATGGCAAGCTCCTTCCATAACAGTATTTCATTCAATTGTGATCTTTCTTACACAAAGGAATAATATTGTTTGTACAGTAATGGTAAGAAAAATACCATATTGAGAAATTTTTTTTATAGGCCAATATCATTCTCAGGGAGTATACACAAAAGATACATCTGATGGCTAACGATATATAATTAAGGTCTCTGCCTTCATTTTTCTATATATAAAAAAGGAATAATCCACTGCAGAGTGCTGAGGGCAGTGTCTGGCTCATGCCCATTCACTACCTGGGACAAGCACAGGCTCACTAAACTGTACAACCACTTTTTGTTGGAGAGTACCCCCGAGATTACCTCATCCACTGCACTGCTCAGTGCAGGGCAAATTTAGTTATTGTCCATATCCTCATCCTATTTATTTGATTTATAATTCATAGTCCCATGGGAAACATTCTGGCAGAACTCGACACATGCCTGGAAAACCTCAGATGTTGATACCAATGTTAAATATCATACAGTAGAAGATTTTCATTTTCAAGTAAACCAACCAGCATTTTTCAAGAGCACTGTATATCCACTATAGGTACCTATTCAATTCCTCTAATAGGCACTCAATCTTCTGATAGAAAAACTGTAGAACAGGGCTCTTATCCCTCAGTGGGAATAGTCAGAACTGAGAGCAACAGGAGCAGATATGATCTCCAGAATTTTATTAACTCTTATTTCTGGCCTGTCATCATTATTTGATAATGGTTTCAATTAAAACGTAAAATGAGAACTGAGTAATACTATCAAGATATTTTGTAGACTCTAAGGCAGTCCCATTATTCTGTAGCCAGCAGAGAGCTTAGAATTGCTATCCTTTGAATTATTGCAGAATGACATGTAGAGCTGAAATAGCTTAATAACATGTCTATAACAAGTCTCCCAATTACATCTCAGATGTGCATGAAGGATAAATAAACCAGCAATCTCACTCCATTTTGCAAAGATAAATGAAATGTCTGGTTTATTAAAGGTACATCAAAATAGAGGTATTGTTCTGTGGTCTGAACACAGACAATGGGCTAACATTTCCTGAATTTTAATCAAGGTCAGACAATGGATCTGTGGAAGTGCCAGAATAATCTATGAAGAAAACAACAAACTAACACCTAATGATTGCTTGGAGTCCCTTTGAAAATCACTTGGTATATGTCAACTATCAAATCCTAGTGTAACTGGCATGAAACTGCATGGTACTTGGGGGCTAAGGTGCTTAGGAGCTTTGAAGAGAGAAAAGAAGTCATTTTACTTTTAGCTGAACTGTGAAATTGCAGAAGAGTTATTCTGTTCTCACTTTGTCATGGAAGAGCTTGCTTAACACATTTGTGTGCTTCCATATAATGTCCTCAACACTAGTCTTTGAAGATGTACTCCTCTGACAGAGGCTTTTCATTCTGTCTTCACACTCCACCTAGTACAGAGCACAGACACTAGTTCAGCTCTGATTGTTCTGTAATTTTGTCAGTGGCAACATTCACAAAAGGCAATAGTAACTGTATCTATCTCACACATTGAAAAGAAGTCCTCCAATTCCATACTTAAAGACATCGGAAAAGTTATTCACTCTGTAGTCAAATTTAGGCCTTATTATTGTGGTATGTGTCTTTTACTGATTAAATATGATGCCTCTTTGCATCAATATTTAGTTAGAAAAGTTTTAACTTATATTTTATTTTCTCCATGAAAAAGTTTATGTAGTAAAGTAAGAAAAAAAAATCCTTCCATTTTGACTTCTAGATTTTAGTTCAGAGCACTGAGCTCAGCCTGCTTCAGCTGTATAGTCCAATATGAAATATTAGGAGAATAAATGACAGGAAAACTTATTTGTATTGAGTGGATCAATATGTCATTAATATTTGACTTAATTTCTGCTTGTTTCTTCACCAGAAATAAAATCTAGATAATATTTAAAAAACATTAGCAAATACTTAACCATTTATTATTTAATGTCAAGACTGAGATATTCCATTTCAAAATCATTTATTGTAAAATTAAAATTAATTATTCTCTGGATAGTTCTAATTTATGTACCAAGTTTATCTTCCTCAGAAATTTTCACTATCAAAGTAAAATTATGTTATAATCACAAACATTGATAAATATTAAAATCCTTCTATTGTTCTTAAACTTGAAGATTTATTAAAAAAAAAAAAAGGCATTTACTTCAAGTGTATATATTAAGCATGCTTTTACTATGCCTGCAATTACTCTTATGTGGTAGATGCCACCTATCAGTGGATAAAAGTACATTCATATGACGAAACTAAAGTGTATCATAAATAAGCAAATAATTAATAGTATTAGAACTTTTAGAAGCCCTATTAGCATGTAAATATACTTATATTTAAATATTTAAAGCACATTTAAATAACCTCACTGACTTACCAGATTTTATCCACTTAACAAATAAATTTGATTAAAACTTGTGCTCGTTTTGGCTGAGTTAAATTTCTTCACAGTTTTGAGTATGGGGCTGTGGTTTGGATCTGTGTCGAACACAGGGTTGATAATATTGAGATGTTTTTGTTATTGCTGAGCAGGGCTTACACAGTGCCAGAGGCTTTTCTGCTTTTTGTGCTGCCATGCTGGTGAGGAAGTTGGAGGTGAGTAGCAGATTGGGAGGAGACATAGTCAGGACAGGTGACCCAAACTTACCAGAGGGATATTCCAGACCATCATGCTGAGTATATAAAGTAGGGGAAAGAAGGAGGAAGAGGGACATACTCGGAGTGATGGCATTTGTCTTCCCAAGTAACCAATGCATGTGATTGTGACCTGCTGAAGATGGCTGAACACCTGCCTGCCCTGGGAAGCAGTGAATTAATTCCTTCTTTTGTTTTGTTTGTGTGCTTTCCCTATTAAACTGTCTTTGTTTGTGTACTTTCCTTATTAAACGGTCTTTAGCTCAACCCACGACAACTTTTACAACTTTTACCCTTCCAGTTATCTTCCTGATCCTGCTGGCACAAGTGACCAAGAGGCTTGTGGGTCTTGGTTGCTGGCTGGGGTTAAACCACAGCAATTGCAAAAATAGTCCCAAAAATCTTGTCTGCTGGTTTCCCAGGAATCTCTTCATTCTACTGATATATAAAATTATTCATCCCGATATTGAATTTTATCGATCTTCCTGACTATATTATTCACTGTCCTTTTCTGATGTCTAGCCTAATGTTTAAGAACTTTGCCTGGCATGAACTAGCTATGAAAAAATTATGTTCCCTGAAGTTCAGCAGAGTTTAGAACATTTTTTCTAATTCCTTGGCAACTACTCAAAGTGAAAATAGAAAGGCATCAACATTGCAATACACAGGAATTCCTCCTGGATTTAAATGGAATTTAAATGTCTTCTTGACTGCTTCTGAACTGTTCAAACTAGTAAGCTCCATCTCAAAGAAAAAGGCAATTTTTTGAGATCAGAAGTGCAAAATCTAAGTTCAAATAACAATTTCTGTAGGTGTCCATAAGTAGGAGGGTTGACTTGGTTGTCCAGAATGAAGGCAAGCATCTCAAGGCTTGGCATCTCTGGGCAACACAATCTGAATGGCTCTCTTGAGCTTAAACAGTTGCTTTCCATTAGATGTCACTTTATAAACTACCCTCTGAAACCTAAAGGATTTGATAAGTCATTCTCCCATTACCCTGGATCATGTTGCAGAATGACTGTATTGCAGTCAGGGTGGCAAAAAAAAATAGACATTTACTATCTTCTGTTGATATCTTTCCCAATTGTAAAAATTACTTTAATATTAATTGAAAAAAATATTAATCCCAAAATGGTTGTCCCTAGTCTCAAGAATTTACTTCATAAAGATAGGACAACAAAAGACATTTTGTTTTTCCATTTTCTGCTCAATAATAACTCCAGCAGAGCTTTGTTCCAAATGAAGTGACAATTCTGCTTGCTGGAGATGGCTTTTTATTGCTGTATTTTGAAATATTCCATATCACATCTGAGACATCTTCTCAAAAAAATGATCAGCGTCTCTTGCCTCATGACCAAATTGCTACATCTATCACTAAGCAAGATAACCAGCCATAATTTCATTTTTCTTATTAAATTGAGTTATTATGTTTATGGTCCAGAAAAAATCTCAATTTTTGTGTGGAACTGAATTAATAAGAATTTTGGAAATCACTGTTGCTAATAGTACTTCCAGATAATAACCAAAATGGACTAACCAATGAAGTGTAAAAACACCATGTAGATAAAGTAACAACATGCATGGGAGAGCTGTCATTGTACATAGATCTATGAGCCTTAAACAAAGCAATCAAGCAAAAAATGTAACAGATGCCCAGATTTGTGGTGTAAAAAATGGATTAACTGATGTCAGCCTTTTAAGCACTCTGAATAGCTCTTGAGGGTACTGCCCAAAGAAATGTCAGTGTTAAAGTGCATTTATTACCTCACTGGGGAGATATAGATTCACTCAGTTACCCTTTGATTTTTGAGCTCTATAGCTTTTATAGAAGCACAGCCCTTATATAAATTATAGGTTTAAAATTGTTTCACCTTGATGAGATTAAATAACTCTTTTCAAGATGTTAATTTTAACTTTTTGACCTACCACAGAATTTCAAAACAGGAAATTACTTTAATATTAAAGAAGAATAAGAAACTGATTTTAAGGAAAACATCAGAACCTTGAATTTTTCTAGTATTATATTTGCTTGAATGCTGTATTTATAGTGACTGGAAGAAAACAGTTCTTTTAGTATGTTCCTTTTTTTGTGCCATAAACTGTTGTCACAATTTACTCTCACTTATTCCACTGAGATAACATCACATTTGCTTATCTGAAAGTTCTGTCAAATAATTTTTTTAAATTCTGGAGGGAAATAAAATAATAGATTTCTTTTCTGCCCAAGCACAACACTCTCTTTACTTTTAAAGTTCTAATCTCATTAGGAAATTTTCTAAAAGTGTTTCCACCTAGGAATTTTTAAGAAAGGCACAGAAAGATGAAATTGCTGAAATTTGACAGTTGCAGTTATTACATGGTAATGGGTTAAAGCAAGACATCCTGCTCTTCAAGAAATAACTTGAGTGAAGATTGATACGAATAAATATGTAAGCCTGATTACTTTGAAATTAATGATTAAAACTGAAGGAAATGACTGGACCAAACTGCTAATTGGAAAAAACTGTAATGTTTCTGTATTAGTTTTGCATGGTCAAGCAGGGGGCTATGGGGGTGGCTTCTGTAAAAAGCTGCCAGAAGCTTCCTCCATGTCTGGCAGAGCCAAACCCTGACAGCTCCAAAGATAGACATGCCACTGGCCAAGGCTGGGCCGATTAGAAGTGTCAGCAATGCCTCTGTGATAACATAGCTGAGAATAAAAAAAAGTTACTGCACAGTTGTAATTTTGGCCAGAGAAAAGTGGGGTGAGAATACGTGAGAACAGCTCTGCAGACATCAGTCAGTGCAGAAAGAGGAGAAGAGGTACTCCAGGTGCCAGAGCTGAGGTTCCCCTGCAGCCTGTGGTGAAGACCATGGTGATGATACCGAAATCAGATGGATAGAAACTTTCTAACACAGTTTTGAGTATTAGATAGCAGGCATTCTTTATTGCAGTTCACTGGTCACACAGGGAATCCTTCCTCCATTCAAGTTCCCTGAGCAGAGAGTGAACAGTTTTTATCACACACACTGATTTCATATTCATTAGCTACCCCCATTTCCTTTGACTTTATTTGACATAGTCACACCTCTTATTGGAAGCTGTTATTTGGTTCTTTGGGGTCTGTCTTCATGTCCAGTAGAAGAAAAAAAAAGAGAAAGAAAGATAGAAAAGATATAGAAAAGCACACATATGGCTACCAGCTCATGGGTTCCAAATGTGTCCAGACAGAAACTCCAAGGGCAGGGTAGGGTCAAGACACCTGCTTGCCTCATGTTGAGTCTTAAAAACCCTTGGGCCCTCGTGGGCCCTCCCCTCAGGTGGGATGTCTGGTCACTCAGCCTCTCAGGAGCTGGGTTAGGCATGAGTGGAGCCCTGCTCCGGTGTGCCAATGGTTCAGTGATTGGCAGCAGTGAGGGCATGCAGGGTCTAGAGGGGTGTGGGGCAGGGCACTGTCTCACCAGGGCAAGGGTTGACCTGCCTACCTCCCCCACATACACACGCATCCCAAAATGTATTGAGACAACTTCTCCAGTCTCTGACAAACATGGTAACAAATTAATGCTAGGTTTAGTGATAAGATTTTTCTCAAGACAGGTGGTTGGACTTAAATGGTCACAGAAACCTCTACAGTGCCTTCATAAAAATATTTCCTTGTGACAAAGTATAACAAATGGTATTTTTGGACTAACAGCACAGCATACATTTTTTGAAAAGTGATAGATATATTAATTTTCATGTGTATCAAATATATTATCAAAGAATCACCTGAAAAACAGGAGATTACTTTTTAATGATGGTTCTGGTTCTGGATAGAAATTTACACTAGATTGATTTATAATAAACTTATTCAATTTAAATTATATTATATACAAGCTTATCATTATCTAACGGACATTACTGATTTCCAAAGTCTTCTTTTAAAACTATCTGGTAACATTGAATGCCTCTAGTCAATGAAATTAAATTATGTGGGCTACATTTTAATTTTGTAAGTCAATTATGAAATGCTTCAGTTAAAGGTGCAAGATCTGCCTGCCTTCAGAGTGTTTCCCAGGAGAATTAAATTCTACAGCAGAGGTTTTGGGGCCTTTCCATTGAACACTAATCACAAAAAATAATGAAAAAAAATGAAAAGTAGAAAAATAACAAAAAAGAAATTAAGATGAAAATGAAAAGATTCTTCATTTACACAGGTAAAGCCATAGTGTAGATGGGATAAATTGAAATTTAAATTACATTAAACAAATCTCCAAGATTTAAATAGAAAATTAGCATTATTTTATCAATATAAGCAGTCAGTACAAGCTGTTGTCCTTACTGTGTTTTGCCAGCAGTAATACAGTAAGTGACAATGTTCTTACAGTGGTAGGTAAAGTTGGTGTATAACATTTGTTTTTTCTTCTCATCTCAAATCTGGAATCAAGCACAGTGCCATAAGGATCTATTAAGGTGCTATAGTAAGAAATCATGAGAGGAAACAGCTTTGAGAAAAGATGAAGCAGTGAACTTTTTACAAAGAAAGAATTCAGTGACAACAGCGGTCTTTTCTTTGAGGGATCAAAATTTAAGAAATGGCTTGATATAATCTGAGCTGAATTTCATTGCTTATCAGGAAAAGTGAAATGTACAAAAATTATCTTTTCAAGGGAAATTTAAGAGTCATAAAATTATTGGTGATATCAGAATGGCCTAAAAAATAAATTGAGGCAAATGAAAGAAAATTTAAGCATGACCCTCAAATTATAAAGCAGATAAAAGTATATAATCAGATTTAGACTTTTTGCTTACTTTTCTTTTAACTCTTCACTGGTCTTAATAGCACTTAGAAAAATCCCATAGAAACATTAGATTGGAAAATATCCTGAGAAAAACAAAAAGCAGGAGATTGTCAAGTTCAACTTCAATTAAAGAGTATGATTCCTGAATAAATATGAAGGATTTAGATAAGAGTGACTGAAGACTAAGTAAAAATTTCTGAAAGAGGACATGAATAATAAATGAGTGATTAATGTGAGGAAATAAGAATGAGATATTCAGGATTTTATCAGTACATAGCATAAGTATTCAATATGAAAGTTTTTAATAGTCTCTGCAGATAAATAAGAAGAGAAAAAAGGCTTTGTGTCTCTCTCATGCCCTCTTTCCAGCAGTGGCTGTCGCAGAGTACTTAGACAAGAGTAAACTGCAAACATAATTCAGATTAATGTCCTATTTTCAGCTCAGTGGCTTGCTGATCTAGTCAAGGTTTATATATATTTAGTGACCTCTTTCTTTCTCTAGGCTTGCAACTTTGTATTTCCACTGTGCACTTTGATGAAGAATTCCATCCTTCAGAAGAACAATATTATTTGCTTTGTTTTGATCTGGCTTTATTTATATCCTCTAATCTCTCACTGCAAGAAATTCTTAATCTTCAAGACCTACCCACACAGGTCCATGACACTCATACTGCTCTGTCATATCCTTCATCTCTTTTCCAGACTTACATATTCAGTTGTCTGAGGGAACTGGACCATGATCATACTTCGTCCAGTTTTCAATTCTACATTACACTTTCAGAGGCTGAGGAGGCCATCTGTAGACAGTATTCAAGATGTAGATGAACAGCCTTATAATAAACTTTTTCATTCTCTCTTCTAATATATTTGAACATGTATTTCTCACTGCTACTGAACACTACACTGCCATTGTATGGAGTAAAGCCAAATAGACTTACTGTATCCAAGTTTGCACCTGTTCAATGGTACAGAAACATTCACTTCTGCATTTGGGAAGGTTTGAGCAGAAACATACACATTAGTCTTTAAAATGTTAACCTACTTATCATGTGTACTATAGTGTATATGATTGCTAAGTTGCAGAAGCAAAATGTGAATGTTATTGCTCCTTTTACCACTGAGGATGTGGGGACCTGTTGTAGGTTACTGGCTGTGTGCATGCAGCATGTTTAATCAGGGGAGGCACTGATAGAGCAATCCACCTACCTGCTCTTCCTTTTTTCCTCTTCTCATAAGAGCTCTGATCTCATCCTTTGCTTGTACTTTCTGCTGTAGACAGACTATCAAGTTTGCTTTATCAACATGATTAAGGACAATGTTGGAAGTTTTGTGAGACTGTGTTGAATCTTCTCAGGCATCTCATATTCATTCACACATCCACTACTTCTAGCTCTTGCAGGAGTCTTACTCCATAAAGGACTAGCAAGGATATTCTAAGATTCCGTCATGACAAATGAAACCAAAATATGTGCTAAGCACCTGTGTTGGTTTTGTACCTCCTGGTTTTTGGTAGTGGGGGGGCACAGAGGTGAGTTCTGTGAGAAGCTTCCAGAAGCTTCCACCATTACTGGCAGAGCCAATTCCTGATGGCTCTGAGGACGGACATGCCACTGGTCAAGCCTGGACCAATCAGAGATGGTGGTAACACCTCTGTGATAACATAGTTAAGAAGAAATCAAAATAAAGGTGGGGGCAGAGTTGTAATTTGGGTCCAGACAGAGTGGGAGTGAGAATATGTAAAAGAAACAACATGGAGACACCAAGGTCAGTGAAGAAGGAGGGGGAGGGGGTGCTCCAGGTGCCAGAGCTGAGGTTCCTCTGCAGGCTGTGGGGAAGATCATGGTGAAGCAGCTGTGCCCCTGTGGTCCATGACGGAAGCAGAGATGCACCTGCAGCCCTTGGGGGAGGTGCCCATGCCAGAGCGGGTGGATGCCTGGAGGAGGTTGTGATCCAGTGGGAGACCCATGGAGAGAGATGGCCCTGCTTCCGGGCTGGAGCAGCCTGTCCTTGGAGGACTGCATCCCATGGATGAGTAACCCTTGCCACAGCAGTTTTGGGAGGAATGTGTGCCCATGGGAGGGACTCACGTTGCAGCAGTTTTGGCAGGAGATTGGAGCCACGTCAGAGAAGTTCATGGAGAACTGTCTCCTCTGGGAAGGGGCACCAAGGCATAGCAAGGGAAGCACTATTTTGCCTAAGCAGTGGAAGAAAACCTCAAGTGATGAATTGACCAAAACCTCCACACCCTGTCCCCCTTTGCTGTTGATGGGAAGAAGGGAGGGGTTGAGGGAAAAAACGTGTTTTAAGGGCTCATTTTACTTCTCATTCTACTGCTCCAATTTTGTTACTAATAAATTCACTTATTTATCATATCTTCAAGTTGAGTTTGTTTGGCCCTTGGAGTGTTTTCTCCTGGTCCTTATCTCAACTCATGCCTCCTCCATTAAATTTCCTCTCCTCTGCCCAGATGCTGCAGGGGAAGGTAAGTGAGTCGCTTCTGTGGGTGCCTGGCGTTTGGCCTGTATCACACCATGACAGCACCTTTCTTACCAAACTAAGATAACAATGGTAAGCCAGTTTGGTGGTTAAAACCTTTCAGACTGGTATTCTATCTGTCTTTAGTAATCAGCCAGAAGGGAATTTCTAAGGTGTGCTGGGTTGACCCAGGCTGGATGATGGTTGCCCACCAAAGACATTCTATGACTCCCCTCCTCAAATGGGCAGGGGGAGAAAGTATAACGGAAGACTCACATGTCAAGATAAGGACAGGGAGAGATCACTTACGTTAACCTTTGCCAGTTGAATAAGAGTAGGTTAATGAGAAATAAAATCTCAACTTCATCACTGAATTCTCTCACTCCTTCCCCCCACTAGAAGCACAGGGATGGGGAATGAGGGCTGTGGTCCCTTCATCACATGTCTCTACAGCTTCTTCCTCAGGGTGAGGACTCCTCACACTCTTGTCCTGCTCCAGTGTGAGGTCCCTTCTACATGAGACAGTGGGACAGACTTCATAAACTTCTCCACCATGAGTAATTTCCATAGGGTGCAGTTCTTCACAAACTGCTCCAGTGTGCATCCCTTCTGTGCAGCGCAGTCCTTCAGGAACAGATTGCTCCAGTTTGAGTCCCCTGTGGGGTCACAAGTCCTGCCAGCAAATCTACTCTGGTGTGGACTCCTCTCTCCAGAGGTCCCCAGATCCAACTGGGAGCCCACTCCAGCATGGGTTTTGCACGTGGCCATGGCCTTGTGTGGGCAATCACCTGCTCCAGCATGGGGTCCTCCACAGGCTGGAGGTGAATATCTTTGTGTAAAGGCTGTTCCAGCGTATTGCTTATGTCAACCAAAATCTCAGAATTCTATTCCATATTAAGTGCACTCTTTCTCACAGACTGCCTCACAAGATACTGTATCTAATCCCATAACTCCCAGAGACAGAGTTTTAATAAATTCCAACTCTTCAAGACAAAAGACTATTTCTTGTCCAAGATTTTGACATACATGCAAATCATCAAAGGAAATAAAGAGGAAAAATACATAGATGACAATAGGGAACATTGGTGTCAAGTTGATTTGGTTTTGCTTTTGACTCATTAC
Organism: Lanius collurio; assembly: GCA_020086605.1. Lineage (NCBI taxonomy): Eukaryota > Metazoa > Chordata > Aves > Passeriformes > Laniidae > Lanius > Lanius collurio. The sequence continues at coordinate 17,231,436 of JACBWW010000001.1, read as the reverse complement.
TAATTCAAGTAGTAGTAGAATAAGATGAAAAGTACTAAGGGTGATTTATTATGTTTTTGTTCTGGAAAAAACATTAAGGCCACAATTATGTGTAAATATGTGTTATAATGATAACAAGAGCATGTGGACTGCAGCCATCAAGACAGATGTAGTAAAGCCATCTCCATACATGAGTTATTCCCTGGGCTTTTATGAAGACTGAGTCAATGAGAAAACATTGCAATCTTTTCTGAGTCAGCTAACAGCTATTCATGGTATAACTGACAGTTCACTAGTCTAGTAAACCATTGATTTATTGCAGATATATTAAGACTCTGTGTGTGAGAGAAAAGAAAACTTTCAGTCTGGACATATCCACTAAATCTGTCATAAGTAGCAATTTTAAATAAATTAAATTGAACTTTGGGATGATCTTTGTGAATATGACTATTTCTATAACCTAGATCTTAAATAATTCACAGAATAGTGTCTCTGGGAAAGATGTTGAAATTTAAAATGCCTATTATTTTTGTGAATTACTCAACTTAATTGGAAGGACTTCTAAGGGGCATTTGGCTTTTTCAGGGCAAGAGGGTGCTTTGCATATTGGCATTGCAAATGTTTTGAGAATAGTGGTTTAAAGGATTAATTGTATAGTGTGCACTAACAAAAACCCTGAGCAAGGCACAAACATGAAAGAAGAAGACAATAATATTTGAATAGTTTTCACACAAAGTTCCCATTGCTAGGGAAACCACTTCTTTCATCTGTACTTCTTTCAAATGTGTCTACCTCCTGGTCCCTCAAATAGTGGAGATGACAATCTAGTGTCTTGTGAAATGGTAAAAATAAGTCATATATCTATATGGAATGCATGTCTTACAGAGTAAATACTGTGCTTTTTAATCTGCAAAAATGGTAGGAGATTTGTTTCTGCAACATCATTTTGAAGTTCCTATACACCAATCATTGTATTTTCATTTTGTTTGTGTTTTTACCTTTTTCTTTGCTGTGTGCCTAACTCCTATCTGCTGCTGTGTCACTGTTTCAACCTACAGTTATCATTTTTAGATGATAAATGCACAAGATGTCCTACTTTTATTAATCACTCACTGAATTCTTCAGCTTGCTACATATTATTTTGCAAAGAAGTATGAATAAATGTGGAATAAATCTGTCTCTGCATATATATAACTGAGAGTTTGACCTGGAAAGCAAATAGATCTACCACAGTTGTGATACAGCATCACACTTCAGCATCAAGCTTCAACAAGCACTTCTGTCATCACTCTGCCTCGTATAATATCCTGGTTCACTGGAGTAGAGAAGTTCACAGAACAAGGCAATATTTTGGGTTGAGAAATGGTAGTTTTCCAGGAACTGTCATCTCCTACATAAGCCTGAAGTCTATGTTTATTCATATTCTTCAAACAAAATCATAATAAACTAACTACTCCTGTCCTTAAACATGAACTGCTTTGTCAAACTAGAGCCAGAGAGAAACCTGTTATTTTGAAATTGTTTCTTGAAGGTGAAGAACAGTAGAAACAAATAATAGATTCTGCATCAAAATTAAATAAAGGAAACTTTTAATTCCTCCTTTCTATATATACCTATATATTCTACTATCTCTATATATAATCTATTTGGTTTTGACTGCCATTGATGGTTGTCCAATAACAAAGACAGTTGCCACAGCTGAAGGACATTACATTTTTTATCAAAAAAACCCAACGGTCCTTAAGTCAAATGTTTTGGTTAGAAATCAAATTTGCTTGAAAACTGAACTTTGGAAAACAAAATGCAATTGTTTCTTCGTAGAGTGTAACAAAAATGCCAAGTTCTTGGATAGTAATACAGTTTTTGTAAGGAAAATGAGAAAAAGGAAATTTTTAAAGAAAAAGGCATTTTTTTCCAATGTCTATATACCTTCAGAGCTGGTAGTCTTTGATGAGGCTTATTCCTCTTTACTCACTCCACAACATCTATTTCCCATTTCTAAATAAAACACATATGAGACTTTTAGGGACTTTTAAACATCAGCCTATGGTTCTGTGTTTTCACCCATCTAAAACAACCTAAACCAGAGTATTGATGCCACACTGTTTCGTTAACATATTTTGGTAGGATTTTATGATGATGATTTAAAACTTCTATTTTTTAATAAATAATTTTGTGTCACTACTGCAAATTAATAATAACTTGTTCATAATTTTTAATAAAAATTTCTTAATTTCTGAGTATTAGAAAAGACATTTTCCAAAAGCTGATCATTACCTTCCAGGTAATGCATGGAAAGGAGAATAACTTTTCTATGGCTGTGTAATACATAAGTATAAAACTTCAGTAATGGAAGAAATTAATTTACAGTTTGGTAATTCCCAGTAATGTCCTTGAGTAGAAGAGACAACATTCATAACCCTAAAAGTTCAAAGGAGGGACTCAGTCATCTTCTCCCATCCTGAAACTAGGTATGGAAGGTGATGCAATGCCAACATGTCCACATAACCCTGTTTCCTCTCTTAGAAGCATCACCAGCATTGCAGAACACATCAAGGAGGCCCAGAATTAAATGCAATGACATGAGATGGATTGCTCCTGAGGAAAGTCAGCCTAGGATCATGACCAATATGCCCAACTGCTGTGCTACAGCTGCAGAAGTCTGGCACAAGGGAGGAAAGTCCAACAAGACCAAAATCAGGCTGAGTACATGGAACAGTTCTGCAACAGTACCAGCTCCCAGCCAGCCAATGAATCCTTCTATGCACTGAGTCAGTGGTATCAATCTCCATCTGGAAAACAAGGGGATCTCAAAACTCAGAGGAGCTGATTTTAGCAGACTTCAGAAACCTGTCAAAGATAAGTCAGTATGGCATTTGTCACTGTGACAGCTGGCTTTGTGAAGACTTGTGACACTGGTCTCATGGCAGTAGGTTAATGTCACTTCCTGGAGTATAAAATCATTTCTCTGAAAATAATTTAAAGACATGAGGCAGCCTTTTCCATCAGTTCTCAGGAGTTATTACAAATTAGTGTAGGCAAATTGCTACACTGATTTCCCATAATATTATTATTATAGAATTATAAATAAATTATAATAAAAACTTTAAAATACTAATCTAGACAAATTAATACTCTAAATATTACCAGTCTTAAATTTTGAATGAATGTGTCCTTCCAAACTACGTGATCTGTTTAAAGTTTATGGTATTTGTAAAAAATAATGAGGTTTGGATTTCTACTGTTCAGCAAATATTCTGAATCTTAAAATGTCAGCAAACATAACATCTAAAAAGACACTGAATTAATAAAAATATACTAGAGAATGACACCCTATCTTAGGATAAGCATTTCTGATTTGCTGCATTATAGCCCTCAATAAAAACACATATAACACAGAAAATAAATATAATACCAGCTTTACTTCTACTTAATTAGATGCAAAAGTTATATGCAATTTTAAAGTTCTGCTTTTTTTACCTTTTTACCTTTTACCTTGCATTGTTATTGTAGTATTTTATATTCATTGCCATGGAATGTCCATATTGTATCAGAGCTCACAGTAAGTTTTTTTTCTTTATTGATTTTCTTTTTTATTTCTTTCTTTTCCTTTCACTTTTTTTTTTTTTTTTTTTTTTTTTTAATACATTTCTGTCTACTTGGTGGACTGGCATTTCTTTTTGTAATAATATTTCATGATCATTGAAAAGAATGATTGATGGTGGTTTTTCCCAACATACATTTAATTGAATGTCTGGCAGTTTTCTATTCCTCTAAACACTTCTACTATTTCTGTGCTTAGCCTCTGTCTTCATTTCATATGGCTTTTCAGTCAAGGTTGAGAGGAAGAAATAGGTATTTGTCATCTACTTTTTTAAAAGAGGGAAGTTGTAAGGATGGCAGTTTTGGTTTGTTATATATAGTCTCCATTGGGCAAAAAACACAACAAAACCATAAATTAGATATTAGCTTTATGTATGAGCCTATTTTTTATTCATATAAATAATACCTTTCAAAATTATTATTCATCAGATTCCTTCCTCACATATCATTCTCATAAGCAAGTCTCTACAGTGTTAAGCAAAGTTAAGACAAGCATGCCTCGGCATTTTAATTATACTAAAATTCTACTGCACCAAGGTGTTGGTTTGCATTCTCTCCTCTACCTCCACAATATGTGTGTATATTCACAGTATTAAAATTTAACTACTGCAAGCATCCAAACAGCAAGTACTGCTTCAGCAGAAAACCAAGGATAGTTTACAACTTGCCTTCTGAATGAAAAATATCTTAAAATACTCTTTCAGGTATTTTAACAGTACAAAGAGAGTTTCTCATTGCTGCACAAAACTGTATATTAATTCTACTTTCCCTTGAGTTTTAAAGTAAAACTGAAGACTAAAAGCCTTATGTTGAGGTACCTCTCCCCCAAGGTCCCGGGAGGATTCCCCATTACAACAGCCTTAAACATTTGTTTTGAAAATATATTTGAAATTTTATGCTTGGAACCTGAAATTTTATAAGGGTGATCTGTTTCCACCATCCCCTGACTTTAAGACGCATGCAGAAAAATTCTCAAAATAATACCCAAATTTGAAAATTCATTATTTCCTTTTAAGAAAATGTGTAAAATGTGTGAATTTTTATATTCATATTTGTAACTGCAAATAATTTTCTTTAAAAAGGGAGTTTTTAACAAAAATTTCAAGGATTATCAAGGTAAATACATCTACTCAAAGATAATAAAGAATTAAAGACTTCAGAGGTTCATAAAGCAGAAACATTATTTTCAGTTATCCTGATCCTTTGAAAAATTATATGCTGTTCTGGCTAAAATGCATATGCAACAATTTTGTTTGACCTGTTTTATGTAGCTGAATTTTTCTCATATACCAGAAGATGTCTGCATCATAGATGCCTATATCTGGGCTAATCACTAATTCAACCTCTAATGTCAGTGGAAAGAAACAGGTACTTTGAGGGTGTGACCCACCTGACCTATTTTGAGTGTCAGCACTAGGATGGAAAGAATTGCATCCTTAGAATGCCAGACACAAGTATATGCAATGTCAGCATACATATTTCCTCAGAACAATGTTATCAAAAATTACTATGTAAACTGTCCAAAAAGTAATTAAAAATATTAAAACTGGGTACATGAACTGCTCAGCATCAACTTTAGATCACTGGACCTTGCCATACTTCCTTCTCCTAGTTTAGAGAGATGTCAGCTACCTGCTGTTCCTGTTAATTTAGAAGCTTTCTCCAGGACATCCATTTTCAGAAGAGTAAAACAGTCTGGAGTTCTCTTGTATTTGTTTTTATTGCTCTTCTTTCTCCACATAATATTTTTTAAGTCTTCTCTTCTGTTTCATTTCAAAAAATCTTTAGAAATTGAAAAACTGTATACAAAGGGCAGTTCATCTTGTTATGGCCACTCTTGTAAATATGGACTAAAACTAGCTACATAGTGGTATGATATTAGATTTAAATTAAGTCAGACATCTGTTTTTGGTAAATAAACAGATTTAAAGTTTGTGTTTATTGCTTGTTTATTGTAGCTTGAACATTTGTTCTAGAGAAAAAGTTTTAGCTCATATGCTTACACTTTGCTCTTAACCAGAGCCGAGCCTGAAAAAAATGACCAGATGACACAAAATTTCTTTTTCCTATTCCTTTAATACATCATGAGTGATTAGCAACAGAAATCCCTTGTAGGCACAGTTCTGTCAGTTTTCATCCAAAGGGATTATTACTCTTAAAAACTGGTGGTAAGTCCTTTAGTTCACAGCAGTCATATCTCTATTAATTCATACATGCCAATTTACATCTAAGCCAGAAGAGAAGTATTTTTATTTCATTTCCTTTCATGTAAATTGGTATGGATATTTTTTGATTTAAAGATATTTAAAGTTATACTACTAAATATGTCAACCACTTGGACAGAAGTGGGCAGCTTTAATCTCTACCTCACTGGGGTTCATACACAATTTCTTGTAGGAGAATACAATGAATCACTTGATCTCAGCTAGCTTAGATGAAATTCGGAGGTGGAGAATACTATATTTCACATTACTTAAATCCCTCCAGGTAGATTTACTTGGCACCCCTAGCGTTTGCCTGATGTTTTCTACTAGTTTAAAATTAATCTTGCCAGAAAGTAACCGGCTGTTTCAAAAAGAAGCAATATGTTAATTTATAATCATATCTGTAGTCTTTGCTTTACAGAAAAAAATGGAAAAGGTGTACAAAAAAAAAGTACAGCATGCCAATTATAGAAACACATAAGCTTATAAGACCTGGCAAAAAAAGGAAAAGCAGTGAAAGGATTTAAAGACACATCCCAGGATGACAATCAATTTTAATAAAAAAAGAGAAATTGAATCTCAAGATGCCTTTAAGTTAAGTAGCATATCTTTAACTTCTTTTCTCAGAGATTCCTTTCCAGCCCCTATTGCTCTTTAAACTCTTCAAAAATTGGTCAATAATACTTAAATTTCTCCTGATGAACTTAGATGTTTGATTTGAACCTTTAGATAGTTTTGTTTGGTTTTTTTTTAAATAATACATCACTTTTGACAGTTTCAGAGACTGAAACGTTAAGGTTTATGGCTTCATACCAACACTTTTACCTATTATAGCGAAAGTGCATAACAAAGCTGCACCAGCAAAGCCCATCCTGACTGAGGTCCCTGACTGAGGCCCTGAACTGTGACTTAAATCACCTAAGGCAACTTGAGATACGGAAAGCGACCCTGTTGTTCACAGCATTGTTCAAAGCATCTGGAAGAACATCCACAGCAGGGCCCAGCCCAGCACCTTCGGGTGCAGGCCACAGCCCCAGCTTTGTCTGCTGCCAGACTCTCCCAGACCCCCACACCACGGGGGGAGGAGGAGAGGTTTTGGGGTGTGGCACAGCCTCTGGCCAGAGGCAGGGGACGCCCATCCTCCGCTGTGCAGAGCGGCCCAGCTGCGGGGTCCCCACCCGGGAAAGCCACATCTACGGGACACCCAGGTGAGGGACAGCAGAGGGGGTGTCATGGCCCTCAGTGCCCCCAAAGGGGCCCAGACCCTGTACCAGAGCACTGCATGTGACACAGGAACGTGGGGCAACACATCTGCAGTGTTGTAGGGGACAGGGTCAAACCTGTCCCCCTCAGGGGAGGCTGCTGGGCGTTCCCACCTGCCCAAATGTACATTAATCCATTGCATTCTATACTTTTCAGTGGGAGATCCTCTCCACCAAGAAGACCAGATGGAGAGAACCAACGAGACGTCGTTGGAACCCATAGAGGGGTCATAGGTTTCTGCTTAATCTGTCATGCTGGACGCATGGGCAGCAGGGCAAGGGAGGTGATTCTGCTCATCTACTCTGCTCCCATGAGGTTTCACCTCGAGTACTGCATCCACCTCTGAGGTCCTCAGCACAAAAAAGATGTGCACTTGTTAAAGTAGGTTCAGAGGAGGACACAAAGATGCTCAGATGAGTGGAACACCTCTCCTATGAAGACAGGCTGAGAGCTGGGGTCTCTTCTGAGACCGTATTGTGTCCTTCCAGTACTTAAAAAGGGTTTATAAAAAAGAGAAGGAGGAACTTGTTACTGTGAGAAACAAGACAACTCTTGTTTTCTTAAAATTAAATAAAAATTTATTAAAAGCAAAAAAACAAAAATAGTTTAAAACTAAAATTGGGATCCAATGGCTTGGTCTAAAGGCCCCCAGGAATGCAGGCGATCCAGAGATCTTTTGGCCCTTTTGGGCTCTGGACCACCAGAAAGGAACACTGGCAGTGCTGAGCTGACTTTAGTTAATCTAAAGTCAATTATTTATGATTGGCTTCCAGTGGAAGCTGGCCTGTACTCAGCACTGTGCACTATCAATGGAAGTTCCATTCACCTGAGCCCCCTCCTGGCTCTGTGCACCCGATTTTAGAGTGCCTGAGCTCCGCCCTGTTCCTCCCACAGCCCGCCCACATGGTCCATGTTGATGGGTGGGATGTAAAGGTGAGATAATCTCAGCCCACCAAGAGCTCATGTTGTCCAGAGGGTGATGTTACTCTTTTCCAAAGGCGGGAAAGTCCCCTCATTGAAATTCAGGTTGCCATGTAGCCGAGCTGCAGGGTAACCGTCAGGAGCTAAAAATAGTCTGGGGCAATTAGAACCCAGGGTTTCTGAGCCTATTTGAAGGTTAGGTTGGATGTTTAAAATAATTTGTAAAAACATAAAACATACTTGTAAAAATACAAAACCATCATTTAAACATTCTTGGAACAGTCAACAATGGTGTAAAAATATGAAACTTGCTATAAAACCTACAGAACGTTATTTGTATTTAAAGTGGGAACTAATCAACTTGGAAAAACCATTGGAAAAGGGATTTTGAACTGGGAACTGCATAATCCTTTAAAAAAAATTGGGTAATCGGTAGCTGGGCTGATGGGCCATTAAAAAAAGAGTACAAAACTTTATTAACCAGGGTAATTAACTGGGAATTGATTAAAACATTTAACAACACTTGATATGCAAAGACCAACCTTCAAATTTCATATATGACAGTTATATAGGCAGAAAGTGGTAGGGAAGGAGGAACACCTTTAAACTGAAGAGATTAAGATTAAATGTTAGGAAGAAATTCTTTACTTCAAGGGTGGTGAGGCACTGGAACAGATTGCCCAGAGAAGTTGCGGATGCCCCATCCCTAGAAGTGTTCAAAACCAGGTTGGTTGGGGCTTTGAGCAACCTGGTCTGGTGAAAAATGTCCCTGCCCATAGCAGGGGGCTGGAAGCAGACAATCTTTAAGGACTCCAGACTTTCTATGATTCTATGATTGTATGAAACATTTTTTTTCTGTGACTAAGTAGGGGCAAAGTTTCCTCACAGAGACTGTAGAGTGTCCATTCTTGAGATATTGAAATGCTGTTTGGACATGGTCCTGGGCAAGCATCTCTGGGTGGTCCTGCTTGAGAGGGGTCGGGTTGGACCCCAAGAGGCCCCTTCCAATCACGGCTTTCCTGTAATTCTATTATTGTTGATGGAGTCAAGGAGATACCTGGAAAGACTGCAAAAGCGCTGATACTGTGCTTGTAAGACATAGGGAATGAACAGTAACTCTCAATAAATTAGACTAACATCAGTCCCTAGAAAAATCAGATAAAGATGACAGAACTCAAATGATAAAAAAGTCAAGTACTAGAATGTAATTAATTACAGACCACTAAAGCTTTATATTAACTATGTTTTTTCTAATGATCCCATTTTCATTATTTTATTCAGTCACAAGGTTGACTGTGTGGCAGCTAAATGTCGCCCTGGTTTTTAGAAATCTTTTAGCCTTCTGATATTTACAT